>OX451739.1:733303526-734503526 GCA_948472305.1 Vicia faba
TATAATATATATATATATATATATATATATATTAGTACATTTAGGTTAAAATACAAAAATACCTATATTTTTCATTTTATTAATACTTGACATAAAAAACACTTTTTATAAATATATTTCATTTTATTTTATTTTTTGTACATAATAAATAAATATTTGTGTAAATTTAATAATATATATTACTTAATAAAAATTAGGGTTTTACCCTTAAAATACAAAAACTCCAAAAATAATACTTTTTTTGTTTTTATTTATTTGACATAAATAATACTTTTTTTCATACATATAAAAACTTTTTTTGCATTTTGCATCTTTATGTTATTTTCCATTTAATTTATGCAATCAATTATTTGTAAATATTCCAAAAATGATGTAATAGCTAGATTTAATTTCTTTGTCTAAATATCCCCCCATTTGAACATTTGTACCCCCCCCTTCCCATATTGTGATGTAATAGTGTAGGAATTTTAATTTTCGCACTTTATCGCTTTCTAAATATACCATGCTAGAGTTAGGGTTTGTATGCAAATAAAAAGAACAAATTAGCTTGACCTAATTTCAAGATAAATGAGCATGAAATATGGACAACACTAATCACACTTGCACCCCTAGGGTATTCCACTTTGTTGCCTTCAAATAAAAGGGCCATATTGCATGTTAGGTTTCTTTGGGTAAAAACAAACAATCAAATGATCATAAGTCCCTCGATGACGCTTTCGAAAAGTTGCTTAAAAATGATCAAGTCCCTTTCAAAGAGAAATTGCCCAAAGACACTTAGCACTATTGCAATTATGGTCTAAAACGATGACCCGCGCCCGTCCCTTTCATCTCCTAATACAAGATTGTCCACCAAATACAATGGTGGAACAAAATTGTCAAAAGGGTTAAAACATAGCATAAATCTTTGAGAACTTTAGGGTAGATAGCTCTTAAGTACTTGTCCATTTGCAAAAGAAAACACTTGCCTATTTTCAAACCACACTTCACAAACACTTTCAAAACAAACTTTCAAAAACAACCTTGAAACATCTTTTCAAAAAGACAAAACACCTTTTGTAAAACATTCGAGTAAAGAATTGTTACAAGGGTAGCCTATACAAGGCATCTTTTTCAAAACCTTTTCAAAACCACACACCGAGCACCATTTCAAACAATTGAAAACCAAGGCAAGTTGATCTAAGCAAGTACCTAAGAGCCCATGGATAACCATGGATAGAAAGGGTGCTAATACCTTCCCTTTCTATAATCTACTCCCCGAACCCAAGAAAAATCTCAAAGGTTTTTGCTGTGCTTTTTAAACCTTTCCTTAGGATAAAATAAAAAGTCGGTGGCGACTCTTGCTCAACCGAAACATTTGCGAAAACAAACGCAAAACCATAGTCAGTTCTCCCACCGTATCACATCGGCGAACCGTTAAATCCTGGACTGCTGTTGAAGAGTTGGTGTGTCTTCAAACTTTTCTTAGAATGTTTCCATTGGGGATTCTTGTTTTGTTTTTGAGGAGAACTCTGCTGGGGGATATTGAAAACTCTGTGGGGAGTATGTTTATTCCTGCTTGGGGAAATAGTTTAGGAGTCTCGATTGTCTGTTGCTTTTACTGGGGAGTCGAAGTTGAACTAATATCTGGTCGGGTCTAGGTTTCGCAGTAACTTGTTGGGGATTGTAGAGTAGTCTACTGGGGAAGAGGAGTTGTGGTCCTTTGAGTTGTAGCAGTCCGAGAGGCAAACTTAAGCTGGAGAATCCTGCCGTTTGTTGGGGAAATAAACCCTGTTACCAGTCAGCTAGAGAGGCGACCACTTTGTTGGGGAGAGTCTTCGAGGATTCTTGAAGTTGTCTCAGTTGGGGAAAGGTTTTCAGAGATTAAACTCTGGCTGGGGAATCATCTTGTGAGAAGGATTTTGGGGAGATTTGTCACTGCCCCTAGTAGCCAGTGTTTGTGGCACTGCCAGGAAATGTTTGACTGTACGTAACTTTTTGCTGAGATTTGACGTTTAATGCCCCAAGTGACGGAGATGGAGGCCTGCCTCTGGTTACTCTGCACTTCTTGAGAGATTTCTTGGAATCTTGACTGGACTGCCCCAGGTGTGCTAGATAGTGACATGTCATGCCCCCTTGTTTGTAGGAGATTTGTCGTTGGAAGTGTCATCCCACTTGAAGTGGTTTTGTTCACTGGGAGAGCTTTCGTTCATTGGATATTCGTTGTGTGAATCTCTCTGCTGTCAAACAAATAGCCATATGCAAACAGTGATATTCAAGTAATGCAAAGTTTATGTTTGTCTTAAAGTTTTTTTTGAAAATGCATTTTAGCGAGTAAAGAAATTTTGTAAGAAAAATTCAAACTCAAGATTTAGAGTAAAGCCTTACAGGAGTCAGGATACCTTTTGTAACAGTGTGCTTTTGAACTAACCCATGCTTCAATTAGGACTTTTGAAGGATTGTAACGTGGTTTGGTTCACGGTTTAAGAAACAAAGGATAAAGGCTCAAATGTATTTGTACCCACCCGTTCTTCGTGATGTTCTTCAGTCTTAAGCTCAGTTAATTGTACGTTTGAACTCCAGTTGAGTCTGGAATGACGTTTTGGTGATGGTTCAAACAAGTTTAGTTTATCAGAAGGCAGTCATTTTTGTAACATTTTTTTTCATGTTGTTGAGGATTTGTAGTGACCTCTTTCTTTTGATTGGTTATCCCTAATTTTGCCTGACTGTTCCTGTTTTGAGATTACAATCAGTGGGATGCCCCAGTTTTCTTAAGTCTCCTTTGTAGGTTTTGACTTAGTGGGCTTTTCTTTTTGAGAGATAATAACTGCCTACGTGATTGGGAACCATCACCATCTTTTGATTCCAGGGGAATGTTTTTGATGCATTCGTTGTATTACAAGATGAGAGTTTGCAGCTAAACGCGCATTTGAATTAACTGAGAGACTACCCTTCCATAGGTTTTGATTAAAGGTTTCAATTTGTGTTAAAACAGAAAACTTCTACTTCTTTGGCTCGAAGGGGTTGACTAGGGATTATCTTCCTTATAACTCCACTATTTAGGATTTGAAAGAATGCATGTACATCGTCAGCAAGGTCTTTCCAAAAGCATATTGTATGAGATTATGGCATTGTTTTCGCCATCCTCCCTCTAAAGGCTTATAACTTTTAGCAAGAGTTGAATGTCATAAAGTGAGTAAAAAGCATAGTTTAAATGTAATGAAAATGAAATAATTCAAGACAAACATATGCAATGCATTAATGAAACAAAGTTTGACATTAATAGGTAATTGTTTGAATAACAAAAGAGATTACAACTTGAAAATTCAAATTAAAAAAAGCTTTCAATGATTCGTCATAGGAGCAGTGATTATGTTTGGAGTCTCTGGAGGGTCAAACTCGATCTCCTTGGCATCAATCATGTCTTGGACCTTGTTCTTCAGAGCCCAACAGTTGTTTGTGTCATGTCTCGGACTGTCAAAGTGGTATGCACACCTTTCATTGGGATGATAGGTAGGAGCGGAAGTATTTGGATTCTGGAGAGGAGCCTTTAACGTAATCAGCTATGCCTTTAACATGTGTTATAGCGCTTGAGCCAGTGACATGTTGATCTTAGTGAATTGTCTTTTAGGCGTGATCTCCTTACGTTGATGTCCTTGTCTTTGTTGAGCAGGCGTAGGATTAGAGATCAAGATTGCTTCTACGTGTTGGTCATGACGACTCTTTTGACTATACACAACATTGGACTCTTTCTTCCCATTGTAGGGTTTTTTCTGAGCATCAGAAGGTGTAGCTTCTTGAATCTTTCCACTTTTGATGCCAACTTCGACTCTTTCACCGGTCAGTATTAGCTCGATGAACCCGGCTGAAGAGCTTCCGATCAAGTGTTTGAAGAAAGGCCCTGTCAAAGTTCCCATGAAGATGTCAATCAACTCCCTGTCAGTTAAAGGGGGTTGCACTTTGCCAGCCAGATCTCTCCACTTTTGGGCGTATCCTTTGAAGCTCTCGTTGGAACCCATTGTCATGTTTTGCAATTGCACACGAGTTGGTGCAAGATCAGCATTGTACTGATACTGCTTGTGTTGTACCCCAAAATTTTCCCTCTCATATTTCTCCAAACATTGCAAGAAAAATCTCCAAGTTGCTCAAGATTGCTCAAGAGTTGGACAGTCAAGCTATCTCCTAAGGCAATCAACCTCAAATTAGGGTTTTGTGTTGCATTAAGATCCTTGAATAAAAATGACCTCAAGTGCTCCCCAATGTCCTAATATGTTCTCAAGATCATCCATGCCAAATTTCAAGCCTTGCAGAGGAAGTTTGCTCAGTCAATTACTTAAAGGGACCAAAAATTGACTGTGCTAGGGCAAAAGTCAATTGTGACCTAAATACAGTCAAAATTCAAGATTGCTTATCAACATTATCATTTTGAAGGATATTTCATCATTTGATCATGATTCATCAAGGATTGCTCAAAATTCATCAAGACTCAAAAGTTGCTAAATTAGGGTTTTGTAGGAAAAGTCAACTCAACTTTGACCAAGCATAACGTTTTCATACTTTATGAGAAATGACCCATCCAAAGCTCATTTTGAAGAGGATGAAATTTCCTACAATCCATATTCATACCCCAAGATCAGAAAATGTACTCACAAAAAGTTACAAATTTGGACATTATAGGTCATTTTTGAAAGTCAACAAAAACACCTTTTTTGCCAAAGCTTATAACTTGAGCATGGAATATAAAAATGAAATGCGACCAAAAGGGTTGGTTAGAGGACATCTCAAGATTTCTAAAAAGTCCCATAACACCTCCAAAAGTTCAAAATTGAAAAAGTTATACATTGTTGAAGTTGGGCATTTTTGCAAAATTGCCAAAAGTCAACTATCCCTAAAACTTCAAATTTTGTCAAATGGGCCCATTCTTTTCCACTTGATTTGGACTTTCCACATTACACACGCGTCCTAGCTTCAGCCTTGTGACCATTTATCAATTTTATTATTTAAATTGATTTTTTAATGAATTATTTCATTTTAAATCAATTTAAATCAAATAAAATCCAAACATTGATTATTTGATCTCTTTTTGGCTATTTCAGGATTGAATCATCATCATCAAGTGTATCAAATTCGTATCAAGCATTCCATGTGCAAAAAGATTGGATTTTTGGCAAATTAAGCAAGTTTTCAATGGAGGATCAAATCCAATCTCAAGGCATTAATGTACAAGGATTCAAGACCCAAAAGTTGACCTAATACATTGCAGCATACATATACAAGTGAAAGCACACGAATTTGGTACCTAGAGGCTGCAAGAACACCAAACGCAAAACTTGAAAAATTGACAAAAAGTGTGAAACTGAAATCAAGCTTGGAGGCACTTTCAGGACTTAGCAAGCATCACAATCGCTTCCTGGCAATTCTCAGAAGCGAAACCAATCAGAATCACTCATTCTCCAGCGTCCTAGAACACTGTAAGCATCTCATGAATCTGCCATGTTCATGAAATCTTAAATCTTTATTCTCGCATCCATTGTCAAAAACAATTGCATATTCTGATTCCTCACATCATTTGCTAACTTTCTGCAATAACCAATTTTATTTTCATGCTTTGTATCGTGAAACGCCATTGAAGGGTTCTTTAGGTTTTTTTAGGGCTTTCCATTACAGGAACAATTGGCTTGTATGAAGGGTACCATCTTGTTCAGGGGAACAAGACGAGTTCAACCATGGTGCCACCTTTCATTTATATGGCCTATGCAAGATTTTGGAACGGACATGGCCTATAGCGACGAACCTTTGTCCGTTGGTATGGTGTTTTGATTTCTAGCCACGGTTCAATAACAGGGATGATGGCGTGTTGCATCCTCATTCATCCATTCAAATATGGCGCGCATAATTTTGTTTTCTGATCCATTAAATTCGCTTTGTTTTATTATTATTATTATATAATATATTGACAATTGAGACATAGTGGCTGAGTGGTAGTGGCATGCGTTCAAGTACCAACAGGACCTGGGTTCGAACCCCAGGTCCCCATATGCGTTGTTATTATTTTTTCACAGGTTATCCAGTACAAACCAATGCTTAAGACCTATTATATGCCCTCAAATATCAAAGCACCAGATGGCCCAAGGCCAGATCTGGTGATTCAGGTTGAATGTCCACCATGGGATTGAGTCAATGGGCGCATAGAGAATCAGGAAGGTCAACACAGGACAATTCAATTGGGCCATGGAAATTGCTAAGCAAGCCTCCCTAATCAGGCCCAAACCCTAAACTCTCTCTATTTTTATTATCTCTTTTAATTAATTATTGTTATTATTTTTATATTAACTAGCCAATCAAATTTTTTCTTAATAAAATTAAAACCAAAAAATATTTTATTTATTAAATTAATTTCCAGTATTTTATTTTGTTAATAAATATGAATTTAATTAATTTAGTTTTAATTAGGAATAGCTTAATATATTTTGCAATAATTAAAATTAACTTAGACAATTAGGTTTTTATTAACTTTGATTAAATTTATTTTTATTTCTCTAAATATCAAAAACCCAAAAATATTTTTATTGATTAATTTATTTATTAATTTAATAATTAACTTAGTTTAATTTCTTTTTAATTCAAAAATAACCAAAAAATCTCTTTTCTTTAATAAAAGGGTCAAAACCCTAAAAACTCGCCCGATTTAATTTCCCGCACGCGATTCATTTTGTCTCAATATTGTATCTGTTTCCTGGAATGTAATAGCTTAATAGGACTTTACTATTTTTTACCGCTTTATTTATTTTCTGCATTTTAATTTCACGGGTTGCTTTTGGCGATGTAAATACCCGACTCTTGCTTACCGCGACATTTTGCGAAAACAAACGCAAAACGCAAACCAGCATTCCTAAAACAGTCAGTTCTTTCCCACAGTATCACAGAACTGGCGACTCTGCTGGGGAATATTTAATAAGTGGGGTGTACCTTAGGATTAAATCATTGTGTTTTCAATTGTTTGCCTTGTATGCTTTATATGTGTGAGCTTGTATCGGAGTTACTATAGATCCTAACCTGGATCTGGGGGATACCCTTTAGGTAAGTAGCAATAAACTATGAGGGAATTGTATGGCGTAGACCGATACGGTTGAAGCAGTAGCTACATTGGGGTGGCACTTTAGTCTGTACCGATATCCCTTGTGTTGGAACGAGGAGAATATGGGTCTTCTAAGGAGTCATTAAGCACCAACTGACCTTAGAACCTTTAAACTAACCAACTTGGCCATAGAACAGTAGCAATATGCTACACTCATTGAGACTAAACTCTCGCGATGATTCTGGCCGCAAGAAAAGGTTGCTAAACTGGAATTATGACTGATTGAGGGTAGTCAGTGATATTGAGATCCTCTAGAACCCGGTTAATATTTTTAGGATAGGTTTAAACCAACTGAACTGAAAGAGGGTAGTACCTAAGCTCCTTGCCAGCCTGAAATCAAAGGGCTCTCTGTGTGACTTGTGTGCCTTTACCATGTTTTCTATTTGTGGATACTTGTGATGTGCTTTCTATCATGACATCATGACATCATAACATTGCATATATCTTGTATTGGACTAACCTATTTCAAAGACAAGAGGGATTCATCTTTGTTCTGTTTTGTAGGTCATGATGCTTATGTGTAGGAATACCATCCGGATCAACTTTGTCCAGGTTCCTACTATGCTTAAAGAATTGGTTGCAAAGATGCCTAATACTACCTCCTTCATCAGAAGACATGGGTATCTTCTCAGTTTGGTCACTTACAAATTGGACGAGCAGATGATGAGTGTCCTAGTCCAGTTCTATGATCCGTTGTACCATTGCTTTACTTTTCAGGACTACCAGTTGGTTCCCACCTTAGAAGAGTTCTCTGATCTGCTCGGTATCTCTATTCTGGAGCAGACCCCGTTTACTGTTTGGGAGAAGATCCTTAGGCCAGAAGAGATTGCTTCAGCTCTTCATATGACAAAGGATGAGGTAATGGCTAATTGGGAGACTAAAAGTGGAGCAAAGGGCTTTCTGACTAAGTTCTTGGTTGGTAAGGCTAATTATTTCTGGGATAGTCTAGACTTCAAGTCATTCGAAGATATTCTGGCTCTTCTGATATATGGCTTGGTATTGTTTCCGAATCCTGACTCCTTTGTTGATGTGAATGCGGTGAAAATCTTCATCTCTCGTAATCCTGTACCCACTCTCTTGGGTGACATTCTTCATCATCTTTATGCCCGTACTGCCCGAAAGTGGGGAACCTTGATGTGTGTGCTCCATTATTAGCGAGGTGGTTTATTTTGCACCTCCCCAAATCAGTGCTGAAGAACAAAGAAGGCATATGCTGGGCCTATAGGGTTATGTCTCTCTCACATAATGACACCATCTAGACTATCAAGGGTATGAATGAGGTGGCTATTATTGATCGTTATGGGGAATACCCCAATGTTCCACTGATAGGAACCAATGGAGGAATTTCTTACAATCCGTGCTTGGCCTTACGTCAGTTTGGGCGAGCCAAAAGAGAAGGACCTCATGAGCTGCTAATGCCTAGTATCATCTTTGATTTTCAAGGGGATAGCGACGAGCAACACCGCAGGTTCATAAGGGCTTGGGATAAAGTTCACAGATCTGATCCACACGAGTTGGGCCCAAAGACTTTACTTCCGATGGAGCCATATCTCAGATGGGTTCGTATCCGTGCCCAAAAGCTGGGTATGCCGTATGAAGTCGTCCTGCCTATCATTGTTGAAGTTGCTAATGAAAAAGAGGTTCTTCCGACCATCCTCCATCCTCATATGCCCACTGACATTGGGGCACTGAAAAGGTCTTGGATGCAGGTGAGAGAAGAGCGGGATGCTTACCGAGAAAGGTTTAACGAGCAAGAGCAGAAGATCCAGAAGTTGACTAGAAAGCTGGAGAACGAGCGGATTCTCAATGACTACGTCCGCACCGACAAGAAGCAACCATGGGAGCACTGATTGTCCTTTGATTATTTCCTTTCCAGTTTTATTTACTTTTCAGTATTTCCTTTCTTGTAACGCCTTAAGGGCATCTATTGAACAATTTAAATTTCAAAGTTTATCTAATAAAAGTGTGTTTCATTTCTTGTTTACAAATTTGAATCTCTCGATTGTCTTTGAAATCACATCATACACATTTCATCCCATGCAATTCATAATAGGTACCCATTACAGGTCTCTTATCTTCTTCGCTGTTTATTTCAGCACTCATCATGTCTGCTGAACCTTCAACTGAGCAAGCAATCAAGGCCCTACAGGCCCAGAATGCCCAATTCCAAGAGCTATTCATGAATCTAGCTAAAGGTCAGCAAGATCTGAAGACCTTGATTATGAAAGAGAAGAAGAAGAAGAAGAAGAAGAAGAGGACAGTCCAGTTTAACACATGCCACAGTGTGATACGGTGGGAGAGAATTGACTGTTTTTGGAATGCTGGTTTGCGTTTTGCATTTGTTTTCACAAAATGTCGCGGTAAGCAAGAGTCGCCACCGTCTTTTATTTTATCCAAGGAAAGGAAAAAAGCACAGAAAAATTCCTTTTTCGAGATGTTTCTCGGGTTCGGGGGGTAGATTATAGAAAGGGAAGGTGTTAGCACCCTTTCTATCTGTGGTTATCCACGAGCTCTTAGGTACTTGCTCAAAGTGTTTTCAAAATTTGCTTTTCTTTGTGTTTGTGGGTTTGAAAGAAGTTTTTGTTTGAAAGGTGTAAGTGCGAAAAGTTTTTGTTTTAAAAGAGCAAGTACTTAAGAACCATCTACCTACTCGAAAAAGGAATTAATCTGTACAAGTGTCCTTTAGACAATGCTATCCCACTATTAAGGAGTAGGTAGCACCGTCGTTGGAGTTTAAAGGGTCAATTCGATTAAGGGACGTGTGGTCACTAAAGCAATGTTAGGACGCTTTAGCGGTAACCCTAATGTCTTAGATCATTTTTTTTCCGAGGAAACCGTTTCAAGGAAACTTATGATCTTTGGACAAGAGGGCGACCTCTAAAAATTCCTATACTCAATGACCACATTCGAAGGCAACCAAGCGAGGTGTACCCTAAGAGTGCGCATACGCGAGTGTGTTATTTCGGTTAATTTATCTTTGTACATGTCATGGGTTATCTATATTGATTTTAGGTTAAAGATTTGATCTTGTCATGCATTCCCTATTATCAAACATCTAACAGTGTATAGTTGCGGAATTTAAATCTAAACTATTATAAGGCGTCGGGTATTTACATCGCCAAAAACAACCCTTGAAATTTAAATTGCGGAAAATAAAAGAAAGCGATAAAATAATTCAAAGTCCTATTTAAAGCTATTACATTCCGGAAGCAATTACAATATTGTTAAAATGGATCGCGTGCGAGGAATTAAAACGACGCATTTTTAGGGTTTTGACCCTTTTGAAAAGAGAGCATTTTTTGGTTTATTTTTGAATTAAATGGAATTAAATCTAAGTTAATTATTAAATTAATTAATTAATTAATTAAAAAAGGATATTTTTGGATTTTTTGAGTATTCAAAGAAAATAAAATAAATTGGATTAATGTTAATAAAACCTAATTATCTAAATTGATTTTAAATATTGCAAAAAATATTAAAAGTTAAACTTATTTAAAGCTAAATTGATTAAATTAATTTATTTACAAAAATAAAAGTAATGAATTAAATTTTAATAAATAAAATATATTTTGTGTTTTTGATTTTATGAGAATTTTTTTTAATTGGTTAGTGATAATAAAAATAATAATTAGCAAAACAATTAAATAAAAAGAAATATAAAAAAGAAAAGAAATAACCCAATGGGGGGGTTTGGGCCCAGATTGATGGTGAGAAGAGAAATTTCCAAGCCCAATTATGCTAGCCTGTTTTGACTTTCAAGATTATCCATGGCACATTGACTGGGCAATAGGATGCACCTTCAATCCTGACCATCAGATTTGGCCTGAAGGCTATTTGGCATCTGGAGATCTGAAGGTGTATGGTGTGCTACGCTTTGGAAATCACATGGAATAACCTGAAGAAAAATGAAACAAATGCATTGGGGGACCTGGGATTCGAACCCAGGTCCCATTGGACTTTGCACTAGCGCCTCTACCAGCTGAGCCAAGGTGTTTACTTGTTAGTGGAATACACACTAATCATTATATTGGAAACAAGTCATATACCTGAATTAAAAAAATAAAAAGCACGAAATTATGAACCAACGAATGGGGAGAGGCCACGCATTCATCTTCTTCGTTACAACCTGGTTATTTACCTGCGGATTTTTATCCGCAACTAAATCCCTAGGTTCATCCTAAAACGAGCCCTAAGCCACAAAAATGCAAACTAAGACCATATTCATGATCGTCTCTTCCTCCTGATTTCATCCATGTCCATTATTGGTTCCAATTTTTCCTGCAAAACAAACGCCCAAAAACAAGCTTCCAAAACCCTAGGTTCGGGTATGGGGCTATGGCTCATGAAAACACAATTGAATGATGCAGAAATGTTCTAAATGGAACGATAAACATGATGGTGTAAAGATTTTGCCAGAAAAACGCATGAATATGAGAATACGATTTCATGTACAGGGTCGTGTTTAGGGAGACTTACAGCGTGTTTGATGAGGTTTCAGAGCTTGTAAAGGATTGGTTTAGGCTCAATGGATGTCCAGCAAGAGGTCTACATTGAGATTTGACCTTGAATCTGCCTCTAGAATGGATTTCAGTTTCAAGCTTTTTTGAGTTTTTTTCAAGTTTTGTATTGGTGATTATGCAGCCTCTTTGTTCTGATTTTCGTGCCTTTAGCTTGTATAAGTATAAGGCAATGCATTAGGTTAAAAATTTGGGCTTAAATCTTTATGCATTGATGATTTTGGATTTGATATGATCCTCCATTACAAAGCTTCCAAAAATGTCCAAATTCCAATATTTTGTTCATAACATGGCTTGATACGGATTTGATTGTGTACATGATGATAATTGAAACCTGTATCAATAAAAAATATACAAAGTTATTAATGTTTAGATTTTATTTGGATTTAAATTGATTTAAAATGAGTTAAATCAATAAAAACCAAATAAAATAGAAAAATTAATAATTGGGCACAAGACTGAAGATAGGACACGTGTGTAGTGTGAC
This sequence comes from Vicia faba, assembly GCA_948472305.1. Lineage (NCBI taxonomy): Eukaryota > Viridiplantae > Streptophyta > Magnoliopsida > Fabales > Fabaceae > Vicia > Vicia faba. The sequence goes on from OX451739.1 coordinate 733,315,645, forward strand.
AAGATCAAATCAAGTGGAAAAAAGTGGGCCCATTTGACAAAATTTGAAGTTTTGGGGATAATTGACTTTTGGCAATTTTGGAAAAATGCCCAACTTCAACAATGCATAACTTCTTCAATTTTGAACTTTTGGAGGTGTTATTGGACTTTTTAGAAACTTTGAGATGTACTATAACCAACCCTTTTGGTCTCATATCATTTTGATATTCCATGCTCAAGTTATAAGCTTTGGAAAATAAGGTGTTTTTGTTGATTTTCAAAAATGACCTATAATGTCCAAATTTGTAACTTTTTGTGAGTGCATTTCTTGATCTTATGGTGTGAAGATGGATTGTAGGAAATTTCATCCTATTCAAAATGAGCTTTGGATGGGTCATTTATCATAAAGTATGAGAAAGTTATGCTTGGTCAAAGTTGAGTTGACTTTTCCTACAAAACCCTAATTTAGCAACTTTTGAATCTTGATGAATTTTGAGAAATCCTTGATGAATCATGATCAACCCTTGATCAAATGATGAATTATCTTTAAAAATGAGAATGTTGACAAAAAATCTTGAAGTTTGACTATTTGTAGATCACAGTTGACTTTTGCCCTAACACAGTCGATTTTTGGACCTCTTGAGCAATTGACTGACCAAACTTCCTCTGCAAGGCTTGAAATTTTACATGGATGAACTTGAGGACATATTAGGACATTGGGGAGCACTTGAGGTCATTTGGATGTAAGGACCTTGATGCAACACAAAACCCTAATTTGAGATTGACTGCCTTAGGAAATGTTTTGACTGTCCAACTCTTGAGCTATCTTGAGCCATTTGGAGATTATTCTTGCAATGTCTTGAGAAATATGGGAGGGAAAATTTTTGGGTACAACAGTTTCCCCTGTTCAATCTTCTTAAACCTGAGGATATAGATTGGCTTTCGGGCCTTTCGTGATCCGAAGGTGGAAGATGATTGAACACTAGAGTGCCCAGAAATTTGCACTCGCATGAAGTGGTATCAACCTGGTGATATCGGGAATGGGCTTACAGATGCCATTTGGAGACTGTTGGTAGGTGGTCTGAACTTCAACCGGAATACGAATCAGGGAGATCTTATCGGCGATCTGACTGAACCAGAGGAGGTCTTGTCTTCTTTGACTGGATCGGCATCCGAAAAATCTTTAGGAATCAATTTAACTATACCAGAGGAGGTTTTGTCTTCTTTGACTGGATTTTCTTCTTTGACTGGATTGTCTTCTTTAACTGGATTGGCATCAGAAAAATCTTTAGGAATCGATTTAACTAGTTTTGTCTCTTTTGACTGGATTGGTATCAGAAAAATCTTTAGGAATCGATTTAACTGGTTTTTTGTCTCTTTTGACTGGGTTGGCCTCAGAAAAATCTTTAGGAATCGATTTAACTGGTGTTGTCTGTAACACCCCGTTTTCAATTAATTGAATTATTTAAATTTGGGAATTTATTTTATTAGAATTAATAAAATAAAAAGAATTATTTATTTGGAATATTCGAAGAAATAAGAAATATAGGGATTTTTATGTTTTGGGCTTAGATGCTGTTAGTAAAGAGTGGGGGTGAAAAAGAAGTAAAGTTATGTGTTGGAACTCAAGTTATTCCTCATTTTGGTTTTCACGATAAACAGAAGTTAGAATTGGGGAAATAGAGCTCTGAAGGTACGAGGAACGAAGAACGGAGAACTTCGCTCAAGAATTCAAAGCTGCTAATTGATAAGGTAAGGGGGGTTTATACTCGATTTACCTTTGTTTATGGGTTTATGTACGGTTGATTCGGGTAATGGTAGGAAAATCCCAATTGTTAGATGTTTCTAGGGATCGATAACCGTAGGACTGAACTTTGTTAGAAAAGGATTAGGATTCCCAATTCTCATGAATCGATTAAGAATTTAGGTCCCAAATGGTGAATTGGGCGTATGTCTAATGATCGTGAATTTACCTTGGAAATTGTAGGGACGACCTCAGTGTCGGTAGAATTCCCCAAAGTTACGGTTAATCCCCGGTTAAGGTTATTATAATGATTATTAGTAAATTGGATATTGTAGTATTGTTGTGGATTGTACAAGCTCGATGCGTTAGGTACTGAAATACGCGTTTTGGCCGACATTTTTCCGCGTTTGGACGGCTGTTGTGAGCCACTGCAGGTTCAGAAAAATCTGACCCGCGCTCATCAACACGGCCGTGTTGTTTAACACGGGCACCCGTGTTGATGCACTGTGTTGCCAAAAATTGTGTTTTCCAGACACAATTCAACACGGGCCGTGTTGTTTAACACGGGCACCCGTGTTGATCCCCTGTTTTGTTAAAAAAATGCGTTTTCTGGGCATATTTCAACACGGCCGTGTTGTTTAACACGGGCACCCGTGTTGATGCTACTGTGTTGAATTTCTGAATTTTCTGAATTTTTGATTTCAGTGTTTTGATGTTGGATTTTTATTGCCATGCTTTTAGATATGTTCTCGAGCATGAGTTATGATATAATTGATGTGATTGGTTGATGTTTGAATAGTATGCTGAGTGATTACATGCTATTTGTAACTTGATATGATTGATGTTTAAATAGTATGCTGAGTGGTTACATACTATTCATATCCTGTTATGTTTGATATTGTTGATGTGCATGATATGTTGAATGATGTTCATAGTATGCTGAGTGTTACATACTTACATATCATGTTGCATTTGTTAATTCCCATTGTGTGGAATTAACATGGTGGCCAATATACGTGTCCGCGATTTAATGGAACGTTGAGGTGGTAGCCGTGTCCGCGATATAATGGAACGGTGAGTTATCCGTGACCCGCGATATAATGGGGCGGTGTAGTGGTACCACATGCATGGGTGTGTTGCATTACTCGAATATAACATGAATGGATGATTTTTCCAATGTTATATTTGATTGTTTGTATGCACGTGTGATTGATATATGGTTGATGATGTTGATGGGTATTTGTAAATATGAAAAGCAATATGTCATGGATATATGATTTGTAAAGGTTTTGTAAACTATGAAATATGTTAATTTATTGGGTGATGCTTATGATTTCGTGAATTGATTGTTATGAATGTATAACCAAATGTATATTTGAGAAGCTCACCCTTACTGTTGAATATTTCAGATTGAGGAGCTTCGCTCAGGTGCTTGGCGAAGGCTTATCGTGTCTAGTTTAGTTTTATTCTAGTATGTCCGGGTCATGCTCTGATAGTTGTAACTCCGGGAACGTTTGGTTGTCGAGCTGCTTTAGTCAGACTCGTTTATTTTCTTTTAATTGTTATAATAAGATGTTGACTTTCCAGGTGTTAATCCCTGATGATTTTGGAAAATATTATAACGTTTGATTTTATTAATTAAAATTTTCCGCTGTGTAAACATGTATGAGTTACCACTAAGATTATGCATGACAGGAATTATTTTATTAAAAGAGAATTGTAGCATTCCTCGATTATTACATGTACTCTGAGTTATAATTTTTAATATTTGCGAAAATTATATGCGGGTTTTAGAGGGTGTTACAATAGTGGTATCAGAGCATAGTCGGTCGTTGTGACCAGAGTCTTGAGTCAGTCATTCCTTTTCGTATGCGACTAGTGCAAGGTAACACTGTCGATACTGTATTCTGATGTGGAGTATGTTTTAATTCTCAGGAATATGGCTGGAAGAGGTAATGGACGAAATGATGCTGCATTAGCTGAGGCTTTGGGGATGTTAGCTGGTGTACTTGCTGGAAACCCAACTGGAGGCGTGATTGGTGCTGATAGGCAATTGGGAAATTTCCAGAGGAACAATCCTCCGTTGTTCAAAGGTACACATGACCCTGAAGGTGCTCAGAAGTGGCTGAAGGAAATCGAAAGGATTTTCCGTGTGATTGATTGTGCTGAAGATCTGAAAGTCAGATATGGTACGCATATGTTGGCAGAAGAGGCCGACGACTGGTGGGTTGCCACAAGGACTGAAATGGTTCAGGATGGAGAGGCACTGACTTGGGCTAACTTCAGAAGGGCTTTTCTGAGGAGGTACTTTCCTGAAGATGTTCGGGGAAGAAAGGAAATTGAATTTTTGGAGCTTAAGCAGGGCAATCTGACTGTTAGTGAGTATGCTACTAAGTTTACTGAGCTGGCAAAGTATTATGCTCACTACAACAATGATGAGGCTGGAGAATTCTCTAAATGTATCAAATTTGAGAATGGTCTCCGAGATGAGATTAAGCAGGGAATCAGGTACCAGCGTATTCGTAGATTTTCTGATCTGGTTGATTGTAGCAGAATCTTGGAAGAAGATATTACCAAGAATCGGTCGTCTCACTCTCGTGGGGCTGTTGATAAAAGAGGGAAGCAACATATGGACCGTGGCAAGCCATATGGTAGAGATAACCAGAGATCAGGCGGTTGGAAAAGGCCTAGTGGGGGAGATTCTAAGGCTCCTATCAGATGCTACAAGTGTGGTGAGTCTGGTCATCACATTCGAGATTGCAAGAGTGATGAGAAGAAGTGCTATAAATGTGGAAAGGCTGGTCATTTGTCTATTGATTGCAAAGGGAAGTCTGTTACTTGTTACAATTGTGGCGAAGAAGGTCACATTCGTCCGCAGTGTCCTAAGCCTAGGAAGGATCAGTCAGGTGGAAAAGTGTTTGCTTTGTCTGGATCTGAGACTACTCCAGAGGATCGATTGATTAAAGGTACGTGTTTTATTCATGGCACACCTTTAGTTGCAATTATTGATACTGGTGCAACTCATTCTTTCATTTCTTTGGATTGTGCTGAGAGGTTGAAACTGGACATATCTGGTATGCGAGGTAGCATGGTTGTTGATACTCCTGCATCGGGTTCAGTGACAACTTCACTCGTATGTAGGAATTGTCCTATTGAGATTTTTGGTAGAAGTTTCGGTATGGATTTAGTGTGCCTACCGCTTGAACAAATTGATATTATCCTTGGGATGAACTGGTTGGAATTCAACCGGGTTCATCTGAACTGCTTTGCTAAGACGGTGATTTTCCCAGAAGCAGTTGGTGTCGAGAATTTGACTATGACTGCTAGGCAGGTACAAGAAGCAATGGAAGATGGTGCTAATGTGTTTATGTTACTTGCTTCGTTAGATGCAACAGGAAAGGTCAGGAGTAGTGAATTGCCAGTGGTGTGTGAATTTCCAGAAGTCTTTCCTGATGATGTTGGCGAGTTACCTCCTGAGAGAGAAGTGGAATTTTCTATAGATTTAATTCCTGGTACGAGACCGGTGTCGATGGCGCCATATCGTATGTCTGCGTCTGAGTTGACGGAATTGAAGAGTCAGTTGGAAGATTTACTGGAGAAGAAGTTTATTCGTCCAAGTGTTTCGCCTTGGGGTGCTCCGGTATTGTTGGTTAAGAAGAAAGAAGGTTCTATGAGACTGTGTGTTGATTACAGGCAATTGAACAAGGTAACCATTAAGAATCGGTATCCGTTACCGAGGATTGATGATTTAATGGATCAGTTAATTGGAGCCAGTGTATTCAGTAAGATTGATTTGAGATCTGGATATCATCAGATTCGTGTGAAAGCGGAAGATATTCAAAAGACTGCTTTTCGAACGAGGTATGGGCATTATGAATATTCTGTTATGCCGTTCGGAGTTACTAATGCACCTGGTGTTTTCATGGAATATATGAATAGGATTTTTCACCCGTATCTGGATAAGTTTGTTGTGGTTTTTATTGATGACATTCTGATTTATTCCGAGAATGACGAAGATCATGCGGAACATCTCAGAATTGTGTTAGAGTTGTTGAAAGATAAGAAGTTGTATGCAAAGTTGTCCAAATGTGAGTTCTGGCTGAATGAAGTTAGTTTCCTTGGACATGTGATTTCTAAGAATGGTATTGCAGTGGATCCTACGAAAGTAGAAGCGGTATCTCAGTGGGAAGCGCCGAAGACTGTTTCGGAAATCAGAAGTTTTCTTGGTCTTGCAGGTTATTACAGAAAGTTTATCGAAGGATTCTCAAAGTTAGCATTGCCGTTGACGAAGTTGACTCGTAAAGGACAAGCGTTTATTTGGGATTCTGATTGTGAGAAAGGTTTCCAAGAATTGAAGCGGAGATTGACAAGTGCTCCTATTCTGATTTTGCCGAATCCGGTGGAATCTTTTGTGGTCTATTGTGATGCATCTCTGTTGGGTTTAGGTGGTGTTTTAATGCAGAATCAGCAGGTAGTTGCGTATGCTTCGAGACAGTTGAAGGTTCATGAAAGGAACTATCCTACTCATGACTTAGAGTTGGCAGCAGTTGTGTTTGTCTTGAAATTGTGGAGACATTATCTGTATGGTTCGAGGTTTGAAGTGTATAGTGATCATAAGAGTTTGAAGTATCTTTTCGATCAGAAAGAGCTCAATATGAGGCAAAGAAGGTGGTTAGAATTCCTCAAAGATTATGATTTTGGTTTGAATTACCATCCTAGTAAGGCAAATGTAGTTGCAGATGCTTTGAGCAGGAAGTCCTTGCATATGTCTATGATGATGGTTCGTGAATTGGATTTAATTGAGCAATTCCGAGATTTGAGTTTGGTTTGTGAAAGTACTCCGAAGTGTGTTCGTTTGGGTATGTTGAAACTTACTAGTGGTATTCTAGAAGAGATCAGGATCGGGCAGAAATCCGATGTTAATTTAGTTGATAAATTGACATTGATCAACCAAGGTCAAGGTGGTGAGTTTAGAATTGATGAAAATGATGTTATAAGATTTGGCGATAGAGTTTGTGTTCCTGATGTCGCAGAAATCAAGAAGAGTATATTAGAAGAAGGACATCGCAGTGGAATGAGCATTCATCCGGGTGCCACGAAAATGTATCATGATTTGAAGAAATTGTTTTGGTGGCCGGGAATGAAAAAGGAAATAGCTGAATTTGTGTATGCATGTTTAATCTGTCAGAAATCGAAGATTGAGCATCAGAAGCCGTCTGGGTTTATGCAACCGATGTTTATTCCAGAATGGAAGTGGGATAGCATTTCTATGGATTTCGTATCTGGGTTGCCGAGGACTCCTATGAATTGTGAAGCGATATGGGTCGTTGTGGATAGGTTGACTAAGTCTGCTCATTTTATACCGGTGCGAATGGATTACTCGATGGAGAGATTGGCACAGTTATATATTGAGAAAATAGTGAGTTTGCATGGAGTTCCTTCTAGTATTGTGTCAGATAGAGATCCGAGATTTACTTCGGAATTTTGGGAAGGATTGCAGAAGGCTTTGGGTACTAAATTGAGGTTGAGTTCAGCTTACCATCCTCAGACTGATGGACAGACGGAGAGGACGATTCAATCGTTGGAAGATTTATTGCGTGCTTGTGTTTTAGAGAAAGGTGGAACTTGGGATAGCTATTTGCCATTGATTGAGTTTACTTATAACAATAGTTACCATTCGAGTATTGGTATGGCTCCGTTTGAGGCATTGTATGGTAGACGGTGTAGGACGCCTTTGTGTTGGTATGAATCTGGAGAGAGTTCGGTAATTGGGCCAGAGATTGTTCAGCAGACTACAGAAAAGATCAAATTGATTCAAGAGAAGATGAGAGCTTCTCAGAGTCGTCAGAAAAGTTATCATGATAAGAGGAGAAAGAATTTAGAATTCAGTGCTGGAGATCATGTGTTTATGAGAGTTACTCCGATGACGGGTATTGGTCGGGCGTTGAAGTCTAAGAAGTTGACTCCGCGTTTTATTGGTCCGTTTCAGATTACGGAAAGAGTTGGAGAAGTTGCTTATCGCATTGCTTTACCTCCGAGACTTGCGAATTTGCACGATGTTTTTCATGTTTCTCAGTTGAGGAGATATATTCCAGACCCATCTCATGTAATCCAAATAGATGATGTACAGGTAAGAGATAACCTGACAGTAGAAACATTGCCTATGAGGATAGAAGATCGGGAAGTGAAACAGTTAAGAGGTAAAGAGATAGCATTAGTGAAGGTTGCTTGGGGAGGTCCAGCAGATGGAAATATCACTTGGGAGCTGGAGAGCCAGATGAAAGAGGCTTATCCGGAGCTGTTCGTCTAAGGTATGTTTTCGAGGACGAAAACTCTTTTAGTGGGGGAGAGTTGTAACACCCCGTTTTCAATTAATTGAATTATTTAAATTTGGGAATTTATTTTATTAGAATTAATAAAATAAAAAGAATTATTTATTTGGAATATTCGAAGAAATAAGAAATATAGGGATTTTTATGTTTTGGGCTTAGATGCTGTTAGTAAAGAGTGGGGGTGAAAAAGAAGTAAAGTTATGTGTTGGAACTCAAGTTATTCCTCATTTTGGTTTTCACGATAAACAGAAGTTAGAATTGGGGAAATAGAGCTCTGAAGGTACGAGGAACGAAGAACGGAGAACTTCGCTCAAGAATTCAAAGCTGCTAATTGATAAGGTAAGGGGGGTTTATACTCGATTTACCTTTGTTTATGGGTTTATGTACGGTTGATTCGGGTAATGGTAGGAAAATCCCAATTGTTAGATGTTTCTAGGGATCGATAACCGTAGGACTGAACTTTGTTAGAAAAGGATTAGGATTCCCAATTCTCATGAATCGATTAAGAATTTAGGTCCCAAATGGTGAATTGGGCGTATGTCTAATGATCGTGAATTTACCTTGGAAATTGTAGGGACGACCTCAGTGTCGGTAGAATTCCCCAAAGTTACGGTTAATCCCCGGTTAAGGTTATTATAATGATTATTAGTAAATTGGATATTGTAGTATTGTTGTGGATTGTACAAGCTCGATGCGTTAGGTACTGAAATACGCGTTTTGGCCGACATTTTTCCGCGTTTGGACGGCTGTTGTGAGCCACTGCAGGTTCAGAAAAATCTGACCCGCGCTCATCAACACGGCCGTGTTGTTTAACACGGGCACCCGTGTTGATGCACTGTGTTGCCAAAAATTGTGTTTTCCAGACACAATTCAACACGGGCCGTGTTGTTTAACACGGGCACCCGTGTTGATCCCCTGTTTTGTTAAAAAAATGCGTTTTCTGGGCATATTTCAACACGGCCGTGTTGTTTAACACGGGCACCCGTGTTGATGCTACTGTGTTGAATTTCTGAATTTTCTGAATTTTTGATTTCAGTGTTTTGATGTTGGATTTTTATTGCCATGCTTTTAGATATGTTCTCGAGCATGAGTTATGATATAATTGATGTGATTGGTTGATGTTTGAATAGTATGCTGAGTGATTACATGCTATTTGTAACTTGATATGATTGATGTTTAAATAGTATGCTGAGTGGTTACATACTATTCATATCCTGTTATGTTTGATATTGTTGATGTGCATGATATGTTGAATGATGTTCATAGTATGCTGAGTGTTACATACTTACATATCATGTTGCATTTGTTAATTCCCATTGTGTGGAATTAACATGGTGGCCAATATACGTGTCCGCGATTTAATGGAACGTTGAGGTGGTAGCCGTGTCCGCGATATAATGGAACGGTGAGTTATCCGTGACCCGCGATATAATGGGGCGGTGTAGTGGTACCACATGCATGGGTGTGTTGCATTACTCGAATATAACATGAATGGATGATTTTTCCAATGTTATATTTGATTGTTTGTATGCACGTGTGATTGATATATGGTTGATGATGTTGATGGGTATTTGTAAATATGAAAAGCAATATGTCATGGATATATGATTTGTAAAGGTTTTGTAAACTATGAAATATGTTAATTTATTGGGTGATGCTTATGATTTCGTGAATTGATTGTTATGAATGTATAACCAAATGTATATTTGAGAAGCTCACCCTTACTGTTGAATATTTCAGATTGAGGAGCTTCGCTCAGGTGCTTGGCGAAGGCTTATCGTGTCTAGTTTAGTTTTATTCTAGTATGTCCGGGTCATGCTCTGATAGTTGTAACTCCGGGAACGTTTGGTTGTCGAGCTGCTTTAGTCAGACTCGTTTATTTTCTTTTAATTGTTATAATAAGATGTTGACTTTCCAGGTGTTAATCCCTGATGATTTTGGAAAATATTATAACGTTTGATTTTATTAATTAAAATTTTCCGCTGTGTAAACATGTATGAGTTACCACTAAGATTATGCATGACAGGAATTATTTTATTAAAAGAGAATTGTAGCATTCCTCGATTATTACATGTACTCTGAGTTATAATTTTTAATATTTGCGAAAATTATATGCGGGTTTTAGAGGGTGTTACATTGTCTCCTTTGACTGGGTTGGCCTCAGAAAAATCTTTAGGAATCGATTTAACTGGTGTTGTCTCCTTTGACTGGGTTGGCCTCAGAAAAATCTTTAGGAATCGATTTAACTGGTTTTGTCTCCTTTGACTGGCTTGGCCTCAGAAAAATCTTTAGGAATTGATTTAACTGGTTTTGTCTCCTTTGACTGGTTTGGCCTCAGAAAAATCTTTAGGAATCGATTTAACTGGTTTTGTCTCCTTTGACTGGATTAATATCAGAAAAATCTTTAGGAATCGATTTAACTGGACCAGAGAAGGTTTTGTCTCCTTTGACTGGATTAACTTCAACTGGATCGGCATCAGAAAAATCTTTAGGAATCGATTTAATTGGACCAGAGGAGGTCTTCCGCATAGTTGAGAATTTAACTGCATCTTTCCTGAAAGGTAAAGGTCAGTCATATGCAATGCATGATATGGATCAAGCAATGATGTTCTCAACATAAATGAGATTGTTTTGTATGATGCATATATGCATGTATCATGATGTATGGAAATGTGATGTTTTAGCTGGGGAAAATAAATCCCGGATAGCTGATGGAGAATGGAGTTGAATTCTTCGTTTTCGTTGGGGATGGTGAACGGAGGTGATTGCGAGAATAAACCTGCAGGAGAAGAGAACTCCGTTGGGGAATAAACTGATGAGGAGATTACTCTGAGGGGAATTACTCTGTGGGGAAGAGATGCTCTGATGAGGATGTTAACGATAAACTCCGCTGGGGATTCTGCTGATAAACTCCGCTGGGGATGGATTATCGTTGCTGGTGATATTGAATCTGTTGAGGATTGAATTCCAGTTAGTGAAATGAAAGAACTTCGCTGGGGATGATCTTTCGGTTGCAACTTGCTAGGGATAACCCTATTAGACTCTTATGGGGATAATCCTTTGAATTTGGCTGGGGAGATTTATTTTTGTACTCCGCTGGGGGTAGACTTCCAGAGTCTACTGGGGATGTTGATTCAATTCTGTTGGGGAGGCTTTTTCAGACCGTGCTGGGGAAATATTGACTCCACTGGGGGTATCTTGTATTCTGCCAGGGAACATTCTTATACTTCGCTGGGGAATATTAAGACTGCCGAGGATACTCTGATACTTGCTGGGGAATATTCTTATATTCTGCTGGGGAATATTAAGACCTTTTTAGTGCTGATAGTATACCAACTATGCTTGGGGAGAGTATTGCTGATTCGTTCATGGTTGTAAGTCTCAACTGGGGGAGAGCTACCATTACTGTCTTACTCTGCGGGGAGTGAAGGTATCTTAGCCATATTCTTCAGCTGAATTTACCTTTGTACCTGGTGGACAGAACAACTACATAGCTTGGACACTTCTTTATTGCCCCTGTTTCTGATATTACCAGTAATTCATCTTTTGTTTCACATGTAAATATTTATGATCAACAATTAATGTCAAATGCATATATCAAAAATGAACATTGGACGTTCTTTGCAAAACAAAACAGATAAAGGAAAAACAATTTGAAATTCCTTTGAAAATGAATTTGTATTGATTTTGAAGTTTGGCCTGTAAATAGGCATTTTTGTACAAGAGGTTGGCGTACTAGTAAGAGAACTCCGCCGAATAATAGAATTTACACAATTTGTGAAAAACTAAACAAAACAGCTATGTGAATGATCCCACTGGGTTCCAACTCTGCTATTGCCTTTATGTCCTCGAGCATCTCATCACTTTGCTACTTTGGTTGAAGGTAGATCAGATTGATTAATGTCGTCCGAGCTTGATAGTCGATACCGAAGTCTGGATGCCAGGTGATCCAATGAGACATAGTCCTTTCGAGTTTTTGCCTGGACCGCCCTTTCGAGTTTTCAGTCCACCGGGATACCCATTTTTTCCCAAGCCGCCTTTTCAGGTTTTAGACTTGCCGGGTGTACATATTTTTTCATTTTCATCCCTTATTTTTGCCCGAACCCTTTTGGTTCGCCGGGAAGCCCTTATTTTTGCCTAGGCCACTCAACCTAGCAGGTCTTTGATTATGCGTAGTATCTTTTCACTATGTCTGCATTGACGGGGTGAGGAAGGTCGTTGTGATCGGTGGAAATGAGAACTGACTATTTTGGAATGCTGGTTCGCGTTTTGCATTTGTTTTTGCAAAATGTCGCGGTAAGCAAGAGTCGCCACCGTCTTTTATTTTATCCAACAAGGAAAGGACAAAAGCACAGAAAAATTCCTTTTTGAGATGTTTCTCGGGTTCGGGAGGTAGAATATAGAAAGGGAAGGTGTTAGCACCCTTTCTATCCGTGGTTATCCACGGGCTCTTAGGTACTTGCTCATTATGTTTTCAAAAGTTTGATTTTCTTTGTGATTGTGGGTTTGAAAAGATTTTTTTGTTTGAAAGGAGTGTAAGTGCGAAATGTTTTGTTTTGTTTTTAAAAGGAGCAAGTATTTAAGAACATCTACCTACTCAAAAAGGAATTAAACTGTGCAAGTGTCCTTTAGACAATGCTATCCCACTATTGAGGAGTAGGTAGCATCGTCATTGGAGTTTTCGGGTCAATTCGATTAAGGGACGTGTGGTCACTAAAGCAATGTTAGGATGCCTTAACGGTAACCCTAATGTCTTAGATCATTTTATCCGAGGCAACCGTTTCGAGGCAACTTATAATCTTTGGACAAGAGGGCGACCTCTAAAATTTCTTATACTCAATGACCACGTTCGAGGCAACCAAGTGAGGTGTACCCTAGGAGTGGCATGTGCGAGTGTTTTGTTTTTCAGTTATATTATCTTTGTACATGTCAATGGTGAGCTACTTGTTGATTTTAAGTTAAAGTTGATCTTGTCATGCATTGCCTATTATTCAAACATCTAACAGTTAATGGTTGCGGAAATTAAATTGCGGAAAAATAAATCTAAGCTATTACAAGGCGTCGGGTATTTACATCGCCAAAGACAAACCCTTAAAAATTAAATTGCGAAAAGTAAATAAAAGCGATAAATAAATCCTAATTTAAAACTATTACATTCCCAGAGCAGTTACAATATTGAAATATGGATCAAAAATTATTCGCACGCGAGAAAATTAAATCGAAGTGTTTTTAGGGTTTTGACCCTTTTTATTAAATAAAGCATATTTTTGTTATTTTTGAATTAAAAAAAATAGCCTAAATTAATAATTGAATTAATTGATTAAATAAAAATATTTTTTGGTTTTTTATTATTTAAGGAAATAAAATAAGAATGGTTAAAAGATATTAAAACCTAATTCTAAATTAATTTTAATTTTTTTGCAAAAATATGTTAAAATTATACCTATCTAAACTAAATAAATTAATTAAGATTTATTTACAAAATAAAATAATGATAGTAATAAAAATAATATTTTTTATGTTTTCTGATTTTATTTAAAAAAATGTTAATTGGTTAGTTTTAAGTAATGATAATAATAGTTAACAAACTAAATAAATAAATAAAGAAAAGAAAGAATAAATAAAAGAGATACTCAGGGGGTTCAGGCCCAAATGGAGGGTGTGGTTTGCAATTTCCAAGGCCCAAACGTGCTCAAGCCTGTATGACTTTTCAGATTGCCTATGCGCTTGTTGACCAGGGTTCATGGTGAACCTTCAATCTGGATCATTAGATTTGATTGGCAAGCCATCTGGCAGGTGGATCCCTGAGGCGTATGGTGGACCACGTTTTTGCACGCTGCGTGAGATTACCTGAAAACAAAATTTATCAAAGTTTTGGGGGAGCTGGGATTCGAACCCAGGTCCCAATGGTATCACGCACTAACGCCTTGCCAGCTGAGCCATTGGTGTTTCTTGTTAATAAGATAATCAACAAACATTATATGCGCAATAATCAACTATGTCTGAAATAAAAAAATAAAAGCGCGTGATTTTAAATGGGCCAATGGGAGGGTGACGTCTGGTCGTCTTCTCCAAAAACTCTAGTTATTTACCTGCGGATTTTTATCCACAGGAAGAATCGTGGAGTGGTTCAAGAACTCATTCTAGGCCATAAAAATCCCATCCAAGCACATGGACATGATCGCTCCTTCCTCCTGAGTTCAACCACGACCAAGATTCGTCCTAATTATCCCTGCAAAACGAAACCTCAAATGGAAACCTTCAAAACCCTAGGTTCGGGTAAGGAGATATAGGCTACAAAAACCCAATTGAATGATACAGAACGACTGGAAATTTAAGGGCAAGCATGTTTATGCAAAAATATTGGCAAGAGGATGCAAGGAAATAGTTTCACGATGTCATGTTCAGAGCAAAGTTCATGGAGACTTACAGTGTAATTTAGGCAATGAGAAGGCTTGGTTTTGATCCCTTTGGCTTCACTGGATGTCAGGGAAGAGAACTATGTCCAGCTTTTTGATTGAATCGAGCTCTAATGTTGTTTTCAATCTCACACTTTTCAAGCTTTTTTGCAAACTCGTTTTGGCCGTTTCCACAGTTTTTTGTGCGTGTCCTAGGTCTATGTGGCTTGTGTGCATATAATGGAATGAATTTAGGTCAAAAGTTGGGCCATAATCCTTATGCATTGAAGATGGAATATTTGATATGATCACCATTGATAAGATTTCCATAATTGCATCAAATCTGATCTTTTGTGCTTGTTTTGACTTGGCACGAGTTTGATTGAGTTGCACATGATATTTGCAAGTTGTATTGACCACAACAAATCTTGTTACATCAATTTTAGATTTTATTTGATTTAATATTGATTAATAATGAATTAAATCAATAAAAATGAAATAAAATAGAAAAATAGATGAATTTCCATGAAATCAAATATGGGACACGTGTGTGGCATGACAAGACTAAATCAAGTGGAAAAAAAGTGGGCCCTTTTGTCAAAAATTGGAGTTTTGAGGATAGTTGACTTTTGGCAAATTTGGAAAAATGCCCAACTTCAACAATGCATAACTTCTTCAATTTTGAACTTTTGGAAGTGTTATTGGACTTTTTAGAAACCTTGAGATGTGATCTAATCAACATTTTTGGTCTCATCTCATTTTGATATTCCATTCTAAAGTTATAAGCTTTGGCAAAAAAGGTGTTTTTGTTGACTTTCAAAAATGACCTATAATGTCCAAATTTGTAACTTTTTGTGAGAGCATTTCTTGATCTTGGGGTGTGAAGATGGATTGTAGGAAATTGCATCCTCTTCAAAATGATATTTGGATGGGTCATTTCTCATAAAGTATGAGAAAGTTATGCTTGGTCAAAGTTGAGTTGACTTTTCCTACAAAACCCTAATTTAGCAACTTTTGAATCTTGATGAATCTTGAGCAATCCTTGATGAATCATGATCAACCCTTTATAAAATGATGAATTATCCTTCAAAATGAGAATGTTGACAAAAAATCTTGAGGTTTGACTTTATTTGGGACACAGTTGACTTTTGCCCTAGCACAGTCGATTTTTGGGCCTCTTGAGCAATTGACTGACCAAACTTTCTCTGCAAGGCTTGAAATTTGACATGGATGAACTTAAGAACATATTAAGACATTGGGTAACACTTGAGGCCATTTTGATGTGAGGACCTTGATGCAACACAAAACCCTAATTTTGAATTGATTGCCTTAGAAGGTGATTTGACTGTCCAACTCTTGAGTCATCTTGAGCAATTTGAAGATCATTCTTGAAAAATATTGAGGAATATGGGAGGGAAAATTTTGGGGTACAACAGTTGCCCCTGTTCAATTTTCTTAAACCTGAGGATATAGATTGGCTTTTGAGCCTTTCGTGATCTGAAGGTGGAAGATAATTGAACACTAGAGTGCCCAGAAATTTGCACTCGCATGGTGTAGTATCAGCATTGTGATGTTAGGAATGGGCTTACAGATGCCATTTGGAGATTTGTTGGTAGGAGGATAGGCTTACAGATGCCATCTGCAGGAGTGTCGATCGCATAAGAGATTCCTTAGCGAGAACTTGCATACCTGTTTTTGTAAAAGATTCTACCGGGGAAGTCTAACTTTTGTGGAGATTTAGGAACTTGCATGTACTTCAACTAAGAGAATTCCTCGGCTGAGTCTTAAGAACCTGCCCATAATTCAATTGGGGGGAAACATCTTCATCAAGATCTATGAACTGTCTCGTTCTTAATGGAGTATACCGTTGAGGTTATAGAACTTGTCCACACTATGACGGAGGAAAACATCAAGATCTAGGAACTGAATCGTGCTCAATGGAGTATACCGTTGAGGTTATAGTACTCGTCAACAATATGACGTATGGAAACATCTTCATCAAGATCTAGGAACTGTCTCGTGCTCAATGGAGTATACCGTTGAGGTTATAGAACTTGTCCACACTATGACGGAGGAAAACATCAAGATCTAGGAACTGACTCGTGCTCAATGGAGTAGACCGTTGAGGTTATAGTACTCGTCCACACTATGACATAGGGAAACATCTTCATCAATATCTAGGAACTGTCTTGTGCTCAATGGAGTATATCGTTGAGGTTATAGAACTCGTCCACACTATGACGGAGGAAAACATCAAGATCTAGGAACTGACTCGTGCTCAATGGAGTATACCGTTGAGGTTATAGTACTCGTCCACACTATGACGTAGGGAAACATCTTCATCAAGATCTAGGAACTGTCTCGTGCTCAATGGAGTATACCGTTGAGGTTATAGAACTTGTCCACACTATGATGGAGGAAAACATCAAGATCTAGGAACTGACTCGTGCTCAATGGAGTAGACCGTTGAGGTTATAGTACTCGTCCACACTATGACATAGGGAAACATATTCATCAAGATCTAGGAACTGTCTCGTGCTCAATGGAGTATACCGTTAAGGTTATAGAACTCGTCCACACTATGACGGAGGAAAACATCAAGATCTAGGAACTGACTCGTGCTCAATGGAGTAGACCGTTGAGGTTATAGTACTCATCCACACTATGACGTAGGGAAACATCTTCATCAAGATCTAGGAACTGTCTCGTGCTAAATGGAGTATACCGTTGAGGTTATAGAACTTGTCCATACTATGACAGAGGAAAACATCAAGATCTAGGAACTGACTCGTGTTCAATAGAGTAGACCGTTGAGGTTATAGTACTCGTCCATACTATGACGTAGGGAAACATCTTCATCAAGATCTAGGAATTGTCTCGTGCTCAATGGAGTATACCGTTGAGGTTATAGAACTTGTCCACACTATGACGGAGGAAAACATCAAGATCTAGGAACTGACTTGTGCTCAATGGAGTAGATCGTTGAGGTTATAGTACTCGTCCACACTATGACGTAGGGAAACATCTTCATCAAGATCTAGGAACTGTCTCGTGCTCAATGGAGTATACCGTTGAGGTTATAGAACTTGTCCACACTATGACGGAGGAAAACATCAAGATCTAGGAACTGACTCGTGCTCAATGGAGTATATCGTTGAGGTTATATTACTCGTCCACACTATGACGTAGAGAAACTGTCGAGATTGAGAACCTTATCTGAAATTCAACCGAAGATAATTCAATTGAGATATAAGAACTGGTCAGGTCTTCGACTAAGTTGGGGACTTAACTGCACTTTCATGAAAGGTAAAGGTCAGTCCTATGAAATGCATGATATGGATCAGGAAATGATGTTATCAAAATAATGAGATTGTATTCGTATGATGCGTATATGCATGTATCATGATGTATGGAAATATGATGCTTTAGCTGGGGAAAATAAATCTCGGAGCTGCTGGAGAATAGAGTTGAGTTCTTCGTTTCCGCTGGGGATGATGAACGAAGATGATAAACCTGTAGGAGAGAAGAACTCTGTTGGGGGAATAAACTGATGAAGAGAATACTCCGAGGGGAATTACTCTATGGGGGAGAGACGTTCTGCTGAAGATTTTAACGATAACTCCGCTGGGGATTCTGTTGATAAGCTTTGTTGGGGATTTTAATGATGAACTCCGCTGGGGATAGAAAGAACTTCGTTGGGGACGATCTTTCAGTTGCAACTTGCTGAGGATAACCCAGTTAGACTCTTGTGAGGATAGCCTTCTGAATTTGGCTGGGGAGATTTATTTGTGCTCTGTAGGGGATAAGCTTCCAGAATTTACGGGGAAGATGATTCAGCTCTGGTGGGGAAGCCTTTTTTGGACTGCGCTGGGGAAATGACTCCACTAGGGGTATCTTGTATTCTGCCGGGTAACATTCTTATATTCTGTTGAGGAATATTAAGACTGTCGGGGATGCTCTCATACTTTCTGGGGAATATCTTTATACTCCGCTGAGGAATATTAAGACCTTCTGGGGATACCCAACCTTTTCAGGGCTAATGGTAGATTAACTCTACTTAGGGAGAGTATTAATGATTTGTACATAGCTGCAAGTCTCAGTGGGGAGAGCTACCATTACTGCTTTACTCTGCGGGGAGAGATGGTATCTTGGTCATATTCTTCAGCTGAACCTACCTTGGTACCTTGGTGGACAAAGTAACTACACAGTTTGGACAATTCTTATTGCCCCTGTTTCTGATATTACCAGTAATTCGTCCTTTGTTTCGCATGTAAGTATTTATGAGCAGCAATTAATGTGAAATGCATATATCAAAAATGAACATTGGACGTTCTTTGCAAAACAAAACAGATAAAGGAAAAACAATTTGAGATTTGTCTGAAAATGAATTTGTATTGATTTTGAAGTTTGCCTGTAAATAGGCGTTTTTGTACAAGAGGCTGACGTCCTAGTAAGAGAATGCTGCCGAACAAATAGAATTTATACAACTTGTGAAAAGAAAACAAAACAGCTATGTGAATGATCCCACTGGGCTCCAACTCTGCTATTTCCTTTATATCTTCAAGCGTCTCATCACTTTGCTGCTTAGTTGAAGATGAATCTGATTGATTGGCGCCGTCCGAACTTGATAGTCGATACTGAAGTCTGGATGCGAGGTGATCCAATGAGACATAGTGTTACGCTTTGATCCCTAACTTTTGCCTGGACCGCCCTTTCGGGTTTTCAGTCCACTGGGATGCCCATTTTTGCCCAAGCCGCCTTTTCAGGTTTTCGACTTGCCGGGTGTACAGATTTTTTATTTTCATCCCTTATTTTTTCCCGAACCCTTTTGGTTCGCCGGGAAGCCCTTATTTTTTCCTAGACCAGTCAACCTAGCGGGTCTATGATTATGCGTAGTATCTTTTCACTATGTCTGCATTGACGGGGTGAGGAAGGTCGTCACCATCCATGGTGGTTAAAATCATAGCTCCTCCTGAGAAGATGTTCTTAACCATAAATGGCCCTTCGGAAGTAGGGGTCCATTTTCCCCTGGGATCACTTTGAGGTAGAATAATGCGCTTGATTACCAGATCCCCAACTTGATACTCTTGTCGTCTAACTTTATTGTTAAATGCCTTGATCATCCGTTTTTGGTACGTCTGACCATGACAAACAGCAGTAAGTCTTTTTTCGTCGATTAGATTCAGTTGATCAAGTCGGGTCTGAATCCATCCATCTTCGCTCAAACATGCATCCTTCATGATCCGGAGAGAGGGTATCTGAACTTCACTGGGCAGGACTGCCTCCATGCCATAAACCAAGGAATAGGGTGTTGCCCCTGTTGACGTCCATGCTGAGGTACGGTACCCGTGAAGAGCAAATGGTAACATCTCATGCCAGTCTTTGTATGTCACTGTCATCTTCTGCACAATATTCTTAATGTTCTTATTTGCCGCTTCGACAACCCCATTCATCTTCGGCCGGTAGGGAGAAGAGTTATGATGCTGTATCTTGAATTGCTCGCAGAGCTCAGTGATCATCTTGTTGTTGAGATTGGTCTCATTGTCTGTAATGATCCTCTCTGGTACACCGTATCGACAGATCAGGTTGTGCCGAATGAACCGTGCCACGACACTCTTGGTTACGGTAGCAAAGTGTTGTACCCCAAAATTTGCCCTCCCATATTCTTCAAGATTTGGCAAGATCATAGTTCAAAATCCCTCAAGGGTTGCACAGTCCAATTGCCTCCTAACACAGTCAAAACTAGGGTTTTGGTTCTGGAAAAGAAATTGATATTTTCAAGGGTCCAATCAAGTCCCATATGCCTATATACATTGTCAAGCATCCATATGTCAAGTTTCAAGACTCACAACATCCAGTTGCACAGTCAAAAACCCTAAATGATCCACAGTCAACTGCAGGGGCAAAATGGTCATTTGACAGTCAAAAGTCAATATTTTTGGTCAACATCTCATTTTGAAGCCACAATCATCATTTGATCAATTCTTGATCATGATTCCACAAGCATGGCTCAAAAAGTCTCAAGATGCAAAAGTTTCTATTTTTGGACAGCTGAAAAGTCAACTGCAAATTGACCAAGGCATAACTTCCTCATGGTTCATCAGAAAAATCCCATCCAAAGCTCATTTTGAAGGGGATGACATTTCCTACAACTCATCTTCACACTCCAAGTCCAAGAAATGCTCTCACAAAAAGTTATCAATTTCAACATTATAGGTCATTTTCAAAAGTCAACAAAAAGGCACTTTAAGTCAAAGACCATAACTTGAGATTGGTAAATCAAAATGACATGGGACCAAAGGCATTGGTTAAAGGACTTCAAGACCTTTCCAAAATGTCCAAGAACATGTTCATAGCTTCAAAATTGAGCAAGATATGCATTGGAGAAGTTGGGAAATTTTTGGGAACTTTCAAAAGTCAACTTTGCCTAAAACACTTCAAATTTGCTAATGGGCCTCAAATTCTTCCTTGAATCATAACCCAAAGCCTATGCACGACCCATTGAGCTCAAAACAATTTATTTTCTTATTTTTGATTAATTAATTGGATTTATATTTATATTAATTCATTTAATTGGTTTTAAATATAAGAAAATTCAAAGATATGACTTTTTAGATCTTTTTGTGCAGCAAATATACTCCACACATGCTAAGGATTTCGTGCATCAATCAACAAGACAAGATCTTCCATAATTGACAAAGTTTTCATGGCAAAAGATTGAAAATCACATAATTGAAAAATCAAATATTCAAGTCATCAATTCATGGATTCATGGGCTTATTTTTGACCTAATTCCATTCATATACAAAGGCATAAGCTAACCCTGAAGCCACAGACACGAAAAAGCTGCTGAAAGCTCATAACCAATTTGCAACTTTTCAACAAAAACTTGGAAACTGATTTCGTACTTGCAGTGCAATTCAAGGCCTAAAATCTATTTCAACACCTTGCTGACATTGCCAGGAAGCGTTTGCAATCAAGAACTAGTCCAAACGCATAAAGAATCCAAGAACACGAGCCACACAGTTTGCTTTGTTTTCCAATTTTACATAACATGATTCATGCACTTTTAACCATTTTTCTTGTTTGATTTACACTAATAGTGACCTTCTGAAGCGATTGGTACAGTTTAATTGAACTAACGTTGCCTGGATCGAGATTCACCATGAACGAAACCTAGGGTTTCTGAAGCTCCAAATTAGGGCTTTAGGTATCAGGACAAATTGGACCCCAAGACCAATATAGACAAACTCGTTGCAACAAGCCTGATTCATTGAGATACTCGCGCTCAATTTATATGATCTAGGGGCGTAATCGCTATTTTTTAAGACTTTCACTTAGTGGGGGTTTAAAACCCCCGCTACTTGTTTCATGTTTGCAGGAATAACAAGGAAGAAGATGGACGTGGCAGTACGCTACTGGAACATTCAAGTTTTAGCGCGTTTTTTAAACGTCCCAGCATAATTATCTTTTTTCATATATTATAATTCTTTGTTATATTGTTTACAAACGCGCTAAGTGGCTCAGTTGGTGGAGGATGAGTATTGCAAGCATTGGGACCTGGGTTCGATTCCCAGGTCCCCCCACATAATTGCTATTTTTTGTTCCAATATATTCCAATGCAGCACGTGCCCAGAACTCCTTCCTACACCTTCATACGTTGGCCTGCCAAGTGGCTTTGATGAATAATCTGAAGGCTGCAGAGTGAAGTCCATGGTATGCTCCAGTCAATGAGCATCCACACGATCAGAAAAGTCAAACGAGGGCCTTGTGACTCTTGGGCCAGAATCACTTCAAACACCTCCATATGGGCCTGATACCCCCCTTGGTTTGCATTTTTTTTAAATTTTATTTTCTTCTCTTTTCTATTTCTTTTTTTAATTGTTTTAATTGTTTTTCACCATAAAATAATTTCCCATAATAAAAACAGAAAATCAAAATACAAAATATATTTAATTTATTATTGATTTCATCACTAACCTATTTTTTGTAAATAAATAATTAACAATTAACTCTAGTTTAAATTAGGTTTTAATTCAATATTTTCTTAATAAATAAAATACATAGAATTAGGTTTTGACATTTTTATCTTTTCTTAATTAATTATTATTATAATTATTTATTATTTATTATGATTATTATTTTTGTAAATAAACATGTAAATTAATTAATTAGTCTAAATTAGGTCAACTTTGACATTTTCTTTAATAATTAAAACAATCTAGATTTAGGGTTTCCTTTTAATTCTTTTTTTCTTTATTTTAAATACAAAAACATAAAAAACACTTTTCTTTAATTAAATAATTAATTAGGTTTTAATTTAATTTAATTTCAAGCAAAGGGTCAAAACCCTCGGACGTTCAATTTTAATTCTTTTCGCGCATTATTTCCTTTTGATCATTATGTAACTGTTCAAGGATGTAATAGTAATTAGGTATTCTTTTACTTTCCGCATCTTTTTATCAAACGGGTCTTTGTATTTTGGCGATATATAGACCCGCGCCTTGTAATAGCGTAGCTTTTATCTTTCCGTCTTTTAAATTCCCGCACTCCTAATTGCTAAACTTGCATGAAAGAATGTATGCTAATTAAAAACAAGCGTAGCTCACAATGCCATGATCAAAGATAACTGTTAAACTGAAAATAACACACAAATACACACACCACTTCTAGGGTACGCCTCACTCGTTGCCTTCGAAACGTGGTCGTCAAGTATAGGACGTTTTAGCGGTCCTTATGTCCATGATCCAGTTGCCTCGAAACAGTTGCCTCGAAACAGTTGCCTCGGATTAAAAAAAGGATCAAGGATATAAGGGTAGCTTCTAAGGTGTCCTATTGTTGCTTCGGTGACCACACTGTCCCTACAATCGAATTGACCCGAACACCTCCAACGGTGGTGCTACCTACCTCTCAATGGTGGGATAGCATTACCTTAAGGACTTCTACACAGCCTAATTCCTCAGGGTAGGTAGATGCCTCATGGATACTTGCTCTCTCTTCAAAAACAAACAAATTTTTTCACACTGACACTTTCAAAAGACTTTCAAAACAATTTTTCAAACACTCTTGAGGACAGATACAAGAGTTATTCAGAAATCTTTCAAAGAAACTTTTGCAAAACCCACTCACATTTTGAAAAGCAAACATTTTGAAAACATAAGAGCAAGTATCTAAGAGCCCATGGATAACCATGGATAGAAAGGATGCTAACACCTTCCCTTTCTATAAATCTACCTCCCGAACCGAGAAACATTCTCATAAGGAATTTTGCTGTGCTTTTGTCCTGTCCATGTTGGAGAAAATAAAAGACGGTGGCGACTCTTGCTTCCGCGACATTTCGCGATCCAGCGTTAAACAGTCAGTTCTAAATCCACCGATCACACAAAGGAAGCTGCTTCAACCCATTTTGTAAACTAATCGATTGCTACCAGGATGAAACGATGCCCGTTGGATGTCGTAGGTCTGATCTCGCCGATCATATCAATGGCTAAAATTTGCCCTCTCATGTTTCCCAAAGTCTCCCCCCTGCATGGTTGATCACAAACTCTTGCCTAAGAAAAAGAAATTTTTTTGAGTGATGCTTTAAGTACATTTCGATTGGCATTCTGAAAGACCCTTCGATTGGCATTCTGAAGGAGCATTTCGATTGGCATTCTGAAGGAGTACTTCGATTGGCATTCTGAAGGATCACTTCGATTGGCATTCTGAAGGAGCATTTCGATTGGCATTCTGAAGGAGTACTTCGATTGGCATTCTGAAGGATCACTTCGATTGGCATTCTGAAGGAGCACTTCGATTGGCGTTTTGAAGGATCACTTTGATTGGCATTCTGAAGGAGCACTTCGATTGGCATTCTGAAGGAGCATTTCGATTAACATTCTGAAGGAGCATTTCGATTGGCATTCTGAAGGAGCACTTCGATTGGCATTCTGAAGGATCACTTTGATTGGCATTCTGAAGGAGCACTTCGATTGGCGTTCTGAAGGATCACTTCGATTGGCATTTTGAAGGAGCACTTCGATTGGCATTCTGAAGGAGCATTTCGATTGGCATTCTGAAGGAGCATTTCGATTGGCATTCTGAAGGAGCATTTCGATTGGCATTCTGAAGGAGTCTTTCGATTGGTATTATGGACGAGCACTTCGATTGGCATTCTAAAGGGGCATTTCGAAAAGCATTCGAAGGAGACCATCAGCCCATTCGAAAGGGAGCATTCGAAGGCCAGGGACAAGATCTCATGTGTTTAGCCAACGTTACAAACTCTCATTTATGGCTTTCAAACACATAATTAACGTTACAAACTCTCATTCATGGCTGTCAAACACATAATCAAGGTCATTTAAACCTTTGTCTTCCTATCCCCTCCCCTCCACTCCTATAAATACAGGGCCAACATACACATTACAACACACGAAAATATACAGAAAAATAGAGAACTTGGAGATACGCTGCCAGCACTTCCAGGAAGCCATACCCAATCCTTGCACAAGCCAAAGCTGCCACCCAGCGAACACCTCCACCCTCAGAACTACAGATCGAAGCACCCCTGTTTGGTAAAAAAGGATCTAATCTCAAACTCATTTTTAAATTCATTTTGATTGCATATTCATATTATTACTTTTGTTTGTGAATGATTTAATGTGCTACCTATAAGCTACATCGCAGAGAGGAGATTGTGCCATTGCTTGGGCACAATCTGAGTTTCTCCTTCGAATCCCAGAATAAAACAAAGCCAAACCCAGATTCAGCAGGTGCGAATAAGGGGGAGATTCGAACCAGGGGGTAAAATCCCCCATGGACCTTTAATATGTGTTTCGTTTCTTGCAGGAAATACATTCTCAGATTCCTGTTCAGAGCTTCGAAGCTCAGCAGCTCAGCTTCGAACTGGACCCAGGATTTCCAGATCGAAGGAGGACATGTCCAGATCGAACACCCTCAGAGTGCATCCCCTCATGCACCTTCGATCCAGCCTCTTCACTGGGTCGAAAGACAGCCTGCACCTCTTTCAACCCAGACCTCCAGAATTTTATTTTTTCTTGATTTGCTGCCTGGCCCATTTGTACTTTATTCTTGTTTATTTTTTTTAGTTTTTTTTAATCAACATAAAAAAATCATAAAAATAAATAACTTAGAATTAGGATTTAATTTAGTTAATTATTTTAACTTATTTTCTTTAATTTTAAAATCAGTAGACTTAGAATTTATTTGAATTCAATCCTTTTCATAAACAAAAATGCAAAAAATATTAGGTATGTTTTAGAGTTAATTTTAATCATTTTTCTAATTAATTAAATTTGACTTAATTAAACATTTAGCATTTTCCCAAAAAATAAAATAAAACAACAAAAAAAGAGTTCTTATTCTTAGGATTTTTTAGATTCACGCGCGTTTATTTTATTGTAATTGCTTACTGGTTTGTGGTAGCTTAAATTAAGACTTTTACTTTACTGCTTTTTATTCCCCCAATTTTGAACATGTAAATAATCCCCCTCCCTGAAGCCTTGTAATAGCGTAGGATTTACAATTTCCGCATTTTAAATTCCTGTATATATATTAACTTCTTAGATGTATGCTAACTAGGATTGTATGACAAGATCTAAAAATAAATGGTAGAACACCTAAAAATACAAAGATAATATAACTGAAAATTGACACACTTGCACATGCCACTCCTAGGGTACACCTCACTGGTTGCCTCAATTGTGGTCATTAAGTATAGGATGTTTTAGAGGTCGTCCTTCTGTCCCAAGATCATAAGTTGCCTCGAAATGGTTGCCTCGATAAAAATGATCTAAAACATTAGGATTACCGCTAAAGCATCCTAACGTTGCTTTAGTGACCACACATCCCTAAAATCGAATTGACCCGAAAAACTCCAACGACGGTGCTACCTACTCCTCAATAGTGGGATAGCACTGTCTAAAGGACATTTGCACAATTAAATTCCTTTTTGAGTAGGTAGAGGTTCTTAAGTACTTGCTCATTTCAAAAACAAAACAAAAACTTTTCGCACTTACACTTTCTTCAAAAACAAAACAAAACTCTTTTCAAAACCCATAATCACAAAGAAAAGAAATCTTTTGAAAACATAGTGAGCAAGTACCTAAGAGCCCATGGATAACCACAGATAGAAAGGGTGCTAACACCTTCCCTTTCTATAATCTACCTCCCAAACCCGAGAAAAATCTCGAAAAGAAATTTTTCTGTGCTTTTGTCCTTTCCTTGTTGGATAAAATAAAAGACAGTGGCGACTCTTGCTTACCGCGATACTTTGCAAAAACAAATGCAAACGCGAACCAACATTAAAAAACAGTCAGTTCTCGTTCCCACCGATCACAGAACTGGCGACTCTGCTGGGGATGATTTGATAAGTGAGGTGTACCTTAGGACTAGATCACTTGTGTTTTCAATTGTATTGCTTTGTATGCTTTTAATCTTGTGGGCTTGTATCGGAGTTCTATAAATCCTCCACCCGGATTTGGGAAACATTCATAGATAGCAATACGTTGTGGAAACTGTGTGGGGTATACCGACACGGTTGAAGCAATAGCTATATTAGTGCGACATATTTGTAAGTATCGGTAGCCTTTGAGTCAATCAAAGAGAATACGGGGCCACTGAGTGATGTCACTAAGCACTAATGACCTAGAACCTTACTTGACCATCTTGGCCTTTTTTAGGGGTAGTGAGATGACCGACTTTGGTGCAGTCCGAAGTTGGTAGTTACTCGATACTACACTCATTGAGGATTGTTTTCTTGGAATATTTTGGTCGCCAGTTAAGTGGCTAAACCGAAACGATGAACATAGAAAACAATCCAATGATATTGAGCTCCTTAGAACCCGGTTACTATTTATAGGATATGTTTTGAGCCAACTAAACTCAAGAGGGTACTTACCTATGAAACCTCCTGCAAGCCTGAAACTAGGGTTTTTGTGTGACTTGCTTGTACATGTGTTTGTGCATACATCATAAAGCATCATATGTATCTGCTAACCATTTCAAGGGTTTAGATCTTCATCTTTGTTCTTGTTTTGCAGGACATGGAGTCTCTCCGCAGGAAAACAATTCAGGTCAACCTTGTAAGGATCCCTCCTCAACTCAAGGAGCTTACATCCAGGATTCTCGAGAATCCTCTCTTCAGTGAAAGACATGGTAGACTCCTCAGCTTGGTCAACACCAACATTGAAGAAGATATGATGAAAGTTCTCTTCCAGTTCTTTGACCCCCCTACACCGCTGTTTCACATTCCCTGATTATCAATTGGTGCCTACTTTGGAGGAATTTTCTCAACTCCTGAGAATTCCTATTCTTAGTCAACTACCCTACAACGGTACGGAAAAGGAACCAAAACTTGAAGATGTTGCTCAAGCATTACGCTTACAACCATCCGACATCAAGGAGCATTGGGAAACCAAAAGTGGTATCAAAGGATTCTTGGCAAAGTTTCTGTTTGAGAAGGCACGAGAATGCTGGAATTCTCTTGATCTACAAGCCTTTGAAGAGATTGTGGGACTCCTTATCTATGGGTTGGTTTTGTTCCCAAATCCTGATCAACTCATAGATGTGAATACTGTCAAGATTTTCATATCCAGGAATCCCATACCTACATTGCTTGGGGACATCCTCCACTCATTTTACACACGAACAATGAGGAAAAGAGGTGTCATCACGTGTTGTACTCCTCTCCTAGCAAGGTGGTTTATTTCTCACCTTCCACAATCAGTTTTGAAGAATGAGCAGGGTTTAAGGTGGTCACAACGATTGATGACCCTCACACATTCTGATGTACATTGGTGTTCTCGGTCCAGAGAAAATGTCACCATCATTGATCGTTGTGGAGAATTTCCTAATGTTCCTTTACTTGGAATTAGGGGAGGCATTACCTACAACCCATGTCTAGCTTTGAGACAATTCGGATATGCTCGGAGGGATGGCCCTCATGACATGCTGATTCTTGACCTAGTTTTTGACTTCGACAACGATGCGCAAGGACTTCGACAAAGGTTCATCAGGGCTTGGAGGATGCCTAATAAGGTGGATAGTAAGACACTGGGGCACAAGAATTTCATTCCCCTTGAGCCTTACCTCAAGTGGGTACGAACCCGCTCCCAGAGTCTTATGATGCCATATCCTCACATTCTCCCCTTGATCAAAGAGCCTGTTATGGAAGGAGAGGTTCCATACACCATCCTACATCCTGACATGCCAACATCATGGGAAGAAATGCAAAAGAGTTAGATCCAACTCAAGGAAGAGCAGAATACTTTTGAAGCCAGCTTCTATGCCAGTGAAAAGAAGGTTTTGGAGCTTACCCGCCGACTTCACGAGGAGGAGACCCTCAACACTTACATCGCTCCAAAAAGGATGCGCAATGTCTTTTTACATTAAGAATTTTGTAATATTTCGCCCATGGGGCACTTATGTACTGACAAAATTTCTTCTTAGTATAACGTGTGTTCTTTTTGTCTGCAACAAATTTGAATTTTTGAACCCTTGAATGCATTACATAAATAGCATACCATTCATCATATGCATAACAGGTACCCTTTTACATGTCTCTTATCTTCTTCGCTATTTATTTCAGCAATCATCATGTCTGCTGAACCTTCCACTGAGCAAGCTATCAAGGCCCTCCAGGACCAGAATGCCCAATTTCAAGAGTTGTTCATGAGCCTAGCTAAGGGTCAGCAGGACCTGAAGTCCCTGATTCTGAAGGAGAAAAAGAAGAAGAAAAAGAGGACCATCCTGTTCAACACTGGACGCAGGTTTGGAAACGGGCTGCAGAATGAAATTGATCTGGCCACCCCATCTGGATAGAAAGACAGTCCACAAGAAAGGAGGGCTCCTAGCCCTGAAGTCTCCGACAATGAGACGGACTATGATGAAGAATAGTATCCTCCTGCTGAGGATAAGTACAAACAGCTGGAAGACCGTTTGAATGCTATGGAAGTACAGAAGGTGCCTGGTCTGGACTTCGGAGATTTGGGTTTATCATCTGGTGTGGTGATTCCCCATAAGTTCAAGGCACCTGCCTTTGCCAAATATGACATAGCTTCCTGTCCAAAGTTGCACCTTCGGTCTTATGTGAGGAAGATCCAACCTTACACTACTGATAAGAACTTATGGATCCATTTCTTTCAAGACAGTCTCTCAGGGACTCAGCTTGAGTGGTTCTATCAGTTGGACGGAGCCAGTATCCGCAGCTGGGAGGATTTGGCTGCTGCATTCTTTAGGCATTATTAGTATAATTCCGACCTCACTCCTACGCGTACCCAACTCCAGGGTATGTCAATAGGGACGGGTGAAGGATTTAAAGAGTATGCTCAAAAATGGAGAGACCTTGTCGGAAGGGTGCAACCACCTTTAGCTGATCGTGAACTTGTTGATATGTTTTTGGGGACCCTATCCGGTCCATTCTTTAACCATTTGATTGGAAGCTCTTCAGCCGGGTTTACAGACCTTATCTTGACTGGTGAGAGGATTGAAGCTGGAATTAAGGCTGGGAAGATACAGAAGGGTTCCTCATCGAGCACCAAGAAGAGACCGTTTAAAAAAGAGTATAGTGTTGTCTACAGTTCAAGAAGACAAAACAGACATGAACACCGCCAAGCTGTCAATGCGGTTGTTATCTCAAAAACTGTTGGTGCTCCTCAGCATCACAACCAACAAA
Organism: Vicia faba; assembly: GCA_948472305.1. Classification (NCBI taxonomy): domain Eukaryota; kingdom Viridiplantae; phylum Streptophyta; class Magnoliopsida; order Fabales; family Fabaceae; genus Vicia; species Vicia faba. Next base: position 733,345,770 of record OX451739.1, read on the forward strand.
GGGACGAGAGACCTCAAAGGCAATTTACTCGTCTCAGCATGACTTTGTCTCAGATATTGCCACAGTTGCTGAAGACTAATCTGGTGACTCTAAGAGAAGCTCCAAAGAATCAAAATACTGCATCACCGAAGTATAACCCTAACGCCCGCTGTGCTTATCACTCCGATAGCCCAGGGCATAATACAGATGATTATTGGAGTCTGAAAAACAAGGTTCAAGACCTAATCGATGCAAAGGAGATTGAGTTTGAGGCGCCCGAGAGGCCTAATGTTGTGACTGCTCCCATGCCCAAACATGGAGTAAATGCTGTAGAGGAAGACTTGTTTGTAATGTCTGTGGATGATGTTGTTACCCCTTTGATGACTGTCAAGAAGAACTTGTTGCTAGCCGGTTTATTTCCGGGATGTGGTGAAGGTTGCCCTATGTGTTCTGCCTTACTTACTGGTTACCCATCTCTGAAGTCAGGTGTCCAGAACCTGATGGATAGTAAAGAGATTCTTTTTGAGAAGACTGCTGTTCCACCCGTTCATAATGAAGAAGTTTCTATCATTACCATTTTCGACAATTCTTCCAAGGCTCCCTCGAGGACGCCTGTTAGAATTACATCTGTTCTGAAGATCGCGCCTATAATCATCACTGTTCCGGGGCCCATCCCCTATACATCTGACAAAGCTGTCCCCTGGCACTATGGGGCATATGTTTATGTTCTTGGAGTTAAGCAAGAGTTTGGCGCTGATACTGGTATTAGCAACATTACTGGGCCTGCTAAAGTCACCCGCATTGGTAGACTTTTCTCACCTGATATTGCTCCACCAGCTATCCGAAGACCTGTTGTCATTAAGCCTGCAAGTGTACCTATCGTTGTTCCTGATAAAATTCCTACCCTTCCCCCTGTCGCCGAGTCTTCTGACGCTCGGGGCAAAGGGATCACCACTGATATGCATGCCCAGACGGAGGCGCCAAAGACAATCAATGTTGAAGCTTCCAAATAGGAGATGGAAGAGATTATTAAGATTATTAAGAAGAGTGATTTTAATGTAGTTGAGCAACTGGGGCAAACCCCATCAAAGATTTCTATGCTGTCACTACTGCTGTGTTCAGAGGCCCATGCCAAGGCTCTGATTACCTTCCTGAAGACGGCCCACGTGCCACAAGAGACGTTAGCTGATCAGTTTACCGATTGTGTGGACAATTTAACTGCTGATAATGGTTTGGGTTTCTCCGATGCTGATCTAACTGCTAAAGGGAAGAACCATAATGATGCCCTGCATGTCTCCATTGAATGCAGGGGCACTACTCTTGCACATGTGTTGGTTGACACTGGTTCCTCGTTGAACGTCTTGCCCAAGAAAGCTCTAGACAGGATGGATTGCGAAGGTTTGAAATTAAAGCCGAGTAACATTGTTGTCCGGGCCTTTGATGGGTCTAAAAGGATGGTTCATGGTGAGGTTGATAGTCCAATCAAAGTTGGTTCTCAGGTCTTCGATTCTACATTCTACGTGATGGACATTCGGCCATTCTATTCTTGTTTGCTGGGTCATCCATGGATCCACAAAGCGGGAGCCGTAACCTCAACGCTTCACCAGAAGTTGAAGTACCCGATTAAAGGCAAGATTGTGACAGTTCAAGGGGAGGAGGAGTACATGGTCAACCACCTCAACTCGTTCCGGTATGTAGAGATGGATGGGGAGTTCATTGAGACCCCATTTCAACACTTTGAAGAGGTCCCTCAGACACTAGCGTCAGCTGAGACTGTGACGGAAGATTCTCCCATGAAGATGGCTTCCTTAAAGGATGCTCGGGCTGTTATTGAGAAGGGTGAGTATGCAAACTGGGGCCGACTTCCTGATTTCACTCAGAAGACTAACAAGTTCAGTTTGGGTTTCACTGCAGAAGCTCAGAGGGTTGTTCGAAGTGCAAGGATTGGAAGACCTCTTGTGTTCATCAGCAACTCAGGAGTAAATGCCATCGAAGATGACGTAGAGGAGTCTGAATTCGACAGCTGGATCTATCCTACGACCAACAGTGGACCAAACAACTGGACAGCAAAGGATTTCATCCCTATTACTTTTATTACTCAGTAATGAACTCTTTATTTCGAATTTGTAAACAGACAATGTTTTGAAACTCGATGGCCCGGTGTCTTACCCGGGGCACCGTGGCTTCATTTGTGAGGGCTTTTGTATGCCATTTTCATATATCATTAATAAAAGCATTGGACGTTTTCGCATTTCAAATTTTGTGCTCCTTGTCTTTCTTTACTACATATTACAAAATAGCTATTTTACACACACTCACATATACAGGTCCCAATCCACTATGGATCTCACTGGTAACGACTCTGCTACTGCCAGTTATGACTTCGAAAATTCGATCAACTTAGCCGAAGACGAAGGTGAATATGATTGCGAAGTGCCTGGAGAGCTTGCAAGACTGCTACTTCAGGAAGAAAGGGCCATTCAGCCACATGAAGAGCCAGTGGAAACAGTGAATCTGGGTACCGAGACAGACAAAAAGGAAGTCAAGATCGGTGCAAATCTGGAGCTTAGTGTGAAACAGCGGTTGATTCAGATGCTGCATGACTACGTGGAGATCTTTGCCTGGTCTTACGAAGATATGCCTGGGTTGGATACCGACATTATGGTTCATCGCCTGCCTACCAAGGAAGACTGCCCTCCGGTAAAATAGAAGGTTCGCCGTATGCGTCCAGAGATGTCTGAGAAAATCAAGGCCGAAGCTATGAAACAGTTTGACGCCAGTTTTCTAGCAGTAACTTCTTACCCTCAGTGGGTTGCCAATGTGGTTCCGGTACCGAAGAAGGATGGTAAGGTCTGAATGTGTGTTGACTACAAGGATCTGAACAGGGCAAGCCCTAAGGATGACTTCCCTCTGCCTCACATCGACGTCCTGGTTGACAATACTGCTCAGCACAAAGTATTCTCCTTTATGGATGGTTTCTCCAGTTATAATCAAATCAAGATGGCTCCTGAAGACATGGAGAAGACCACTTTTGTTACTCAGTGGGGTACCTTTTGTTACAAGGTCATGTCGTTTGGGTTGAAAAATGCTGGGGCAACGTATCAGCGTGCCATGGTTGCTTTGTTTCATGATATGATCCATCATGAGATTGAAGTATATGTCGACGATATGATTGCGAGGTCCCAAACTGAGGAGGACACCTTGACCATCTACAAAATCTGTTTGACATGCTAAAGTTGTACAAGCTGAGATTGAACCCGAACAAGTGCACCTTCGGGGTGAGGTCTGGCAAACTGCTAGGTTTCGTCGTGAGCGACAAAGGTATTCAAGTGGACCCTACCAAAGTGAAAGCTATACAAGAGATGCCAGCTCCCAAGGCAGAGAAAGAGGTCAGAGGCTTTCTAGGACGTCTGAACTATATTGCTCGATTCATCTCGCACCTAACTGCTACTTGTGAGCCAATCTTCAAACTGTTGAAGAAAGATCAAGTGGTACGTTGGAACGATGAATGTCAGGCTGCTTTCGAAAGAATTAAAGAGTACCTCCAGGAGCCACCTATTCTTATGCCACCAGTTGAAGAGAGACCTTTGATTTTATACTTGACAGTGCTCGATAACTCGATGGGGTGTGTGCTGGGGCAGCATGACGAGTCTGGCCGAAAAGAGCATGCTATTTATTACCTTAGCAAAAATTTTACTGACTGTGAGACCCGATACTCACTGCTCGAGAAAACTTGCTGCGCTTTGGCATGGGCTGCTCGCCGGCTGAGACAGTATATGTTGACTCACACTACTCTGTTGATTTCAAAGATTGATCCAATCAAGTATATCTTCGAAAAGCCTGCATTGTCTGGAAGAATAGCAAGATGGCAGATGATCTTGACCGAATATGACATCCAGTACACGACTCAAAAAGCAATCAAGGGAAGTGTATTGGCAGACCATTTGGCACATCAGGCAGTGGATGATTACCAGTCTATGAACTTTGAATTTCCAGACGAGAATATCATGTTCATAACTGATTATGAAACACCTGGACCTGATGAAGGACCTGAGGAAGGATCCCAATGGTCTATGCACTTTGATGGAGCTTCAAACGCTTTGGGTAACGGCATTGGCGCTGTGATCATATCTCCTAAAGGCTCTCATACTCCACTTACCGCCCGACTGTGTTTCAACTGCACCAACAACATGGCGGAGTATGAAGCATGCATTATGGGTCTTCGAGCTGCAATTGACCTAAGGATTAAGTTTTTGAGTGTCTTTAGAGATTCTGCTCTCGTGATCAGTCAGATCAAAGGAGAGTGGGATACGAAACACCCAAATATTATTCCTTACAAGGAGTATGTATTGACGTTGCTTCCCCATTTCGAGGAGATAACCTTTGAACACTTCCCAAGAGAGGAGAATCAGTTGGCGGACGCGCTAGCTAAGATGTCTTCTATGTTCAAAGTCAAGTGGGACAACGAGGCTCCCCGGATCATTATTTGGAAATTGGATGAACCTGCACATTGCTGTGATCTTGAGACCGAAGAGGTAGCAGAAAGACCTTGGTATCATGAAGTGAAGAGGTACCTTGAAGCTCAAGAATACCCCGAGGGAGCATCTGTTAATGACAAGAAGTTCCTGAGAAGGTTCGCGACAAAGTTCTTCATCAGCAATGGCATTCTTTACAAACGTAACCATGATTCAACCTTACTGCGTTGTGTGGATAAGATTGAAGCAGAAAGGATCATGGCAGAGCTGCATGAAGGTACTTTCAGAACTCATTCCAGTGGACATACCATGGCAAAGAAAATCCTTCGGGCAGGATATTACTGGTCCACAATGGAAGCCGACTGTTATCAGCATTCTCGGACATGTCACAAGTGCCAGGTCTATGCTGATAAGGTGCACACACCTCCAGTTCCTCTGAATGTTTTGACAGCACCTTGGCCTTTTGCAATGTGGAGCATTGATATGATCGGCAAGATCAGACCTACGGCATCCAACGGGCATCGTTTCATCCTGGTATTAATTGATTACATTACGAAGTGGGTTGAAGCAGCTTCCTTCGCATCCGTTACCAAAAATGTTATTGCCCGCTTCATCAAGCAAAATCTTATTTGCCGGTACGGCATCTGGGAAAGGATCATCACGGACAATGGTACTAATCTTAACAACAAGATGATCACTGAGCTCTGCGAGCAATTCAAAATACAGCACCACAACTCTTCTCCCTACCGGCCGGAGATGAATGGGGTTGTCAAAGCAGCAAATAAGAACATTAAGAAGATTGTGCAGAAGATGGCAGTGACATACAAAGACTGGCACGAGATGTTACTATTTGCTCTTCATGGGTACTGTACCTCAGCACGGACGTCAACATGGGCAACACCCTTTTCCTTGGTTTATGGCATGGAGGCAGTCTTGCCCATTGAAGTTCAGATACCCTCTCTTCGGATCATGAAGGATGCAGGTTTGAGCGAAGACGACTGGATCCAGACCCGACTTGATCAATTGAATCTAATCGATGAAAAGAGACTTACTGTTATTTGTCATGGTCAGACGTACCAAAAACGAATGATTAAGGCATTTAACAAGAAAGTCAGACGACAAGAGTATCAAGTTGGGGACCTGGTGTGATCGGTGGATCTGGAACTGACTGTTTAACGCTGGTTCGCGAAATGTCGCAGAAGCAAGAGTCGTCACTGTCTTTTATTTTCTCCAAATGGAAAGGACAAAAGCACAGAAAAATTCCTTATAGAGATTGCTCTCGGTTCGGGAGGTAGATTATAGAAAGGGAAGGTGTTAGCACCCTTTCTATCCATGGTTATCCATGGGCTCTTAGATACTTGCTCATTGTGTTTTCAAAAATGGTTTGTTTGCTTTTCAACTGTGGGTTTTAAAAAGTTTCTTTGAAAATTTTAGTTCGACTCTTGTATCGGTCCTCAAGAGTGTTTGAAAAATTGCTTTCGAAAGCTTTTTGAAAAGGTGTTGGTGTGAAAAGTATTTTTGAATTTGTTTTGAAATTAGAGCAAGTATCTAGAGTTGTCTACCTACCCTAAGGAATTCGTCTATGTAAATGTCCTTTAAAGTAGTGCCATCCCACCATTGAGAGGTAAGTAGCACCACCGTTGGAGGTGTTCGGGTCAATTCGAGGTTCGGGACATGGTGATCACCAGAGCAATAGGAAGACACCTTAGAAGCTACCCTCATGCCAGGTTCCCGGATCATGAGGACTTACTAAAACATCCTCTACTCGACGATCACCTTTCGAGAGACAAGGCAACAGTGAAGCGTACCCTAGGGGTGGTGTGTGATTTGTGTGTCGTTTTCGGATATTTTGTCTTGTTCATGTCGGGGGTGATCTATGCTTTTGTTTTTATTTTAACATTCATTCTTGCATGCAATTATTAACGGTTAAAAAGTTGCGAGAAATATAAAGTTCCTAAACTATTACAAAGGCGCGGGTCCACATCGCCAAATTAAATCCAGGACCCGATTTGACAAAAAGTAAAGGAAAGTGCGAGAAATATAAACTTACACGGCTTTGGGAGAATTACATAAATATTTAAAAGAAGGAAATAAATAAAATGCGCGAAGAGAATAAAAAATCGCAAGCGAGGGCGTTGGACCCTTTTTTAATGAAATTAAATTATATTATTAAATTAATGAAATTAAAATGAAAAAGAAATTATTTTTGAGGTTTTTTGTATTTATGGTTTTTTATGTGAATTAAATGAAATTAAGAAATTAATTAGTTAACCCTAATTCTACAATTTTTATTTATTAAGAAAAACATGTTAAAGTTAAACCTAAAATTAATCTAATTATTTACATGGTAATTTATTTACAAAAATAACATTTAATAATTAATTATGGTGAAAGAAAAGAATAAAAAATACTTAAAACCCTAATTCTACACCTTTTTTAATTTTATTGATTAAGAAAAATATTTGAATTAAACCTAAATTTAAAAAGCTAAATTAAATTAATGAGATTTATTTACAAAAATATTAGTTAAATAAAATATATTTTGAATTTTGTCTTTTCTGATTTTTTACTATTTTTATGAAAATAAATTGATTTAAAGAATAAAAAAAAAGAAATAATTGAAACAAATAAAGTAAAGAAAAGAATTGAATTGCAAAACCTTAGGGGGTTCTGTCCCCAATTGGAGGTCATAACTTAGCAATTCTGGCCCACTTGTCCATGGCCTTGTTTGACTTTTCATGCCAGCGTGTAGCACCTTTGACTGAGGCACATCATATGCTCTGAATCCTGGCCTTGGGTTTGATCTTGGTGGCCATGTGGCGCTCTTGGACTATGGAGCGTACGCTGGAATTCTGGGAGCGAGCTACACATAAGCAAGATTAGAAAAATAATATGGAAAGAGAGGGGGACCTGGGATCGAACCCAGGTCCTGTTGCTTACCAGTCCAACGCCTTGACCAACTGTACCACACACGCACTTTGTTTCTTATATGACCAATAATTAATATGAAGCAAAACAAGAGTTAGTGCCTTTTTTCCGCGCGAAATTCAAATGATCCAATCATTGGCCTACACTTCATCATCTTCTCCATGGCTTTTGTACCTGAAACAAAAATTACATTTAAATAGCGGGGATTTTAAACCCCCACTAAGTAACAAGTGCAAAAATAACGATTAGCACATGGTGGCTCATAAATTGAGCGCGAGGTGTGTGTTCTAATCGTCCAAGCCTCCTGAGTTGAATGGTCCAGGTCTCACGTCCTAATTTTTCCCTAACTGAGAAACCCCAATTCAAGGTTTTGAAAACCCTAGGCGTCGTTCATGGTGAAATCGCGTATGGGCAATGATTCTTCAATTAAATCATACCGCTAGCTTCAGAATCAACTCATTAGTACAAATCAAGAATCAAAATGCATGGATATGGCCTGAATAATAGAACACGATTATGCAAAAAGAGTGATACAGTCTGACTTAAAATTACCAATTCTTGATGTTAGGGATGATGATTTTTATTCAAACACGTTCCTTGAAACCTCAGGAACACAATGGAATGGTTGTTTGGCCTTTAATCGCACTGGAAGATGGTTTTCAGTATTTGAGTTTTCTTGAAAAAATGCAAACTTTGTTATGGTGTTCTTGCGCAGCTTTGTGGTTCTGATCACTAGGGTTTGCATGAGTATATGTATATGAACGATTAGGGTAAGGTTTTTGGTCCAAAGAATCAATGAATTGATGGAATCAATATTTGATTTTCATGCCATAATTTTTCAATCTTTTTCATGCTATTTTGGTTCCAATCATGTCCAATCACATGGATTCTTTCCCTATCTAATAATGCACGAAAATCTGAAGTTATCCCATGCATAAAAAGATTTGATTGACTTGCTTTGATATTTTCCACATATTTATTTTAATTAAATGAATTATTAGCCATTAAAAATTCAAATAAATAAATAAAAATGATGAAAAACTTCCCTTTGGGCCAAATGGTCGTGCACATGCTTTTGATGATGGATTTTGGAAGAAAAAGAGGCCCATTAGCAATTTTAGGACATTTGAAGCAAAGTTGACTTTTGAAAATATCCAAAAATTTCCCAACTTCCACAAGGCATATCTTGCTCAATGTTTAAGCTTTGATCATGTTCTTGGACATTTTGGAAAGGTCTTGAAGTCCTCTAACCAATGCCTTTTGTCCCATGTCATTTTGATTTACCAATCTCAAGTTATGGCCTTTGACTTAAAGTCCCTTTTTGTTGACTTTTGAAAATGACCTATAATGTTGAAATTGATAACTTTTTGTGAGAGCATTTCTTGGACTTGAAGTGTGAAGAGGAGTTGTAGGAAATGTCTTTCTCTTCAAAATGAACTTTGGATGGAATTTTTCTGATAATCCATGTGGAAGTTATGCCTTGGTCAAGTTACAGTTGACTTTTTCAACTGTCCAAATATGGAAACTTTTGCATCTTGAGACTTTTTGAGCCAAGCTTTGAGAATCATGATCAAGAATTGATCAAATGATGTTTGTGGCTTCAAAATGATATGTTGACCAAAAATTTGAACTTTTGACTGTCAAATGACCATTTTGCCCCTGCAGTTGACTGTAGTGCAATTAGGGTTTTTGACTGTGCAATTTTGTGCTGTAAGTCTTGAAACTTGGTATGAGGATGCTTGACCATGTTTGTAGGCATGTGGGACTTGATTAGACCCTTGGAAACTTCATTTTCTTTGTCAGAACCAAAACCCTAGTTTTTGACTGTTAGGAGGCCCTTGAACTGTGCAACCCTTGGGGAGATTTTGAAGCATGCTTTTGGCAAATCTTGAAGAATATGGGAGGGCAAATTTTGGGGTACAACAGTTGCCCCTGTTTAATTTTCTTAGACCTGAGGATGCAGATTGGCTGACGTGCCTTTCGTAATCCGAAGGTGGAAGATGATTGGACACTAGAGTGCCCAGAAATTTGCGCTCACATAGTAGTGTGATGATGGGAATGGGCTTATAGATGCCATTTGGAGATTGATGGATAGGATGATGGGCTTATAGATGCCATGCTGAGAGATGATGGATGGTGGATGGGCTTATAGATGCCATCTGGATGTTGATCGCGTAAGAGATTCCTTAGCGAGAACTTGCGTACCTGCAAAAGAAAATGATTACCTGACCTGTCGCAGGAGCTGGTCTTCAAATTCCTTGTATAGTTGTGTCCTGACTGGTTACAGGAGCTGGATCTGGAGCTTCAAACGGTGATGAATGAACCAGGGATGGTTACTACCTCAACGGGACGGTGAGAGAACCTTGGACGATTACTTCCTCAGCAGTAATCATTGAGAAAATCTTGGACGACTTCAACCTCAACAGTAATCATTGAGAGAATCCTGGGCGACTTCAACCTCAACAGTAATCATTGAGAGAATCTTGGACGACTTCAACCTCAACAGTAATCATTGAGAGAATCTTGGACGACTTCAACCTCAACAGTAATCATTGAGAGAATCTGGGGACGATTACTACCTCCGCAGTAACGGGGAGAGAACCATAGGCGACTTCAACCTCAACAGTAGTCATTGAGAGAATCTTGGGCGACTTCAACCTCAACAGTAATCATTGAGAGAATCTTGGATATCTTCTACTGAGTCTTTATCAGGAAAATCTGTTAGGGGTCGATTTAACTGGACTAGAGAAGGCCTTTGACTGGATAAGAAACAGGAAAATCTTAGGGTCGATTTAACTGAACCGGTCTAGGTCTTGAAATCTTCAACTGGATAAGAAACAGGGAGATCTTAGGGTCGATCTGAATGAACCAGAGAAGGCCTTTGACTGGATAAGAAACAGAATCTGGAATAATCTTTCGAATGAATCTGGACTAGACAATAGAATAGTCTCCGGGTCTGGAGCATCTCTAAGTTGTTTGAGAAGAAACTGTGAATAAGCCGAAGAACAACATCCATATCTGGAGCATTTCCAATCTATATCTGAATGACTTTGGAATAAGTATCAGAAGGTAGTCATATCCGGGCCACATCTGAACCATCTCTAGAAAGGTGATCTCTGAATAAACAATAGAACAGCTTCCGTGTCCGGAGCATCTCTAAGTTATCTGAGGGGGATCTGGAATAAGTGTCAGAACGTCGCCATGCCTGGGTCACATCCGAACCATATCTAGAAGGAGTGTTGAATAAGCAACAGAACAACATCCATATCTGGAGCATTTCTAAGCTATCTCTGAAAGGAAATCTGGAAGAAGTATCAGAACGTTGCCATATCTGGTTCACATCTGAACTATATCTAGAAGGAAATCTGGAAGAAGTATCAGAACGTTGCCATATCTGGTTCACATCTGAACTATATCTAGAAGGAAATCCGGAAGAAGTATCAGAACGTCGCCATATCTGGTTCACATCTGAACTATATCTAGAAGGAAATCTGGAAGAAGTATCAGAACGTCGCCATATCTGGTTCACATCTGAACTATATCTAGAAGGAAATCTGGAAGAAGTATCAGAACGTCACCATATCCGGTTCACATCTGAACTATATCTAGAAAAAGTCTGGAAGAAGTATCAGAATGTCGCCATATCTGGTTCACATCTGAACTATATCTAGAAAGAGTTGCGATAGTTGATAGTAATCATCTTTGTATTGACCTTTCCTGAAAAGGTAAAGCATCAGTTGTATGCAAGATCATGATGCATGAACTGCATGATTTCAGGATGTCCTCAAAATTGATGAGATTCGTGTAGTATGATGCATATGCATGCTATAATGTATGAAGATGTAATGTTCATGAATGTATTTTTGTCTAAGAAAATAAATCCTTGACGGGTGCCGGGAAGTCACTCCTGGGCTGGTGTTGAAAAGAGAGCTTTTCGCTCTGCAAGAATGAACCGGTAGGAGAAGATAACTCCGTTGGGGAATGTGTTTGGAGATTACTCTGCGGGGGAGATTACTATAGCGATCTTGCCGGGGAAAATACTCTGTAGGAAGAGGGGTACTTTGCTGAAATGTTGATGGTAACTTCATTGGGGATACCATTGTTGTGTTAGAAGTGTTGATAAACTTCGCTGGGGATAAGAAGACTTCGCCGAGGATGATCTCTCCGTGGCTTTTGGCTGAGGATAACCCAGTTATATCCTGGTAAGGAAATAACTCTTTGAATAAAGCCGGGAGCCGCGTTCGTGTTCTGCGAGGATAAGCTTCCAGAATCTACTGGGGATAAGCTTACTGCTTGGGGAAATGGATTCCAACTTTCTTGGGGAAACTGGATTGGACTCTCCTGGGGAAGTATTGAACTGTATTGGTTATGTTCTTCAACGGAACCTACCTTGATACCTTGGAGGACCGAACAATTAGATTGCTTAGACAACTCTTTATTGCCCCTGTTTCTGATGTGGGAGAGAAAGATACCTGTGGAGGTGCTTGATGACTGTCGATTTGACCAATCTTCTTCTGGTAGGCTAGTGGCGAGATGACAGGACATAGTCGTACGCTCTGATCCCTAACTTTTGCCTGGACCGCCCTTTCGGGTTTTCAGTCCACCGGGATACCCATTTTTGCCCAAGCTGCCTTTTCAGGTTTTCGACTTGCCGGGTGTACAGATTTTTTTCATTTCATCCCTTCATTTTGCCCGAACCCTTTTGGTTCGTCGGGAAGCCCTTATTTTTGCCTAGGTATGTCAACCTAGCGGGTCTTTGATTACGCGTAGTATTTTTCTTAGACTATGTCCACGCTCTCAGGATGTAGGGAGTTGCCCCTGTTAGCAGTGTTTTGTCATGCCCCAGATAATGGACAATGCTCCTGCTGTGCCCCTTGATTGGAAGTTCTCTTTCCACTTGGGGTGACTCTTTTGTTGAGAAGACCTTTGTTCATCAGATATTCATCGTGCGAATTCCTTTGCTGTTCAAACAAATGATCATATGCAAACAATATTATTTTAAGAATGCAAAAGCCTATGTCTGTCTTGAAGTTTTGAGAATGCATTTTTTATAACACAAATGAAACCTTTTTGTAAACTGTGATGTCAACTCGTTATTTTACCGCAGGCCTTAAGGAGTCAGGATACCCTTCGTAACAGTATGCTTTCGAACTAACCCATGCTTCAGCTAGGACTTTTAAGGGTTATAACGTGGCCTGGTTCACGGTTTAAGAAACAAAGGGTAAGGCTCAAAATGTATTTGTACCCACCCGCTCTTCGTGATGTTCTTCAAACCTAAACTCAGTTGATCGTGCATTAGACCTTGTTTGAGTCTTTGCTCTGATTTTCCGGTGATGGTTCAGATATTGATGATTTATTTGGAATAGGAAGTCATTTCCTTTTTGTTGAGGGTTTATAAGACCTCTTTCTTTTTGATTTTGTTATCCCTGTTTTTTTTTTTGCCTGACTATTTCTTTTGCGATTACAGTCAGCGGGATGCCCCAGTTTTGTAAGTCTCCTTCATAGGTTTTGACTTAATGGGCTTTTTGATTTTGGTAATGACTGCCTGTTTTTATGGTTATTTGGAACCATCACTGTCTTTTGTTTCAGAAGGACTTCTTTTGATGCCATTCGTTGTGCACCTGGATCAGCTGAGAGAACTACCCTGCCCCAGGTTATGATTAAGGGTTTTAATTTTCGAAAAGAAAAACTCCTACTTCTTTGGCTCAGAGGGGGTAACGAGGGATTATCTTCCTTATAACTCCAGCGTTTAGGAATTGAAACAATGCTTGTACCTCATCAGCGGGGTCTGTTCAAAGCATACTGCAAAGATAGCGGTATCGTTTTCGTCATCCTCCCTCAAGAGGCTTAGAATTATTAATCGAGAGTTGATCATCACAGAAAAAATGAAAACAATTTTGAATATAATGAAAACAATTGTATTAATTCCCAAAACAGACATATGCGATGCTTTAATAGAATAAAAGAGTTTGCTATGACATTAATTGTTTGTATGAGCAAAGAAAAATACAACTCGGAAATTCAAATAAACAAGAGGTCTTCAATGATTGGGCAACGGAGCAGTGATTACGTTCGGAGTCTCAGGTACTTCAAACTGAATCTCCCCGGCGTCGATCATGTCTTGAATCTTGTTCTTGAGAGGCCAGCAGTTGTTCGTAGTATGCCCCGGGCTATCAGAGTGGTAGCCACACCTCTCATTAGGATGGTAGTTCGGAGTAGAAGTGTTCGGATTCCGAAGAGGAGCCCTTAAGGTGATCAGCCCTGCCTTCAACATTTGTTGTAGTGCTTGATCCAGCGACATGTTGATCTTGGTGAACTGTCGTTTGGGTACGCTCTCCTTGCGCTGCTGCCCCTGTCCTTGTTGAGAAGGTCTAGGATTGGAGATCTGGGTTGCCCCTACCTCATGACGGCTCTTTTTACCGTGCACAGCATTGGACTCTTTCTTTCCATGATGAGGCTTTTTATCAGAAGGTGCAGCCTCTTGAATCTTCCCAGACCTGATGCCAGCTTCTATTCGCTCTCCAGTCTAGATAAGATATGTGAATCCAGCAGACGAATTCCCAATCAGGTGGTTGTAGAATGGACCAGACAGGGTCCCCAAGAACATGTCCACAAGTTCACGGTCAGTCAGCGGTGGTTGTACCCTACCGGCCAGGTCTCTCCATTTCTGCGCATACTCTTTAAAACCTTCTCCCGATCCTAGCGACATACCCTGGAGTTGGGTACGCGTAGGAGCGAGGTCGGCATTGTACTGATACTGCTTGTAAAAAGCAGTAGCCAACTCCTCCCAGTTATGAACCTTGGTTCCATCCAGCTGATAGAACCATTCGAGATGAGTCCCTGAAAGACTTTCCTGGAAGAAGTGGATCCACAAGTTCTTGTCCACAGTATACGGTTGAATCTTCCGCACATAAGACCTGAGATGCAGCCTGGGACAGGATGCCCCATCGTACTTAGCAAAAGAGGGTGCTTTGAATTTGTGTGGGATCACCACACCAGAAGTTAGACCCAAATCTCCGAAATCCAAACCAGGTACTTGTTGAATTTCCATTGCATTCAGACGGTCTTCCAACTGCTTGTACTTGTCTTCAGCGGGAGGGTATTGTTCGTCGTTGAAATCTGTCTCGTTATCGGAGACCACTGGACTGGGAACCCTTTCCTCCTGATGACTGCCTTCCCCAACAGATGGAGTAATCCTCTCAGTTTCAATCTGCAGTGTATTCCCAGATCTGCGCCTAGGGTTGAACAACACAGTCCTCTTCTTCTTCTTTTTCAAGAGCAGGGTCTTCAGATCTTGTTGCCCCTGGGCCAAATTCATGATCAGCTCTTGGAACTGGGCATTCTGAGCCTGGAGGGCCTTGATGGACTGCTCAGTTGATGATTCCGGATTCATGACAGTTGGCTGAAATAAACAGCGATGAAGGTAAGAGACCTGTCAAAAGGGTACCTGTAATGCAATGATATGTATGTATATATATGCAATGTTTTCAAGGATCTCGCGGGGAAAACAAGAAAATTGTTAGAATTGGGATCCGATGGCTTGATTGAAGGAACTGCATGTTGTTGAGAGTCCTTCTTCAAGGGTCAAAGGCTCACCATATTCAGTGGGTCATAGCCCCTGACAACCTTGGCTAGAGGAAAATAAATCCTCTTTGCCCCTTGCTAGATGTTTGATTTATCATGACCTGCATCACAAGCCCTTGAGATCCTTGAAATGGGTTAGGATGTATGCAATGGTATGATGTTATGCTATGCATGAGGTAATGCAAGTAAACCCTGTTATGAGTCCCAATTAAGGACTGCAAACCAAACCTGCAAGAAACTCAGGTGTCAGATAACAAGCATGCAAATAGGCAAGTACGAAGGCACACAAGTCACACAAGAGAAACCCTTAGAGTTTAGGCCAGCATGAGGTCTGGGTATTACCCTCTTAAAGTTGGTGGGCTCAACCTGTCCTATTAGAAGTAACCGGGTTCTAAGGGTCCCAATTTCACGGGATTGCTTTCATTGTTCATCGTTTCGATTTAGCCACTGAACTGGCGACCGAAATATTCCAGGAAAGCAACCCTCAATTGAGTGTAGTATCGAGTATCAACCAACCTTGGACTGCACCAAAGTCAGTTATCTCACTACCCTAAAGAGGCCAAGATAGTTCAATTAAGGTTCCTAAGGTCTGTTGATGCTTCACGACACCACGCGGAGGCCCCGTACTCTCCTTGACTGAACTCAAGGGTTACCAGTACACACCAAAGTGCCACATCAACGTAGCAGACTGTTTCAACCATGTCGGTATACCCCGCACAGTTCCCTCACAGTCTTGTTGCTACTTTCTAAGAAGGTATCCCCCAGATCCGGGTTAGGATCTATAGAACTCCCAAGACAGTCCCACAATTTAAAGCAAGCAAAGAAAGCAATTGAAAACACAGTTATGAACTATCCCTAAGGTACACCTCACTTTAAAAAGATTCCCCAGCAGAGTCGCCAGTTCTATGATCGGTGGATCTGGAACTGACTGTTTAACGCTGGTTCGCGAAATGTCGCGGAAGCAAGAGTCGCCACCGTCTTTTATTTTCTCCAAATGGAAAGGATAAAAGCACAGAAAAATTCCTTATAGAGATTGCTCTCGGTTCGGGAGGTAGATTATAGAAAGGGAAGGTGTTAGCACCCTTTCTATCCATGGTTATCCATGGGCTCTTAGATACTTGCTCATTGTGTTTTCAAAAATGGTTTGTTTGCTTTTCAACTGTGGGTTTTAAAAAGTTTCTTTGAAAATTTCAGTTCGACTCTTGTATCGGTCCTCAAGAGTGTTTGAAAAATTGCTTTCGAAAGCTTTTTGAAAAGGTGTTGGTGTGAAAAGTATTTTTGAATTTGTTTTGAAATTAGAGCAAGTATCTAGAGTTGTCTACCTACCCTAAGGAATTCGTCTGTGTAAATGTCCTTTAAAGTAGTGCCATCCCACCATTGAGAGGTAAGTAGCACCACCGTTGGAGGTGTTCGGGTCAATTCGAGGTTCGGGACATGGTGATCACCAGAGCAATAGGAAGACACCTTAGAAGCTACCCTCATGCCAGGTTCCCGGATCATGAGGACTTACTAAAACATCCTCTACTCGACGATCACCTTTCGAGAGGCAAGGCAACAGTGAAGCGTACCCTAGGGGTGGTGTGTGATTTGTGTGTCGTTTTCGGATATTTTGTCTTGTTCATGTCGGGGGTGATCTACGCTTTTGTTTTTATTTTAACATTCATTCTTGCATGCAATTATTAACGGTTAAAAAGTTGCGAGAAATATAAAGTTCCTAAACTATTACAAAGGCGCGGGTCCACATCGCCAAATTAAATCCAGGACCCGATTTGACAAAAAGTAAAGGAAAGTGCGAGAAATATAAACTTACACGACTTTGGGAGAATTACATAAATATTTAAAAGAAGGAAATAAATAAAATGCGCGAAGAGAATAAAAAATCGCAAGCGAGGGCGTTGGACCCTTTTTTAATGAAATTAAATTATATTATTAAATTAATGAAATTAAAATGAAAAAGAAATTATTTTTGAGGTTTTTTGTATTTATGGTTTTTTATGTGAATTAAATGAAATTAAGAAATTAATTAGTTAACCCTAATTCTACAATTTTTATTTATTAAGAAAAACATGTTAAAGTTAAACCTAAAATTAATCTAATTATTTACATGGTAATTTATTTACAAAAATAACATTTAATAATTAATTATGGTGAAAGAAAAGAATAAAAAATACTTAAAACCCTAATTCTACACCTTTTTTAATTTTATTGATTAAGAAAAATATTTGAATTAAACCTAAATTTAAAAAGCTAAATTAAATTAATGAGATTTATTTACAAAAATATTAGTTAAATAAAATATATTTTGAATTTTGTCTTTTCTGATTTTTTACTATTTTTATATTTTTATGAAAATAAATTGATTTAAAGAATAAAAAAAAGAAATAATTGAAACAAATAAAGTAAAGAAAAGAATTGAATTGCAAAACCTTAGGGGGTTCTGTCCCCAATTGGAGGTCATAACTTAGCAATTCTGGCCCACTTGTCCATGGCCTTGTTTGACTTTTCATGCCAGCGTGTGGCACCTTTGACTGAGGCACATCATATGCTTTAAATCCTGGCCTTGGGTTTGATCTTGGTGGCCATGTGGCGCTCTTGGACTATGGAGCGTACGCTGGAATTCTGGGAGCGAGCTACACATAAGCAAGATTAGAAAAATAATATGGAAAGGGAGGGGGACCTGGGATCGAACCCAGGTCCTGTTGCTTACCAGTCCAACGCCTTGACCAACTGTACCACACACGCACTTTGTTTCTTATATGACCAATAATTAATATGAAGCAAAACAAGAGTTAGTGCCTTTTTTCCGCGCGAAATTCAAATGATCCAATCATTGGCCTACACTTCATCATCTTCTCCATGGCTTTTGTACCTGAAACAAAAATTACATTTAAATAGCGGGGGTTTTAAACCCCCACTAAGTAACAAGTGCAAAAATAATGATTAGCACATGGTGGCTCATAAATTGAGCGCGAGGTGTGTGTTCTAATCGTCCAAGCCTCCTGAGTTGAATGGTCCAGGTCTCACATCCTAATTTTTCCCTAACTGAGAAACCCCAATTCAAGGTTTTGAAAACCCTAGGCGTCGTTCATGGTGAAATCGCGTATGGGCAATGATTCTTCAATTAAGTCATACCGCTAGCTTCAGAATCAAATCATTAGTACAAATCAAGAATCAAAATGCATGGATATGGCCTGAATAATAGAACACGATTATGCAAAAAGAGTGATACAGTCTGACTTATAATTACCAATTCTTGATGTTAGGGATGATGATTTTTATTCAAACACGTTCCTTGAAGCCTCAGGAACACAATGGAATGGTTGTTTGGCCTTTAATCGCACTGGAAGATGGTTTTCAGTATTTGAGTTTTCTTGAAAAAATGCAAACTTTGTTATGGTGTTCTTGCGCAGCTTTGTGGTTCTGATCACTAGGGTTTGCATGAGTATATGTATATGAACGATTAGGGTAAGGTTTTTGGTCCAAAGAATCAATGAATTGATGGAATCAATATTTGATTTTCATGCCATAATTTTTCAATATTTTTCATGCTATTTTGGTTCCAATCATGTCCAATCACATGGATTTTTTACCTATCTAATAATGCACGAAAATCTGAAGTTATCCCATGCATAAAAAGATTTGATTGACTTGCTTTGATATTTTCCACATATTTATTTTAATTAAATGAATTATTAGCCATTAAAAATTCAAATAAATAAATAAAAATGATGAAAAACTTCCCTTTGGGCCAAATGGTCGTGCACATGCTTTGGATGATGGATTTTGGAAGAAAAAGAGGCCCATTAGCAATTTTAGGACATTTGAAGCAAAGTTGACTTTTGAAAATATCCAAAAATTTCCCAACTTCCACAAGGCATATCTTGCTCAATTTTTAAGCTTTGATCATGTTCTTGGACATTTTGGAAAGGTATTGAAGTCCTTTAACCAATGCATTTGGTCCCATGTCATTTTGATTTACCAATCTCAAGTTATGGCCTTTGACTTAAAGTCCCTTTTTGTTGACTTTTGAAAATGACCTATAATGTTGAAATTGATAACTTTTTTGTGAGAGCATTTCTTGGACTTGAAGTGTGAAGAGGAGTTGTAGGAAGTGTCTTTCTCTTCAAAATGAGATTTGGATGGAATTTTTCTGATAATCCATGTGGAAGTTATGCCTTGGTCAAGTTATAGTTGACTTTTTCAACTGTCCAAATATGGAAACTTTTGCATCTTGAGACTTTTTGAGCCAAGCTTTGAGAATCATGATCAAGCATTGATAAAATGATGTTTGTGGCTTCAAAATGAGATGTTGACCAAAAATTTGAACTTTTGACTGTCAAATGACCATTTTGCCCCTGTAGTTGACTGTAGTGCAATTAGGGTTTTTGACTGTGCAATTTTGTGCTGTAAGTCTTGAAACTTGGTATGAGGATGCTTGACCATGTTTGTAGGCATGTGGGACTTGATTAGACCCTTGGAAACTTCATTTTCTTTGTCAGAACCAAAACCCTAGTTTTTGACTGTTAGGAGGCCCTTGAACTGTGCAACCCTTGGGGAGATTTTGAAGCATGCTTTTGGCAAATCTTGAAGAATATGGGAGGGCAAATTTTGGGGTACAACACCTGGTAATAAAGCGCATCATTCTACCTCAAGGTGATCCCACGGGAAGATGGACCCCTACTTACGAAGGGCCATTTGTGGTTAAGAACATCTTCTCAGGAGGAGCGATGATTCTAACCACCATGGATGGTGACGACCTTCCTCACCCCGTCAATGCAGACATAGTAAAAAGATACTACGCATAATCAAAGACTCGCTAGGTTGACTGGTCTAGGCAAAAATAAGGGCTTCCCGGCGAACCAAAAGGGTTCGGGCAAAAATAAGGGATGAAAATAAAAAAAATCTGTACACCCGGCAAGTCGAAAACCTGAAAAGGCGGCTTGGGCAAAAATGGGTATCCCGGTGGACTGAAAACCTGAAAGGGCGGTCCAGGCAAAAGTTAGGGATTAAAGCGTAACACTATGTCCCATTGGATCACCTCGCATCCGGACTTCAGTACCAACTATCAGGCTCGGACGACGCCAGTCAATCAGATTCATCTTCAACTAAGTAGCAAGGTGATGAGATGCTTGAAGATATAAAGGCAATAGCGGAGCTGGAACCCAGTGGGATTATTCACATAGCTGTTTTGTTTTCACAAATTGTATAAATTCTATTTGTTCGGCGGTGTTCTCTTACTAGGACGTCAGCCTCTTGTACAAAAACGCATATTTACAAGCCAAACTTTAAAGTCAATACAAATTCATTTTCAAACAAAATTCAATTTGTTTTTCCTTTATCTGTTTTATTTTGCAAAGAACGTCCAATGTTCATTTTTGATATATGCATTTGACATTAATTGCTGCTCATAAATATTTACATGCGAAACAAAAGACAAATTACAGGTGATATCAGAAGTAGGGGCAATAAGAATTGCCTGAGCGGTCTAGTTGCTCTGTCCACCAGGTACCAAGGTATACATTCAGCTGAAGAATATGGCTAAGATACTATCACTCCCCACAGAGTAAAACAGTAAGGGTAGCTCTCCCCACTAAGACCTGCAACTGTGGACGAATCAGCAATACTCTCCCCAAGCAGAGTTGGTCTACCATCAGCCCTAAAAAGGCTGGGCATCCCCAGAAGATCTTAATATTCCCCAACGGAGTGTAAAGACATTCTCCAGCAAGCGTAAGAGTATCCCTGGCAGTCTTAATATTCCTCAACAGAATATAAGAATGTTCCCCGACGGAATACAAGATACCACAAAGGAGTCATTTCCCCAGCGCAGTCTAAAAACACTTCCCCAATGGAGTTGAACCATCTTCCCCAGTAGATTCTGGAAGCTTGTCCCCTACAGAATATAAATGTATCTCCCCAGCCAAATTCAAAAGGTTATCCTCACAAGATTCTAACTAGGTTATCCTCAGCAGGTTGCAACTGAAAGATCATCCCCAGCGAAGTTCTTTCTTTCCCCAAGCAGGACTTCTATCCTCAACAGATTCAATATCACCAACAATGGTAATCAATCCTCAGCGGAGTTCATCATCAAAATCCCCAACAGAACTTATCAACGGGATCCCCAGCGGAGTTTATCATTAAAATCTCAGCAAAGTATCTCTTCCCCACATAGTAATTCCCCGCGGAGTAATCTCCTCGTCAGTTTATTCCCCACCGGAGTCATCCTCTCCTACAGGTTTATTCTTGCAATCATCTTCGTTCGTCATCCCCAGCAGAAACGAAGAATTCAACTCTATTCTCCAGCAGCTCCGGGATTTATTTTCCCCAGCTAAAACATCACATTTCCATACATCATGATACATGCATAAACGCATCATACCATACAATCTCATTTATGCTGAGAACATCATTGCTTATTGTGCATTGCACATGACTGACCTTTACCTTTCAGGAAAGATCCAGTTAGGTTCTCAGCTATGTCCAAGACCTCCTCTGGTTCAGTTAAATCGATTCCCAAAGATTTTTCTGATGCCGATCCAGTTGAAGTTATTTCAAGACCTCCTCTGGTTCAGTCAAATCGATTCCCAAAGATTTTTCTGATGCCGATCCAGTTGAAGTTATTTCAAGACCTCCTCTGGTTCAGTTAAATCGATTCCCAAAATTTTTCTGATACCGATCTAGTTGAAGTTATTTTAAGACCTCCTCTGGTTCAGTCAAATCGATTCCCAAAGATTTTTCTGATGCCGATCCAGTTGAAGTTATTTCAAGACCTCCTCTAGTTCAGTTAAATCGATTCCCAAAGATTTTTCTGATACCGATCTAGTTGAAGTTATTTCAAGACCTCCTCTGGTTCAGTCAAATCGATTCCCAAAGATTTTTCTGATGCTGATCCAGTTGAAGTTATTTCAAGACCTCCTCTGGTTCATTTAAATCGATTCCCAAATATTTTTCTGATGCCGATCCAGTTGAAGTTATTTCAAGACCTCCTCTGGTTCAGTCAAATCGATTCCCAAAGATTTTTCTAATACCGATCCAATTGAAGTTATTTCAAGACCTCCTCTGGTTCAGTTAAATCGATTCCCAAAGATTTTCTGATGTCGATCCAGTTGAGGTTATTTCAAGACCTCCTATGGTTCAGTTAAATCGATTCCTAAAGATTTTTCTGATGCCGATCCAGTTGAAGTTATTTCAAGACCTCCTCTGGTTCAGTTAAATCGATTCCTAAAGATTTTTCTGATGCCGATCCAGTTGAAGTTATTTCAAGACCTCCTCTGGTTCAGTTAAATCGATTCCTAAAGATTTTTCTGACGCCGATCCAGTTGAAGTTATTCCAAGACCTCCTCTAGTTCAGTTAAATCAATTCCTAAAGATTTTTCAGAGGTGAAGCCAGTTAATGGAGACAAAATTAGTTAAATCGATTCCTAAAGATTTTTCTAAGGCGAAGCCAGTTAATGGAGACAAAATCAGTTAAATCGATTCCTAAAGATTTTTCTGAGGCGAAACCTGTCAATGGAGACAACCTGTCAATAGAGACAACCTGTCAATGGAGACAACTCGTCAAAAGAGACAACTTGTCAATAGAGACAACTCGTCAAAGGAGACACCCTGTCAGAAGAGACATTTCAGATATGCTCCATATGCAGACGCAATTCTGGCAATCATCCAGTTCCATCTT
The DNA here is from genome assembly GCA_948472305.1 of Vicia faba. Lineage (NCBI taxonomy): Eukaryota > Viridiplantae > Streptophyta > Magnoliopsida > Fabales > Fabaceae > Vicia > Vicia faba. Next base: position 733,368,408 of record OX451739.1, read on the forward strand.
ATAGATACAGTCCAGCAATCACCTCCGGATGGCATCTTTAAGCCCATCTCCTACCAACAAATCTCCAAATGGCATCTGTAAGACCATTCCTGACATCACAATGCTGATACTACACCATGCGAGTGCAAATTTCTGGGCACTCTAGTGTTCAATCATCTTCCACATTCGGATCACGAAAGGCACGCAAGCCAATCTACCTCCTCAAGATTAAGAAGATTGAACAGGGGCAACTGTTGTACCTCAAAATTTGCCCTCTCATGTTTCCCAAAGTCTCCCCCCTGCATGGTTGATCACAAACTCTTGCCTAAGAAAAAGGAAAATTTTTGAGTGATGCTTTAAGTACATTTCGATTGGCATTCTGAAAGACCCTTCGATTGGCATTCTGAAGGAGCATTTCGATTGGCATTCTGAAGGAGTACTTCGATTGGCATTCTGAAGGATCACTTTGATTGGCATTCTGAAGGAGCATTTCGATTGGCATTCTGAAGGAGTACTTCTATTGGAATTCTGAAGGATCACTTCGATTGGCATTCTGAAGGAGCACTTTGATTGGCGTTCTGAAGGATCACTTCGATTGGCATTCTGAAGGAGCACTTCGATTGGCATTCTGAAGGAGAATTTTGATTGGCATTCTGAAGGAGCATTTCGATTGGCATTCTGAAGGAGCACTTCGATTGGCATTCTGAAGGATCACTTCGATTGACATTCTGAAGGAGCACTTCGATTGGTGTTCTGAAGGATCTCTTCGATTGGCATTCTGAAGGAGTACTTTGATTGGAATTCTGAAGGAGCATTTCGATTGGCATTCTGAAGGAGCATTTAGATTGGCATTCTGAAGGAGCATTTCGATTGGCATTCTGAAGGAGTCTTTCGATTGGTATTATGGACGAGCACTTCGATTGGCATTCTAAAGGGCCATTTCGAAAAGCATTCGAAGGAGACCATCAGCCCATTCGAAAGGGAGCATTCGAAGGCCAGGGACAAGATCCCATGTGTTTAGCCAACGTTACAAACTCTCATTCATGGCTTTCAAACACATAATTAACATTACAAACTCTCATTCATGGCTTTCAAACACATAATCAAGGTCATTTAAACCTTTGTCTTCCTGTCCCCTCCACTCCACTCCTATAAATACAGGGCCAACATACACATTACAACACACGAAAATATACAGAAAAATAAAGAACTTGGAGATACGCTGCCAGCACTTCCAGGAAGTCATACCCAATCCTTGCACAAGCCAAAGCTGCCACCCAGCGAACACCTCCACCCTCAGAACTACAGATCAAAGCACCCATGTTTGGTAAAAAAAGGATCTAATCTCAAACTCATTTTTAAATTCATTTTGATTGCATATTCATATTATTACTGCTGTTTGTGAATGATTTAATGTGCTACCTATAAGCTACAGCGCATAGAGGAGATTGTGCCATTGCTTGGGCACAATCTGAGTTTCTCCTTCGAATCCCAGGATAAAACAAACCCAAACCCAGATTCAGCAGGTGCGAATAAGGGGGAGATTCGAACCAGGGGGGTAAAATCCCCCCTGGACCTTTAATATGTGTTTCGTTTCTTGCAGGAAATACATTCTCAGATTCCTGTTCAGAGCTTCGAAGCTCAGCAGCTCAGCTTCGAACTGGACCCAGGATTTCCAGATCGAAGGAGGACATGTCCAGATCGAACACCCTCAGAGTGCAGCCCCTCATGCACCTTCGATCCAGCCTCTTCACTGGGTCGAAAGACAGTCTGCACCTCTTTCGACCCAGACCTCCAGAATTTTATTTTTTCTTGATTTGCTGCCTGGCCCATTTGTACTTTATTCTTGTTTATTTTTTTTAGTTTTTTTTTAATCAACATAAAAAATCATAAAAATAAATAACTTAGAATTAGGATTTAATTTAGTTAATTATTTTAACTTATTTTCTTTAATTTTAAAATCAGTAGACTTAGGATTTATTTGAATTCAATCCTTTTCATAAACAAAAATGCAAAAAATATTAGGTATGTTTTAGAGTTAATTTTCATCATTTTTCTAATTAATTAAATTTGACTTAATTGAACATTTAGCATTTTCCCAAAAAATAAAATAAAACAACAAAAAAAGAGTTCTTATTCTTAGGATTTTTTAGATTCACGCGCGTTTATTTTATTGTAACTGCTTACTGGTTTGTGGTAGCTTAAATTAAGACTTTTACTTTACTGCTTTTTATTCCCCCAATTTTGAACATGTAAATAATCCCCCTCCCTGAAGCCTTGTAATAGCGTAGGATTTACAATTTCCGCATTTTAAATTCCTGTATATATATTAACTGCTTAGATGTATGCTAACTAGGATTGTATGACAAGATCTAAAAATAAATGGTAGAACACCTAAAAATACAAAGATAATATAACTGAAAATTGACACACTTGCACATGCCACTCCTAGGGTACACCTCACTGGTTGCCTCAATTGTGGTCATTAAGTATAGGATGTTTTAGAGGTCGTCCTTCTGTCCCAAGATCATAAGTTGCCTCGAAATGGTTGCCTCGATAAAAATGATCTAAGACATTAGGATTACCGCTAAAGCATCCTAACGTTGCTTTAGTGACCACACGTCCCTAAAATCGAATTGACCCGAAAAACTCCAACGACGGTGCTACCTACTCCTCAATAGTGGGATAGCACTGTCTAAAGGACATTTGCACAATTAAATTCCTTTTTGAGTAGGTAGAGGTTCTTAAGTACTTGCTCATTTCAAAAACAAAACAAAAACTTTTCGCACTTACACTTTCTTCAAAAACAAAACAAAACTCTTTTCAAAACCCACAATCACAAAGAAAAGAAATCTTTTGAAAACATAGTGAGCAAGTACCTAAGAGCCCGTGGATAACCACGGATAGAAAGGGTGCTAACACCTTCCCTTTCTATAATCTACCTCCCGAACCCGAGAAAAATCTCGAAAAGGAATTTTTCTGTGCTTTTGTCCTTTCCTTGTTGGATAAAATAAAAGACGGTGGCGACTCTTACTTACCGCGACACTTTGCAAAAACAAACGCAAACGCGAACCAGCATTAAAAAACAGTCAGTTCTCGTTCCCACCGATCACAATTCCCCACATTGCAAAAGGCCAAGGTTCCGTCAAAACATTCAGAGGAACTGGAGGTATGTGCACCTTATCCGCATAGACCTGGCACTTGTGACATGTCCAAGAATGCTGTTAAAAGTCAGCTTCCGTTGTGGACCAGTAATATCCTGCCCGAAGGATTTTCTTTTCCATGGTATGTCCACTGGAATGAGTTCCGAAAGTACCTTCATGTAGATCTGCCATGATCCTTTCTGCTTCATTCTTATCCACACAACGCAGTAAAGTAGAATCATGGTTACGCTTGTAAAGAATGCCATTACTGATGAAGAACTTTGCCGCAAACCTCCTCAGAAACTTCTTGTCATTAACAGATGCACCCCCGGGGTATTCTTGAGCTTCAAGGTACCTCTTCACCTCATGATACCAGGGCTTTTCAGTTATCTCTTCAGTCTCAAGATCACAACAATGTGCGAGTTCGTCCAATCTTTCAATAATGATCCGGGGAGCCTCGTTGTCCCATTTAACTTTGAACATAGAAGACATCGTAGCTAGCGCGTCCGCTAACTGATTCTCTTCTCTGGGGAAGTGTTCAAAGATGATCTCCTCGAAATGGGGAAGCAACGTCAATACATACTCCTTGTAAGGAATAAGATTTGGGTGTTTCGTATCCCACTCACCTTTGATCTGACTGATCACGAGAGAGGAATCTCCGAAGACACTCAGAAACTTAATCCTTAGGTCAATTGCAGCTCGAAGACCCATGATGCACGCTTCATACTCTGCCATGTTGTTGGTGCAATTGAAACACAGTCGGGCAGTAAACGAAGTATGAGAGCCTTTAGGAGATATGATCACGGCGCCAATGCCATTACCCAAAGCATTTGAAGCTCCATCAAAGTACATAGACCATCAGGATCCCTCCTCAGGTCCTTCATCCGGTCCAGGTGTCTCACAATCAGTCACTACCATGATATTCTCGTCCGGAAATTCAAAGTTCATAGACTGGTAATCATCCACTGCCTGATGTGCCAAATGGTCTGCCAATACACTTCCCTTAATTTCTTTTTGAGTCGTGTACTGGATGTCATACTCAGTCAAGATCATCTGCCATCTTGCTATTCTTCCGGACAAGGCAGGCTTTTCGAAGATATACTTGATTGAATCCATTTTTGAAATCAACAGAGTAGTGTGAGTCAGCATATACTGTCTTAGCCGGCAAGCAGCCCATGCCAAAGCGCGGAAAGTTTTCTCAAGCAGTGAGTATCAGGTCTCACAGTCGGTAAACTTTTTTGCTAAGGTAATAAATAGCATGCTCTTTTCGGCCAGACTCGTCATGTTGACCCAGCACACACCCCATTGAGTTGTCAAGTACTGTTAAGTATAAGATCAGAGGTCTCCCTTCAACTGGTGGCATTAGGATGGGTGGCTCTTGGAGATACTTATTGATTCTTTCGAAAGCGGCCTGACATTCATCGTTCCAACGTACCACTTGATCTTTCTTCAGTAGCTTGAAGATTGGTTCACAAGTAGCAGTTAAGTGCGAGATGAATCGAGCAATGTAGTTCAGTCGTCCTAGAAAGCCTCTGACCTCCTTCTCTGTCTTGGGAGCTGGCATCTCTTGTATGGCTTTCACTTTGGCAGGGTCCACTTGAATACCTTTGTCGCTCACAACGAAACCCAGTAGCTTACCAGACCTCACCCCGAAGGTGCACTTGTTCGGGTTCAATCTCAGATTGTACAACTTCAACCTGTCAAACAGCTTTTGTAGACGGTCAAGGTGTTCCTCCTCAGTCTGGGACCTTGCAATCATATTGTCGACGTATACTTCAATCTCATGATGGATCATGACATGAAACAAAGCAACCATGGCACGCTGATATGTTGCCCCAGCATTTTTCAATCCAAAAGGCATGACCTTGTAGCAAAAGGTGCCCCACTGAGTAATAAAGGTGGTCTTTTCCATGTCTTCGGGAGCCATCTTTATCTGATTATAACCGGAGAAACCGTCCATGAAGGAGAATACCTTGTGCTGAGCAGTATTGTCAACTAGAACGTCGATGTGAGGTAGAGGGAAGTCATCCTTAGGGCTTGCCCTGTTCAAATCCCTGTAGTCAACACACATTCGAACCTTACCATCCTTCTTCGGTACCGGAACCACATTGGCAACCCACTGAGGGTAAGAAGTCACTGCTAGAAAACTGGCGTCAAACTGTTTCATAACTTCGGCCTTGATTTTCTCAGACATCTCTGGGCGCATACGGCGAACCTTCTGCTTTACTGGAGGGCAGTCTTCCTTGGTAGGCAGGCGATGAACCACAATGTCAGTATCCAACCCAGACATATCTTCGTAAGACCAGGAAAATATCTCAACATATTCATGCAGCATCTGAATCAACCGCTGCTTCACACTAAGCTCCAGATTTGCACCGATCTTGACTTCCTTCTTGTCTGTTTCAGTACCCATATTCATTGTTTCCACCGGCTCTTCATGTGGCTGAATGGCCCTCTCTTCCTGGAGTAGCAGTCTTGCAAGTTCACCAAGCACTTCGCAATCATCTTCACCTTCGTCTTCGGCTAAGTTGATCGGATTTTTGAAGTCATAACTGGCAGTAGCAGAGTCGTTACTAGTGAGATCCAGAGTGGATTGAGACCTGTATATGTGAGTGTGTGTAAAATAGCTGTTTTGCAATATATAATAAAGAAAAACAAGGAGTGCAAAATTTGAAATGCAAGAAACGTCCAATGCTTTTATTAATGATATATGAAAATGGCCCACAAAAGCCCTCACAAATGAAGCCACGGTGCCCCGAGTAAGACACCGGGCCATAAAGTTTCACAACGTTGTCTGTTACAAATTCAAAACAAAGAGTTCATTTCTGGGTGACAAAAGTAATAGGGATAAAGTCCTTTGCTGTCCAGTTGCTTGGTCCACTATTGGTCATAGGATAGATCCAGCTGTCGAATTCAGACTCCTCCATATCATCTTCAATGGCATTTACTCCCGAGTTGCTGATGAACACAGAAGGTCTTCCAATCCTTGCACTACGAACAGCCCTTTGAGCTTCTGCAGTGAAACCCAAACCAAACTTGTTAGTCTTCTGTGTAAAATCAGGAAGTCGGCCCCAATTCGCACACTCACCCTTCTCAATAAAAGCCCGGGCATCCTTTAAGGAAGCCATCTTTATAGGAGAATCGTCAACCATAGTCTCAGCTGATGCCAGTGTCTGAGGAACCTCTTCAAAGTGCTGAAATGGGGTCTCAATGAACTCCCCATCCATCTCTACGTATCGGAATGAGTTGAGGTGGCTGACCATGTACTCTTCCTCCCCTTGTACTATCACAATCTTCCCTCTGACCGGGTACTTCAGCTTTTGATGGAGTGTTGAGGTTACAGCTCCAGCTTTGTGGATCCATGGACGACCCAACAAACAAGAATAGGATGGCCTAATGTCCATCACGTAGAATGTAGAATTGAAGACCTGAGAACCAACTTTAATTGGAATATCAACTTCACCATGCACCATCCTTTTAGACCCGTCAAAGGCCCTGACAATGATGTTACTTGGCTTTAGCTCCAACCCTTCGCAATCCAACCGGTCTAGAGCTTTCTTGGGCAAGACGTTTAATGAGGAACTAGTGTCAACCAATACATGTGCAAGAGTAGTGCCCCTACATTTAATGGAGACATGCAGGGAATCATTATGGTTCTTCCCTTTAGCAGTCAAATCAGCGTCACAAAAACCCAAACCATTATCAGTAGTTAAATTGGCCACACAATCGGTAAACTGATCAACTGATGTCTCTTGTGGCACGTGGGCAGTCTTCAGGAAGGTAATCAGAGCCTTGGCATGGGCCTTTGAGCACAGCAACAGTGACAACATAGAAATCTTGGATGGGGTTTGCCCCAGCTGCTCAACTACGTTATAATCACTCTTCTTAATAATCTTCAAAATCTCTTCCATCTCCCGTTTGGAAGCTTCAACCGTAATAGTCTTCGGTGCCTCCATCTGGGCAGGCATATCGGTGGTGATCCCTTTGCCCCGAGCGTTAGATGATTCGGCGATAGGGGTAAGAATAGGAACTTGATCAGGAATCGTGATAGGTACACTTGCAGGTGTAATGACAACAGGTCTGCAGACAGTTGGTGGAGCAATATCAGGTGAGAAAAGTCTACCGCTGCGGGTGACTTTAGCAGGCCCAATAATGTTGCTGACGCCGGTATCAACATCCAACTCTTGCTTAACTCCAAGAACATAAACATCTGCCCCATAGTGCCAAGGGACAGCTTTGTCAGAGGTGCGATCTTCGGAACAGTGATGATTACAGGTGCGATCTTCGGAACAGATGTAATTCTAACAGGCTTCCTCGAGGGAGCCTTGGAAGAATTGTCGAAAATGGTAATAATGGAAACTTCTTCAGTGGGAATGGAAGAAACGACAATCTTCTCAAATAGGATCTCTTTATTATCCATCAGGTTTTGGATACCTGACTTCAGAAATGGGCAACCGGCAGGTAAAACAAAACACATATGACAACCTTCGTCGCAACCCAGAAATAAACCGGCTAGCACAAGGTTCTTCTTGACAGTCAACAGAGGGGTAGCAATATCATCCACGGAAACTACAAACAAGTCTTCCTCTACAGCATTTACTCCATGTTTGGGCATGGGAGCAGTCACAACATTAGGCCTCTCGGGCGCCTCAAACTCAATCTCGTTTGCATCAATTAGGTCTTGTACCCTGTTCCTCAAAACCCAACAATCATCTGTATTATGCCCCGGACTATCAGAGTGAAAAGCGCAACGGGCATTAGGGTTGTACTTTGGTGATGTGGTACTCATATTCTTTGGAGCTTCTTTTAGAGTTACCAAATTGGTCTTCAGCAACTATGGCAGAATCTGAGATAAGGTCATACTGAGACGAGTGAATTGCCTTCGAGGTCTCTCGTCCTTTTGTTGATTGTGATGCTGAGGAGCACCAGCAGGTTTTGAAATAACAACCGCATTGACAGCTTGGCAGTGTTCAGTTCTACTCTGTCTTCTCGAACTGTAGACAACATTGGACTCTTTCTTAAACGGTTTCTTCTCGGTGCTCAATGAGGCACCCTTATGTATCTTCCCGGCCTTAATACCAGCTTCAATCCTCTCACCAGTCAAAATAAGATCTGTAAACCCAGCTGAAGAGCTTCCAATTAGATGGTTAAAGAATGGACCAGACGCGGTCCCCAGAAACATGTCAACAAGCTCTCGATCATCCAAAGGTGGTTGCACCCTTCCGGCAAGGTCTCTCCATTTTTTAGCATACTCTTTAAATCCTTCACCCGTTCCTATTGACATACCCTGGAGTTGGGTACGCGTATGAGCGAGGTCGGAATTGTACTGATATTGTCTGTAGAATGCAGTAGCCAAATCTTCCCAGCTGCGGATACTGGCTCCGTCCAACTGATAGAACCACTCAAGCTGAGTCCCTGAGAGACTGTCTTGAAAGAAATGGATCCACAAGTTCTTATCAGCAGTGTAAGGTTGGATCTTCCTCACATATGACCGGAGGTGCAACTTTGGACAGGAAGCTCCGCCATACTTGGCAAAGGCAGGCGCTTTGAACTTATGGGGAATCACCACCCCAGATGATAGACCCAGATCTTCGAAGTCCAGACCGGGCACCTTCTGAATTTCCATAGCGCTCAAACGGTCTTCCAGCTGTTTGTACTTATCCTCAGCAAGAGGATACTGTTCTTCATCATAGTCCGTCTCGTTGTCAGAGACCATAGGGCTAGGAGCCCTCCTTTCTTGTGGACTATCTTTCCCTCCAGATGAGGTGGTCAGATCAACTTCATTCTGCATCCCGTTCCCAAACCTGCGTCCAGTGTTGAACATGATGGTCCTCTTCTTCTTCTTCTTCTTCTTTTCTTTTAGAATCAAGGTCTTCAGGTCCTACTGACCCTTAGTTAGATTCATGAACAGCTCTTGAAATTGGGAATTCTGGGCCTGGAGGGCCTTGATAGCTTGCTTAGTTGAAGGTTCAGCAGACATGATGATTGCTGAAATAAACAACGAAGAAGATAAGAGACTTGTAAATGGTACCTGTTTATGAAGTGCATGGGATGAAATGCGTATGATTATGATTTCAAAGACATTCGGGATTCAAATTTGTAAACAAGAAAGGAAACACACTTTATTAGATTTAAACTTCAAAATTTAAATTGTTCAACAAATTGCCCTTAGGCGCTACAAGAATGGAAATAAAAACTGTAAAGGAAATCATCAACGGTCCATCAACGCTCCCATGGTCTCTTCTTCTCAGTGCGGACATAATCATTCAGGATCCGCTCGTTCTCCAACTGTCTGGTCAGCTTCTGGATCTTCTGCTCTTGTTCATTGAACCTCTCTCGGTAGGAATCCCATTCATCCCTCAACTGCATCCAAGACCTCTTCAGTGCCCCAATATCAGTGGGCATATAAGGGTGGAGAATAGTTGGAAGAACCCCCTCCTCATTAGCAACTTCAAGAGTAACAGGCCTGACAGCTTCATACGGCATACCTAGCTTCTGGGCACGAATGTGGACCCATCTGAGATATGGCTCCATTGGAAGAGAAGTCTTTGGTCCTAACTCATGTGGGTCAGATTGGTGAACTCTGTCCCAAGCCTTGATGAATCTACGACGTAGCTCGTCGCTATCTCCCTGAAAATCAAAAATGATATGAGGCATCAACATCTCATGAGGCCCTTCTCTTCTGAATCTTCCAAACTGACGGAGAGCTAAGCATGGGTTGTAAGAGATCCCTCCATGGAGTCCGATCAATGGAACGTTAGGATATTCTCCACAGCGATCAATGACAGTTACCTCATCCATACCTTTGAGAGTCCAGATAATGTCATTATTAGAAAGGGACATCACCCTATAATCCCAGCCCATTCCTTCTTTGTTCTTCAGTACGGACTTAGGGAGGTGCGAAATAAACCACCTCGACAATAAAGGAACACAACACATCAAAGTTCCCCGCTTTCGGGCAGTACGAGCATAGAGCTGATGAAGCATATCACCCAAGAGAGTGGGTACAGGGTTCTGAGAGATGAATATCTTTATGGCATTAATATCAACAAAAGTGTCAGGATTCGGAAACAATACCAAGCCATAAATCAAGAGAGCCAGAATGTCCTCATACGCCTTAAAGTCTGAGCTGTCCCAGAAGTAATTAGCTTTGTCAACCAAAAACTTAGCCAAAAAACCCTTAGCTCCACTTCTAGTCTCCCAGTTAGCCATTACCTCCTCCTTGGTCAAGTGGAGGGCTGCAACAATTTCTTCGGGCTTAAGAGTCTTTTCCCAACCAGTAAACGGAGTTTGTTCCAAGATGGAGATACTGAGCAGCTCAGAAAACTCTTCTAGGGTAGGCACCAGCTGGAAGTCCTGGAAAGTAAAACAATGGTACAACGGATCATAGAATTGGACCAGAACACTCATCATTTGTTCGTCCAATTTTGAAGTGAACAAACTGAGCAGAGAGCCATGCCTTCTGATGAAGGAAGTAGCGTCTGGAATCCTGACAACCAAATCTTTAAGCAGGGTAGGTACTTGGACAAAGTTGATCCGGATAGTATTCCTACGCATGGGCATCATGATGACCTACAAAACAGAGCAAAGATGAAACCCTCTTGTCTTTGAAATAGGTTAGTCCTTATGCAAAATGTATGCAATGTTATGATGTCATGATGTCATGGTAAAGGCACACCACAAGTATCCACAAAAAGCAAACATGGTAAAGGCACACAAGTCACACTGAGAGTCCTTAGATTTCAGGCTGGCATGAAGCTTAGGTACTACCCTCTTTCAGTTTCAGTTGGTTAAGACCTGTCCTAAAAATAGTAATCGGGTTCTAGAGGATCTCGATATCACTGACTACCCTCGATCGGTCATAATTCCAGTTTAGCAACCTTTTCTTGCTACCGGAATCATCACGAGAGTTTAGTCTCAATGAGTGTAGCATACTGCTACTATTCTATGGCCAAGTTGGTCAATTTAAGGTTCTAAGGTCAGTTGGTGCTTAATGACTCCTTAGAAGACCCATATTCTCCCCGTTCTAACACAAGGGATATCGGTACAGACTAAGGTGCCACACCAACGTAGCTACCGCTTCATCCGTGTCGGACTACGCCGGACAGATCCCTCACAGTTTATTGCTACTTACCTAAAGGGTATCCCCAGATCCGGGTTAGGATCTATAGAACTCCGATACAAGCCCACAAAATTAAAGCATACAAAGCATACAATTGAAAACATAGTGATCTAATCCTAAGGTACACCTCACTTATAAAATGTCCCCAGCAGAGTCGCCAGTTCTGTGATCGGTGGGAATGAGAACTGACTGTTTTGGAATGCTGGTTCGCGTTTTGCGTTTGTTTTCACAAAATGTCGCGGTAAGCAAGAGTCACCGCCGTCATTTATTTTATCCAACAAGGAAAGGACAAAAGCACAGAAAAATTCCTTTTTGAGATGTTACTCGGGTTCGGGAGGTAGATTATAGAAAGGGAAGGTGTTAGCACCCTTTCTATTTGTGGTTATCCACGGGCTCTTAGGTACTTGCTCATTATGTTTTCAAAAGTTTGCTTTTCTTTGTGATTGTGGGTTTGAAAAGATTTTTTTGTTTGAAAGGGGTGTATTGGGCTTGAATCTTTATGCATTGATGATTTTGGATTTGATATGATCCTCCATTACAAAGCTTCCAAAAATGTCCAAATTCCAATATTTTGTTCATAACATGGCTTGATACGGATTTGATTGTGTACATGATGATAATTGAAACCTGTATCAATAAAAAAAGATACAAAGTTATTAATGTTTAGATTTTATTTGGATTTAAATTGATTTAAAATGAATTAAATCAATAAAAACCAAATAAAATAGAAAAATTAATAATTGGGCACAAGACTGAAGATAGGACACGTGTGTAGTGTGACAATATCAAATCAAGTGGAAAAAAGTGGGCCCATTTGACAAAATTTGAAGTTTTGGGGATAGTTGACTTTTTGGCAATTTTGGAAAAATTCCCAACTTCAACAATGCATAACTTCTTCAATTTTGAACTTTTGGAGGTGTTCTTGGACTTTTTAGAAACTTTGAGATGTCCTCTAACCAACACTTTTTGTCTCATATCATTTTGATATTCCATACTCAAGTTATAAGCTTTGGAAAAAAAGGTGTTTTTATTGACTTTCAAAAATGACCTATAATATCCAAATTTGTAACTTTTTGTGAGTGCATTTCTTGATCTTGGGGTGTGAAGATGGATTGTAGGAAATTGCATCCTATTCAAAATCATCTTTGGATGGGTCATTTCTCATAAAGTATGAGAAAGTTATGCTTGGTCAAAGTTGAGTTGACTTTTCCTACAAAACCCTAATTTATCAACTTTTGAATCTTGATGAATTTTGAGAAATCCTTGATGAATCATGATCAAACCTTGATCAAATGATGAATTATCTTTCAAAATGATAATGTTGACAAAAAATCTTGAAGTTTGACTATTTGTATATCACAGTTGACTTTTGCCCTAGCATAGTCGATTTTTGGACCGCTTGAGCAATTGACTGACCAAACTTCCTCTGCAAGGCTTGAAATTTGACATGGATGAACTTGAGTATATATTAGGACATTGGTGAGCACTTGAGGTCATTTGGATGTAAGTACCTTGATGCAACACAAAACCCTAATTTGAGATTGACTGCCTTAGGAAATGTTTTGACTGTCCAACTCTTGAGCTATCTTGAGCCATTTGGAGATTATTCTTGCAATGTCTTGAGAAATATGGGAGGGAAAATTTTGGGGTACAACAGTTTCCCATGTTCAATCTTCTTAAACCTGAGGATATAGATTGGCTTTCGGGCCTTTCGTGATCCGAAGGTGGAAGATGATTGAACACTAGAGTGCCCAGAAATTTGCACTCGCATGAAGTGGTATCAACCTGGTGATGTCGGGAATGGGCTTACAGATGCCATTTGGAGACTGTTGGTAGGTGGTCTGAACTTCAACTGGAATACGAATCAGGGAGATCTTATCGGCGATCTGACTGAACCAGAGGAGGTCTTGTCTTCTTTGACTGGATCGGCATCAGAAAAATCTTTAGAAATCAATTTAACTAGACCAGGGGAGGTTTTGTCTTCTTTGACTGGATTGTCTTCTTTGACTGGATTGTCTTCTTTGACTGGATTGTCTTCTTTGATTGGATTGGCATCAGAAAAATCTTTAGGAATCGATTTAACTAGTTTTGTCTCTTTGACTGGATTGGTATCAGAAAAATCTTTAGGAATCGATTTAACTGGTTTTTTGTCTCTTTTGACTGGGTTGGCCTCAGAAAAATCTTTAGGAATCGATTTAACTGGTGTTGTCTCCTTTGACTGGGTTGGCCTTAGAAAAATCTTTAGGAATCGATTTAACTGGTGTTGTCTCCTTTGACTGGGTTGGCCTCAGAAAAATCTTTAGGAATCGATTTAACTGGTTTTGTCTCCTTTGACTGGCTTGGCCTCAGAAAAATCTTTAGGAATTGATTTAACTGGTTTTGTCTCCTTTGACTGGTTTGGCCTCAGAAAAATCTTTAGGAATCGATTTAACTGGTTTTGTCTCCTTTGACTGGATTAATATCAGAAAAATCTTTAGGAATCGATTTAACTAGACCAGAGAAGGTTTTGTCTCCTTTGACTGGATTAACTTCAACTGGATTGGCATCAGAAAAATCTTTAGGAATCGATTTAACTGGACCAGAGGAGGTCTTCCGCATAGTTGAGAATTTAACTGCATCTTTCCTGAAAGGTAAAGGTCAGTCATATGCAATGCATGATATGTATCAAGCAATGATGTTCTCAACATAAATGAGATTGTTTTGTATGATGTATATATGCATGTATCATGATGTATGGAAATGTGATGTATTAGCTGGGGAAAATAAATCCCGGATAGCTGCTCGAGAATAGAGTTGAATTCTTCGTTTCCGCTGGGGATGGTGAACGAAGGTGATTGCGAGAATAAACCTGCAGGAGAAGAGAACTCCGTTGGGGAATAAACTGATGAGGAGATTACTCTGAGGGGAATTACTCTGTGGGGAAGAGATGCTCTGCTGAGGATGTTAACGATAAACTCCGCTGGGGATTCTGCTGATAAACTCCGCTGGGGATGGATTACCGTTGCTGGTGATATTGAATCTGCTGAGGATTGAATTCCAGTTAGTGAAAGGGAAGAACTTCGCTGGGGATGATCTTTCGGTTGCAACTTGCTAGGGAAAAGTTTTGTTTTGTTTTTAAAAGGAGCAAGTATTTAAGAACATCTACCTACTCAAAAAGGAATTAAACTGTGCAAGTGTCCTTTAGACAATGCTATCCCACTATTGAGGAGTAGGTAGCATCGTCATTGGAGTTTTCGGGTCAATTCGATTAAGGGACGTGTGGTCACTAAAGCAATGTTAGGATGCCTTAGCGGTAACCCTAATGTCTTAGATCATTTTATCCGAGGCAACCGTTTCGAGGAAACTTATGATCTTTGGACAAGAGGGCGACCTCTAAAATTTCCTATACTCAATGACCACGTTCGAGGCAACCAAGTGAGGTGTACCCTAGGAGTGGCATGTGCGAGTGTTTTGTTTTTCAGTTATATTATCTTTGTACATGTCAATGGTGAGCTACTTGTTGATTTTAAGTTAAAGTTGATCTTGTCATGCATTGCCTATTATTCAAACATCTAACAGTTAATGGTTGCGGAAATTAAATTGCGGAAAAATAAATCTAAGCTATTACAAGGCGTCGGGTATTTACATCGCCAAAGACAAACCCTTAAAAATTAAATTGCGAAAAGTAAATAAAAGCGATAAATAAATCCTAATTTAAAACTATTAAATTCCCGGAGCAGTTACAATATTGAAATATGGATCAAAAATTATTCGCGCGCGAGAAAATTAAATCGAAGTGTTTTTAGGGTTTTGACCCTTTTTATTAAATAAAGCATATTTTTGTTATTTTTGAATTAAAAAAAATAGCCTAAATTAATAATTGAATTAATTGATTAAATAAAAATATTTTTTGGTTTTTTATTATTTAAGGAAATAAAATAAGAATGGTTAAAAGATATTAAAACCTAATTCTAAATTAATTTTAATTTTTTTGCAAAAATATGTTAAAATTATACCTATCTAAACTAAATAAATTAATTAAGATTTATTTACAAAATAAAATAATGATAGTAAATAAAAATAATATTTTTTATGTTTTCTGATTTTATTAAAAAAATGTTAATTGGTTAGTTTTAAGTAATAATAATAATAGTTAACAAACTAAATAAATAAAGAAAGAAAAGAAAGAATAAATAAAAGAGATACTCAGGGGGTTCAGGCCCAAATGGAGGGTGTGGTTTGAAATTTCCAAGGCCCAAACGTGCTCAAGCCTGTATGACTTTTCAGATTGCATATGCGCTTGTTGACCAGGGTTCATGGTGAACCTTCAATCTGGATCATTAGATTTGATTGGCAAGCCATCTGGCAGGTGGATCCCTGAGGTGTATGGTGGACCACGTTTTTGCACGCTGCGTGAGATTACCTGAAAACAAAATTTATCAAAGTTTTGGGGGACCTGGGATTCGAACCCAGGTCCCAATGGTATCACGCACTAACGCCTTGCCAGCTGAGCCATTGGTGTTTCTTGTTAATAAGATAATCAACAAACATTATATGCGCAATAATCAACTATGTCTGAAATAAAAAAATAAAAGCGCGTGATTTTAAATGGGCCAATGGGAGGGCGACGTCTGGTCGTCTTCTCCAAAAACTTTGGTTATTTACCTGCAGATTTTTATCTGCAGGAAGAATCGTGGAGTGGTTCAAGAACTCATTCTAGGCCATAAAAATCCCATCCAAGCACATGGACATGATCGCTCCTTCCTCCTGAGTTCAACCACGGCCAAGATTCGTCCTAATTATCCCTGCAAAACGAAACCCCAAATGGAAACCTCCAAAACCCTAGGTTCGGGTAAGGAGATATAGGCTACAAAAACCCAACTGAATGATACAGAACGATTGGAAATTTAAGGGCAAGCATGTTTATGCAAAAATATTGGCAAGAGGATGCAAGGAAATAGTTTCATGATGTCATGTTCAGAGAAAAGTTCATGGAGACTTACAGTGCAATTTAGGCAATGAGAAGGCTTGGTTTTGATCCCTTTGGCTTCACTGGATGTCATGGAAGAGAACTATGTACAACTTTTTGATTGAATCGAGCTCTAATGTTGTTTTCAATCTCACACTTTTCAAGCTTTTTTGCAAACTCGTTCTGGCCGTTTCCACAATATTTTGTGCGTGTCCTAGGTCTGTGTGGCTTGTGTGCATATAATGGAATGAATTTAGGTCAAAAGTTGGTCCATAATCCTTATGCATTGAAGATGGAATATTTGATATGATCACCATTGATAAGCTTTCCATAATTGCATCAAATCTGATTTTTTGTGCTCGTTTTGACTTGGCACGAGTTTGATTGAGTTGCACAAGATATTTGCAAGCTGTATTGACCACAACAAATCTTGTTACATCAATTTTAGATTTTATTTGATTTAATATTGATTAATAATGAATTAAATCAATAAAAATGAAATAAAATAGAAAAATAGATGAATGTCCATGAAATCAAATATGGGACACGTGTGTGGCATGACAAGACTAAATCAAGTGGAAAAAAAGTGGGCCCTTTTGTCAAAATATGGAGTTTTGAGGATAGTTGACTTTTGGCAAATTTGGAAAAATGCCCAACTTCAACAATGCATAACTTCTTCAATTTTGAACTTTTGGAAGTGTTCTTGGACTTTTTAGAAACCTTGAGATGTTCTAAAATCAACCTTTTTGGTATCATCTCATTTTTATGTTCCATGCTCAAGTTATAAGCTTTGGAAAAAAAGGTGTTTTTGTTGACTTTCAAAAATGACCTATAATGTCCAAATTTGTAACTTTTTGTGAGAGCATTTCTTAATCTTGGGGTGTGAAGATGGATTGTAGGAAGTTGAATCCTCTTCAAAATGAGCTTTGGATGGGTCATTTCTCATAAAGTATGAGAAAGTTATGCTTGGTCAAAGTTGAGTTGACTTTTCCTACAAAACCCTAATTTAGCAACTTTTGAATCTTGATGAATCTTGAGCAATCCTTGATGAATCATGATCAACCCTTGATCAAATTATGAATTATACTTCAAAATTAGAATGTTGACAAAAAATCTTGAGGTTTGACTGTATTTGGGACACAGTTGACTTTTGCCCTAGCACAGTCGATTTTTGGGCCTCTTGAGCAATTGACTGACCAAACTTTCTCTGCAAGGCTTGAAATTTGACATGGATGAACTTAAGAACATATTAAGACATTGGGGAAAATTTGAGGACATTTTGATGTGAGGACCTTGATGCAACACAAAACCCTAATTTTGAATTGACTACCTTAGGAGGTGATTTGACTGTCCAACTCTTGAGTCATCTTGAGCAATTTGAAGATCATTCTTGACAAATCTTGAGGAATATGGGAGGGAAAATTTTGGGGTACAACAGTCGTCACCATCCATGGTGGTTAGAATCATATCTCCTCCTGAGAAAATGTTCTTAACCACAAATGGCCCTTCATAAGTGGGGTTCCATTTGCCCCTGGGATCACCTTGAGGTAGGATAATGCGCTTGATTACCAGATCCCCAACTTGATACTCTTGTCGTCTGACTTTCTTGTTAAATGCCTTGATCATCCGTTTATGGTACGTCTGACCATGACAAATAGCAGTAAGTCTCTTTTCGTCGATTAGGTTCAGCTGATCAAGCCGGGTCTGAATCCAGTCATCTTCACTCAAACCTGCATCCTTCATGATCCGAAGAGAGGGTATCTGAACTTCAATGGGCAAGACTTCCTCCATACCATATACCAAGGAATAGGGTGTTTCCCCTGTTGACGTCCGTGCTGAGGCACGGTACCCATGGAGAGCAAATGGTAACATCTCGTGCTAGTCTTTGTATGTCACTATCATCTTCTGCACGATCTTCTTAATGTTCTTATTAGCCGCTTCAACAGCCCCATTCATCTTCGGCCGGTATGGAGAAGAGTTGTGATGCTGTATCTTGAATTGCTCGCAGAGTTCAGTGATCATCTTGTTGTTAAGATTGGTACCATTATCCGTAATGATCCACTCTGGTACACCGTATCGACAAATCAGATTGCGCCGAATGAACCGTGCCCTGACGTTCTTGGTCACAGTAGCAAAGGAAGCTGCTTCAACCCACTTTGTAAAGTAATCAATCGCTACCAGGATGAACCGATTCCCATTATACGCTGTAGGTCTGATCTCGCCGATCATATCAATGCCCCACATTGCAAAAGGCCAAGGTGTCGTCAAGGCGTTTAGAGGGACTGGAGGTATGTGCACCTTATCAGCATAGACTTGGCACTTGTGACATGTCCGAGAATGTTGATAACAGTCAGCTTCCATTGTGGACCAATAATATCCTGCCCGAAGGATTTTCTTTGCCATGGTGTGTCCACTGGAATGAGTTCCGAAAGTACCTTCATGTAACTCCGCCATGATCCTTTCTGCTTCATTCTTATCCACACAACGCAGTAAGGATGAATCATGCTTACGCTTGTAAAGAATGCCATTTCTGATGAAGAATTTCGCTGCGAACCTCCTCAGAAACTTCTTGTCATTAATAGATGCACCCTCAGGGTATTCCTGAGCTTCAAGATATCTCTTCACCTCATGGTACCAGGGCTTTTTTGTTACCTCTTCAGTCTCAAGATCACAGCAATATGCAGGTCCGTCCAATCTTTCAATGATAATCCGAGGAGCTTCGTTGTCCCAATTGACTTTGAACATAGAAGACATCGTAGCCAACGCGTCTGCCAATTGATTCTCCTCTCTAGGGAAGTGTTAAAAGGTTATCTCCTCAAAATGGGGAAGCAACGTCAATACATACTCCTTGTAAGGAACAAGATTTGGGTGTTTCGTATCCCACTCGCCTTTGATCTGACTGATCATGAGAGCGGAATCTCCGAAGACACTTAGAAACTTAATCCTTAGGTCAATGTCTGCTCGAAGACCCATAATGCATGCTTCATACTCTGCCATATTGTTGGTGCAGTTGAAACATAGTCGGGCGGTAAATGGAGTATGAGAGCCTTTAGGAGATATGATCACGGTGCCAATGCCATTACCCAAAGTGTTCGAAGCTCCATCAAAGTACATAGACCATCGGGATCCTTCCTCAGGTCCTTCATCCGGTCCAGGTGTCTCATAGTCAGTTACCAACATGATTTTCTCGTCCGAAAATTCAAAGTTCATAGACTGGTAATCATCCATTGCCTGATGTGCCAAATGGTCTGCCAATACACTTCCCTTGATTTCCTTTTGGGTCGTATACTGGATGTCATACTCAGTCAAGATCATCTGCCATCTTGCTATTCTTCCGGACAAAGCAGGCTTTTCGAAGATATACTTGATTGGATCCATCTTTGATATCAACAGAGTAGTGTGAGTCAGCATATACTGTCTCAGCCGGCGAGCAGCCCATGCCAAAGCGCAGCAAGTTTTCTCAAGCAGTGAGTATCGGGTCTCACAGTTGGCAAAATTTTTGCTAAGGTAATAAATAGCATGCTCTTTTCGGCCAGACTCGTCATGCTGACCCAGCACACACCCCATTGAGTTGTCGAGTACTGTCAAGTATAAGATCAGAGGTCTTCTTTAACTGGTGGCATTATAATAGGTGGCTCTTGGAGGTACTCTTTGATCCTTTCAAAAGCGGCTTGGCATCCATCGTTCCAACGCACTACTTGATCTTTCTTCAGTAGCTTGAAGATTGGTTCACAAGTAGTAGTCAGGTGTGAGATGAATCGGGCAATGTAATCCAGTCATCCCAGGAAACCTCTGACTTCTTTCTCTGTTCTGGGAGCTGGCATTTCCTGTATAGCTTTCACTTTTGCAGGATCTACTTGAATACCTTTGTCGCTCACGACGAAACCCAACAGTTTACCAGATCTCACCCCGAAGGTGCACTTGTTCGGGTTTAACCTCATCTTGTACAACTTCAACCTGTCAAACAGCTTCTGCAAATGGTCAAGGTGTTCTTCCTCAGTTTGGGACCTTGCAATCATGTCGTCGACATATACCTCGATCTCGTGATGGATCATGTCATGAAACAAAGCAACCATGGCACGCTGATACGTTGCCCCATCATTCTTCAGTCCAAAAGGTATGACCTTGTAGCAAAAGGTACCCCACAGAGTAACAAAAGTTGTCTTCTCCATGTCTTCGGGAGCCATTTTGATCTGATTATAACCGGAGAAACCATCCATAAAGGAGAAGACTTTATGTTGAGCAGTGTTGTCAACCAGAACGTCAATATGAGGTAGAGGGAAGTCATCCTTAGGGCTCGCCCTGTTCAGATCCCTATAGTTGACACACATTCGGACCTTACCATCCTTTTTTGGCACAGGAACCACATTGGCAACCCACTGAGGGTAAGAAGTAACTGCTAGAAAACCAACGGCAAACTGCTTCATAACTTCAGCCTTGATTTTCTCAGACATCTCTGGACGCATTCGGCGGACCTTTTGTTTTACTGGAGGACAATCTTCCTTGGTAGGTAATCGGTGAACCACAATATTAGTATCCAAACCAGGCATATCTTCATAAGACCAAGCAAAGATCTCGACATAGTCATGCAGCATCTGAATCAATCGTTGCTTCACACTAAGCTCCAGATTTACACCAATCTTGACTTCCTTTTTGTCTGTCTCAATACCCCGATTCACTGATTCCACTGGCTCTTCATGCGGCTGTATAGCCCTCTCCTCTTGGAGTAGCAGTCTTGCAAGTTCACCAGGCACTTCGCAATCATCTTCACCTTCGTCTTCGGCTAAGTTGATCGGATTTTCGAAGTCATAACCGACAGTAGCAGAGTCGTTACCAGTGAGATCCATAGTGGATGTAGACCTGTATATGTGAGTGTGTGTAAAATAGCTGCTTTGCAATATATAATAAAGAAAAACAAGGAGCGCAAAATTTGAAATGCAAGAACGTCCAATGCTTTTATTAATGATATATGAAAATGACACACATAAAGCCCTCACAAATGAAGCCACGGTGCCCCGGGTAAGACACCGGGTTGTAAAGTTTAAAACATTGTCTGTTACAAATTCAAAACAAAAAGTTTCATTACTGAGTGATGACAGAAACGGGCATAGAATCCTTCTTTGTCCAGTTGCTTAATCCACCATTGGCAGTCGGGTAGATCCAACTGTCGATGTCAAACTCTTCATCATCATCATCCCCGATAGCACTCACCCCTGCATCTTGTTTAGGCTTCTCTGGTGTTCTGAACTCAATCTCCTTCGCATCGATCAAGTCTTGTACCTTGTTCTTCAAAACCCAACAATCATCTGTATTATGCCCCGGGCTATCAGAGTGAAAAGCACAGTGGGCATTAGGGTTGTACTTCGGTGACATTGTATTTGGATTCTTTGGGGCTTCCTTTAGAATCACCAGATTGGTCTTCAGCAACTGTGGCAGAATCTGAGATAAAGTCATGCTGAGACGGGTGAATTTCCTTCAAGGTCTCTCTTCCTTTTGTTGGTTGTTGTACTGAGGAGCACCAGCAGGTTTTGAAATAACAACCGCATTAACAGCTTGGCGATGTTCAGGTCTATTATGCCTTCTCGCATTGTAGACAACACTTGACTCCTTCTTAAGCGGCTTCTTCTCGGTGCTCGATGAGGCACCCTTTTGTATCTTACCATCCTTAATACCAGCCTCAATCCTTTCACCGGTTAAAATTAGCTCTGTAAACCCAGACGAAGAGCTTTCAATCAGATGGTTGAAAAATGGACCAGACAGGGTCCCGAGAAACATATCCACAAGCTCCCAGTCAGCCAAGGGTGGTTGTACTCTTCCGGCGAGGTCCCTCCACTTCTGAGCATAATCTTTGAAACCTTCACCCGTTCCTATTGACATACCCTGGAGTTGGGTACGTGTGGGAGCGAGGTCGGAGTTGTATTGGTACTGCCTGTAAAAAGCAGTAGCCAAATCTTCCCAACTGCGGATACTGGCTCCGTCTAACTGATAGAACCACTCAAGCTGAGTCCCTGAGAGACTGTCTTGGAAGAAGTGGATCCATAGGTTCTTATCAGCGGTGTACGGCTGAATCTTCCTCACATATGACCAGAGGTGCAGCTTCGGACAAGAAACTTCGTCATACTTAGCAAATGCTGGTGCCTTGAATTTGTGGGGAATTACCACCCCAGATGATAGACCTAGATCACCAAAGTCCAGACCAGACACTTTCTGAACTTCCATAGCACTCAACCGGTCTTCCAGTTGCTTATATATGTCCTCATCTTGAGGATACTGCTCTTCGTCGAAGTCTGTCTCGTTGTCGGAGACCACAGGGCTAGGAGCCCTCCTTTCCTCTTGACTATCTTTCCCTCCAGATGAGGTGGTCAGATCAACTTCATTATGTAGCATGTTTCCAAACTGGTGTCCTGTGTTAAACAGGATTATCCTCTTCTTCTTCTTCTTCTTTTCTTTCAGAATCAGGGTCTTCAGGTCTTGCTGACCCTTATCTAGAATCATGAACATCTCTTGAAATTGGGCATTCTGGGCCTGGAGGGCCTTGATGGCTTGCTCAGTTGAAGGTTCAGTAGACATGATGAGTGCTGAAATAAACAGCGAAGAAGATAAGAGACCTGTAATGGGTACCTGTTTATGAAGTGCATGGGATGTGTTGCACCCCAAAATTTGCCCTCCCATATTCTTCAAGAAATTGCCAAGCCAAGTCACAAAATTCCCCAAGGGTTATGTAGTTCAACTGTCTCCTATACAGTCAAAACTAGGGTTTGGGTTCTGATCAAGAAAAGGAAGTTTCCAAAGGCCCAATCAAGTCTCACATGCTTACAAAGATGGTCAAGTATCCTCATATCAAGTTTCAGGGCATTCAGCTCAAAATTGCACAGTCAAAACCCTAAATTGCACTACAGTCGACTGTAGGGGCAAAATGGTCATTTGACAGTCAAAAGTTCAAATTTTTGGTCAAACATATCATTTTGAAGCCACAAACATCATTTGATCAATGCTTGATCATGATTCTCAAAATTTGGCTCAGAAATAATCAAAGATGCAAAAGTTACTATGTTTGGACAGCTGAAAAAGTCAACTGAAATTGACCAGGGCATAACTTTCACATGGATTATCAGAAAAATTCCATCCAAAGCTCATTTTGAAGAGAAAGACATTTCCTACAACTCATCTTCATACCTCAAGTCCAAGAAATGCTCTCACAAAAAGTTATCAATTTCAACATTATAGGTCATTTTCAAAAGTCAACAAAAAGGGACTTTAAGTCAAAGGCCATAACTTGAGATTGGTAAATCAAAATGACATGGGACCAAAGGCATTAGTTAAAGGACTCAAAGACCTTTCCAAAATGTCAAAAAACATGTGAAAAGCTTAAATATTGAGCAAGTTATGCCTTGTGGAAGTTGGGAAATTTTTAGGAATTTTGAAAAGTCAACATTGATGCAAATGATTCAAAATTGCTAATGGGCCCATTTTTCTTCCAAGATTCATCATTCCAAGCCTATGCACGACCACTTGGCCCAAAGGGAAGTATTTTCTCATTTTTTATTTATTTATTTGGATTTTTATTCATATTAATTCAATTAAATCAATTAAATACATGAAAAATATCAAACTTGCCTTAACAAATCTTTTTATGCATGTTTGATACTCAAGATTTCGTGTACAACTAAATGGGGAAAGATTTGGAGCTGATTGGCATGATTGAGAACAAAATACACATGGAAAAGATATGGAAGATCCTTAAGGAAATCAAATATTCAAAACAATAAATTCCAAGAGATTTGATCCATGTTTTTGACCTAATTGCCTCAGTACATAACCTAGAACACAAACCTAATTGAAAAACACAAAAAGCTGCGCAAGAAAAGCCTTTGTGAAACTTGAAATTTCTCCATAAAACTCAAATCTGAAATCAGTATTCTAGGTCGATTCAAACCCTAATACTCATTCCAAGAGCTTCCTTGTGGACTCCTGATCATATTCCAACTCCAAACATCCATCAATACGCAAAGAATTGGTAATAAGGACCCCTCCTGTACAGAGAAAAAGTCACCATCGTGTTTTCAATTCTAGGCATCCTCATTGCATTTCAATTATATATTCTTGTTCCTTGTGATGTTTCAAAGCTAACCATTATGTTCAATTTGATTTTTGAATTGTATATGGGATTTCACCATGATCGATTGCTAGGGTTACAGGTCTGCAAAATTGGGGTTTTTTACCCAAGGCAAAATTAGGATTCCAGACTATGGCCATTGGACTCAGCAAGCTTAGACGAAGCAAGTTCATATCTCGCGATAAATTTATGACTAACAGAATCCTATTCGCTATTTTCTGATAGGTCATCTATAGCAACGGGTTAAAACCGTTGCTTATTGTTCTTTTGTTTCAGAAAAAATAAAAACAACGAAGAAGACAACATCGTGTCAATCAGTGATTCGCTGGTTTGAATTTGGCGCGTTTCTCTCCACTAACGCGTTGTTTTCTTTTATATTATTTATTTGATATTATATGTTAAACGTAATCAAACTGGCGTAGTGGCACAAGTGTTGAGCTTGCAACGTCCAAGACCTGGGTTCGAACCCCAGGTCTGTACAATTCCAATGTTATTTTTCCATAGGTGTTCACATGCAGCACTACCATCCAGTGCACACCATATTCCACTTCATCCAGTCAGCCACGTGCCTAACAAATCCAGATCAAGGGCTCATAGTTGAAGAACACCATAAAGACAAGTCAACAAGCGCATACGTGGCCTGGAAAAGTCAAATGATTTCAAACTTATTGGGCCAGAATTTCACTAATTTGACCTCCATATTGGGACAGAAAACCCCCTGGTTTGCCTTCATTATTTTTCTCCTATTCTTTCTTTAATTCTTATTTTTATTTTTATTGCTGTTTATTTAACCAATTATTTTTTTTTACAAAATATAAAAACATCATAAAAAATCCAGAAAAAAGATAAAAATGTAATAATATTTATTTTTAATTATTTTCATGAATGAATTGTATAATTGAATTTAGTAGTAATTTAGGTTGCAACTTTAATTCATTTTCATAATAAAATAATAAAAATATAGAATTTAGGTTTAATTAAGATTTTCATTCCTTTTAATTTCCCCTTTTACAATAATAATATTTATTTTATTTATTTTCTATAATTAAATTTTGCATGTAAATTAACTTAGATTTAAATTAGGTTAAAACTTAATATTTTCACAATAAACTAAAAAATAATTAGAATTAGGGTTTGACATTTTATTTTAATTTTAATTAATCTTCTTTTTTCTTTTAAATCTTAAAAACATAAAAACACCAAAAAAACATTCCTTTTTAATTTTTAATTTTTTATTCCTCATCTAATTAATTTCAACCCTTCATTAACTTTAAATTTTTTTTGCAAAAGGGTCCAACGCCCATGTTCGTAATTTATTTAATTTCGCGCATTTATTTTATGTCGTTTATTATAATTATGTAATTCTCCCAAAGCGTTGTAACGATTATACTTCTCGCACTTTTATTTCTTTCGCTTTATTTATTTTCCGTCAAATCGGGTTCGGTTTAATTTCGGCGATGTGGACCCGCGCCATTTGTAATAGTTTAGATTTATTTTCCTCGCAACTTTTAACTGTTAAATAAGCATACAAGAATGAATGGACTTAATTAAAATCAAGCGTAGATCACAATGAACATGACAAGACAAATACAAATGAAAACGACACACGAATCGCACACACCACCCCTAGGGTACGCCTCACTGTTGCCTTTCGAAAGGTGATCGTCGAGTAGAGGATGTCTTAGTAAGTCCTCATGATCCAGGAACCTGGCATGAGGGTAGCTTCTAAGGTGTCTTCCCATTGCTCTGGTGATCACCATGTCCCGAACCTTCGAATTGACCCGAACACCTCCAACGGTGGTGCTACCTACCTCTCAATGGTGGGATGGCACTACTTTTAAGGACAGTTACACAGACGAATTCCTTAGGGTAGGTAGGTTCTCAAGGATACTTGCTCTCTTCAAAACAAACTGAAATCTTTTCACACCAACACTTTTCAAAAGCTTTCAAAGCAAATTTTTCAAACACTCTGACGTACGAGTCGAACTGAAATTTTTCAAAGAAACTTTTAAAACCCACATTGAAAAGCAAACAAACAATTTTGAAAACATATTGAGCAAGTATCTAAGAGCCCATGGATAACCATGGATAGAAAGGGTGCTAACACCTTCCCTTTCTATAACCTACCTCCCGAACCGAGAGCAATCTCTTTAAAGGAATTTTTCTGTGCTTTTGTCCTTTCCATTTGGAGAAAATAAAAGACGGTGGCGACTCTTGCTTCCGCGACATTTCGTGATCCAGCGTTAAACAGTCAGTTCCAGATCCACCGATCACAGAACTGGCGACTCTGCTGGGGACCAAACTTAAAGTGGGGTGTACCTTAGGGCTAGCTCATCACTATGTTTTCAATTGTCTTCCTTGTGTGCTTTAAATTGTGGGTTGCTTGGGAGTTCTATAGATCCTAACCCGGATCTGGGGATACCTTTCTTAGAAAGTAGCAACAAGGCTGTGAGGGAACTGTGCGGGGTATACCGACATGGTTGAAACAGTCTGCTACGTTGATGTGGCACTTTGGTGTGTACCGGTAACCCTTGAGTTCAGTCAAGGAGAGTACGGGGCCTCCGCGTGGTGTCATGAAGCATCAACAGACCTTAGGAACCTTAATTGAACTATCTTGGCCTCTTTAGGGTAGTGAGATAACTGACTTTGGTGCAGTCCGAGGTTGGTTGATACTCGATACTACACTCAATTGAGGGTTGCTTTCCTGGAATATTTCGGTCGCCAGTTCAGTGGCTAAATCGAAACGATGAACAATGAAAGCAATCCCGTGATATTGGGAACCTTAGAACCCGGTTACTTTGATTATGACAGGTTGAACCCACCAACTTCAAGAGGGTACTACCCAGACCCCATGCTGGCCTTAAACCTTAAGGGCTTGTCTTGTGTGCCTTGTGTGCCTTACATGTTTGTCTTTGTACATATCTGTGGTGTGTTTAATCATAGCATCATGACATCATCCAGCATCATATGCATTGACTAACCATTTCAGGGGTTCGAATTTTCATCTTTGTTCTTGTTTTGTAGGACATGGAAACTGTTCGTAGAAAGACCATTCAAGTCAGTCTTGTAAGGATCCCTCCTTAGCTTAAGGAGCTTATATCCAGGATTCCCGAGAACTCTTCATTCAGTGAAAGGCATGGAAGCCTCATCAGCTTGGTCAACACCAACATTGAGGAAGATATGATAAAGGTCTTGTTCCAGTTCTTTGACCATCTGCATCACTGCTTTACCTTCTTGGACTATCAGTTGGTACCTACATTGGAGGAGTTCTCCCGGCTCCTGAAGATCCCTATCCTTGATCAGCTACCCTTCAACGGTACAGAAAAGGAACCTAAGCTTGAAGAGATTGCTAAAGCCTTGCACCTACAGTCATCTGACCTCAAGGGACATTGGGAAGTTAGAAGTGGTATCAAAGGGTTCTTAGCCAGGTTTCTGTTTGAGAAGGCCCTTGAATGTTGGAACTCCCTTGACTTGCAAGCTTTTGAAGAGGTTGTGGCCCTCCTTGTTTATGGTTTGGTGCTGTTTCCTAACCCAGATCAGCTTATCGATATCAGTGCTGTCCAGATCTTCATGTCCAGGAATCCTATACCTACGTTGCTGGGGGACATCCTTCACTCATGTTACACTCGAACCATGAGAAAAAGAGGTGTCCTTATGTGTTGCACTCCTCTCCTGGGAAGGTGGTTTATTTCGCACCTTCCGCAATCAGTCTTGAAGAATGAGCGGGGTTTGAGATGGTCACAACGGTTGATGACTCTTACACATGCAGATATACATTGGTGTCCTAGGTCCAGAGGAGACGTCACCATCATTGATCGTTGCGGGGAGTACCCTAATGTTCCTTTACTTGGAATCAGAGGAGGTATTACTTACAGCCCATGCCTGGCTTGGAGACAGTTTGGTTATGCTCGGAGGGATGGTCCTCATGACATGTTGATTCCTGACATAGTTTTTGACTTCGACAATGATACTCAAGGACTTCGCCAGAGATTTATCAGAGCTTGGAGGATGCCTAGTAGGATAGACAGCAAGACACTGGGGCACAGGAACTCCATCCCTTTGGAGCCTTACCTCAAGTGGGTACGAGCCCGCTCTCAGAAGTTAGTGATGACTTATCCTCACATGCTCCCAGTAATCAAAGAACCTGTCTTGGAAGGGGAAGTGTCCTACACTATTCAGCACCCTGATATGCCCACATCCTGGGAAGAGATGCAGAAGAGCTGGATCCAGCTTAAAGAAGAAAGGAATTCTCTTGAGACTAATCTGCATGCCAGTGAAAAGAAGGTCTTGGAGCTCACCCGCCTGTTGCATGAGGAGAGGAATCTCAACACTTACATAGCTCCGAAGAGGATGCGCAGTGTATTTTGGGATTGATTTGATTTTTGTACTTTTGCCCATGAGGCCTTGATGTATTAAACAATGATTTCTTTAATGATAACGTGTGTTCCTTTTTGTCTACAACAAATTTGAACTTTCGAACCCTTGAATGCATTGCATACGCATTTCATACGCATTTCATACATCATGTGCATAGCAGGTTTTTCCACTTTTCAGGTTGCTTACAGTCCTTCGCTGTTTATTTCAGCATCATGAATCCCGAATCTGCATCAACCGAGACATCAATCAAGGCTCTCCAGGTGCAGAATGCACAATTCCAGGAACTAATCAAGGGTCTGGCTAAAGGCCAAGAAGAACTGAAGGCTATGCTCCTGAAGAAGGAGAAGAAGAAGAAGAGAAGAACTGTTCTGTTCAACTCGGGCCGAAGATTTGGTAATACTCTGCAGCATGAAGAGGCTGGTTCTTCTGTTGGCAAGAGTCCTTCTCAGGCAGAAGTAAAGGTTCCTAGTCCGGTCGTCTCCGACAACGAGACAGATTTTGATGAAGAGCAGTACCCTCCTTCAGACGACAGATATAAACAACTGGAGGACAGGTTGAAGGCTATGGAGGTTCAACAGACACCTGGGCTGGATTTCGGAGATCTGGGTTTGTCGACTGGTGTGATTATCCCGCATAAGTTCAAAGCACCATCCTTCTCCAAATATGACGGGGCGTCTTGTCCCAAGCTGCATTTAAGGTCCTATGTTCGGAAAATTCAGCCGTACTCTGCGGATAAGAATCTATGGATCCACTTCTTCCAGGAGAGTCTTTCAGGGACTCATCTCGAATGGTTCTATCAGCTGGATGGGACCAAAGTTCGTAACAGGGAGGAGTTGGCTACTGCTTTCTACAAGCAGTACCAGTATAATGCCGACCTTGCCCCCACACGTACCCAACTCCAGGGTATGGCGTTAGGTGCAAGCGAAGGTTTTAAGGAGTACGCTCAGAAGTGGAGAGACCTGGCTGGCAGGGTGCAGCCACCATTGACTGATCGGGAGCTGGTTGACATGTTCTTGGGGACCCTATCTGGGCCATTCTTCAACCATCTCATTGGGAATTCTTCTGCTGGGTTCACTGATTTGATCTTGACTGGAGAGAGAATTGAAGCTGGGTTGAAGTCTGGGAAGATTGCGAAGGGTGCATCATCTAGTTCGGAAAAGAAACCATTCAAGAAGGAGTCTAGTGCCGTGTATGGTTCCAGGAAATCAGAGAGACCTGAGCACCGCCAATCTGTCAGTGCGGTGATGATTGCTAAGCCTGCTGCCGCTCCTCGGCCAAACAATTCCCAAAGGGCTGAAAGACCCCGGAGGGAGTTTACCCGGTTAAACATGACCCTATCGCAGATCCTGCCACAGTTGCTCTCAACCAATTTGGTGACTGTCAGGGAGGCTCCAAAGTTCCCTAATACAACATCTCCCAAGTACAACCCGAATGCTCGTTGTGCTTACCACTCAGAAAGCCCGGGGCACTCTACCGATGACTGTTGGGCACTAAAGAACAAGCCGCAGGACCTCATTGACGCTAAGGAGGTACAGTTTGAGGCATCTGACAAGCCTAACGTGGTGA
Organism: Vicia faba; assembly: GCA_948472305.1. Lineage (NCBI taxonomy): Eukaryota > Viridiplantae > Streptophyta > Magnoliopsida > Fabales > Fabaceae > Vicia > Vicia faba. The sequence goes on from OX451739.1 coordinate 733,398,659, forward strand.
CAGCTCCCCTGCCTGCTCATGGGGTTAATGCTATTGGGGATGAAGAGGAAGTTGATGAAGCTAAGTTTGATAGCTGGATCTACCCGGCAACTGACGGTGGACTCAACAATTGGAGCGCAAAGGACAATCTCCCTGTTTCTTTTGTTACTAAGTAATGAATTCCTATGTTTTGTTATTTTGTAATAAACAATGATAAACTCTATGGCCCGGTGTCTTACCCGAGGCACTGTGGTTCTATTTGTGAGGGCATACAAACTGTCATTTTATACATCATGAATGAAAATCTTGGACGTTTTTCGCATTGCAAATATTGTGTTCCTTTTCTGTCTTTCTTTTCCTTTACATAATTTTCAAAACAGCTGTATTTACACACACACTCACTCATACAGGTTCCAATCCACTCTGGATCTCACTGATAACAGCTCTGCTACTGCCAATTATGACTTCGAAAATCCGATCAACTTAGCCGAAGACGAAGGTGAAGATGATTGCGAAGTGCCTGGCGAGCTTGCTAGACTGTTGCTTCAGGAAGAAAGGGCAATTCAACCCCATGAAGAGCCAGTGGAAACCATAAACTTGGGTACTGAGGCAGACAGAAAAGAGGTAAAGATTGGTGCCAACCTAGAGCTCAGCGTGAAGCAACGGTTAACCAAGATGTTACATGAATACATGGAGATCTTTGCCTGGTCCTACGAAGACATGCCAGGGTTGGATACCGATATTGTGGTCCATCACTTGCCGACTAAGGAAGACTGCCCTCCAGTTAAACAAAAGGTCCGTCGGATGCGTCCAGAGATGTCCGAGAAGATTAAGGCCGAGGTCATGAAACAGTTTGATGCCGGGTTCCTTGCAGTAACTTCTTACCCTCAGTGGGTTGCTAACGTGGTGCCGGTACCTAAGAAGGACGGTAAGGTCAGAATGTGTGTCGACTACAGGGATCTGAACAGGGCCAGCCCCAAGGATGACTTCCCCTTACCTCACATTGATGTCCTTGTTGATAATACGGCTCAGCATAAGGTGTTCTCTTTCATGGATGGCTTTTCAGGTTACAATCAGATAAAGATGGCACCTGAAGACATGGAGAAGACTACATTTGTTACTCAGTGGGGCACCTTCTGTTACAAGGTCATGCCGTTCGGATTAAAGAACGCTGGGGCAACCTATCAACGTGCCATGGTCGCCTTATTTCACGACATGATCCATCATGAGATCGAAGTATATGTGGATGACATGATCGCAAGGTCCCAGACTGAGGAAGAGCATCTAGATCATCTACAGAAGTTGTTTGACCAGTTGAAACTGTACAAGCTGAGATTGAACCCGAACAAGTGCACCTTCGGGGTAAGATCTGGGAAGTTGCTAGGCTTCGTGGTCAGTGATAAAGGTATTCAAGTGGACCCTGCTAAGGTCAAAGCTATTCAAGAGATGCCAGTCCCTAAGACAGAGAAGGAAGTCAGAGGCTTTTTAGGACGCCTGAATTACATCGCTCGCTTCATCTCACATCTGACTGCTACCTGTGAGCCAATCTTCAAGCTGCTGAAGAAAGATCAGGTAGTACGTTGGAATGATGAATGTCAGGCTGCCTTCGACAGAATCAAAGAGTATCTCCAAGAACCACCTATCCTTATGCCACCGGTTGAAGGGAGACCTCTGATACTATACCTGACAGTGCTAGACAATTCAATGGGGTGTGTGCTGGGGCAGCATGACGAGTCTGGCCGAAAAGAGCATGCCATTTATTACCTTAGCAAAAAGTTTACCGACTGTGAGACCCGATACTCACTGCTCGAGAAAACTTGCTGCGCTTTGGTATGGGCTGCTCGCCGGCTGAGACAGTATATGCTGACTCACACTACCTTGTTGATCTCAAAAATGGATCCTATAAAGTACATATTCGAAAAGCCTGCTCTGTCTGGGAGAATTGCAAGATGGCAAATGATCTTGACGGAATACGACATTCAGTACACAACCCAGAAAGCCATCAAGGGAAGTGTATTGGCAGACCACTTAGCTCATCAAGCTGTAGATGACTACCAATCAATGAACTTCGAGTTTCCGGATGAAAGCATCATGATTGTAACTGACTGTGAAGTACCTGGACCGGATGAAGGACCTGAACCAGGATCCCGATGGTCTATGCACTTTGACGGAGCTTCTAATGCTTTGGAAAATGGTATCGGTGCCATAATCATATCTCCACAAGGTACTCATACCCCACTCACTGCCCGGCTATATTTCAACTGTACCAACAACATGGCGGAGTATGAGGCGTGTATCATGGGTCTTCAAGCTGCGATCGACCTAAGGATCAAATTTCTAAGTGTCTTCGGAGATTCCGCTCTGGTGATCAATCAGATCAACGGAGAGTGGGATACGAAACATCCAAACTTGATTCCTTACAAATAATGTGTGTTGACCCTGATTCCCCACTTTACGGAGATAACCTTTGAGCACTTTCTAAGAGAAGAGAATCAGTTAGCGGACGCGTTAGCTACAATGTCTTCAATGTTCAAGGTCAAATGGGATAATGAGGCTCCCCGGATCATCATCTGGAAACTGGACGAACCGGCATACTGTTGTGATCTCGAAACTGAGTTGGTGACTGAGAAGCCTTGGTACCACGAAGTGAAGAGATATCTGGAAGCTCAGGAATACCCTGAAGGTGCCTCTATCAATGATAAGAAATTCCTGAGGAGGTTTGCAGCCAAGTTCTTCCTAAGCAACGACATCTTGTACAAGAGAAACCATGATTCGACCTTACTGCGTTGTGTGGATAAGACTGAAGCAGAAAGAATCATGGAAGAGCTACATGACGGGACCTTTGGTACGCACTCCAGTGGACATACTATGGCTAAGAAAATCCTACGGGCAGGATATTACTGGTCCACGATGGAAGCTGACTGCTACCAACACTCCAGGACATGCCACAAGTGCCAGATTTATGCAGACAAGGTGCATGTTCCTCCGGTTCCCCTGAATGTTCTGACTGCGCCTTGGCCGTTTGCAATGTGGGGCATAGACATGATCGGCGAGATCAAACCTACGGCATCCAATGGGCATCGCTTCATCCTTGTGGCGATTGATTATTTTACGAAGTGGGTTGAGGCAGCATCCTATGCTACGGTAACCAAGACTGTTGTGGCACGGTTCATTCGGCACAACCTGATCTGTCGGTACGGTGTCCCTGAACGAATTATTACAGACAACGGTACCAATCTAAACAATAAGATGATCGTTGAGCTCTGCGAACAGTTCAAAATACAGCACCACAATTCTTCTCCTTACAGACCGAAGATGAATGGGGCTGTAGAGGCAGCTAACAAGAACATCAAGAAGATCGTGCAGAAAATGACAGTGACTTATAAAGATTGGCACGAGATGTTACCGTTCGCTCTGCATGGGTACCGTACCTCAGCTAGGACGTCAACTGGGGCAACTCCTTTCTCTCTAGTTTATGGCATGGAGGCAGTCTTGCCAATCGAAGTACAAATTCCCTCTCTCCGGATAATGAAGGATGCAAATCTGAACGAAGATGATTGGATCCAGACACGACTTGATCAACTCAACCTCATTGATGAAAAGAGACTTGCTGCTATCTGTCATGGTCAGACGTATCAGAAACGGATGATCAGGGCATTTAACAAAAAGGTCAGACCACAGGAATATCAAGTTGGGGATCTGGTAATCAAGAGAATCATCCTTCCTCAGAATGATCCAAGGGGCAAATGGACCCCTACATACGAAGGGACATTTGTGGTTAAGCATGTGTTCTCAGGAGGAGCAATGATATTAACCAACATGGATGGTGACGACCTTCCTCACCCCGCCAATGCAGACATAGTCAAAAAATACTACGCATGAAAAAGACCCGCTAGGCTGACATGCCTAGGCAAAAATTAGGGCTTCCCGTCGAACCAAAAGGGTTCGGGCAAAATGAAGGGATGAAAATGAAAAAAAATCTGTACACCCGGCAAGTCGAAAACCTGAAAAGGCGGCTTGGGCAAAAATGGGTATCCCAGTGGACTGAAAACCCGAAAGGGCGGTCCAGGCAAAAATTAGGGATAAAAGCGTAATACTATGTCTCATTGGATCACTTTGCATCCAGAATCCGGTATCTACATCAAGTTCAGACGGCATCGATCAGTCAGCTTCACCTTCAACCAAGGTCATCAAGTGATGAGACGCTCAGAGTCATAAAGACAATAGCAGAGTTGAAACCCAGTGGATCATTCATATTTCACACAGCTGTTTTATTTTCTTTTGTACAAAACTTGTATAAACTCTTTTGTTCGGCGACGTACCTCTTACTAGGACGTCAGCCTCTTGTACACAAAACGCCTATTCAGGCCATTCAAAAATCAATACAAATATATTTTCAGTTAAACGTGCCAAGTGTTTTTCTTTTTCTGTTTCGTTTTGCGAAGAACGTCCAAGGTTCAATTTGTGATATATGCATTGACAGAATTTGCTAACTCATAAATATTTGCATACGAAACAAAGGAATTAATTGCAGGTGACACTAGAAACAGGGGCAATAAAAGAGCTGTCTGAGCAGTCTAAGTGTTCTATCCTCCGAAGGTACCAAGGTAGGTCCAGCTAAAGAGCATAACTAGATACCTTAATTCCCCAGAGAGTGGTTCAGTAAAACAATACATTCTTCTCCAAGCTATTATCAGATTATCAAGGAAATTGAGTATCCTCCCGTAGATCTCAACCTCCCCAGCAGCAGCATATATTCAATACAAGCATCCCCGGCAGTCTTGACCTAAAGATTGTTCCCCGACGGTATATCAAATATTCAAAGGAATCACTTCCCCAGCAATTCAAAATTTCCCCATAAGAGTCCAATCCGGCTCCCCAGGAAGGTTGGAATCCACATATCCCCAAGCAGTAAGCTTATCCCCAGTGGATTCTGGAAGCTTACCTCCTCGCAGAGCACGAACGCGTCCCCCGGCTTTATTCAAAGAGTTATTTCCTTACCAGGATATAACTGGGTTATCCTCAGCCAAAAGCCACGGAAAGATCGTCGTCGACACAATCTCCTTGTCCCCAGCGAAGTCTATCAACACTTCCAGTACAGCAAAAACATCCTCAGCAAGTTACTATCGACATTCAGCAAAGCATCTCTACCCCCACAGAGTATTGCTTCCCAGCATGGTCGCTAGAGTATCTTTTCTCCCCGCAGAATCTTCCATTTGCCAAGTTTATTCCTCAACGGAGTCATCTTTCTCCTACCGGTATTCTTGCAGCTATCATCCCCAGCAGAAGCAAAATCAATGTCAGCCCAGGAGCGACTTCCTGGCACCCGTCAAGGATTTACTTTCCTAGGCGAAAAACATAAAACATCACATACATCATTATAGCATGCATAGACGCATCATATCATACAAATCTCATTTATGTTGAGAACATCATTGCTTGATCCATATCATGCATTGCATATGACTGACCTTTACCTTTCAGGAAAGACGCAGTTAAAATGCTCAAACATATTTCAAAGCCTTCTCTAGTCCAGCTAAATCGACTCCCAACAGATTTTTCTGATAAAGACTCAGTAGAACTTATGGTCCCCTCTCCGGCAAGTGCGTGAGGTGGTAATTCCTTCTTCAGATGTTTCCCTCTCCGACGATGAGCGTGAGGTGATAATCTCTTATGGTCCCTTCTCCGACGGTGTGTGAGGTGGTAAGTCCTTTTCAGATGTTTCCCTCTCCGACGATGAGTGTGAGGTGATAGTCTCCTATGGTCCCCTCTCCGGCAAGTGCGTGAGGTGGTAATTCCTTTTTTCAGATGTTTCCCTCTCCGACGTTGAGCGTGAGGTGATAATCTCTTATGGTCCCTTCTCCGACGGTGTGTGAGGTGGTAAGTCCTTTTCAGATGTTTCCCTCTCCGACGATGAGTGTGAGGTGATAGTCTCCTATGGTCCCCTCTCCGGCAAGTGCGTGAGGTGGTAATTCCTTTTTTTCAGATGTTTCCCTCTCCGAAGTTGAGCGTGAGGTGATAGTCTCCTATGGTCCCCTCTCCGGCAAGTGCGTGAGGTGGTAATTCCTTTTTTCAGATGTTTCCCTCTCCGACGTTGAGCGTGAGGTGATAGTCTCCTATGGTCCCCTCTCCGGCAAGTGCGTGAGGTGGTAATTCCTTTTTTCAGATGTTTCCCTCTCCGACGTTGAGCGTGAGGTGATAGTCTCTTATGGTTCCCTCTCCGACGGTGTGTGAGGTGACAATTCCTTTTCCTATGATTCCCTCTCCAACGGCGAGTGAGGTGATTCCCTTTCAGATTATAATAGCCTATGGTCCCCGTTCCGATATTGCAAAGATGGTAATTCCCGCCAAGATCTTTCTCAACGAGCGTTGTTGAAGTTAAAATCACCCAAGGTTCTCTTACCATTCATGCTAAGGCAGTAACCATACCTGGTTCATTCATCATCTTATGAAGCTCCAGACTCAGCTCCTGTAACCAGACAGGACATATCTATGCCAAGCATCTAAAGTCAGCTCCTGCAACGTGTCAGGTACTCATTTTTCTTTTGCAGGTATGCAGGTTCTCGCTAAGGAATCTCCCACGCAATCAACATCCAGATGGCATCTATAAGCCCATCATCCTATCCGGCAATTCCCAAATGGCATCTATAAGCCCATTCCCATCACACTGCTAACATGTGAGCGCAAATTTCTGGGCACTCTAGTGTCCAATCATCTTCTACCCTCGGATTACGAAAGGCACGTCAGCCAATCTGCATCCTCAGGTCTAAGAAGATTGAACAGGGGCAACTGTTGCACCCCAAAATTTGCCCTCCCATATTCTTCAAGAAATTGCCAAGCCAAGTCACAAAATTCCCCAAGGGTTATGCAGTTCAACTGTCTCCTATACAGTCAAAACTAGGGTTTGGGTTCTGATCAAGAAAAGGAAGTTTCCAAAGGCCCAATCAAGTCTCACATGCTTACAAAGATGGTCAAGTATCCTCATATCAAGTTTCAGGGCATTCAGCTCAAAATTGCACAGTCAAAACCCTAAATTGCACTACAGTCGACTGTAGGGGCAAAATGGTCATTTGACAGTCAAAAGTTCAAATTTTTGGTCAAACATATCATTTTGAAGCCACAAACATCATTTGATCAATGCTTGATCATGATTCTCAAAATTTGGCTCAGAAATAATCAAAGATGCAAAAGTTACTATGTTTGGACAGTTGAAAAAGTCAACTGAAATTGACCAGGGCATAACTTTCACATGGATTATCAGAAAAATTCCATCCAAAGCTCATTTTGAAGAGAAAGACATTTCCTACAACTCATCTTCATACCTCAAGTCCAATAAATGCTCTCACAAAAAGTTATCAATTTCAACATTATAGGTCATTTTCAAAAGTCAACAAAAAGGGACTTTAAGTCAAAGGCCATAACTTGAGATTGGTAAATCAAAATGACATGGGACCAAAGGAATTAGTTAAAGGACTCAAAGACCTTTCCAAAATGTCAAAAAACATGTGAAAAGCTTAAAAATTGAGCAAGTTATGCCTTGTGGAAGTTGGGAAATTTTTAGGAATTTTGAAAAGTCAACATTGATGCAAATGATTCAAAATTGCTAATGGGCCCATTTTTCTTCCAAGATTCATCATTCCAAGCCTATGCACGACCACTTGGCCCAAAGGGAAGTATTTTCTCATTTTTTATTTATTTATTTGGATTTTTATTCATATTAATTCAATTAAATCAATTAAATACATGAAAAATATCAAACTTGCCTTAACAAATCTTTTTATGCATGTTTGATACTCAAGATTTCGTGTACAACTAAATGGGGAAAGATTTGGAGCTGATTGGCATGATTGAGAGCAAAATACACATGGAAAAGATATGGAAGATCCTTAAGGAAATCAAATATTCAAAACAATAAATTCCAAGAGATTTGATCCATGTTTTTGACCTAATTGCCTCAGTACATAACCTAGAACACAAACCTAATTGAAAAACACAAAAAGCTGCGCAAGAAAAGCCTTTGTGAAACTTGAAATTTCTCCATAAAACTCAAATCTGAAATCAGTATTCTAGGTCGATTCAAACCCTAATACTCATTCCAAGAGCTTCCTTGTGGACTCCTGATCATATTCCAACTCCAAACATCCATCAATACGCAAAGAATTGGTAATAAGGACCCCTCCTGTACAGAGAAAAAGTCACCATCGTGTTTTCAATTCTAGGCATCCTCATTGCATTTCAATTATATATTCTTGTTCCTTGTGATGTTTCAAAGCTAACCATTATGTTCAATTTGATTTTTGAATTGTATATGGGATTTCACCATGATCGATTGCTAGGGTTACAGGTCTGCAAAATTGGGGTTTTTTACCCAAGGCAAAATTAGGATTCCAGACTATGGCCATTGGACTCAGCAAGCTTAGACGAAGCAAGTTCATATCTCGCGATAAATTTATGACTAACAGAATCCTATTCGCTATTTTCTGATAGGTCATCTATAGCAACGGGTTAAAACCGTTGCTTATTGTTCTTTTGTTTCAGAAAAAATAAAAACAACGAAGAAGACAACATTGTGTCAATCAGTGATTCGCTGGTTTGAATTTGGCGCGTTTCTCTCCACTAACGCGTTGTTTTCTTTTATATTATTTATTTGATATTATATGTTAAACGTAATCAAACTGGCGTAGTGGCACAGGTGTTGAGCTTGCAACGTCCAAGACCTGGGTTCGAACCCCAGGTCTGTACAATTCCAATGTTACTTTTCCATAGGTGTTCACATGCAGCACTACCATCCAGTGCACACCATATTCCACTTCATCCAGTCAGCCACGTGCCTAACAAATCCAGATCAAGGGCTCATAGTTGAAGAACACCATAAAGACAAGTCAACAAGCGCATACGTGGCCTGGAAAAGTCAAATGATTTCAAACTTATTGGGCCAGAATTTCACTAATTTGACCTCCATATTGGGACAGAAAACCCCCTGGTTTGCCTTCATTATTTTTCTCCTATTCTTTCTTTAATTCTTATTTTTATTTTTATTGCTGTTTATTTAACCAATTATTTTTTTTTACAAAATATAAAAACATCATAAAAAATCCAGAAAAAAGATAAAAATGTAATAATATTTATTTTTAATTATTTTCATGAATGAATTGTATAATTGAATTTAGTAGTAATTTAGGTTGCAACTTTAATTCATTTTCATAATAAAATAATAAAAAATATAGAATTTAGGTTTAATTAAGATTTTCATTCCTTTTAATTTCCCCTTTTACAATAATAATATTTATTTTATTTATTTTCTATAATTAAATTTTGCATGTAAATTAACTTAGATTTAAATTAGGTTAAAACTTAATATTTTCACAATAAACTAAAAAATAATTAGAATTAGGGTTTGACATTTTATTTTAATTTTAATTAATCTTCTTTTTTCTTTTAAATCTTAAAAACATAAAAACACCAAAAAAACATTCCTTTTTAATTTTTAATTTTTTATTCCTCATCTAATTAATTTCAACCCTTCATTAACTTTAAATTTTTTTGCAAAAGGGTCCAACGCCCATGTTCGTAATTTATTTAATTTCGCGCATTTATTTTATGTCGTTTATTATAATTATGTAATTCTCCCAAAGCGTTGTAACGATTATACTTCTCGCACTTTTATTTCTTTCGCTTTATTTATTTTCCGTCAAATCGGGTTCGGTTTAATTTCGGCGATGTGGACCCGCGCCATTTGTAATAGTTTAGATTTATTTTCCTCGCAACTTTTAACTGTTAAATAAGCATACAAGAATGAATGGACTTAATTAAAATCAAGCGTAGATCACAATGAACATGACAAGACAAATACAAATGAAAACGACACACGAATCGCACACACCACCCCTAGGGTACGCCTCACTGTTGCCTTTCGAAAGGTGATCGTCGAGTAGAGGATGTCTTAGTAAGTCCTCATGATCCGGGAACCTGGCATGAGGGTAGCTTCTAAGGTGTCTTCCCATTGCTCTGGTGATCACCATGTCCCGAACCTTCGAATTGACCCGAACACCTCCAACGGTGGTGCTACCTACCTCTCAATGGTGGGATGGCACTACTTTAAAGGACAGTTACACAGACGAATTCCTTAGGGTAGGTAGGTTCTCAAGGATACTTGCTCTCTTCAAAACAAACTGAAATCTTTTCACACCAACACTTTTCAAAAGCTTTCAAAGCAAATTTTTCAAACACTCTGACGTACGAGTCGAACTGAAATTTTTCAAAGAAACTTTTAAAACCCACATTGAAAAGCAAACAAACAATTTTGAAAACATATTGAGCAAGTATCTAAGAGCCCATGGATAACCATGGATAGAAAGGGTGCTAACACCTTCCCTTTCTATAACCTACCTCCCGAACCGAGAGCAATCTCTTTAAAGGAATTTTTCTGTGCTTTTGTCCTTTCCATTTGGAGAAAATAAAAGACGGTGGCGACTCTTGCTTCCGCGACATTTCGCGATCCAGCGTTAAACAGTCAGTTCCAGATCCACCGATCACAGGATGAAATGCGTATGATTATGATTTCAAAGACAGTCAAGAGATTCAAATTTGTAAACCAGAAAGGAAACACACTTTATTAGAAAAACTTTGGAATTCAAATTGTTCAACTGATTGCCCTTAAGGCGTTACAAGAATGGAAATATTGAAAAGTAAATAAAAACTGTAAAGGAAATCAATAAAGGCCAATCAATGCTCCCATGGTCTCTTCTTGTCGGTGCAGACATAGTCATTAAGAATCTGCTCGTTCTCCAACTGCCTAGTCAACTTCTGGATCTTCTGTTCTTGCTCGTTGAACTTCTCTCGGTAGGAATCTCGTTCCTCTCTCAGTTGCATCCAAGACCTTTTTAGTGCCCCAATGTCAGTGGGCATATAAGGATGGAGGATGGTTGGAAGAACCCCTTCTTCATTAGCAACTTCAAGAGTGATAGGCCGGACGACTTCATACAGCATACCCAGCTTTTGGGCACGGATACGAACCCATCTGAGATATGGCTCCATTGGCAGTGAAGTCTTTAGATCCAGCTCATGTGGATCAGATTGGTGAACTCTATCCCAAGCCCTTATGAATTTGCGGCATAGCTCGTCGCCATCCCCTTGAAAGTCAAAGATGATATGAGGAATTAGCAGCTCATGGGGTCCTTCTCTTCTGGCACGTCCAAACTGACGTAAGGCTAAGCACGAATTGTAAAAAATTCCTCCATGGGTTCCTATCAGTGGAACATTGGGATACTCCCCACAACGATCAATGATAGTCATGTCGTCCATACCCTTGAGAGTCCAGATAATGTCATTATGAGAGAGAGACATCACCCTATAAGCCCAGCCCATGCCTTCTTTGTTCTTCAGCACTGACTTGGAAAGGTGCGAAATAAACCACCTTGCCAACAACGGAACACAGCATATCCAAGTTCCCCACTTTCGGGCAGTACGAGCATAAAGCTGATGAAGGATGTCACCCAAGAGAGTGGGTACAGGATTGCGAGAGATGAAGATCTTTACCGCATTCACATCAACAAAGGAGTCGGAGTTCGGAAACAATACCAAGTCGTATATCAGAAGAGCCAGAATATCCTCGAACGCCTGGAAGTCTAGACTATCCCAGAAATAGTTAGCCTTACCAACCAAGAACTTAGTCAGAAAGCCCTTTGCTCCACTTCTAGTCTCCCAATTAGCCATTACCTCTTCTTTTGTCATGTGAAGGGCTGCAGCAATCTCTTTTGGCTTAAGAACCTTCTCCCAACCAGTAAATGGGGTCTGCTCCAGAACAGAGATACCGAGCAGCTCAGAGAACTCTTCTAAGGTGGGAACCAGCTGATAGTCTTGAAAAGTAAAACAATGGTACAGCGGATCATAGAATTGGACCAGAACACTCATCATCTGCTCGTCCAATTTGGAGGTGACCAAACTGAGAAGATAACCATGTCTTCTGATGAGGGAAGTAGTGTCAGGCATCTTGGCAACCAACTCTTTAAGCAAGGAGGGAACCTGGACAAAGTTGATCCGGATGGTATTCTTACGCATGGGCATCATGATGGCCTACAAAACAGAACAAAGATGAATCCCTCCTGTCTTTGAAATAGGTTAGTCCAATGCAAGATGTATGCAATGTTATGATGTCACGATGTCATGATAGTAAGCACACCACAAGTATCCATAGACAGCAAACATGGTAAAGGCACACAAGTCACACAGAGAGCCCTTAGATTTCAGGCTGGCAAGGAGCTTAGGTACTACCCTCTTTCAGTTTAGTTGGTTTAAACCTGTCCTAAAAATAGTAACCGGGTTCTAGAGGATCTCAATATCACTGACTACCCTCAATCGGTCATAATTCTAGTTTAGCAACCTTTTCTTGCGGCCGGAATCATCGCGAGAGTTTAGTCTCAATGAGTGTAGCATACTGCTACTGTTCTATGGCCAAGTTGGTCAATTTAAGGTTCTAAGGTCAGTTGGTGCTTGATGACCCCTTAGAAGACCCATATTCTCCTCGTTCCAACACAAGGGATATCAGTACAGACTAAAGTGCCACACCAACGTAGCTACTGCTTCAACCGTGTCGGTTTACGCCAGACAGTTCCCTCACAGTTTATTGCTACTTACCTAAAGGGTATCCCCAGATCCAGGTTAGGATCTATAGAAACTCTGATACAAGCCCATAAAGATAAATCATACAAAGCAAACAATTGAAAACACAATGATTTAATCCTAAGGTACACCTCACTAATAAATTCCCCAGCAGAGTCGCCAGTTCTGTGATACAGTGGGAGAGAACTGACTGTTTTTGGAATGTTGGTTTACGTTTTACGTTTGTTTTCGCAAAATGTCGCGGTAAGCAAGAGTCGCCACCGTCTTTTATTTTATCCAACAAGGAAAGGAAAAAAGCACAGAAAAATTCCTTTTTCGAGATGTTTCTCGGGTTCGGGGGGTAGATTATAGAAAGGGAAGGTGTTAACACCCTTTTCATCTGTGGTTATCCACGGGCTCTTAGGTACTTGCTCAAAGTGTTTTCAAAATTTGCTTTTCTTTGTGTTTGTGGGTTTGAAATAAGTTTTTGTTTGAAAAGTGTAAGTGCGAAAAGTTTTTGTTTTGAAAGAGCAAGTACTTAAGAACCATCTACCTACTCGAAAAAGGAATTAATCTGTACAAATGTCCTTTAGACAATGTTATCCCACTATTGAGGAGTAGGTAGCACCGTCGTTGGAGTTTAAAGGGTCAATTCGATTAAGGGACGTGTGGTCACTAAAGCAATGTTAGGACGCTTCAGCGGTAACCCTAATGTCTTAGATCTTTTTTTTTTTAGGCAACCGTTTCGAGGCAACTTATGATCTTTGGACAAGAGGGCGACCTCTAAAACTTCCTATACTCAATGACCATGTTCGAAGGCAACCAAGCGAGGTGTACCCTAAGAGTGCGCATGTGCGAGTGTGTTATTTCGGTTAATTTATCTTTGTACATGTCATGGGTTATCTATATTGATTTTAGGTTAAAGATTTGATCTTGTCATGCATTCCCTATTATCAAACATCTAATAGTGTATAGTTGTGGAATTTAAATTGCGGAAATTAAATCTAAACTATTACAAGGCGTCGGGTAATTACATCGCCAAAAACAACCCTTGAAATTTAAATTGCGGAAAATAAAAGAAAGCGATAAAATAATTCAAAGTCCTATTTAAAGTTAATATATTCCAGAAGCAATTACAATATTGGTAAAATGGATCGCGTGCGAGGAATTAAAACGGCGCATTTTTAGGGTTTTGACCCTTTTAAAAAGAGAGCATTTTTTGGTTTATTTTTAAATTAAATGGAATTAAATATAAGTTAATTATTAAATTAATTAATTAATTAATTAAAAAATATATTTTTGGATTTTTTGAGTATTTAAAGAAAATAAAATAAATTAGATTAATGTTAATAAAACCTAATTATCTAAATTGATTTTAAATATTGCAAAAAATATTAAAAGTTAAACCTATTTAAAGCTAAATTGATTAAATTAATTTATTTACAAAAATAAAAGTGATGAATTTAATTTAATAAATAAAATATATTTTGTGTTTTTGATTTTATGAGCAAAAAAAATTTAATTGGTTAGTGATAATAAAAATAATAATTAGCAAAACAATTAAATAAAAAGAAATATAAAAAAGAAAAGAAATAACCCAATGGGGGGGGGGGGGTTTGGGCCCAGATTGATGGTGAGAAGAGCAATTTCCAAGCCCAATTATGCTAGCCTGCTTTGACTTTCAAGATTATCCATGGCACATTGACTAGGCAATAGGATGCACCTTCAATCCTGACCATCAGATTTGGCCTAAAGGCCATCTGGCATCTGGAGATCTGAAGGTGTGTGGTGTGTTACGCTTTGGAAATCACATGGAATAACCTGAAGAAAAATGAAACAAATGCATTGGGGGACCTGGGATTCGAACCCAGGTCCCATTGGACTTTTCACTAGCGCCTCTACCAGCTGAGCCAAGGTGTTTACTTGTTAGTGGAATACACACTAATCATTATATTGGAAACAAGTCATATACCTTAATTAAAAAAATAAAAAGCGCGAAATTATGAACCAACGAATGGGGAGAGGCCACGCATTCATCTTCTTCGTTACAACCTGGTTATTTACCTGCGGATTTTTATCCGCAGCTAAATCCCTAGGTTCATCCTAAAATGAGCCCTAAGCCACAAAAATGCAAACTAAGACCATATTCATGATCGTCTCTTCCTCCTGATTTCATCCATGTCCATTGTTGGTTCCAATTTTTCCTGCAAAACAAACGCCCAAAAACAAGCTTCCAAAACCCTAGGTTCGGGTATGGGGCTATGGCTCATGAAAACACAATTGAATGATGCAGAAATGTTCTAAATGGAACGATAAACATGATGGTGTAAAGATTTTGCCAGAAAAACGCATGAATATGAGAATACGATTTCATGTACAGGGTCGTGTTTAGGGAGACTTACAGCGCGTTTGATGAGGTTTCAGAGCTTGTAAAGGATTGGTTTAGGCTCAATGGATGTCCAGCAAGAGGTCTACGTTGAGATTTGACCTTGAATCTGCCTCTAGAATGGATTTCAATTTCAAGCTTTTTTGAGTTTTTTTCAAGTTTTGTATTGGTGATTATGCAGCCTCTTTGTTCTGATTTCCGTGCCTTTATCTTGTATAAGTATAAGGCAATGCATTAGGTTAAAAATTTAGGCTTGAATCTTTATGCATTGATGATTTTGGATTTGATATGATCCTCCATTACAAAGCTTCCAAAAATGTCCAAATTCCAATATTTTGTTCATAACATGGCTTGATACAGATTCGATTGTGTACATGATGATAATTGAAACATGTATCAATCAAAAAGATACCAAGTTATTAATGTTTAGATTTTATTTGGATTTAAATTGATTTAAAATGAATTAAATCAATAAAAATCAAATAAAATAGAAAAATTAATAATTAGGCACAAGACTGAAGATAGGACACGTGTGTAGTGTGACAAGATCAAATCAAGTGGAAAAGAGTGGGCCCATTTGACAAAATTTGAAGTTTTGGGGATAGTTGACTTTTGGCAATTTTGGAAAAATGCCCAACTTCAACAGTGCATAACTTCTTCAATTTTGAACTTTTGGAGGTGTTATTGGAGTTTTTAGAAACCTTGATATGTCCTCTAACCAACCCTTTTGGTATCATCTCATTTTGATATTCCATGCTCAAGTTATAAGCTTTGTAAAAAAAGGTGTTTTTGTTGACTTTCAAAAATGACCTATAATGTCCAAATTTGTAACTTTTTGTGAGTGCATTTATTGATCTTGGGGTGTGCAGATGGATTGTAGGAAATTGAATCCTATTCAAAATGAGATTTGTATGGGTCATTTATCATAAAGTATTAGAAAGTTATGCTTGGTCAAAGTTGAGTTGACTTTTCCTACAAAACCCTAATTTAGCAACTTTTGAATCTTGATAAATTTTGAGCAATCCTTGATGAATCATGCTCAACCCTTGATCAAATGATGAATTATCTTTCAAAATTAGAATGTTGACAAAAAATCTTGAAGTTTGACTATTTGTAGATCACAGTTGACTTTTGCGCTAGCATAGTCGATTTTTGGACCTCTTGAGCAATTGACTGACCAAACTTCCTCTGCAAGGCTTGAAATTTGACATGGATGAACTTGAGGACACATTTGGACATTGGGGAGCACTTGAGGTCATTTGGATGTAAGGACCTTGATGCAACACAAAATCCTAATTTGAGATTGACTGCCTTAAGAAATGTTTTAACTGTCCAACTCTTGAGCCATCTTGAGCCATTTGGAGATTATTCTTGCAATGTCTTGAGAAATATGGGAGGGAAATTTTGCGGTACAACACACAGGTTTGGAAACAGACTACGGGATGAAGTTGATTTGACCACCTCATCTGGAGGGAAAGATAGTCAGGAAGAAAGGAGGGCTCCTAGCCCTTTGGTCTCAGACAATGAGACGGACTTCGACGAAGACCAGTATCCTCCTGCTGAGGATAGATACAAACAACTGGAAGACCGGTTGAGTGCGATGGAAGTTCAGAAAGTGCCTGGTCTGGACTTTGGTGATCTGGGTCTATCATCTGGGGTGGTGATTCCCCATAAATTCAAAGCACCAGCCTTTGCTAAGTATGACGGAGTTTCTTGTCCGAAGCTGCACCTCCGGTCATATGTAAGGAAGATTCAGCCGTACACCGCTGATAAGAACCTATGGATCCACTTCTTTCAAGACAGTCTCTCAGGGACCCAGCTTGAATGGTTTTACCAGTTGGACGGAGCCAGTATCCACAGTTGGGAAGATTTGGCTACTGCTTTCTACAGGCAGTACCAATACAATTCCGATCTCGCTCCCACGCGTACCCATCTCCAGGGTATGTCTATAGGAATGGGTGAAGGTTTTAAAGATTATGCTCAGAAGTGGAGGGACCTCGCCGGAAGAGTGCAACCACCCTTGGCTGATCGGGAGCTTGTGGATATGATACAAAAGGGTGCTTCATCGAGCACCGAGAAAAAGCCTTTTAAGAAGGAGTCCAGTGCTGTCTACAGTTTGAAAAGCCAGAATAGACCTGAACACCGCCAAGCTGTTAATGCGGTTGTTATTTCAAGACCTGCTGGTGCTCCTTAGCACAATAATCAGTCAAAGGCCGAGAGACCTCGAAGGCAATTCACCCATCTCAACATGACTTTGTCTCAGATTCTGCCACAGTTACTGAAAACCAACTTGGTGATTCCAAGGGAGGCCCCGAAGAATCCAAATACAACATCACCAAAGTACAACCCTAATGCCCACTGTGCTTTTCACTCTGATAGCCCGGGACATAATACAGATGATTGTTGGGCTTTGAAGAACAAAATACAGGACTTAATTGATGCTAAAGAGATTGAGTTCGAAGCGCCCGAAAGACCTAATGTTGTGACTGCTCCTATGCCCAAGCAAGGAGTGAATGCTATAGATGAAGACTCGTTTGTGGTTTCTGTGAATGACATTGTTACCCCTTTGATGAATGTGAAGAAGAACCTTTTGCTAGCCGGTTTATTTCCGGGCTGTGACGAAGGTTGCTGTGATCGGTAGAAATAGAACTGACTGTTTTTAAAGCTGGTTCGTGAAATGTCGCAGTAAGCAAGAGTCGCCACCGTATTTTATGTTCTCCAACATGGAAAGGACAAAAGCACAGCAAAATTCCTTTTTCGAGATGTCTCTCGGTTCAGGAGGTAGATTTATAGAAAGGGAAGGTGTTAGCACCCTTTCTATCCATGGTTATCCATGGGCTCTTAGGTACTTGCTCACTATGTTTTCAAAAGATTGTTTGCTTTTCAAGTGTTTGTGGGTTTTGAAAAAGTTTAGTTTGAACAAACTTCTAGGTAACTCTTGTATCAGTCCTCAAGAGTGTATGAAGTATTTGTTTGAAAACTTTTTGAAAGTGTAGGTGCGAAAAG
Organism: Vicia faba; assembly: GCA_948472305.1. Classification (NCBI taxonomy): domain Eukaryota; kingdom Viridiplantae; phylum Streptophyta; class Magnoliopsida; order Fabales; family Fabaceae; genus Vicia; species Vicia faba. Next base: position 733,416,630 of record OX451739.1, read on the forward strand.
ATGTTTTTTTTTTGAAAGAGCAAGTACCCAGGAGAAATCTACCTACTCTAAGGAATTAGGCTGTGTAAGAGTCCTTTAGATAGTACTATCCCACTATTGAGAAGTAGGTAACACCGTCGTTAGAGGTATTCGGGTCAATTCGATTATAGGGACAATGTGGTCACCAAAGCAATAGTAGGACACCTTAGCGGTAACCCTAATGTCCTAGATCCTTTTTATCCGAGGCAACCGTTTCAAGGCAACTGGATCTTTAGACAGGAGGGCGACCTCTAAAACACCCTATACTTGATGACCATCTCGAGGCAACCAAGTGAGGCGTACCCTAAGAGTGGCATGTGCATGTGTGTCAAATTCATGTTTAAATTATCTTTGGACATGCTTTATTGTGAGCTACGGATTGATTTTATTTGTCATACAAGTCTTGCAGGCATAATTAACAGTTAATATTTGTGCGGGAAATAAAGTGCAGAAAGGTAAATCTACGCTATTACAAGGCGCGGGTCTATACATCGCCAAAAACAAAACCCATTTGGAAAATAAATGCGAGAAATTAAAGAAAACGATAAAGTCCTAATTAACTATTACATTCTCTGAGCAAATACAAAATAATGAATTAAAAAATAAATACGCGCGCGAAAAGAAATTGAATCGGGATGTCTTAGGGTTTTGACCCTTTTTTAGAAAAGAATGGAATTGGTCCTTTTTTTGCATTTAATTAAATATTTAACCTAAAACTAATTAATTAAATAATTAAGAAAAATGTTTTTGTGTTTTTTATGTTTTAGTGAAAATAAAAATGAAAGAAGTTAAAAGTCAAATGAAAAATCCTAGTTCTAAATTTATTTTATTTATTATGAAAAAATTAAAGTTGACCTAATTTTAAAAAGCTAGATTAATTAATTTACATTTTATTTAAAAAAATAATTAATAGGTGAGATTAATAATAATAATAATATATATTTACTAAATTTATTATAAAAAATAATTTGTTAATTACTAATGATAATAATAAAAGAATAAAAGAAATTAAAAGTAAAAAGAAAATAAAAGGAAATAGTAAACCAGAGGGGTTTGGGCCAGCTTAAGAGGTGAATTCAGGAAATTCTGGCCCATTAAGAACCAAGCCTCGTTTGACTTTTGTAATCAGCTATGCCAGCGTTGACTGAGGATCATGGTGGTTGTCATCTCCTGGCCTTTGGATGCATGCCTGTAGACGCTTGGCATGTTGAGCGCTGGAGGTACATGGTGGGACGTTATTGGGAATCTGCATAAGAATACATGATGAAAAATAATATAGAGCTTTTGGGGGACCTGGGATTCGAACCCAGGTCCCAACGTTCAATGCATGTTCGCCTTAGCCACTGAGCCAATTGCTTCAATTGAAATAATAATAATAATAAGTGGTCAATATATTAGTAAATCAACGCATATGCCTAAAAAATAAAAATAAAAAGCGTGCGATCGTTTGAAAGGGCGAATGGGAGAACGACGTGTGGTCGTCTTCTCCAAATCCCTGGTTCAGTTACCTGCGGATTTTTATCCGCAGGAAGTTCCGTAGGCTCTTTGCTAAAACCATCCCTAGGCTTCAAAAACTCCATCCAAGCCCATGGTTATGATCGTCCATGTCCCCTGATCACATCCATACTCATGCTTTGTCCTAATTTCACCTGGAACCAAAATACCTAAAACGCAAAAGGATGAACCCTAGAATCGGGCATCACGATTCAGGGCCTAAAAACGCAATTGGATATTACAGTTATGTTAGAAATCAAATAAGGAACACAAATATGCCAATGCTTTTGAGAAAAAGTGCAAAAATAGAGAGCTTAGGTTTCGTGTTCAGAGGTGACTTTGTGATGACTTACAGTGTTGTATAGGTGGTCTTAGGATGTGTTGGTGATCGCTTTAGCTTCAGTGGATAGCAAGGAAGAGAACCACGTTCTTATTTTGGTCTGAAAATGCCTGCAACCTTGTTCTTGATCTCACACTTTTTCAAGAAACTTTGCAATTTTCTTTGGCCGTTTTAGCAATCCTCTGGTCATGAATTAGGTTTAGCCTCCTTGCATATGTATAGGGCAATCAGTCTAGGTTTAATTTTGGGCTTGTATTTTGGTGTATTGAAGTTTGGAGATTTGGTTGACCACCATTGAAGAACTTTCCATATTTGGTTCAAATCTAGGATTTTATGCACAAAAAAGGCTTAGCACGAATTGGTTAGCTGGCATATGACATATAAAAGCTATTCAAATAACAAAGATGCTATTCCATTAATTTTTAGATTTTATTTGAATTATTATGGATTTAAAATGAATTCAATCAATAAAAATTAAATAAAATGGAAAAATAAATGTTTGATCTTGAAATTAATCATGGGACACGTTTGTGGCATGACAAGGCTGAATCAAGTGGAAGAAAGTGGTCCCTTTTGTCAAAAATTGAAGTTTTAAGGATAGTTGACTTTTGCAAATTCATGAAAATTTCCCAACTTCTCCAATGCATATCTTGCTCAATTTTGATCATATGAACATGTTCTTGGACATTTTGGAAAGTTCTTCAAGTCCTCTAACCAATGCCTTTGGTCCCATGTCATTTGGATTTACCAATCTCAAGTTATGGTCTTTGACTTAAAATGCCTTTTTGTTGACTTTTGAAATTGACCTATAATGTAGAAATTGATAACTTTTTGTGAGAGCATTTCTTGGACTTGGAATGTGAAGATGAGTTGTAGGAAATGTCATCCCGTTCAAAATGAGCATTGGATGGGATTTTTCTGATGAACCATGAAAAAGTTATGCCTTGGTCAAGATACAATTGACTTTTCAATTGTCCAAAAATAGCAACTTTTGCATCTTTGATGATTTTTGAGCCATGCTTGTGGAATCATGATCAAGAATTGATCAAATGATGATTGTGTGCTCAAAATAAGATGTTGACCAAATTTTTTGACTTTTGACTGTAAAATGACCATTTTGCCCCTGCAGTTGATTGTGAACCAAATAGGGCTTTTGACTGTGCAATTTGCCTCTGTGAGTCTTGAGACTTGGCATGTAAATGCTTGATAATGTATATGGGCACATGAGACTTGATTGGACCACTGAAAACCTCAAATTCTTTGCAGGAACCAAAACCCTAATTTTGACTGCCTTAGGAGGCATTTGGACTGTGCAATCCCTTGAGCAATCTTGAACCATTTGAAGATGATTCTTGACAAACTTTGAAGAATATGGGAGGGAAAATTTTGGGGTACAACAGTTGCCATATGTGTTCTGCCCTAGCAACCGTTTGCCATCTTTTGAAATCAGGTGTCCAACGCCTGATGGATAGTAAAGAAATTCTGTTTGAGAAGACTGTTGTTCCTTTAGTTCGTACCGAAGAAGTTGCCATTATCACCATTTTCGACGATTCTTCCAAGGCTTCCTCGAGAAAGCCTGTTAGAATTACATCTGTTCCAAGAATCACACCACTGATCATCACTGTTCTGGGGCCTATCCCCTACACCTCTGATAAAGTTGTCCCTTGGCACTATGGGGCTGATGTTTATTATCACGGAGTTAAACAAGATTTGGATGTTGATACTGACGTCAGCAATATTGTTGGACCTGCTAAAGTCACCCGCAACGGAATACTTTTCTCACCTGATATCTCTCCACCAACTTCCCGAAAACCTGTTGTTATCACACCTGCCAGTGTACCTGCTACTATTCCTTTTCAAGTTCCTATGCTTACCCCTGTCGTCGAGTCCTCTGACACTCAGGGCAAAGGGACCACCAGTGAGCCTGCCCAAACGGAGGCACCAAAGACAATTACCGCTGAAGCTTCTAGACAAGAGATGGAAGAGATTCTGAAAATCATCAAAAAGAGTGACTACAATATAGTTGAACAGCTAGGGCAAACCTCGTCCAAGATCTCTATGTTGTCACTGTTGTTATGCTCAGAGGCCCATGCCAAGGCTCTGATTGCATTCCTGAAGACTGCACACATACCGCCAGAAACGTCAGCTGATCAGTTTAAAGATTGCGTGGCTAGTCTGACTGCTGATAATGGTTTGGGTTTCTCTGACGCCGATTTGACTGCTAAAGGGAAGAATCACAACGATGCCCTACATGTATCCATTGAAACCAAGCAATATTATCGTCAGGGCCTTTGATGGGTCTAAGAGGATGGTGCACGGAGAAGTGGATATCCCGATTAAGGTTGGTTCTCAGGTTTTCAACTCTATATTCTATGTGATGGACATTCGGCCATATTATTCTTGTTTGCTGGGTCGTCCATGGATCCACAAAGCTGGGGCAGTGACGTCAACGCTCCACCAGAAGCTGAAGTACCCAGTGAAAGGGAAGATTGTGACAGTACAAGGAGAGGAGGAGTACATGGTGAGCCACCTCAACTCTTTCCTATATGTAGAGATGGATGGGGAGTTCATTGAGACCCCATTTCAGCATTTTGAAGAGGTTCCCCAAACGCTAGCGTCAACTGAGATTGTTGTTGAAGATTCTCCTATGAAGATGGCTTCCTTCAAGGATGCCCGGGCTGTTGTTGAGAAAGGTGGGTGTGCAAATTGGGGACAACTCCCTGATTTTGCATAGAAGACTAACAAGTTTGGTTTAGGCTTCACTGCAGAAGCTCAAAAGGATGTTTGGAATGCACGGATCGGAAGACCTCCCTTGTTCATCAACAATTCAGGAGTGAATGCCATTGAAGATGATGTTGAAGAGTCTGAGTTCGACAGTTGGATCTATCCTACGACCAACGGTGGACCAAGCAACTGGACAGCAAAGGACTTCATCCCTATTTCTTTTGTTACCCAGTAATGAAACTTTTTGTTTTGAATTTGTAACAGACAATGTTTTAAACTTTACGGCCCAGTGTCTCACCCGGGGCACCGTGGCTTCATTTGTGAGGGCTTTATGTGTGTCATTTTCATATATCATTAATAAAAGCATTAGACGTTTCTTGCATTTCAAATTTTGCACTCCTTGTTTTCCTTTTATTATATATTGTAAAATAGTTATTTTACACACACTCACATATACAGGTCTACATCCACTCTGGATCTCACTGGTAACGACTCTGCTACTGCCAGTTATGACTTCGAAAATCCGATCAACTTAGCCGAAGACGAAGGTGAAAATGATTGCGAAGTGCCTGGTGAACTTGCAAGACTGCTACTCCAAGAAGAGAGGACTATACAGCCGCATGAAGAGCCAGTGGAATCAGTGAATCTGGGTACAGACGAGGATAAGAAAGAGGTCAAGATCGGTGCAAACCTTGAGCTTAGTGTGAAGCAACAGTTGATTCAGATGCTGCGTGACTACGTTGAGATCTTTGCCTGGTCTTACGAAGATATGCTTGGTTTGGATACTGATATTGTGGTTCACCGCCTGCCTACCAAGGAAGATTGTCCTCCAGTGAAATAGAAGGCTCGCCGAATGCGCCTAGAGATGTATGAGAAAATCAAGGCTGAAGTTATGAAACAGTTTGACGCCGGTTTTCTAGCAGTTACTTCTTACCCTCAGTGGGTGGCCAATGTGGTTCCCATGCCGAAGAAGGATGGTAAGGTTCGAATGTGTGTTAACTACAGGGATATGAACAGGGCAAGCCCCAAGGATGACTTCCCTCTACCTCATATCGACGTTTTGGTTGACAACACCGCCCAGCATAAAGTCTTCTCCTTTATGGATGGCTTCTCCGGTTATAATCAGATTAAAATGGCTCCCAAAGACATGGAGAAGACAACCTTTGTTACTCAGTGGGGTACTTTTTGCTACAAGGTCATGCCCTTTGGATTGAAGAATGTTGGGGCAACGTATCAGCGTCCCATAGTTGCTTTGTTTCATGACATGATCCATCATGAGATTGAGTTATACGTCGACGACATGATTGCAAGATCCCAGACAGAGGGAGAACATCTTGACCACCTTCAGAAGTTATTTCACAGGTTGAAGTTGTACAACCTGAGGTTAAACCCGAACAAGTGCACCTTCGGGGTGAGATCTGGTAAGCTCCAGGGTTTCTTCGTAAGCGATAAAGGTATTCAAGTGGATCTGGAAAAAGTGAAAGCCATACAAGAGATGCCAGCTCCCAGAACAGAGAAAGAAGTCAGAGGTTTTCTGGAACGTCTGAACTACATTTCCCGATTCATCTCGCACCTGACTGCTACTTATAAGCCAATCTTCAAGCTACTGAAGAAAGATCAAGTAGTACGTTGGGACGATGAATGCCAGGCCGCTTTCGAAAGGATCAAAGAGTATCTCCAAGAACCTTATGTTCTGATGCCGCCAGTTGAGGGGAGACCTTTGATCTTATACTTGACAGTACTCGACAACTCAATAGGGTGTGTGCTGGGTCAGCATGACGAGTCTGGCCAAAAAGGCATGGTATTTATTACCTTAGCAAAAAGTTTACCGACCGCGAGACCTGATACTCGTTGCTCGAGAAAACTTGCTGCGCTTTGGTATGGGTTGCTCGCCAGCTGAGACAGTATATGTTGACTCACACCAACTTATTAATATAAAAAATGGATCCAATCAAGTATATCTTCGAGAAGCCTGCCTTATCCGGAAGAATAGCAAGATGGCAGATGATCTTGACTGAGTATGACATCCAGTACTTGACCCAAAAGGCAATTAAAGGAAGTGTGTTGGCAGACCATTTGGCACATCAAGCAGTGGATGATTACCAGTCTATGAACTTCGAATTCCTGGACGAGAATATCATGTTGGTAACTGATTATGAGACACCCGGACTGGATGAAGGACCTGAGGAAGTGTGATCGGTGGATCTGGAACTGAATGTTTTAAAGCTGGTTTCGCGAAATGTCGCGGTAAGCAAGAGTCGCCACCGTCTTTTTATTTTCTCCAAATGGAAAGGACAAAAGCACAGAAAAATTCCTTATAGAGATTGCTCTCGGTTCGGGAGGTAGATTATAGAAAGGGAAGGTGTTAGCACCCTTTCTATCCATGGTTATCCATGGGCTCTTAGATACTTGCTCATTGTGTTTTCAAAATATTTGCTTTTCAATTGTGAGTGGGTTTTGAAAAAGTTTCGTTTGAAAAATTTCTAAGTAACTCTTGTATCTGTCCTCAAGAGTGTATGAAAAATTTGTTTGAAAACTTTTAGAAAGTGTAGGTGTGAAAAGTATTTTGTTTGTTTTTGAGATGAGCAAGTATCTATGAGAATCTACCTACCCTAAGGAATAAAGCGGTGTAATTGTCCTTTAGGTAGTGTCATCCCACCATTGAGAGGTAGGTAGCACCACCGTTGGAGGTGTTCGGGTCAATTCGAGTTTGTAGGGACATGGTGATCACCAGAGCAATGGGAAGACACCTTAGAAGCTACCCTCATGCCAGGTTCCCGGATCATGAGGACTTACTAAGACATCCTCTACTCGACGACCACCTTTCGAGGGGCAAGGCAACAGTGAAGCGTACCCTAGGGGTGGTGTGTGAATTATGTGTCATTTTCAGTTTATTGTTTGTCTTGTCATGCATCGGTGATCTACGTTTTGATTTTTATTTTTTGGGCATTCATTCTTTCATGTTATTGTTTAACAGTTAAAAGTGCGGGAATTTAAAGTGCGGAAAAGATAAAAGATCCTACGCTATTACAAAGGCGCGGGTCTACAACGCCAAATTAATCCAGACCCGATTTAAAATAAATTGCAGAAAATAAATGTCTAATAGCTATTACATGGCTTTGGTACAATTACATTATATTTAAAATAAATAAAACGCACGAAAAAGGAAAATATGACCGAATGCGAGGGCGTTGAATCCTTTAAAGGAATTAAAATAAAATTATTAAATTAATTAAATTAAATAAAAGAAATGACTTATTTTTTTTATGTTTTTTTGTATTTATGACATTAAAGAAAAATTAAATCAATTAAAAGTCAAATAATTAATTCTAATTCTAATTGTTTTTAATTTTATTAAAGAAAATGCATTAAAGTTAAAACCTAGAATTAAAACTAATTAATTATAAAATTTATTTACAAAATTAATGGTTAATGATATTTATAATAAAAAGGTTAAATTAATTATAAAAAAAAGGTAAAAGGTGCTAAAGGCCTATTTTTGTTATTTTTGGTTTATTGTAAAAAAGAATTAAATTATAACCTAAAATTAAATCTAAATTAATTACATACAAATTTATTTATGAAAATACTTAAAATAAAATATTTTATTATTTTTTGTCTTTTTCTAATTTTTTGTGTTCTTTGGTGTTTTTTATATTTTTTTGTAAAAATGATTAATTAAATCAAAACAATAAAATAAATAAAACAATATTTGAAAAAAAAAATAGGAAGAAAATTGCAAACCAGGGGGGGTTCAGGCCCAAATTAGGAGGTATGGGTAGTGATTCAGGCCCAGCAAGCTTTGGTCCGTTTGACCTTTTTGAATAGCGTGCACATGCGTTGACCATGGTATATGATGTTCAGCAACCTTGAGCATTTGATCTGAATATGCTAGACGCGTGGACGCTTGGATTAGGAGGTGTATCATGATCCCTCACCTCAGCACTGCACGTGAACGTTAATTGAAAAAATAAATGGGAATATTGAAGACCTGGGACTCGAACCCAGGTCATATGCCTTGCCAATGTTTTCTCTGACCAGCTGTGCCAACCAAACGCGTTTTATATATATTAGACAAACAAATAATAAAAGAGAAAGTGGGTTAATGGCTTGGAAATGCGCGCGAGATTTTGAATAAGCCAGTCAGCGTGTGACATGTAATCATCTTCTCCACCTTCCCTGAAATATAAAACATTGAGCAACGGTTTTAGACGCGTTGCCTAAGGTTAGTTTCAAGAAAATAGCGACTAGCGCTATGGTGTCCATAAATTGGGCGCGATAGGTGGTTCCTGTTCGTCCAGATTCACTGATGCTAATGGTCATGGTCTTGAGTCCTGATTTTACTTCGTTTCAAAAGCCCCAAATTTACAACCCTGCAAACCCTAGAACACGATCATGGTATCTTGGCCTAGAATGCGTGAAACTTCAATTAAAGTATATGATTAGTTTGCAAACATCATCAGAAATATAACCATAACAATAAAATACATGGAGAATGCATGAATGTTAGAAACCGATTCAAGATTTTTCTTCACCAATTTCCATGGTGATCTTACGTTCTTGTGAGTGTGAGGCTTGGAGAATGATTGGGATTTGTCCTATGAACCTTCAGCAAGCTAGTGGAACAGGTTTTGAGACTTGAATCACCTTGGAAATGAGTTTTCAGTTTTGAGTTTTTTTGGTTAAAAATGTGAGTTTGTGCCTTGAGTTCTTGCGCAGCTTCCTGTCTCAAATGGTTTCTGATCATTTGTATATAGCTTAGGTAATGTGTATGAATGAGACTTATGGTCAATAAAGCCTTGCTTTGATGATTTTGATTTTCACATAAACCACCATAACCATCTTTCCATTTTTGATTCAAATTTGAATTCTTGCCTTGTTTAAGCCTTAGCACGAAAAATGGTAGGCACATAATGATGCTTCAAGGTTAATCAAAGCAAAATATCCCTTTAAATTAATTTTTTTGAATTTCTTTTGATTTTAAAAGATTTAAAATTAATTAAATCCAATAAAATCAATAAAAATGAAAAAATTAATAAAAAAATCTGAAATAAAAGATGGGACACGTGGGAAGCATGACCAAGTCAATTCAAGTGGAAAAAGTGGGCCCCTTTTGTCAAAAATGAGATTTCAAGGATAAATGATTTTGGCCATTTCACAAAAATTTCCCAACTTCTCCAATGCATAACTTGCTCAATTTTTAAGCTTTGCTCATGTTCTTGGACATTTTAGAAAGGTCTTGAAGTCCTCTAAGCAATGTCTTTGGTCCCATGTCATTTTTATTTACCAATCTCAAGTTATGGCCTTTGACTTAAAGTCCCTTTTTGTTGACTTTTGAAAATGACCTATAATGTTGAAATTGATAACTTTTTGTGAGAGCATTTCTTGGACTTGAAGTATGAAGATGAGTTGTAGGAAATGTCTTTCTCTTCAAAATGAGCTTTGGATGGAATTTTTCTGATAATCCATGTGAAAGTTATGCCCTGGTCAATTTCAGTTGACTTTTTCAACTGTCCAAAAATAGAAACTTTTGCATCTTGATGATTTTTGAGCCAAGTTTTGAGAATAATGATCAAGCATTGATCAAATGATGTTCGTGGCTTCAAAATAAGATGTTTACCAAAAATTTGAACTTTTGACTGTCAAATGACCATTTTGCCCCTACAGTTGACTGTAGTGCAATTAGGGTTTTTGACTGTGCAATTTTGTGCTGAAAGTCTTGAAACTTGATATGAGGATGCTTGACCATATTTGTAGGCATGTGAGATTTGATTGGGCCCTTGAAAACTTCATTTTCTTGATCAGAACAAAAACCCTAATCTTGACTGTTTAGGAGACCCTTGCACTGTGCAACCCTTGGGGAGATTTGAAGCTTGACTTGGCAATTTCTTGGAGAATATGGGAGGGAAAATTTTGGGGTACAACAGTTGCCCCTGTTCAATCTTCTTAGACCTGAGGATGCAGATTGGCTGACGTGCCTTTCGTAATCCGAGGGTAGAAGATGATTGGACACTAGAGTGCCCAGAAATTTGCGCTCACATAGTGGCAGTGGTGGGAATGGGCTTATAGATGCCATTTAGAGGTTGATGAAATAGGATGATGGGCTTATAGATGCCATCTGGATGTTGATCGCGTAAGAGATTCCCTAGCGAAAACCTGCATACCTGCAAAAGAAAAATGAGTACCTGACACGCTACAAGCACTGGTTTTTGGATGTTTGGCATAGATATGTCCTGACTGGTTACAGGAGCTGGGTCTGGAGCTTCAAACGATGGTGAATGAACCAGGGATGGTTACTACCTTAGCATGAATGGTAAGAGAACCTTGGGCGACTTTAACTTCAACAACGCTCGTTGAGAAAAATCTTGGGTGTCTTCTACTAGGATAAGAATCAGGGAGATCTTAGGGTCGATCTGACTGAACCAGAGAAGGCCTTTGCCTGGATAAGAATCAGGAAAATCTTAGGGTCAATTTAACTGAACCGGACAAGGTCTTGGAATATCTTCAACTGGATGAGCATCAGGGAGATCTTAGGGTCGATCTGACTGAACCAGAGAAGGCCTTTGACTGGATAAGCATCAGGAAAATCTTAGGGTCGATTTAACTGAACCGGACAAGGTCTTGGAATATCTTCAACTGGATAAGCATCAGGGAGATCTTAGGGTTGATCTGACTGAACCAGAGAAGGCCTTTGACTGGATAAGCATCAGGAAAATCTTAGGGTCGATTTAACTGAACTGGACAAGGTCTTGGAATATCTTCAACTGGATGAGCATCAGGGAGATCTTAGGGTCGATCTGACTGAACCAGAGAAGGCCTTTGACTGGATAAGCATCAGGAAAATCTTAGGGTCGATTTAACTGAACCGGACAAGGTCTTGGAATATCTTCAACTGGATAAGCATCAGGGAGATCTTAGGGTCGATCTGACTGAACCAGAGAAGGCCTTTGACTGGATAAGCATCAGGAAAATCTTAGGGTCGATTTAACTGAACCGGTCTAGGTCTTGAAATATCTTCAAATGGATAAGCATCAGGGAGATCTTAGGGTCGATCTGACTGAACCAAGAGAAGGTCTTGAAAGATGATTGAGAATTTAGCTGATTCTTTCCTGAAAGGTAAAGGTCAGACATATGCAATGCATGATATGGATCAAGCAATTATGTTCTCAATATAAATGAGACTTGTATAATATGATGTGTCTATGCATGTTATAATGATGTATGTGACGTTTTATGTATGTTTTTGTCTAGGGAAATGAATCCTTGACGGGTGCCGGGAAGTCGTATCCTGGGCTGATGTTGAAAAATAGATTTTGCTTCCGCTGGGGATGATAGTTGCAAGAATACCGGTAGGAGAAGATGAATCCGTTGCGGAATAAACTTGGAAAATGGAGGATTTTGCGGGGAAGAAAAAGATACTCTAGCGACCATGCTGGGAAGCAATACTCTGCGGGGAGAGAGATGCCTTGCTGAATTGTCGAGAGTTACTTGCTGGGGATACCCTTGTTGTATTGGAAGTATTGATAGACTTCGCTGGGGATAAGAGGGCTTCGTTGACGACGCTCTTTCCGTGGCTTTTGGCTGAGGATAACCCAGTTATATCCTGTTAAGGAAATAACTCTTTAAATCAAGCCGGACGACGCGTTCGTGCTCTGCGAGGGGATAAGCTTCCAGAATCTACTGGGGATAAGCTTACTGCTTGGGGATATGAATTCCAACTTTCCTGGAGAACCTGGATTGGACTCTTCTGGGGAAGTTTTGATATACTGGGGAAGTGGTTCCTTTGAATGCTGAGATACCGCCGGGGAACAATCTTTAGACCAAGACTGCCGGGGATGCTTGTTAAGAATATATGCTGCTGGGGACGTATTGAGATCTACTGGAGGATACTCAACTTCCTTGAGATTTGATAACTCTGCTTGGAGAAGAGTGCACTGACTTGCTGGCTCACTCTTTGGGGAATTTAAGATGCCTGGTTATGTTCTTTAGCTGAACCTACCTTGGTACCTTGGAGGATAGAACAATTAGATTGTTTAGACAACTCTTTATTGCCCCTGTTTCTAACGTTACCTGTAATTAATCTTTTGTTTTGTATGCAAATACTCATGAGTTAGCAAATTATTGTCAATGCATATATCAAGAATTGAACCTTGGACGTTCTTCGCAAAACAAAACAGAAAAGGAAAAAACAAAAGGCAGTTTCAACTGAAAAGTGTATTTGTATTGATTTTGAATTTTTGCCTGTAAAATAGGCGTTTATGTACAAGAGGCTGACGTCCTAGTAAGAGAACGCCGCCGAACAAAAGAATTTATACAAGTTTGTACAAGAGAAAATAAAGCAGCTGTGTGAAATGAATGATCCACTGGGTTTCAACTCTGCTATTGCCTTTATAACTCCGAGCGTCTCATCACTTGATGACCTTGGTTGAAGGTGAAGCTGACTGATCGATGTCGTCTGAACTTGATGTAGATACCGGATTTCGGATGCAAAGTGATCAATGAGACATAGTATTACGCTTTTATCCCTAATTTTTGCCTGGACCGCCCTTTCGGGTTTTCAGTCCACCGGGATACCCATTTTTGCCCAAGCCGCCTTTTCAGGTTTTCGACTTGCCGGGTGTACAGATTTTTTTTATTTTCATCCCTTCATTTTGCCCGAACCCTTTTGGTTCGACGGGAACCCCTAATTTTTGCCTAGGCATGTCAGCCTAGCAGGTCTTTTTATGCGTAGTATCTTTTTACTATGTCTGCGTTGGCAGGGTGAGGAAGGTCGTCACCATCCATGTTGGTTAGAATCATGGCTCCTCCTGAGAACACATGCTTAACCACAAATGGCCCTTCGTACGTAGGGGTCCATTTGCCCCTTGGATCACTCTGAGGAAGGATGATTCTCTTGATTACCAGATCCCCGACTCGATATTCCTGTGGTCTGACCTTTTTGTTAAATGCCCTGATCATCCGTTTTTGATACGTCTGACCATGACAGATAGCAGCGAGTCTCTTTTCATCAACAAGGTTGAGCTGATCAAGTTGAGTCTGGATCCAATCATCCTCGTTCAGATTTGCATCCTTCATTATCCGGAGAGATGGTATTTGCACTTCGATTGGTAAGACTGCCTCCATACCATAAACCAAAGAGAAAGGAGTTGCCCCGGTTGACGTTCTAGCTGAGGTACGGTACCCATGTAGTGCGAACGGTAACATCTCGTGCCAATCTTTATAGGTCACTGTCATCTTCTGCACGATTTTCTTGATATTTTTATTCGCTGCTTCTACAGCCCCATTCATCTTCGGTCTATAAGGAGAAGAATTATGGTGTTGTATTTTGAATTGTTCGCAGAGCTCAGTGATCATCTTGTTATTCAGATTGGTACCGTTATCTGTAATAATTCTCTCCGGGACGCCGTATCGACAGATTAGGTTATGCCGAATGAACCGTGCCACAACAGTCTTGGTTACCGTAGCATAAGATGCTGCTTCGACCCACTTCGTAAAATAATCAATCGCTACAAGGATGAAGCGATGCCCGTTAGATGCCGTAGGTCTGATCTCACCAATCATGTCAATGCCCCACATTGCAAACGGCCAAGGTGCTGTTAAGACATTCAGAGGAACTGGAGGAACGTGCACCTTGTCTGCATAAATCTGGCACTTATGGCATGTCCTGGAATGTTGGTAGCAGTCAGCTTCCATTGTGGACCAGTAATATCCTGCCCGAAGGATCTTCTTCGCCATAGTGTGCCCACTGGAATGTGTACCAAAGGTCCCTTCATGCAACTCTTCCATGATCCTTTCTGCTTCAGTCTTATCCACACAACGCAGTAAGGTTGAATCATGGTTTCGCTTGTACAAGATGCCGTTGCTAAGGAAGAATTTTGCCGCGAACCTTCTTAGAAACTTCTTATCATTGACAGATGCACCTTCAGGATACTCCTGAGCTTCCAGATATCTCTTTACCTCATGGTACCAAGGCTTCTCAGTTACCAGTTCAGTCTCGAGATCGCAACAGTATGCCGGTTCGTCTAACTTCCAAATGATGACCCTGGGAGCCTCATTATCCCATTTAACCTTGAACATAGAAGACATTGTAGCTAACGCGTCCGCCAGCTGATTCTCTTCTCTCGGGAAGTGTTCAAAAGTTATTTCTGTGAAGTGGGGGATCATTGTCAGCACACATTCTTTGTAAGGGATAAGATTCGGATGTTTCGTATCCCACTTGCCTTTGATCTGGTTGATCACGAGAGCGGAATCTCCGAAGACACTCAGAAACTTGATCCTTAAGTCAATTGCAGCTTTGAGTCCCATGATGCACGCCTCATACTCCGCCATGTTGTTGGTACAGTTGAAACATAGCCGGGCAGTGAGCGAAGTATGAGTGCCTTGAGGGGATATGATTATGGCGCCGATACCGTTACCCAAAGCATTGGAGGCTCCGTCAAAGTGCATAGACCATCGGGATCCTGGTTCAGGTCCTTCATCCGGTCCAGGCACTTCACAATCAGTTACTATCATAATGCTTTCATCCGGAAACTCGAAGTTCATTGATTGATAGTCATCTACGGCCTGATGTGCCAAGTGGTCTGCCAATACACTTCCCTTGATGGCTTTCTGGGTCGTATACTGAATGTCATATTCCGTCAAGATCATTTGCCATCTTGCAATTCTTCCAGACAGAGCAGGCTTTTCGAATATGTACTTTATAGGATCCATTCTTGAGATCAACAAGGTAGTGTGAGTCAGCATATACTGTCTCAGCCGGCGAGCAGCCCATACCAAAGCGCAGCAAGTTTTCTCAAGCAGTGAGTATCGGGTCTCACAGTCGGTAAACTTTTTGCTAAGGTAATAAATGGCATGCTCTTTTCGGCCAGACTCGTCATGCTGCCCCAGCACACACCCCATTGAGTTATCAAGTACTGTCAGGTAAAGTATCAGAGGTCTCCCTTCAACCGGTGGCATAAGGATGGGTGGTTCTTGGAGATACTCTTTGATTTTGTCAAAAGCAGCCTGACATTCATCATTCCAACATACTACCTGATCTTTCTTCAGCAGCTTGAAGATTGGCTCACAGGTAGCAGTCAGGTGTGAGATGAATCGAGCAATGTAATTCAGGCGTCCTAAAAAGCCTCTGACTTCCTTCTCTGTCTTAGGAACTGGCATCTCTTGAATAGCTTTGACCTTAGCAGGGTCCACTTGAATTCCTTTGTCACTTACAACGAAGCCTAGCAACTTCCCAGATCTTACCCCGAAGGTGCACTTGTTCGGGTTCAATCTCAGCTTGTACAGTTTCAGACGGTCAAACAATTTCTGCAGATGATCCAGGTGTTCTTCCTCAGTCTGGGACCTTGCGATCATGTCATCAACATACACTTCTATCTCATGATGGATCATGTCATGAAATAAAGCAACCATGGCACGTTGGTAGGTTGCCCCAGCATTCTTTAGTCCAAAAGGCATGACTTTGTAGCAGAAGGTGCCCCACTGAGTAACAAATGTAGTCTTTTCCATGTCTTCAGGTGCCATCTTGATCTGATTGTAACCTGAGAAACCGTCCATGAAAGAGAACACTTTGTGCTGAGCTGTATTATCAACAAGGACATCAATGTGAGGTAGAGGGAAGTCATCCTTGGGGCTGGCCCTGTTCAGATCCCTGTAGTCAACACACATTCTGACCTTTCCATCCTTCTTTGGTACCGGCACCACATTAGCAACCCACTGAGGGTAAGAAGTCACTGCAAGAAATCCGGCATCAAACTTCTTCATAACCTCGGCTTTAATCTTCTCAGACATCTCTGGACGCATACGGCGGACCTTTTGCTTAACCGGAGGGCAGTCTTCCTTAGTTGGCAAGTGATGGACCACAATGTCGGTATCCAACCCGGGCATGTCTTCGTAGGACCAGGCAAAGATCTCCATATACTCATGCAGCATTTGAGTCAACCGTTGCTTCACGCTGAGCTCTAGGTTGGCACCAATCTTTACCTCTTTCCTGTCTTCTTCAGTACCCAAGTTTATTGTTTCCACTGGCTCTTCATGGGGTTGAATTGCCCTTTCCTCTTGGAGTAACAGTCGTGCAAGCTCACCAGGAACTTCGCAATCATCTTCACCTTCGTCTTCGGCTAAGTTGATCGGATTTTCGAAGTCATAACTGGCAGTAGCAGAATCGTTACCAGTGAGATCCAGAGTGGATTGAAACCTGTATGAGTGAGTGTGTGTAAATACAGCTGTTTTGCAATACATAAAGAAAGGAAAGAAAAGGAGCGCAAGATTTGAAATGTGAAAAACGTCCAAGATTTTCATTTATGATATATGGAATGACAATTTATATGCCCTCACAAATAGAACCGCGGTGACTCGGGTAAGACACCGGGCCATAGAGTTTAATTAATTGTTTATTACAGATACCAAAAACATAGGAATTCATTACTTAGTAACAAGAGAAACAGATAAGTTGTCCTTTGCACTCCAATTGTTAAGTCCACCGTCAGTTGCCGGGTAGATCCAACTATCAAACTCGGCTTCATCCACTTCCTCTTCGTCCCCAATAGCATTCACTCCATGAGCAGGCAGGGGAGCTGTCACTACGTTAGGCTTCTCAGATGCCTCAAACTGTACCTACTTGGCGTCAATAAGGTCCTGCAGCTTATTCTTTAACGCCCAACAGTCATCAGTAGAGTGCCCCGGGCTATCTGAATGGTAAGCACAACGAGCATTCGGGTTGTACTTAGGAGATGCAGTATTGGGAAACTTCGGAGCCTCTCTGACGGTCACCAAGTTGGTTGAGAGCAGCTGTGACAAGATCTGTGATAAGGTCATGCTTAACCGAGTAAACTCTCTCCGGGGTCTTTCAGCCCTTTGAGGATTGGTTGGCCGAGGAACGGCAGCAGGTTTAGCAATTATTACCGCACTGACAGATTGGCGGTGCTCAGGTCGCTCTGGTCTCCGGGAGCTATATACAGCACTAGCCTCCCTTTTGAAGGGTTTCTTCTCAGCACTGGAGGAGGCAACCTTCTGTATCTTCCCCGATTTTATACCGGCCTCGATCCTTTCACCAGTCAGGATCAGATCAGTAAACCCAACAGAGGAATTACCAATGAGATGATTGAAAAATGGACCAGATAGGGTCCCCAAAAACATATCTACCAGCTCCCGGTCTGTCAATGGTGGCTGCACCCTGCCAGCCAGATCTCTCCATTTCTGGGCGTACTCCTTAAAACCTTCACCCGACCCTAGCGAGATACCCTGGAGTTGGGTACGCGTAGGAGCAAGGTCGGAATTATATTGATACTGCTTGTAAAAAGTAGTGGCCAGATCCTCCCAGTTACGAATGTTGATTCCATCCAGCTGATAGAACCATTCGAGGTGAGTCCCTGAAAGACTCTCCTGGAAGAAGTGGATCCAAAGGTTCTTGTCTGCTGTGTAAGGCTGGATCTTCCTTACATAAGAACGGAGGTGCATCTTGGGACAGGAAGCCCCGTCATACTTCACAAAGGCAGGTGCCTTGAACTTGTGTGGAATCACCACCCCAGTAGATAACCCCAAGTCTCCGAAATCCAGTCCAGGCACACGCTGAACTTCCATAGCCTTTAACCTGTCCTCCAGCTGTTTGTACCGGTCTTCAGCAGGAGGGTACTGTTCGTCGTTGAAGTCTGTTTCAGTATCAGAGCCCACAGGAGTAGGGACCTCCCTTTCTTGGTGACTACCTTCTCCCACAGATGGAGTAGTCCTCTCAGCCTCATTTCGTAAGGTGTTCCCGAGTCTGCGCCCAGTGTTAAATAGCATAGTCCTCCTCTTCTTCTTATTCTTCTTCAGAAGCATGGTCTTCAACTCTTGTTGACCCTGAGCCAAACCCTTGATCAGCTCCTGAAATTGGGCATTCTGTGCCTGAAGAGCCTTGATAGATGCCTCGGTTGATGATTCAGGGTTCATGATGCTGAAATAAACAGCGAAGAACAGTCAGCAGCCTGAAAGGAAGAGTACCTGTGATGCATATGATGAATGATATGTGTTTATGCAATGCATTCAAGAGTTCGAAATTTCAAATTTGTTGTAGACAAAAGGGAGCACACGTTATCATTAAGGAAATAATTGTTCAGTACATTAAAGCCTCATAGGTAAACATTACAAAGCAGATCAGTCCCAAAAGACACTACGCATCCTCTTCGGAGCAATATAGGTATTGAGATTCCTTTCCTCGTGCAGTAGGCGGGTGAGCTCCAGGACCTTTTTCTCACTGGCATGTAGATTGGTTTCCAGAGAATTCCGTTCTTCCTTAAGCTGGATCCAACTCTTCTGCATTTCTTCCCAGGATGTGGGCATGTCAGGATGTTGAATGGTGTAGGACACCTCTCCTTCCGAGTCTGGCTCTTTGATCACGGGGAGAACATGAGGATATGGCATCACCAGCTTCTGGGAACGGGCTCGTACCCATTTGAGATAAGGCTCCAATGGGATGGAGTTCCTGTGCCCCAGGGTCTTGCTGTCTATTTTGCTGGGCATCCTCCAAGCTTTGATAAATTTCTGGCGAAGTCCTTGCGTATCCTTGTCGAAGTCAAAAACTATGTCAGGAATTAACATCTCATGAGGGCCATCTTTCCGAGCATAACCAAACTGTCTCCAAGCCAGACACGGGTTGTAAGTAATACCTCCTCTGATTCCAAGTAAAGGAACATTAGGGTACTCCCCACAACGATCAATGATAGTGACATCCTCTCTGGACCGAGAACACCAATGTATATCTGCATGTGTAAGAGTCATCAACCGTTGTGACCACCTCAAACCTCGCTCGTTCTTCAAAACTGATTGTGGAAGGTGCGAAATAAACCACCTTCCCAGGAGGGGAGTGCAGCACATAAGAACACCCCTTTTTCTCATGGTTCGAGTGTAACATGAGTGAAGGATGTCCCCCAGCAACGTAGGTATAGGATTCCTGGACATGAAGACCTTGACAGCACTGATATCTATAATCTGATCTGGTTTAGGGAACAACACCAACCCATAGACAAGGAGGGCTACAACTTCTTCAAAGGCTTGCAGGTCAAGGGAATTCCAACACTCTTGGGCCTTCTCAAACAGAAATTTTGCCAAGAATCCTTTGATACCATTTCTGGCTTCCCAATACCCCTTGATGTCAGATGGTTGTAGGCATAATGCTTTAGCCACTTCTTCAAGTTTTGGTTCCCTTTCCGTACCGTTGTAGGGTAGTTGATTGAGAATGGGAATCTTTAGAAGCTGGGAAAACTCTTCTAGAGTAGGCACCAGCTGATAATCCGGGAAAGTAAAACAGTGATGCAGAGGGTCAAAGAATTGGAAAAGGACCTTTACCATCTCTTCCTCAATATTGGTATTGACCAGGCTGATGAGTCTACCATGCCTTTCACTGAATGACGAGTTCTCGGGAATCCTGGATGTAAGCTCCTTGAGCTGAGGAGGGACCCTTATAAGGTTGATCTGAATTGTCTTTCTGCGGATAGTTTCCATGTCCTACAAAACAAGAACAAAGATGAAGATTCGAACCCCTGAAATGGTTAGTGGATGCATATGATGCTGTATGATGTTATGATGCTATGATTAAACACACCACAAATATTTACAAGGGCAAACATGTAAGGCACACAAGTCACACAAGACAAGCCCTTAGAGTTTAGGCCAGCATGGGGTCTGGGTATTACCCTCTTGAAGTTGGTGGGCTCAACCTGTCCTATCAAAGTAACCGGGTTCTAAGGATCTCAATATCATTGGATTGCTTTCATTGTTCATCGTTTCGATTTAGCCACTGACTGGCGATCAAAATATCCCAAGAAAACAACCCTCAATTGAGTGTAGTATCGAGTATCAACCGACTTCGGAGTACACCAAAGTAGTCATCTCACTACCCTAAAGAGGCCAAGATGGTTCAATTAAGGTTCCTAAGGTCTGTTGATGCTTCACGACACCACATGGAGGCCTCGTACTCTCCTTGATTGACTCAAGGGTTACCGGTACACACCAAAGTGCCACATCAACGTAGCAGACTGCTTCAACCATGTCGGTATACCCCGCACAGTTCCCTCACAACCTTGTTGCTACTTTCTAAGAAGGTATCCCCAGATCCGGGTTAGGATCTATAGAACTCCCAAGACAGTCCCACAATTTAAAGCAAACAAATCAAAGCAATTGAAAACACAGTGATCTTAGTCCTAAGGTACACCTCACTTTATAAGTGTCCCCAGCAGAGTCGCCAGTTCTGTGATCGGTGGATCTGGAACTGACTGTTTTAAAGCTGGTTTCGCGAAATGTCGCGGTAAGCAAGAGTCGCCACCGTCTTTTTATTTTCTCCAAATGGAAAGGACAAAAGCACAGAAAAATTCCTTATAGAGATTGCTCTCGGTTCGGGAGGTAGATTATAGAAAGGGAAGGTGTTAGCACCCTTTCTATCCATGGTTATCCATGGGCTCTTAGATACTTGCTCATTGTGTTTTCAAAATATTTGCTTTTCAATTGTGAGTGGGTTTTGAAAAAGTTTCGTTTGAAAAATTTCTAAGTAACTCTTGTATCTGTCCTCAAGAGTGTATGAAAAATTTGTTTGAAAACTTTTAGAAAGTGTAGGTGTGAAAAGTATTTTGTTTGTTTTTGAGATGAGCAAGTATCTATGAGAATCTACCTACCCTAAGGAATAAAGCAGTGTAATTGTCCTTTAGGTAGTTCCATCCCACCATTGAGAGGTAGGTAGCACCACCGTTGGAGGTGTTCGGGTCAATTCGAGTTTGTAGGGACATGGTGATCACCAGAGCAATGGGAAGACACCTTAGAAGCTACCCTCATGCCAGGTTCCCGGATCATGAGGACTTACTAAGACATCCTCTACTCGACGACCACCTTTCGAGGGGCAAGGCAACAGTGAAGCGTACCCTATGGGTGGTGTGTGAATTATGTGTCATTTTCAGTTTATTGTTTGTCTTGTCATGCATCGGTGATCTATGTTTTGATTTTTATTTTTTGGGCATTCATTCTTTCATGTTATTGTTTAACAGTTAAAAGTGCGGGAATTTAAAGTGCGGAAAAGATAAAAGATCCTACGCTATTACAAAGGCGCGGGTCTACAACGCCAAATTAATCCAGACCCGATTTAAAATAAATTGCAGAAAATAAATGTCTAATAGCTATTACATGGCTTTGGTACAATTACATTATATTTAAAATAAATAAAACGCGCGAAAAAGGAAAATATGACCGAATGCGAGGGCGTTGAATCCTTTAAAGGAATTAAAATAAAATTATTAAATTAATTAAATTAAATAAAAGAAATGACTTATTTTTTTATGTTTTTTTGTATTTATGACATTAAAGAAAAATTAAATCAATTAAAAGTCAAATAATTAATTCTAATTCTAATTGTTTTTAATTTTATTAAAGAAAATGCATTAAAGTTAAAACCTAGAATTAAAACTAATTAATTATAAAATTTATTTACAAAATTAATGGTTAATGATATTTATAATAAAAAGGTTAAATTAATTATAAAAAAAAGGTAAAAGGTGCTAAAGGCCTATTTTTGTTATTTTTGGTTTATTGTAAAAAAGAATTAAATTATAACCTAAAATTAAATCTAAATTAATTACATACAAATTTATTTATGAAAATACTTAAAATAAAATATTTTATTATTTTTTGTCTTTTTCTAATTTTTTGTGTTCTTTGGTGTTTTTTATATTTTTTTGTAAAAATAATTAATTAAATCAAAACAATAAAATAAATAAAACAATATTTGAAAAAAAAAAAATAGGAAGAAAATTGCAAACCAGGGGGGGTTCAGGCCCAAATTAGGAGGTATGGGTAGTGATTCAGGCCCAGCAAGCTTTGGTCCGTTTGACCTTTCTGAATAGCGTGCACATGCGTTGACCATGGTATATGATGTTCAGCAACCTTGAGCCTTTGATCTGAATATGCTAGACGCGTGGACGCTTGGATTAAGAGGTGTATCATGATCCCTCACCTCAGCACTGCACGTGAACGTTAATTGAAAAAATAAATGGGAATATTGAAGACCTGGGACTCGAACCCAGGTCATATGCCTTGCCAATGTTTTCTCTGACCAGCTGTGCCAACCAAACGCGTTTTATATATATTAGACAAACAAATAATAAAAGAGAAAGTGGGTTAATGGCTTGGAAATGCGCGCGAGATTTTGAATAAGCCAGTCAGCGTGTGACATGTAATCATCTTCTCCACCTTCCCTGAAATATAAAACATTGAGCAACGGTTTTAGACGCGTTGCCTAAGGTTAGTTTCAAGAAAATAGTGACTAGCGCTATGGTGTCCATAAATTGGGCGCGATAGGTGGTTCCTGTTCGTCCAGATTCACTGATGCTAATGGTCATGGTCTTGAGTCCTGATTTTACTTCGTTTCAAAAGCCCCAAATTTACAACCCTGCAAACCCTAGAACACGATCATGGTATCTTGGCCTAGAATGCGTGAAACTTCAATTAAAGTATATGATTAGTTTGCAAACATCATCAGAAATATAACCATAACAATAAAATACATGGAGAATGCATGAATGTTAGAAACCGATTCAAGATTTTTCTTCACCAATTTCCATGGTGATCTTACGTTCTTGTGAGTGTGAGGCTTGGAGAATGATTGGGATTTGTCCTATGAACCTTCAGCAAGCTAGTGGAACAGGTTTTGAGACTTGAATCACCTTGGAAATGAGTTTTCAGTTTTGAGTTTTTTTGGTTAAAAATGTGAGTTTGTGCCTTGAGTTCTTGCGCAGCTTCCTGTCTCAAATGGTTTCTGATCATTTGTATATAGCTTAGGTAATGTGTATGAATGAGACTTATGGTCAATAAAGCCTTGCTTTGATGATTTTGATTTTCACATAAACCACCATAACCATCTTTCCATTTTTGATTCAAATTTGAATTCTTGCCTTGTTTAAGCCTTAGCATGAAAAATGGTAGGCACATAATGATGCTTCAAGGTTAATCAAAGTAAAATATCCCTTTAAATTAATTTTTTTGAATTTCTTTTGATTTTAAAAGATTTAAAATTAATTAAATCCAATAAAATCAATAAAAATGAAAAAATTAATAAAAAAATCTGAAATAAAAGATGGGACACGTGGGAAGCATGGCCAAGTCAATTCAAGTGGAAAAAGTGGGCCCCTTTTGTCAAAAATGAGATTTCAAGGATAAATGATTTTGGCCATTTCACAAAAATTTCCCAACTTCTCCAATGCATAACTTGCTCAATTTTTAAGCTTTGCTCATGTTCTTGGACATTTTAGAAAGGTCTTGAAGTCCTCTAAGCAATGTCTTTGGTCCCATGTCATTTTTATTTACCAATCTCAAGTTATGGCCTTTGACTTAAAGTCCCTTTTTGTTGACTTTTGAAAATGACCTATAATGTTGAAATTGATAACTTTTTGTGAGAGCATTTCTTGGACTTGAAGTATGAAGATGAGTTGTAGGAAATGTCTTTCTCTTAAAAATGAGCTTTGGATGGAATTTTTCTGATAATCCATGTGAAAGTTATGCCCTGGTCAATTTCAGTTGACTTTTTCAGCTGTCCAAAAATAGAAACTTTTGCATCTTGATGATTTTTGAGCCAAGTTTTGAGAATCATGATCAAGCATTGATCAAATGATGTTTGTGGCTTCAAAATAAGATGTTTACCAAAAATTTGAACTTTTGACTGTCAAATGACCATTTTGCCCCTACAGTTGACTGTAGTGCAATTAGGGTTTTTGACTGTGCAATTTTGTGCTGAAAGTCTTGAAACTTGATATGAGGATGCTTGACCATATTTGTAGGCATGTGAGATTTGATTGGGTCCTTGAAAACTTCATTTTCTTGATCAGAACAAAAACCCTAATCTTGACTGTTTAGGAGACCCTTGCACTGTGCAACCCTTGGGGAGATTTGAAGCTTGACTTGGCAATTTCTTGGAGAATATGGGAGGGCAAATTTTGGGGTACAACAGGAAGGATCCCAATGGTCTATGTACTTTGATGGAGCCTCGAATGCTTTGGGCAATGGCATTGGTGCCGTGATCATATCTCCTAAAGGCTCTCATACTCCGTTAACCGCCCGACTATGTTTCAACTGCACCAACAACATGGCGGAGTATGAGGCATGCATTATGGGTCTTCGAGCAGCAATTGACCTAAGGATTAAGTTTCTAAGTGTCTTCGGAGATTCCGCTCTCGTGATCAGTCAGATCAAAGGCGAGTGGGATACGAAACACCCGAACCTTATTCCTTATAAGGAGTATGTGTTGACATTGCTTCCCCATTTCAAGGAGATAACCTTTGAACACTTCCCGAGAGAGGAGAATCAGTTGGAGGATGCGCTGGCTACGATGTCTTCTATGTTCAAAGTCAATTGGGACAATGAGGCTCCCCGGATTATCATTGAAAGATTGGACGAACCTGCACATTGCTGTGATATTGAGACTGAAGAGGTAACAGAAAAGCCCTGGTTTCATGAAGTAAAGAGGTACCTTAAGGCTCAAGAATACCCTGAGGGTGCATCTGTTAATGACAAGAAGTTTCTGAGGAGGTTCGCAGCAAAGTTCTTCATCAGCAATGGCGTTCTTTACAAGCGTAACCATGATTCAACCTTACTGCGATGTGTGGATAAGAACGAGGCAGAAAGGATCACGGCAGATCTACACGAAGGTAACTTCGGAACTCATTCCAGTGGACACACCATGGCAAAGAAAATCCTTCGGGTAGGATATTTCTGGTCTACAATGGAAGCCGACTGTCATCAGCATTCTCAGACATGTCACAAGTGCCAAGTCTATGCTGATAAGGTGCACATACCTCCAGTTCCTCCGAATGTCTTGACAGCTCCTTGGCCTTTTGTAATGTGGGGCATTGATATGATCGGCGAGATAAGACCTACAGTGTCCAACGGGCATCGTTTTATCCTGGTAGCGATTGATTACTTTACAAAGTGGGTTGAATCAGCTTCCTTTGCTACTGTAACCAAGAACGTTGTGGCATGGTTCATTCGGCACAATCTGATCTATCGATACGGTGTACCAGAGAGGATCATTACGGAAAATGGTACCAATCTTAACAACAAAATGATCACTGAGCTCTGCAAGCATCATCCCCATTAGACTCTGGAAGTTTATCCCCAGCGGAATATAAAAATAAATCTCCCCAGCCAAGTTCAAAGGATCATTCCCAGCAGAATTCAGAGGATTATCCCCACAAAAGTCTAACAAGTTATCCCCGGTAAAGTTGCAACTGAAAGATCACCCCCAGCGGAGTTCTTTCCTTTCACAAACAAGAATTCAATCCTCAATAGATTCAATATCACCAACAACGGTAATTCATCCCGACGAAATTTATCAATGGAATCCTCCGTAGAGCATCTCTTCCCCACAGAGTAATCTCCTCATCAGTTTATTCCCCCAACGGAGTCATCCTCTCCTGCAGGTTTATTCTCTTTGTTCATCATCCCCAGCGGAAATGAAGAATCCATCTCTATTCTCCAGCAGCTATCCGGGATTTATTTTTCCCAGCTAGAAACATTACATTTCCATACATCATGATACAGGCATATACGCATCATACCACACAATCTCATTTATTTTGAGAGCATCATTGCTTGATATATATCATGCATCATGACATTGCATATGACTAACTCTTTACCTTTTTAGGGAAAGACGAATCAATAAACACCGTCGAATATTCATATGACCTGGTAGTCCCCTCAAAAAGAAACTACATCTATGGAAGACTTTTGTCTGGTCTAGTTAAATCGATCCTAAGATTTTTCTGATGTCGATCCAGTCAAAGTTAATCCAAGACCTTCTCTGGTTCAGTCAGATCGACCCTAAGATCTCCCTGATTCGTATTTCAGTTGAAGATGTTCTAAGACTTTTGTCTGGTCCAGTTAAATCGATCCTAAGATTTTTCTGATGCCGATCTAGTCAAAGTTAATCCAAGACCTTCTCTGGTTCAGTCAGATCGACCCTAAGATCTCCCTGATTCGTATTCCAGTTGAAGATATTCCATGACTTTTGTCTGGTCCATTTAAATCGATCCTAAGATTTTTCTGATGTCGATCCAGTCAAAGTTAACCCAAGACCTTCTCTGGTTCAGTCAGATCGACCCTAAGATCTCCCTGATTCATATTCCAGTTGAAGATATTCCAAGGCTTTTGTCTGGTCCAATTAAAATCGATCCTAAGATTTTTCTGATGCCGATCCAGTCAAAGTTAATCCAAGACCTTCTCTGGTTCAGTCAGATCGACCCTAAGATCTCCCTGATTCGTATTCCAGTTGAAGATATTCCAAGACTTTTGTCTGGTCCAGTTAAATTGATCCTAAGATTTTTCTGATGCCGATCCAGTCAAAGTTAACCCAAGACCTTCTCTAGTTCAGTCAGATTGACCCTAAGATCTCCCTGATTCGTATTCCAGTTGAAGATATTCCAAGGCTTTTGTTTGGTCCAGTTAAAATCGATCCTAAGATTTTTCTGATGTCGATCCAGTCAAAGTTAATCCAAGACCTTCTCTGGTTCAGTTAGATCAACGATAAGATCTCCCTGATTCATATTCCAGTTAAAGATATTCCAAGACTTTCTTCTGGTTCAGTTAAATCGATCCTAAGATTTTTCTGATTTTGATCCAGTCAAAGTTAATCCAAGACCTTCTCTGGTTCAGTCAGATCGACGATAAGATCTCCCTGATTCGTATTCCAGTTGAAGATATTCCAAGACTTTTGTCTGGTTCAGTTAAATCGATCCTAAGATTTTTCTGATTCCGATCCAGTAAAAGTTAATCCAAGACCTTCTCTGGTTCAGTCAGATCGACCCTAAGATCTTCCTGATTCCTATTCCAGTCGAAGTTCAGACCACCTATCAACAGTCTCCAAATGGCATATGTAAGCCCATTCCCCACATCTCCAGGCTGACACCACTTCACGCGAGTGCAAATTTCTGGGCACTCTAATGTTTAATCATCTTCCACCTTCGGATCACGAAAGGCCCGAAAGCCAATCCATATCCTCAGGTTTAAGAATATTGAACAGGGGAAGCTGTTGTACCCCAAAATTTGCCCTCTCATATTTCTCCAAACACTGCAAGAAAAATCTCCAAGTGGCTCAAGATTGCTCAAGAGTTGGACAGTCAAGCTATCTCCTAAGGTAGTCAACCTCAAATTAGGGTTTTGTGTTGCATCAAGATTCTTGAATCCAAATTACCTAAATTGATCCCCAATTTCCTAATATGTTCTCAAGATCATCCATGCCAAATTTCAAGCCTTGCAGAGGAGGTTTGCTCAGTCAATTGCTCAAAGGGTCCAAAAATCGACTGTGCTATGGCAAAAGTCAATTGTGACCTAAATACAGTCAAACTTCAATATTTTTTGTCAACATTATCACTTTGAAGGATATTTCATCATTTTATCAAGGGTTGATCATGATTCCTCAAGGATTGCTCAAAATTCATCAAGACTCAAAAGTTGTTAAATTAGGGTTTTGTAAGAAAAATCAACTCAACTTTGACCAAGCATAACTTTTTCATACTTTATGAGAAATGACCCATCAAAATCTCATTTTGAAGAGGATGCAATTTCCTACAATCCATATTCATACCCCAAGATCATAAAATGCACTCACAAAAAGTTACAAATTTGGACATTATAGGTCATTTTTGAAAGTCAACAAAAACACCTTTTTTGCCAAAGCTTATAACTTGAGAATGGAATATCAAAATGAAATGAGACCAAAAGAGTTGGTTATAGGACATCTCAATATTTCTAAAAAGTCCAAGAACACCTCTAAAAGTTCAAAATTGAAGAAGTTATGCATTGTTGAAGTTGGGCATTTTTGTAAAATTGCCAAAAGTCAACTATCCCCAAAACTTCAAATTTTGTCAAATGGGCCCATTGTTTTCCACTTGATTTGGACTTTCCACATTACACACGTGTCCTAGCTTCAGCCTTGTGACCATTTATCAATTTTATTATTTAAATTTATTTTTTAATAAATTATTTCATTTTAAATCAATTTAAATCAAATAAAATCCAAACATTGATTATTTGATCTCTTTTTGGCTATTTCAGGATTGAATCATCATCAGCAAGTGTATCAAATTCGTATCAAGCATTCCATGTGAAAAAAGATTGAATTTTTGGCAAATTAAGCAATTTTTCAATGGAGGATCAAATCCAATCTCAAGGCATTAACGTACAAGGATTCAAGACCCAAAAGTTGACCTAATACATTGCAGCATACATATACAAGTGAAAGCACACGAATTTGGTACCTAGAGGCTGCAAGAACACCAAAAGCAAAACTTGAAAAATTGACAAAAAAGTGTGAAACTGAAATCAAGCTTGGAGGCACTTTCAGGACTTAGCAAGCATCACAATCGCTTCCTGGAAATTCTCAGAAGCGAAACCAATCAGAATCACTCATTCTCCAGCGTCCTAGAGCACTGTAAGCATCTCACGAATCCGCCATGTTCATGAAATCTTAAATCTTTATTCTCGCATCCATTGTGAAAAACAATTGCATATTCTGATTCCTCACATCATTTGCTAACTTTCTGCAATAACCAATTTTATTTTCATGCTTTGTATCGTGAAACGCCATTGAAGGGTTCTTTAGGTTTTTTTTAGGGCTTTCCATTACATGAACAATTGGCTTGTGTGAAGGGTACCATCTTGTTCAGGGGAACAAGACGAGTTCAACCATGGTGCCACCTTTCATTTATATGGCTTATGCAAGATTTTGGAATGGACATGGCCTATAGCGACAAACCTTTGTTCATTGGTATATGTGTTTTTATTTCTAGCCACGGTTCAATAACAGGGATGATGGTGTGTTTCATCCTCATTCGTCCATTCAAATATGGCATGCATAATTTTGTTTTCTGATCCATTAAATTCGCTTTGTTTTATTATTATTATTATCTAATATATTGACAATTGAGACATAGTGGTTGAGTGGTAGTGGCATGCGTTCAAGTACCAACAGGACCTGGGTTCGAACCCCAGGTCCCCGTATGTGTTGTTATTATTTTTTCACAGGTTATCCAGTACAAACCAATGCTTAAGACCTATCATATGCCCTCAAATATCAAAGCACCAGATGGCCCAAGGCCAGATCTGGTGATTTAGGTTGAATGTCCACCATGGGATTGAGTCAATGGGCGCATAGAGAATCAGGAAGGTCAACACAGGCCAATTCAATTGGGCCATGGAAATTGCTAAGCAAGCCTCCCTAATCAGGCTCAAACCCTAAACTCTCTCTATTTTTATTATCTCTTTTAATTAATTATTGTTATTATTTTTATATTAACTAACCAATCAATTTTTTTCTTAATAAAATTAAAACCAAAAAATATTTTATTTATTAAATTAATTTCCAGTATTTTATTTTGTTAATAAATATTAATTTAATTAATTTAGTTTTAATTAGGAATAACTTTAATATTTTTTGCAATAATTAAAATTAACTTAGACAATTAGGTTTTTATTAACTTTGATTAAATTTATTTTTATTTCTCTAAATATCAAAAACCCAAAAATATTTTTATTGATTAATTTATTTATTAATTTAATAATTAACTTAGTTTAATTTCTTTTTAATTCAAAAATAACAAAAAAATCTCTTTTCTTTAATAAAAGGGTCAAAACCTTAAAAACTCGCCCGATTTAATTTCCCGCACGCGATTCATTTTGTCTCAATATTGTATCTGTTTCCTGGAATGTAATAGCTTAATAGGACTTTACTATTTTTTACCGCTTTATTTATTTTCCGCATTTTAATTTCAAGGGTTGCTTTTGACGATGTAAATACCCGACGCCTTGTAATAGTTAGTTTAATTTCCGCAATTTAATTTCCGCAACTTATAAACTGTTAGATGTTTGATAATAGGGAATGCATGACAAGATCGAATGATTAACTTAAAATTAACATAGATAACCATTGACATGTAAAAAGACAAAATTAATTGAAAACAACACACTCGCACATGCGCACTCTTAGGGTACACCTCACTTGGTTGCCTTTGAACGCGGTCATTGAGTTTAGGAAGTTTTAGAGGTCGCCCTCTTGTCCAAAGATCATAGTTGCCTCGAAACGGTTGCCTCGGAAAAATGATCTAAGACATTAGGGTTACCGCTAAGGCGTCCTAACATTGCTTTAGTGACCGCACATCCCTTAATCGAATTGACCCTTAAACTCCAACGACGGTGCTACCTACTCATTCATAGTGGGATAGCAATGTCTAAAGGACATTAGCACAGATTAATTACTTTTTCGAGTAGGTAGATGGTTCTTAAGTATTTTCTCTTTCAAAACAAAACAAATTTTTTACACTTACACTCCTTTTCAAAACAAAAACTCTTTTCAAACCCACAAGCACAAAGAAAGCAAAATTTGAAAACACTTTGAGCAAGTACCTAAGAGCCCGTGGATAACCATGGATAGAAAGGGTGCTAACACCTTCCCTTTCTATAATCTACCCCCCGAACCCGAGAAACATCTCGAAAAAGGAATTTTTCTGTGCTTTTTTCCTTTCCTTGCTGGATAAAATAAAAGACGGTGGCGACTCTTGCTTACCGCGACATTTTGCAAAAACAAACACAAAACGCAAACCAGCATTCCAAAAACAGTCAGTTCTTTCCCACTGTATCACAACTTATAAAAAGCAGCAGCTAAATCCTCCCAGGTGTGGATGCGAGAACTCTCCAGTTGATAGAAACACTCGATTTGAGTCCTTACCAGACTTTCTTGGAAGAAATGGATCCAAAGCTTTGGATCAGTTGTATATGGTTGAATCTTGCGGACATAAGACTTTAAATGCATCTTAGGGCAAGAGACTCCATCGTACAGGGAAAAGGTAGGGATTTTGAACTTTGGCGGGATGACCACTCCAGGAACCAAACCCATGTCTCCTAAATCCAAGCCAGGAACTTGTTGAATCTCCATAGCACTGAGGCGATCCTTTAACTATTTGTACTTGTCATTAGTGGGAGGATATTGTTCCTCAGAGTAGTCAGCTTCAACTTCATCAATCTCCAAATTGTGGTCTTCTTCAAGACTATCCCCTATGTTGGATGAAGTTGAAAGATCTAGGGCTTTAGGTCTTCTTCTCAAGTTCAAGACGCCTACAAACTTCTTGGACTTTTTCTTCTTTTATTTGAGGAGGAGAGCTTTCAGGTTCTCTTTCCCCTTAGCCATAGCCAGAAACATTTGTTGGAATTGAGCGTTTTGAGCTTAGAGATCTTTCACCGTTTGTTCCATATCCATCTTACTGAAATAAATAGTAGGAAGATAAGGAGACTTGTATGGGAGAAACCTGTCATGATATGATGCATGATATATGGATGCATGTTTTCAAGGATCTCGCGGGGTAAACACAAGAAAAAGTTAGAGATTGAATTTTGATCAACAGCTTTGTTTGGAGAGCTTTGTATCGGCGGATGTCCTTCCGCGAGAATTAAGCTCACCATATCAAGTGGGTCATAGCCCTTGGATCAAGTTGTTGTACTTGATCTTTAACGGTGTTTTTTTAGAGGAAAATAAATCCTCTTGCCCTTTGGTAGACGTCTGGTTCAACGTGACCCTGCATCAAAGACCCTCGAGATCCTTGAAATGGTTATTGAAAATACTATGGTATGATGTTATGCACAAGTATGCGAAGTAAACAAGTTTATACAAATAATCATGTACACGCA
Source organism: Vicia faba (assembly GCA_948472305.1). NCBI lineage: Eukaryota > Viridiplantae > Streptophyta > Magnoliopsida > Fabales > Fabaceae > Vicia > Vicia faba. The sequence goes on from OX451739.1 coordinate 733,448,893, forward strand.
AATCAGACAAGTCCTTAGGTTTAGGCTTGCATGGAGTTTGTAGGTAAGTACCCTCTTGAAGTTTAGTTGGCTCAACCTGTCCTAGTTAATAGTAATCGGGTTCTAAGGGATCTCAATATCAATGACCTTTCCCACAAGCTTCGTTCAATAAGCAATTGACTCGCAACCGAACAAAACTCAGGGGTCAAGTCTTAATGAGTGTAGCATCGAGTATCAACCAATTTTCAGCTCTACACCGAAATCGGTCATCTCACTAGTCCTAATGGCCAAGTTGGTCAAGTAAGGTTCTAAGGTCAGTTGATGCTTCACGACACCATGCGGCGGCCCCATACTCTCCTTGATTCGACTCAAGGGTTACCGGTACCAATCAAAGTGCCACATCAACGTAGCTACTGCTTCAACCATGTCGATATACCCCACATAGTTTCCTCAAAGTCTATTGCTACTTACCTAAAAGGTGTCCGCAAATCCGGGTGTAGGATTTAAAACAAACCCAAACAAGGAACCAAAATGTAAAGCATACAATTCAAACAATGTAAGCAAGTAAAGGTGATCTAACCCTAAGGTAACCCCACTTTTAGAGATTCCCCAACAGAGTCTCCAGTTCTGTGATACAGTGGGGGAACTGACTTGAGAGTTTTGCGTTTGTGTTTGCAAATGTTGCGGTTTAGCAAGAGTCGCCACCGACCTTTCTTTTATCCAAAAAGGAAAGGTGAAAAAGAACAAGAAAGACCTTTAGAGATGTTTTCTTGAGTTCGGGGGGTAGATTATGAAAAGGGAAGGTATTAGCACCCTTTTCATCCATGGTTTTCCATGGGCTCTTAGTTACTTGCTAGATCACTTGCTTTTGTTTGAAATTATGCTTGTGGTGGTGATTTTTGAAAGTATTTTGAAAATGGAACTTCGTAATGGTTCTCGTTTCTATAAGAACGGCTACAAAGTGTTTGTTTCGAGAATAGTTCAAAAGTGTGTTTGTGAGATGTGTTTTTGAAAGTATTTTGAAAATGGAACTTCGTAATGGTTCTCGTTTCTATAAGAACGCCTACAAAGTGTTTGTTTCGAAAATAGTTCAAAGATGAGAGTGTGGGTAAAAATGTTTTTGTTGTGAGCAAGCGAGTAACTAGGAGCGAATCTACCTACTCGAAAGATATTAAACGTGCTTTTCCTCCTCCTTTAGATGTTGCTATCTTACCATTGATTTGGTAAGAAACCCCATCGTTGGATGTGAAGGGACGGGCGTTTGGACGTTTGTATAGTCATAGAAGGCAACATATGAGACGTTTTAGCAATGTCGTTTTAGGGACTAGATCGTTTACCGAAGGCAACATCGAGGGTCATTGAGGGACTACGATCTTTTATCGAGGGTCTTTGCTAAAATGCCCATGTTCGAGGGACATGACTATTTTCCGAAAGGCGACAAGTGAGATTACCCTAGAGGGTATAAGTGTGCAAGTGTGTTAGTTTGCATGCATTTTGTCTTGTATTTGAAAGATTATCTATTTGCTGATTTTATCTTGCCATACATCCTAATTACTAGCAATATATGAAAGCAAGTAAACATGCGGAAAATAAATCCTAAGCTATTACATCACTTTAGGGGGATGGGGGTACAAATTTACAATGGGGATGAAGTGGAGACTGAAATATTACAACCATATCGAATGATAATGAAAACAATGTAAAAACAATGTAAAATAAAAGGAAAATTGCATTTTGAAATGCTATGTGTCGACCCATGCTGCTATGCATCGACACATAGCTTTTCCTTGCTCTTGTAAAACAAAATCTGCTCAGTATGAGTTGACAAATAATAGGATGTGTCGACTCATGAACCTTTTTGCATCGATGCGAAACGCGTATGTGTCGACTTATATCTTTTCCTTGCTCCTGTAAAACAAAATCTGCTCAGTATGAGTCGACACATAATGGGATGTGTCGACTCATGAACCTTCTTGCATCGATGCGAAATGCGTATGTGTCGACTCATAGTCTTTTCCCACTTCTGTTTTGTAACCTGAAATCAGTATGAGTCGATGCATGGGGGTTATGTGTCGACTCATACCCTGTTTTTTCACTAGGATGAGTCGACACATGAGGATATGTGTCGATACATGCTGCATTTTCCTGCCTTAAACATTATTTTACTGAATGTATAAGTTAGCTTATGGCATATGATGGATAAACATGAACAACAAATGATTGAATAAGCCTAAACAAGGTGCAGATGACTAGTTCAAAAAGATATTAAAGTACTACATATTGTATTCAAAGAACAACAACTTGTTAATGATGTAATGACAAGATATCAAGTCAAGAGGACTTACCTTTGGGCTGCACTGGTTGTTTTAGATCTGAATGCTTTTCCAAATGATGTGATAACCTTGTGAGTCTTCAGGAAGCTGCTCTGGACTTCTAGAACTGAGTTGGATTGTACTGTAATATTTTTGGTATTTTTGATGATGAAGGTGAGTAGCACTATAATGACTATTTTTTTTTGTTATATTTAGACAGTCTTCGAGGGAGAGTTTGTATGGTGGAGCAATGGATTGGATTTCTGTTTTGAACAAAATCAGTTTTTGTTTTGAAAATGAGTCAAAGTTGCACAGAAATATTGTTTTTCTACTCAACAAAACTCTCTATCTTCTCTCTATGCCTCTTCCCAAAATCCAACCCCTTTGTCTTATGAGACAGTCCTCTTTTGTAGACCCTTTGACTGTGGTTTAGGGGGGAAACTACATAATTTATTTTGAATTCTTTTTGGTTACTGCTTTGACACTTTTTGTACATAAATTTCCTTTGCCATTTTGGTGCAATTTTGGGGCTGTCATGGTGTAGGCTTGGGCAGACTGCATAAAGTAGTTTTTGACTTGTTTTGTGGATATATTTTGGATTGTATAGGACAACAATGCAGGTTTGGAGTGTTGTGGCCATGTATAGAAGTAGCATATCATATTTTCTTCAACTTTGGACAACATAGTTTGTAGCATGTCACAATTTTGGGTCTTGTGGAATATTTCATGCACATTATATCAAGGGCCAAAACATTGTGTCAAAGTCTTTTGAGAAGATTCAATCAAGGCATAGTTGTAGAATTTATAACTTAGTAAGAATGCCACTTTGTAATAACTTGAATTACTTGCATCATCTTGAATTAATTGGAGTTGTAGTAAAATGCCATGAAGCAAATGAAATTAACCAAGTATAGAGAATACTTAGAAAAATCTCAAAGTCTTGCAAAGTTGAATTTTTGATTCTCTTGACTTCTTAATGATCAAGCTTGATATTTTTGAATGTCTTGATGAAATTTGATCTTTGGGTTGTAATGTTGACCAAAAAGTCAAAGTTTGACTTTCCAGTATGCAATTGACCATTTTACCCTTGTGCCAATTTCAAGCCTAAATTGATGTATCAGTGCTGCAAACTTGACGTCTTAGAATATCTTGTGAGCAAATACTTGAAAAATGAGAGGGAAAATTTTGGGGTACAACAGTAACCATATTACCCAGCAAAATCACGATCCAAAACCACAAATCAATAAACCGCAACTATCGAAACCATTGTTGGCCGAATGCCAAATAAAACTACCGAGAACAACGATTACAAAATGGAATCGCCCAAGAATACAAGAACAAAATTGCAAAGCACAATCTACAATTACCGAGAATGTTGAATCGAGAAACATGATTTCAGGGCGACCCAGTGGGGTATTACTGTTCAGCTAAGATAACAAGGGTTTACACGTTTGATTAAACCCTTATGATACAATGTCATGAAAAGTGGTTGCTTTCCTTTCTCTATTGCATTCCATATTATATATAATAGTATAAGTAATTACATGTAATTACAAATTATAATTACAAATATTCTATTGTCTAATTTATCTAACCCTATTATAGGAAAGTAAATAATTTTCAATAAAAGATAAAATCAATTCCTAATTAAAAAAATTAAACACATTATTGTTGTATTAAGGCATTAATATAGCTCAGAGTTAAAGCATAACAACAAAAATTGAAGGAAATATGCCCAATAGATAAAAACCACAAGTTAGAGGACTTTTTTCAGATTTGTAACACATAAGTGGACAAAGGATTAAAAAATAAAATTCCACTTATACGATGTCAGAGGCAATTAATCAAATTATGAGCATTAGAGATTAAGATGCTTTAGAGTCTACTATTCATCAGAAGCAAGTTTAGAGCTTTTAATCATAGTAGCTTTTGATCATCATCATATTTTGATCCTTTATTTAGAAGTCAACATTATTCTTTTACAAAATGCATGTTCATATTTTTTTAATAAAATTAAATATTTTTATAGTAAGAGGCTTGGTAAATATATCATCCCATTGATGATCAGTATCAATGAACTGTATTTCTATTATACCCTTTTGAATATAATCTCTAATAAAATGATGTTTTATTTCTATGTGCTTGGTTCTTGAATGTTGAATAGGATTCTTTGTCAAGTAGATAACAATAATATTATTACAAAAAATGTGAATACTACATCCACAAATATGATAATCTTCTAACGGATATTTCGTCCAGAGGAGTTATGTGTAATAAATAGAAGTTGAGATATATTATACTTCTATTGTAGACAAAACAATAGTTTCTTGTTTTTTACTAGCCTAGGATATAACATTTTCACATATGAATTGACAATTTGCACTAGTGGATTCTCTCTCAATTTTATCTGCACATAGTCGGCATCACAAAATTCAATTAGCTTATAATGTAAAGATTTCTTATAAAGTAATGCTAGATTAGTTGCTCCCTTCAGATACCTTAAGACCTATTAACAATAGTCAAGTGAGTCTCTCTAAAGTCTGATTGAAACCTTGCACACAAATACACACTGAATAGAATATCAGGTATGGAGGCCATTAGATAAAGTGAAGAACCTATCATACCTCTGTACAACTTTACACAGACATTGGTGTTGCTTTCCTCTTTGCTCAGATTGTAGGTTGGATGCATAGGAGTCGCCATGATTTTGTTATCATCCAGCTTGAATTTCTTTGGAAGTTCCTTTGTGTATTTGGTATGATGAACATAAACTCCATTCTTGCATTGATTGATTTGTATTCAAAGAAAGAACTCCAACTCTCCCATCATGTTCATTCCAAACTGAGTTTGCATTGTCTTAGAAAATTCCTTCCAAAGAGAAGTATTGGTAGAGCCAAAAATAATATCATCAACATAAACTTGAACAATTAAGATTTCATTCTTTAATGTCTTTCTGAATAGTGCAGTGTCCAATTGACGTTTTTTAAAACCATTTTCTAAAAGGAAATTACTCAGTCTCTTATACCAAGCTCTAAGAGCTTATTTGAGTCCATAAAGTGATTTCTTAAGTTTAAAAATATGTTTTTGATGAATAGAATCCTCAAACCCAAGTGGTTGTTTGATATACGCTTATTCAAAAATAAGACCATTTAAAAATGCACTCTTAACATCCATTTGGTATGAAATGATATTATGATTAATAGAATAAGACATGAGTAATTTGATTAGCTCTAACCTTGCAATAGGTGCAAAGATTTCAGAGAAATCAATACCTTCTTATTGACTGTAGCCTTGAGCTACAAGGCTAGCTTTATTTCTTACCAATTCACCTTGTTCATTGAGCTTGTTTCTGAAGACCCATTATGTTCCAATAATTTTCTTCTGATGAGGTTTGGGTACCTGATCCCAAACATCATTCTTTTAAAACTAATTCATCTCTTCTTGCATAGCCACAATTCATCCATCATCTAATAGTGCTTCGTTAATAGAAGTAGGTTCAATCATAGAGATAAGTCATAGCATGAAATGCTCTCCTCTGAATGCAAATATTGTCTTCCTAAGACTATCCTTATTTCCAATGATTAAATCTTTTAGATGTTAAGACTTGTACTTGAAGGTGTTTCTGGATTATGTTGCGGAGCATGATGTTTAGTACATGATGTTCATATAAAGATGTGACACCCTTGTTGGTGATATATGTTTGATTTATTATTAAATTATTCATGAAATTATTCGTTGGGTTAGAAGGGTTTTACAAGGAACACCAAATAATTATACATGTTCGTTCTAAGAATGACATACTCTTGTCACCGAGAATTATTCTCGAGAGTATCCATTAAACTTGAGAGCTTTTAGAAGGACATGCCCACGAATCTATGTATACAAGGAAATGAAACCTCCAAGGTAACTACTAACCAAAAAACGAACAATGACTTAGAGCGGCTAGTCTCCAAACTAACAAATATTTTTCAAGGCTAATCTTGAACATAAACTAGACTTTTGAGTTGACTATCCTCCAAATTGAACCAAAGTGTTACATAGGCTGACCACAAACCAATTTGAGATTTTCACCGGGATGAACTCGAACCTAATAAGCTTTTACACAAGGCTGAACTCAAAAACCAAGATAGATTTCAGATGAGCTGACCTCAAGCTGATAGAATTTTTAACCGAATTGAGCTCAATAACTATTGTAGAGATTTTCAATGGATGATTTTCACGAACCAACCCGAGATTTCTTAAGAAAATCCCCCAAAAATATAGGAGCTTTTAACTGGTTTAACTCGTAACCAAAATAACAACTTTCTATAGAAGAATTATTTACTCGAGATAATACACTCGTGATAAATTTACAAATTTTCTCTCACTCATAATGATTACCGCACTTAGACTTAAGACTACTCTTGAAGCACAATGATTAAAAATATGTGAAAATATGAGAAATTGAGAGAGACGATGAGAGAAATCAAAAGTAAGGTTTAAACTCATTTTCTGAATGTGAAACGTGATAGAGAAGCTATTTATTTATAAGCCAAAGTGTGTCATAATTTTGCAAACAATCCATGTGACAATTAAATATCATATTCAATTAGGCTAATCAATTAAGCAACCTAAATAATTAATTGTTATGGTAATAAAGGGAAGGTTTTAATATTTATTTGTTATCAACCATTAAGAGACTATTACTGTGGACTGAATTCGGAAACACCTACTTCGTATAATCAATTATTTATTTGAAAAAGGTCTTTCAATTAATTATACGCTCCTTTAATCAATTGGCTAGGATGCAAAAACATTTTTAGGTGGTTTAAGTAAAATATGAGAGACTTCTCTAATGTTGTTGGTGTATGTGTGTGTGTGATTTAACCATAATATTTCTAAAAATATCCTCGTGTCTTTACAAGATATCGGTCACTCATATAGACACGACTAAGCGTGCTTTCACACTTCATTTCTTTCACAACTTTGAAGCTTAAATTATTGGCATCATTATTATTGAGTTTTTCATCACAATAGAACCTTGAGTCTTCTTAATAAGGCTTGAGATATTTCACGTCGATTACCATCATCTGAATGATTAAATCATAATTGGTCTTGGAAACTGAAGTCTTTACTTGAATGTCGTTTGACCATAACATTGACTTCAAATATATGTCTTTATTTTCAAGAGTATAACTTGATTAACCATATTATGCATCTTTGAATGCTTGATCTATCTTCAGCAGATGTTTGACTTCAAGTGTTTTCATCATCAAAACTAAACAACTACTTAGTTGACTTGCATCTTTGCAATTCATAAGTTTCACCAACTTGGATCACATTGACTATACATGCAAACACATAGATCCACAATCAACAAAGATGAAGAAGACCATCAAAGAATTTCGTTCAATGAACTGAACTCAAATTGGATATCTCCTATTGTGGAAACAAAAATGGACTTATGCCTTGCTTAAATGTGCTTTTATGTATTATTAATCTCGTTTCTTTCTCTTTCTCTTTTATTTTAACACTTTTTTGATAATGACAAAGGGGAAGAAATACAGAGTATACTCTTTTTATTTGTGACAAAAGCTTAACAACTAAAATATTTCATCTCTCTTTTTTCTGTTTTACCACGTCCCTGATAGATGCATTGTTATCATAAGAAATGGGTAGAATGTGGTTGTATGTGTTGAACATGTAATATCGTTAAATGTTTTTCATGATGACAATTCTTCAAATGGTTCTAGATGTTGATATATGAATAACAAATAGGTATATCTAAAGTATCTTAACGTCAAAGAAGAAAGTACAAGTTCAAGTATTAAAGTTTTAATTGAAAGAAAAAATCAAAGTCAAATAAAATTGAAAGGAACTGAAGTTGTGAAAGCTCGCGCTTAGTGTTCTATCTTATTTTTTATAAGTTAATTGTAAATGAAATAGAGTAGACTTTGAGACACTAAGCAACGCGCGCACACTCACACACACAATATTTTCAAACCGCTCATATTTTTTATAACACTTCTTAAAACCCAACAAATTATTTCGTAATACTACTTTTTAATTTATTTAACAAGTATTTATTTGACATGATTTGATTGTTGTATCAATAAAAAAGATTTTCATATTAGTGTATAAATATTAATTTTATATCGAGATTAACATTTAAGCACTTATGGTGTAATTGTTTTTTTACACATGCTCAAGATTTTTTTTCTTTATATCTCTATTGATGGTCTAGGCTAACATTTGTCTTCAATAGAATACTGTATCATTCTTAAATATCAACTTATGATTTTTTTGTTTCTTGTTGATGAAGTTTGTCTTGTTTACCGCAAAGAGTGCTTAGATACATTAAAGGAACACAATATTTATTGGAAGGAGCTTCTAGGATTCAAATACCTATATGACTTTGTTAGAGATGCTTATTTGACATATTTTAGAGTGTCTATATATATATGTGAAGAAAGAGGCACTTATAAATTTCTTGAGTGACCCACAAGAAGGGAGATCAACACTCAGATCAATAAATATTCTGGTATACGCATGGGTAGGAGGTAAACATGCATATGTAGATTTGGTTGACGTTTTCCTACTTGTGAGATTGAAGACCGGAGGTTTTACTGTGAGACAAACAACTCTCAAAACATCTTCAAGTAAGGTGACCAAGTATGAGAAATCGTGTTCAGACAACTAATTTACTATTATACCATTTGTCTACGACACTTTTGATTTTCTAACACCATAAACAATTGATCTTTTACCAAGAGTGTAAATGTTCATGCATAGCAATCTTGTGTCTCCTAAGACAATGAATGTAATTTTTAAAATGATTAATTTTATCATTTAAAAAGGGATAGCAACATGCTATTTTTGTATAATCTTGAATATATTTTATATAAATGTTACAATAAAAACTATAATTAATTTTAAATTATTAAAATATTAATATGTTTCTTAATAATCCTATAAATATATGTTATTTTTTATTATTAGAAAATTAATTTTAAATTAAATAAAAATTGAATCTTTATGTATCAAAAATAATAATACTATAATTATTTTACATATATTATGATTGATATTTTTTAATAAAAGATCAACTTAATTTTAGAATAAATTTTTTCCAAAAAATTATACATTAATAAATAAATAATTTTAAAATTAATATTTAAATAAATTTAAAGAATCCAAAATATATTTTCTCTACTATAAAACTATAATATTTTGAGGAGTGTTATTAAAACAATTCAACACAATTTTCATAAATTATTCAATATATAATTTTTTTAAATAAAAATCAAATTTTAAATAGAAATTAAAATATGTAATTCAACGATAATATTGACAAATAAATTTAAATTTATTTTAAAAAACTCGCCACCTCATTCCAATCAAACTTAAAAATTATTCAAAATTACTTTTAAAAACATTTGACTCGTTCCAATTTATTTTAAAAATTAATTCAATTAAATAAAAAAAAAACGAATCGTTCCGATTTAATCGAAATCCGTTATATTCTCAACGGTATCATTAAAAAAAAAAGGGAATAAAACGCTTAACATAAATTCCCTAATTGACAAATTAAATTCTTTTTATTACGGAGATCAACCCTGAATCTTAATTTCACTAGAGATTGATTTCTAAGCACACCGATTCCAAATCCAATGGCTATCAATGCTTCCTCTCCCAACCATCCTCCCCTCGCCGCTTCTCTTTCTCCACCCTGGACCCAGATTGTCGCCTCCGCTGCACCTCCTTCCGCCACCGTTGTCGTTGACACTCCCTCCGTCACTCCGGCGGTGGAAGACATCGACAATAACTCCGGTGAAAACAATGCCAATATTGGCCAGAGCCAGAGGATTGTTTGGAACAAACCCTCCAATGCTTCTTCTTCTTCGGTCATGGATGCTGAATCATGGCCTGCCTTGTCTGAATCCGCCAAAGCTCCGGCGAAATCACCACCACCGCCATCACTAGAAGTGGGGGAAAGTTCTTTGGATGCATCAACCTTGCCTCAATTGCAGGTATTTTTTCTCTCCAAATTTAGTTTTATATTTTATGTAAAAAAATTAAATAAAAAAATTAAGTTTACATTGCTTATTTATTTATTTTAAGTTATTCAGTTTTAGTATGTTTAATTTTTAGTGATTATTTTATTTATCCCGTTAGGGTTTGTTGTATTTGCTGCGTTACTGAGTCTGTTTTTGTTTATGTTTTTTCTATATAATCTGCATGTTAGTGAAAAATATTTGGGGTTACTATACATGTTTTGTCTCTGTTTTTGTTTATATTTGTTCACATTTTTTTTTCTTCTGTTTTTCTTTATATTTTGTTCACATAAATTGTTGACATTACTTGAGTGTTGATTTTAGGGTACTGGAACCATGCTTCCCTTTCCACGTGACCGAGTTAGGGATACTGCTAGCATGAACAATAGACCTCCAATGCCAATTCATCAGAGACCTTATAGGCGTCCGAATCCGAACATGACTTCCAATGGAGGTTATCCGTCGCAATTCTCTGCGCCTCAAGGTTCCATTGCTGTCCCACCAGGTTCACACAACCATGCTCCAAATTATTATCCACCTAGAGCTGGATTTGTGCCTAATGATCAACCACATCACCGAAATTCATTCAAGTACCGGGGTGGTGGTCAACATCAACGCGGAGATGGTTTTCATCATCAAAATTATGGGGGCAGGCGTGACCAAGTCCGTGGAAATCAGGACTTGAATGCTCACCAGAGGAACAATTATAGGTCTCCAAGCTTTGTTCCACCATTTGTAAGGCCTCCACCGCCTGCTAATACTGCACAATATTATGTTCCTCCACCACCACAACCAGTATGGCCTTTTGGTGGCTCATATGGATATTACGGTATGATGTCTTAACATTAGGATGGTATTTGATGTATTATGTAAATGCTCTCTCTGATGATTAAATGCTTGCAGAACCACCGTCTCAAGTGTTATATAGACCATCTATGCCCATGGAGCCGTTAGGAGGTGTTCCGTTTGTGCCATCGATACCACCTAATGCAATGACTTATCAACCTTTTGATCCCAAATTGTATACTAAGATTGTCAGCCAAATTGACTACTATTTCAGGTAGTGTTAAACATATGTCTGCATCAATTTTCATTTTATTGTTTTATTATGATTTTTAACTGTTTTAGAAAGTTGACCCTTTTTATTTTTGCTACAAATTGTCTTTTGCAGTGATCAAAATTTAATCAATGATGTTTACTTGAAAGGGATAATGGACAATCAGGGCTGGGTTCCTTTAAATTTAATAGCAGGGTTCAAACTAGTAAGTTGTTTGAGGGTATTTGATTGTTTTTCTTAATTAAATCTTTCATATGGGTCATATCAATAGTAATGTGGGTTGTAGCATTGTTCACTAGATAATCTTTCAGATGGGTCATATCAATAGTAATATGTGTTGTAGCATTGTTCACTAGATAATCTTTGGTGTTTTTTTGTCTATTAGGTCGCACATTTGACTGACAATATTCAGATTGTATTTGATGCTGTTCGGACTTCATCTGTGGTTGAAATGCAGGTATTTTTCTAGTTTTAAAAATTTGAAAGGAAAAATGTTTTATCGGGGTACTTTTTGTTTGTAAGGTGTTTGTATTAATTTTTTCAGTTTCTTTTGTTTTTAATTTGTTACTCTTTATTTATAGGGTGGCAAAATAAGGAGGCGACATGGTTGGTGGAAATGGATCACGCCTTCTACTCAGTCTGAGAATGTTACAAGCTCCGAAGCTGTTGGAGAGCTAGCAAATAGAGTCCAAAACATTGATCTGGAAAAAACTGAAAACCAAGATCACTCAGCATCTGCACAAAATTAGACGGGTGCTGATGCTCCTTAAAACCATTGTGATGGAGGATATTCTTTGGAGGGGTGCGGGATCTAACATGTTCTGAATTATTTCATACAACAAGGCGGGACATGATTTCTCAAGAAGTAAATATGTGATTGAGTAACGGAGAAAAGGTATTTTCTATTTACACTTTTGGTCCGATTATTTTCACTGATTCACACAGTTCTAGTCCTCTGATTTTAAATTTCAAAAATATAGTCATCTAATTTTTAAATCTTATTTTATTCATATCATTGAAGTATTATTTTATTTAATAAAAAAAATCAAAAACAAGAGAACCTAGTAAAAACCATTTTTTTCTTCTTTTCCTTAGTCTATTACTTCTTACTTTTGTTTCTTACTGTATATTTTAAAACTGATTTTAGCTTATAGAAAAAATTCCAAAAAATATGCATTTACACATCAACTAATGATTTGTTAGCTTATTATTCAACATAACATATCGAAATTACATTATGGAAAATTTTCAGAAAATTTAAAAATTAGCGGACTATATGTAAATATTTAGAGTTCCGGGGACAAAAAATTGTGAATCATATGGACTAAAAGTTTACTGAAGTCAGTTGTTACAAAAGAAAAAGGCCTATCGGTGAAAGCAGACTCACAGAAAATGTGCATGCTATGGAGCTAGTAGCATGACTGGTATTTGTATGCCGTGCAATGTTCCTCCCTTTGCTGCTTTATCTTTGGGGCCATCTTCTCACCAGCTCCGGAGCATTATGCAATGCATGCGATTATCTTTGGGTGCTGAGTTGAATGAGTTTGATGTATCTGCTGACTAGTTCACTGACTGGTTCACTGACTGGTTCACTGAATGAAGGAGAAAGATGGAATGGAATTTCTGCGGACGGAGCTTGTCGTGCAACTGCTTTATACAATGAGTACATCATATTTGAATGACTTCATAGTTCATATCTTCTTTTGTCAATTAGACTTCTGAAACTGAATGGAACTTGAACTTAAATCCTACTGTTTACATATTTTATTGTTGGTGTAATTAGTTTAATCCATTCTTTTTTGTTCCATCTTATAGTTATGTGCTTCATAATGCAGCATCTTGTAGTTTTGTTCCATCCTATACTCAATGCCTATTTTATGAAGCACTATTACAAAATGGATATATGGTCTAAATTGTGAGGATCAAGCGAGCAATCTTAACTTGAAACTATGATCAATTATGTAAAGTAACTATAACTGCTTCATATCTATTAGTATATGCTTATCAAATTGATCACTTGATCTCACATTTTAAACCATGCATCCATTGCATGTATGGCAAACTCCCATTCATGTTCCATGGTCTTTCCGTTATTTTTTATGGAAGCAAATTTTAGTAGAAATGAACAAATCTTCTTTTTCATTTTTTTTTTACATAATTCTTATACTATCCACTAAATCTATTAAGAAACTTAAATTAATATATCATTTTCAATGGTTTTAAACTTTAATAATATATCAAACAACTTGTCTCTTAAGAATACAAGTCAAACTTCAATAAAAAAAAATACTTGTTAAGCATTTAAAAAAAATACTTTTTATATTTTATGAAACACTTTTTAAACTTATCAAATTAAATGTACAATTTTTAAAAATAAATTTCTACATTTACTTTTTTAAGGGTAAATGTTACTATTGACGTCTGGCCAAAGAAAAATGAAAAACGAATATTATTCAAGATTCAGTATCAATCCCGAATGCTTGGTTTACAAGTGGTAATGTGCCTCCTATAAATAACCACTGACTAGCTACAAAATAGCCAATATTGTTGCAATTGTAACGGCTATATTAGTTACACTATAAGGTATTAAAAGACAAAATAAAAACTAAAAAATTACAATTTATTACCCTCCTTCAAATTAGAATGGATATTCAACAATTCTAGTTAGTCCATTCAATAATTCTAGTTTGCTAACAAGGTTAGTGAAAGGCCCCAAATTGAGAGATTTTGTAAAAATGTTCGCAGCTTAGTTGGTCGAGTTGATTGGTATGAGATGAGTGGTGTTATGACAATTTTGGTGTGCACGATGTGAAATCGATTTTGATATGCTTTGTACCTTAATAGAATATATGATTGATAGCTATTTGGTTCGCACTTCTATTGTCACAATATATCGTGATTGGTTTGTGAATGAGAATGTGGAAATCATGCAACAAATATTATAACCAAACGACTTCACAAGTTGTGTTCGCCAAAGCTATGTATTACGCTTTAGAAGATGAGTGAGACATAATGTGTTGCTTCTTGTATTTCCAAGAGATCGACGAGGATCTCAAATAGAAACAAAATCCCGTTGAAGAACGTCTTGCTATTGGACATACCCCTTAGTCAGAGTCAAAAAATCTTGTGAGTGTCAAGTTTGTCTTTCGTTTGAAGTAAAGTCCTAGTTCCGAAGCATTTTTTATGTTACAAAGAACCTTAAAAATAACTTGCATATGTAGTCATGTTAGTGCTGTCAGGTGATGACTGAGTCTGCAAACAGAAAAGTTGGTGTCAGAACGAGAGTGTGTTAATTAAATTAGCTTACCAATGAGGTTCATGAAAGGAGTGAGATCAAAAAGGAGATGAGCTTTGTGACATTGCAAGTTATGGCTTGGGTTCATAGTTGTCGAGGCAAGATTTACAACTAGGAGTCATGTCTCATAAAGGATATATAGACTATATTTGCGTTGACAAATTGATATGCCATGAGTAGATCTTGCAACTTAAAAACCTAAAAAATATTTTAGATTACCAAGGTCTTTAATACTGAATGCATCGTCCAAGAATTTCTTATTGTTATTTATCTCAAGGAGGCTATTACCTACTAACACTAAATCATCAACATATACAAGAATAGCTGTAAAACACTTATCATTTTTCTTAATGAATAAGGAGTAGTCAGATTTGGATTGAGAATAGCCCAAGAAGATGAGACGCGTGGTTAATTTATGGTTTCATTGTCTACTAGCTTGCTTGAGACTATAAATGGGTATCTTAAGCTTGCACACAAGATTTTTGTTAGAAAATTCTAGCCCGGTGGAAATTTTCATGTAGACTTCTTCTTTTAAGTCACCATGTAAAAAGGTTGTATTAATGTCAAGTTGGTGTAATTACCAGTTTTAAGAAGAAGCAATTGAAAGAAGAAGTATAATGGTGTTCATTTTTATAACAAGAATAAAAGTGTCATGATAGTCCAAACCCTCAATTTGATTGAACCCTTTGCTGCAAGGCGAGATTTGTATCTTTCTATGGTATCATTTGTTTCGAGATTTGTATATTTCTATGGTATCATTTATTTCGAATTTCTGTTTAAAAATCCACTTGCATCCTATGACATGTTTATGAGGGGGAAGGGGTGAGATCACAAATATTGTTATTGACGAGGGATTGAAGCTCATTATTAAATGCTCATTGCCAATTAGGGTCAAGGATGGCAGTAAAGTAGGAGGTGGGTTCAATATTAGAGGATAATTTAAGATTAAACATTTTCTGCTGATGAGATAAATTAGAATGTTAAAGTGAAAAGAAAGTACAAAGTCATACATTAATTAAAGTAAATCTAAAAACTCAAGACCATACATAATATTTGTCCAAAAATACAAAAAGATAATACATTTGAACATAAACTTAAACAACTAACTACAAATTAAAACATAAAAAGAGATAGAATTTTAAAAAACTTTCCAAATCATTTGATGAGAAGTAGAAGCTTGAATATATGAAATGCTGGAAATGAGGAGAAAGAACTTCAATGGTAGAAGCTTGAATGAATGAATGAATTAGAAACTTGAATGTGTGAGAGTTTAAATATTTTGTTTTGAGAAGTATTTAGAAAATGAAGGAGGAAGAGGGCTGACGCGAGGATATAAAACAAAAGCTTCCAATTATACATCTTAAGGCCATCCACTAATTTTTGAATAAATAGTATTTACGAAGATACATCTTTAGACTTACTTTTTACGCATACGGAAAAACATCTTCATATTAAATTTTGACATAATAAGATGTCTCTTTAACTTGTTATGAGAAATTGTTTAAAAATATGCGTCCAAAACTGCATCTTCGCACATTAGAGCCGTAACTTTTAGACAGTGGAAAAGCACATATAAGATTGAAAGAGTAACTTTTTTTTCTTTCTCTTAATGGTGTTCTCAATATGAATGATTATTTTTAGTTTATTTGACAATATTAATTTTTTTCTTCAAATTATTTCTTTTAATTAATACTACTTATTATTTTTATCGTAAGGATGACAAAATACTTATTAATCTATATATTTTATTTTGCATTTACAATATTTTTGAACTTAATAATACTTAATAAATGTAAGGATGACAAAACAAATCAAATTTGTTTTTTTTTTTAATTTGTCACTTTTGTGGTATTTGGAGGGTTGACATGCCCTTAAACTTCACAATGTATTGTAAGGAGTAAAAAAATGAGAGTTGAACTCGTCATTTAACTCGTCAAGTCCCCTTGTTTAACCTACAAATTTTGGCATTCTGAGTTAATATTTTGAATCCTATGTTTTGGTAGACTTTGGCAAACTATTTTAATAAAAACATGTTTCCCTCTTTTGTTCAGCGTGAAATAATCAATTATATAATTCATTGTACTATAAGGTTTAGATGTCGGTAGTGTTGTATTGCTCTTAAATCAAATCTCAGTATTTATAGAGAAGTAGATTGTTAACCTGTGCGTTGCACATGTCTTTTAAAATAAAAATTATAATATTTATATTTATTTTTTATTAATATATTAAACAATTTTATTGATATTAATTTATAACAATTACGATAATATATTATGATATTTTTTATTTATATTATTTTCTTATACATTATCATTCAAAAAGAACTTTGAAGTTAACTTCCGCAGAGTTTGCTTGTCAATCACATAGGTATTTTTTGGATATTCTTGCTTCTCAAGATATCTTTTGATGCCATAGAACCGAGGCTTGTTATCTGGTTTTTCTTCAATGGCAAGGCAATGTGCAGGTTCTTCAAAATGTCTAATTGCAATACGTGGTTCGTGATTTGGCCAGGTCACTTTGAACATGGCTGATAAAGTTGCCAAGGCGTATGCCATCTGATTTTCTTCTCGTGGAATATGACTGAATGTAATCTCAGTAAATTTTGTGGCTAGCTTCAAAACATGATCCCAATATGGAATCAATTTGATATGTTTAATATCTCATTCACCGTTGACTTGGTATATGACTAATACTGAGTCTCCATACACCTTGAGGTGCTTAATTCTTAGGTCAATAGCAGCTTCTAGTCCCAAGATACAAACTTCGTATTTAGCGATATTGTTGGTGCAGTCAAAACATAACCATGCAGTATAAGGTTTGTGAAAATTCTTCAGAGAAGTCAACACTGCTCAATACCATGCCCTAATGCGTTTGAAGCACCGTCAAACATGAGTGTCCAACGTGCCCCTAGTTCAGATCCTTCGTCGGGTCTTGGTATTTTGTAGTCACCTATATCCATGACATCTTCGTCTAGAAAGTCGAACTTCATTGGTTGATATTCTGGCAACGACTGATGAGCCAGATGATCAACTAGTACACTACCCTTGATGGCCTTTTGAGTAACATATTGGATGTTGTACTCGGATAAAAACATCTTCCATCTGGCTATCTGTGATACGGTGGGAAGAACTGACTGTTTTTGGAATGCTGGTTCGCATTTTGCGTTTTGTGTTTGCAAAATGTCGCGGTAAGCAAGAGTCGCCACCGACTTTTATTTTATCCAACAAGGAAAGGAAAAAAGCACAGAAAAATTCCTTTTTCGAGATTATCTCTGAGTACGGGGGGGTAGATTATAGAAAGGGAAGGTATTAGCACCCTTTCTATCCGTAGTTATCTACGGGCTCTTAGGTACTTGCTCATCATTTTCAAAAATGTTTTCTTTGTGCTTGTGGGTTTTGAAAAGTTTGTTTTAACTTCGATTTAACTCTTGCTTCTGTCCTCAAGGGTGTAATGAAGTGTTTTGAAAATTTTGTTTGAAAAAAGTGTGTAAGTGTGAAAAAAGTTTTGTTTTTGGATGAGCAAGTATCTAAGATCTATCTACCTACTCGAAAAAGGAATCGTTCTATGCTAATGTCCTTTAGACAATGCTATCCCACTATTAATGAGTAGGTAGCACCGTCGTTGGAGTTTGAGGGTCAATTCGAATGCGGGACATACAGTCACTAAAGCAATGTTAGGACGCCTTAGCGGTAACCCTAATGTCTTAGATCATATATTCGAGGAAATGATATCCGAGGCAACTATGATATTTTAGACAAGAGGGCGACCTCTAAAACGACCTATACTCAATGACCGTGTACGAAGGAAACCAAGTGGGGTGTACCCTAGGAGTGCGCATGTGCGAGTGTGTTGTGTTCAGTTATTTTTATCTTTGCACATGTTAAGGGTGATCTAATTTGATTTTAGATTAAGCATTCATTCTTGTCATGCAAACCCTATTATCAAACATCTAACAGTTGTATAATTAGCAGAATTTAAAGTTCGGAAATTAAATTACAAGGCGTCGGGTATTTACATCGCCAAAAGCAACCTTTTTGAAATGAAATAAAGCGGTAAAATAAATAAAAAGTCCTAATTATCTATTACATACCGGAAGCAGATACATCAATATGGATAAAAATAAATAAAGCGCGCGGGAAATTAAATCGAATGTGAATTAGGGTTTTGACCCTTTTTTAAAAGAAAATGTTTTTTTGTTGTTTTATTTTAAGAAAAGAAATTAAATCCTAAATTAAATACTAAATTAATTAATTGGTGAAAAATAATAAATGACATATTTTTGGAGTTTTTGATATTTTAAGAAAAGAAATTAAAATAAATAAATTAGTAGTTAAAACCTAATTAATTCTAATTAATTTTATTTATTTACAAAATAAATTAAAGTTTCCTAAAATTAAAAACCTAATTAATTAATTAAAATTTATTAATAAAAATAAATTTATGAATTTAAAAAGTATTTTTGGTGATTTTTTGATAAAAAGAAAATTAATGATTGGTTAGTAAATTAATTAAATAAAATAACATAATTTAAATAAAATAACAATTAAATAAAATATATGAGGAAGAGAGAGTGGGCCTGAAATCTGGAGGTGTTGAAAGCAATGATATTGGCCCAATAATGCAAGTCCATTTGACTTTTTTTGATCCAGCATATGCACATTGACTGGCTTATGGTGCACCCCTGAAACTTGACCACCAGATCTGGCCATCAGCGTATGCACATTGACTGGCTTATGGTGCACCCCTGAAACTTGACCACCAGATCTGGCCATCTGGCGCTTTGAGGAGTGAGGGAGTATGGTAGATCTTAGGCTGGCATGTGCACTGGAATATCTGAAAACAAATAATATTGAGAAAGGGGGGGACCTGGGATTCGAACCCAGGTCCTGAAGGGATATCCAATGCCAAGCTTACCATCACGCCATATTGTTTTAATTGTTAGTATAACACAAAAAAATAATAATATAATAAAACAAAATCAAATGGTCAGAAAATAAAAAAAAAAGTGCGCAATTATTTGAATGGTCCAATGGGAACGTGACACGCATCGTCCCTGACCTCCCAACCGTGACTAAAAATGCAAAAAATTATACCAACGGACAGAGGTTCGTCGCTACAAGCCTGGTCCATTCCAAAATCTTGCATAGGCCATGAAAATGCATTCTAAGAGCATGGTTGAACTCGTCATCTCCTTCTGATTGCAACCATGCCCATCATTGGGGCCAATTTTCCCTGAAACGAAAATCCCTAAAACCAAAAACAAAACCCTAACAATGGTGGTTTGTGCTACAGAGCATATAAATGAAATTGGTTGTTACAGAAAGTTAGCAAATGACATGGTGATCACAAATATGCAGTTATTTAGTATTAACAATGCCTAATTTATGAAACACGAAATCAAGAACAGGGCGATTTCGTGGACCACTTACAGCGCTTGGGAGGGTCTGAAAACACGTTGTCTTGATTGGTTTAGCTTGTGAGAATTGTTAGGAAGCGATTGGGATACGTCTCAAGCCTTGAAATTGCCTCTAGGGTTGATTTCGATCTCCCACTTTTTTGTGATTTTTGCAACTTTGGTTCTGCCTCTAGAATCGTTCTCCAACCCTGATTCTTGTATGTTGCGCTTGCTTATGTATTGTGCATTGTATTAGGGTAACAAACTTTATCCAAATCCTCCTACATTGATGACTGCATATTTGATTTGATCTTCCATTAAAACCTTCTAATTTTGGCTTGAATCCAATCTCTTTGTGCATAATGGCCTTGATACGAATTTGATTGCAAAGCTAGCTGTAATTGGAGCCTGAAATAATCAAGAAATCCATTGATATCAATGCTTTGGATTTTATTTGATTTTATTTGATTTAAAATGAATTAATTCAAATAAAAATCAAATTAAATAATAAAAATAAGATATGGACACATGGATAAAGCTAGATCACGTGGGAAATAATGCAAACTCAAATCAAGTGAAAAAGAATGGGCCCATTTGGCAAAATTTGAAGTTTTGAGGATAGTTGACTTTTGGCCATTTTGCAAAAAAGTCCAACTTCAACAATGCGTAACTTCTTCAATTTTGAACTTTTTGGAAGTGTTCTTGGACTTTTTAGAAATCTTGAGATGTACTCTAATCAACCATTTTGGTATCATATCATTTTGATATTCCATGCTCAAGTTAGGAGCTTTGGCAAAAAAGGTGTTTTTGTTGACTTTCAAAAATGACCTATAATGTCAAAATTCATAACTTCTTGTGAGTGCATTTTTTGATCTTGGGGTATGAATATGGATTGTAGTTAATTTCATCCTATTCAAAATGAGCTTTGTATGGGTCATTTCTCATAAAGTATGAGAAAGTTATGCCTGGTCAAAGTTGAGTTGACTTTTCCTATAAAACCCTAATTTAGCAACTTTTGAATCTTGATGAATTGTGAGCAATCCTTGATGAATCATGATCAACCCTTGATAAAATGATGAAATATCCTTCAAAATGAGAATGTTGACAAAAATATTGAAGTCTGACTGCATATAGGTCACAATTGACTTTTGCCCTAGCACAGTCGATTTTTGGACCTTTGAGCAATTGACTGAGCAAACTTCCTCTGCAAGGCTTGAGATTTGACATGTATGATCTTGAGAACATATTAGGACATTGGTGAGCACTTGGGGTCACTTGGACTCAAGGATCTTGATGCAACACAAAACCCTAATTTGGGGTAGACTGCCTTAGGAGAGAGCTTGTCTGACCAACTCTTGAGCAACCTTGGGCAACTTAGAGATTTTTCTTGCAATGTTTTGAGAAATATGGTAGGGAAAATTTTGGGGTACAACAGCTGCCCCTGTTCAATCTTCTTAAACCCGAGGATGTAGATTGGCTTTCGTGCCTTTCGTGATCCGAAGGTGGAAGAGGATTGAACACTAGAGTGCCCAGAAATTTGTACTAGCACGAAGTGGTAGTTGCTTTATGATGTAGAGAATGGGCTTACATATTCCATTTGGAGTAGTGTCGATCGCATAAGAGATTCCTTAGCGAGAGCTTGCATACCTGCTGTTTGAGGAAGATTCCGCTGGGGAAGTCTGATTTTTTTGTTGAGATTTAGGAACTTGCCCGTAATTCAACTGAGGTGTTGAGATTTAGGAATTTGCCCGTAATTAAATTGAGGTGTTGAGATTTAGGAACTTGCCCGTAATTCAACTGAGGGGGAAACATCTTCGTCGAGATTTAAGAACTCGTTCGTAATTCAACTGAGAAAACTCTGCTGAGATTTAGGAACCTGTCTGTAATTCAACGGAGGAACTTCGTCGAGATTTAGGACCTTGTCTGTAATTCAACTGAGGAAAACTCTGTTGAGATTTAAGAACTTATCAGTAATTCGACTTGGGGAAACATCTTCGTCGAGATTTAAGAACTCGCCCGTAATTCAACTGAGAAAACTTCTCTGCTGAGATTTAGGAACCTGTCTGTAATTCAACAGAGGAAAACTTTGTCGAGATTTAGGACCTTGTCTGTACTTCAACTGAGAGAACATCTTTGCTGAGTTTTAAGAACTTTTCAGTAAGTCGACTGGAGGGAAACATCTTCATCGAGATTTAAGAACTCGCTCGTAATTCAACTGAGAAAACTTCTCTGCTGAGATTTAGGAACTCGTTTGTAATTCGACGGAGGAATTTTGTCGAGATTTAGGACCTTGTCTGTAATTCAACTGAGAAAACTCTGCTGAGATTTAAGAACTTGCCAGTAATTCGACTTGGGGGAAACATCTTCATCGAGATTTAAGAACTCTCTTGTAATTCAACTGAGAAAACACTGTTGAGATTTAGGAACTCGTCTGTAATTCGACAGAGGAATTTTGTCGAGATTTAGGACCTTGTCTGTAATTCAACTGAGAAAACTCTGCTGAGATTTAAGAACTTGCCAGTAATTCGACTTGGGGGAAACATCTTCATCGAGATTTAAGAACTCGCCCGTAATTCAACTGAGAAAACTCTGTTGAGATTTAAGAATTCGTCTGTAATTCGACAGAGGAATTTTGTCGAGATTTAGGACCTTGTCTGTACTTCAACTGAGAGAACATCTCTGCTGATTTTTAAGAACTTGTCAGTAATTCGAATGGAGGGAAACATCTTCGTCGAGATTTAAGAACTCGCCCGTAATTCAACTGAGAAAAATTCTCTGTTGAGATTTAGGAACCTGTCTGTAATTCAACGGAGGAACTTTGTCGAGATTTAGGACATTGTCTGTACTTCAACTGAGAGAACATCTCAGCTGAGATTTAAGAACTTGTCAGTACTTCGACTTGGGGAAACATCTTCATCGAGATTTAAGAACTTGCCCTTAATTCAACTGAGAAAACTTCTCTGCTGAGATTTAGGAACCTGTCTGTAATTCAACGGAGGAACTTTGTCGAGTTTTAGGACCTTGTCTGTAATTTAACGGAGGAACTTTGTCGAGTTTTAGGACCTTGTCTGTAATTCAACTGAGAAAAACTTTGTTGAGATTTAAGAACTTGTCATTACTTCGACTTGGGGAAACATATTCATCGAGATTTAAGAACTTGCCCGTAATTCAACTGAGAAAACTTCTCTGCTGAGATTTAGGAACCTGTCTGTAATTCAACGGAGGAATTTTGTCGAGATTTAGGACCTTGTCTGTACTTCAACTGAGAGAACATCTCTGCTGAGTTTTAAGAACTTGTCAGTAATTCGACTGGAGGGAAACATCTTCATCGAGATTTAAGAACTCGCCCGTAATTCAACTGAGAAAACTTCTCTGCTGAGATTTAGGAACCTGTCTGTAATTCAACGGAGGAACTTTGTCGAGATTTAGGACCTTGTCTGTACTTCAACTGAGAGAACATCTCTGCTGAGTTTTAAGAACTTGTCAGTAATTCGACTTGGGGAAACATCTTCGTCGAGATTTAAGAACTCGCCCGTAATTCAACTGAGAAAACTTCTCTGCTGAGATTTAGGAATCTGTATGTGATTCAACGGAGGAAAAAGCTTCATAGCTTCGAATTTTATGAGAATTTAACCGCATCCTTCCTGAAATATAAAGGTTAGTTGTATGTAATGCATGATATGTATCAAGCAAATGATGTTCTCAAAATAAATGAGATTCTGTTGTATGATGCGTATATGCATGTGTCATGATGCATGGAAATGTAATGTTTTTAGCTGGGGAAAATAAATCCCGGGTAACTGCTGGAGAAAAGAGCTGAATTCTTTGTTTCCGCTGGGAATAGCGAATGAAGATGATTGTGAGAAAAAACCTGCAGGAGAGGATAACTTCGTTGGGGAATAAACTGATGAGGAGATTACTCTATGGGGAAGAGATGCTCTGCTGAGGATTCCACTGGTAGATTCAGCTGGGGATGAATTACCGCTGCTGGTATAATGAACCTTGTTGGGGATTGAATTCCTGTTGGTGGAAGGAATGAACTCCGTTGGGGATGATTTTTCCAATAGCGACCTTATTGGGGATAACCTTTTAGGTTCTACTGGGGACAATCTGCTAGAGTCTACTGGGGATGATTCTCCAAACTCCACTAGGGAAACTTTTTCAGACTGCGTTGGGGAGACTTTCCAAACTCCACTGGGGATATTTTATACTCCACCGAGGACGATAAGACTTTTCAGTGCTGATGATAGATAACTCTGCTTGGGGAGAATATTACTGATTCATTCACAGTTGCGAGTCTCAGTCGGGGAGAGTTGACATTGCTGTACTTTTCTTATTCTGTGGGGAGTGAAAGTATCTCGGTCATATTCTTCAGCAGAATCTACCTTGTATCTGGTGGACAGAGCAACTGTACAGTTTGGACAATTCTTACTTGCCCCTGTTTCTGATATTACAAGTAATCGTCTTTTGTTTCGCATGTAAATATTCATGAGCAGTAATTAATGTCAAATGCATATATCAAAAATGAATATTGGACGTTCTTTGCAAAACAAAACAGATAAAGGAAAAACAGTTTGAAATTTCTTTGAAAATGAATTGTATTGATTTTGAAGTTTGGCCTGTAAATAGGCATTTTTTGTACAAGAGGCTGACGTCCTAGTAAGAGGACGCCGCCGAACAAATATAATTTATACAATTTGTAACAAAGAAAAACAGCTATGTGAATAATCCCACTGGGTTCTAACTCTGCTATTGCCCTTATGTCCTCGAGCATCTCATCACTTTGCTACTTGGTTGAAGGTAGATCAGATTGTTTAGTGTCGTCCGAGCTTGATAGTTGATACCGAAGTTTGGTCGCAAGGTGATCCAATGAGACATAGTGTTACGCTTTGATCCCTAATTTTTGCCTGGACCGCCCTTTCGGGTTTTCAGTCCACCGGGATACCCTTTTTTTCCCAAGCCGCCTTTTCAGGTTTTCGACTTGCCGGGTGTACATATTTTTTCATTTTCATCCCTTATTTTTGCCCGAACCCTGTTGGTTCGCCGGGAAGCCCTTATTTTTGGCTAGGCCAATCAACCTAGCGGGTCTTTGATTATGCGTAGTATTTTTTTCACTATGTCTGCATTGACGGGGTGAGGAAGGTCGTCACCATCCATGGTGGTTAGAATCATAGCTCCTCCTGAGAAAATGTTCTTAACCACAAATGGCCCTTCGTAGGTGGGGGTCCATTTGCCCCTGGGATCACCTTGAGGTAAGATAATGTGCTTGATTACTAGATCCCAACCTTAATACTCTTGTCGTCTAACTTTCTTGTTAAATGCCTTGATCATCCGTTTCTGGTACGCTTGACCATGACAAATAACAGTAAGTCTCTTTTTGTCGATTAAGTTTAGCTGATCAAGCCGGGTCTGAATCCAGTCATCTTCGCTCAAACCTGAGTCCTTCATAATCCGAAGAGAGGGTATCTGAACTTCAATGGGCAAGACTGCCTCCATGCCATATACCAAGGAATAAGATATTTCCCCTGTTGACGTCCGTGCTGAGGTACGGTACCCATGAAGAGCAAATGGTAACATCTCGTGCCAGTCTTTGTACGTCACCGTCATCTTCTGCACAATCTTCTTAATGTTCTTATTAGCCACTTCTACAACCCCATTCATCTTCGGCCGGTAGGGAGAAGAGTTGTGATGCTGTATCTTGAAATGCTTGCAGAGTTCAATGATCATCTTATTATTGAGATTTGTACCATTGTCCGTTATGATCCTCTCCGTTACACCATATCGACAAATCAGATTATGCCGAATGAACCGTGCCACGACGTTCTTGGTTACAGTAGCAAAGGAAGCTGCTTCAACCCACTTCCTAAAGTAATCAATAGCTACCAAGATGAAACGATGCTCGTTGGATGCCGTAGGTCTGATCTCGCTGATCATGTCGATGCCCCATATTGCAAAAGGCCACGGAGATGTCAGGACATTCAAAGGTACTGGAGGTATGTGCACCTTATCAGCATAGACTTGGCACTTATGACAGGTCCGAGAATGTTGATAATAGTCGACTTCCATAGTGGACCAATAATATCCTGCCCGTAGGATTTTCTTTGCCATGGTGTGTCCACTGGAATGAGTTCTGAAAGTATCTTCATGTAACTCTGTCATGATCCTTTCTGCTTCGTTCTTATCCACACAATGCAGTAAGGTTGAATCATGGTTACGCTTGTAAAGGATGCCATTACTGATGAAAAACCTCGCTGCGAACCTCCTCATAAACTTCTTATCATTAACAGATGCACCCTCAGGGTACTCTTGAGTCTCAAGATACCTCTTCACCTCATGAAACCAGGGTTTATCTGCTACCTCTTTAGTCTCAATGTCATAGCAATGTGCAGGTCCGTCTAACCTTTCAATGATAATACGGGGAGCCTAATTATCCCCTCCGACTTTGAACATAGAAGACATCGTAGCTAACACGTCCGCCAACTGATTCTCCTCTCTAGGGAAGTGTTCAAAGGTTATCTCTTCGAAGTGCGGGAGCAATGCCAACACATACTCCTTGTAAGGAATAAGATTAGGGTGTTTCGTATCCCACTCGCCTTTGATCTGGCTGATCACGAGAGCAGAATCTCCGAAAACACTCTAGAACTTAATCCTTAGGTCAATTGCTGCTCGAAGACCCATAATGCACGCTTCATACTCCACCATGTTGTTAGTGCAGTTGAAACATAGTCGGGCGATGAACGGAGTATGAGAGCCTTTAGGAGATATGATCATGGCGCCAATGCCATTACCCAAAGCGTTTGAAGCTCCATCAAAGTACATAGACCATTGGGATCCCTCCTCAGGTCCTTCATCCGGTCCAGGTGTCTCACAGTCAGTTACCAACATGATGTTCTCATCTGGGAATTCAAAGTTCATAGACTAGTAATCATCCACTGCCTGATGTGCCAGATAATCTGCCAACACACTTCCCTTTATTTCCTTTTGGGTCGTATATTGGATGTCATACTCAGTCAAGATCATCTGCCATCTTGCTATTCTTCCGGACAAGGCAGGCTTTTCGAAGATATACTTGATTGGATCCATCTTTGATATCAATAGAGTAGTGTGAGTCAGCATATACTGTCTCAGCCGGCGAGCAGCCCATGCCAAAGCGTAGCAAGTTTTCTCAAGCAACGAGTATCGGGTCTCGAAGTCGGTAAACTTTTTGCTAAGGTAGTAAATAACATGCTCTTTTCGGCCAGACTCGTCATGCTACCCCAGCACACACCCCATCAAATTGTCGAGTACTGTCAAGTATAAGATTAGAGCTCTCCCTTCAACTGGAGGCATCAGAATGGGCGGTGCTTGGAGATATTCTTTGATCCTTTCGAAAGCGGCCTGACATTCATCATTCCATCTTACCACTTGATCTTTCTTCAGTAACTTAAAGATTGGCTCACAAGTAGCAGTCAGGTGTGAGATGAATCAGGCAATATAGTTCAGACGTCCCAGAAAGCCTCTGACTTCTTTTTCTGTTCGGGGAGCTGGCATTTCCTGTATAGCCTTCACCTTTGCAGGATCCACTTGAATACCTTTATCACTTACGACGAAACCCAACATCTTACCAGATCTCACCCCGAAGGTGCACTTGTTCGGGTTTAACCTCAGATTGTACAACTTCAACCTGTCAAATAGCTTCTGAAGGTGGTCAAGATGTTCTTCCTCAGTTTGGGACCTTGCAATCATGTCGTCAACGTATACCTCAATCTCATGATGGATCATGTCATGTGTGATCGGTGGATCTGGAACTGACTGTTTTAAAGCTGGTTCGCGAAATGTCACGGAAGCAAGAGTCGCCACCGTCTTTTATTTTCTCCAAATGGAAAGGACAAAAGCACAGAAAAATTCCTTAAAGAGATCGCTCTCGGTTCGGGAGGTAGGTTATAGAAAGGGAAGGTGTTAGCACCCTTTCTATCCATGGTTATCCATGGGCTCTTAGATACTTGCTCAATTGTGTTTTCAAAAACGGTTTGTTTGCTTTTCAATTGTGGGTTTTAAAAAGTTTCTTTGAAAAATTTCAGTTCGACTCGTACGTCAGAGTGTTTGAAAAATTTGCTTTGAAAGCTTTTGAAAATGTGTTGGTGTGAAAAGTATTTTTGTTTGAAATTAGAGCAAGTATCCTTGAGAACCTACCTACCCTAAGGAATTCGTCTGGGTAAATGTCCTTTAAAGTAGTGCCATCCCACCATTGAGAGATAGGTAGCACCACCGTTGGAGGTGTTCGGGTCAATTCGAGGTTCGGGACATGGTGATCACCGGAGCAATGGGAAGACACCTTAGAAGCTACCCTCATGCCAGGTTCCCGGATCATGAGGACTTACTAAGACATCCTCTACTCGACGATCACCTTTCGAAAGGCAACAGTGAGGCGTACCCTAGGGGTGGTGTGTGCGGTTCGTGTGTTGTTTTCATTGATATTTGTCTTGTTCATGTTATTGGTGTTCTACGCTTGATTTTATTATGGTCATTCATTCTTTCATGCTTGGTTAACAGTTAATATTTGCGGGAAAATAAATCTAAACTATTACAAATGGCGCGGGTCCACATCGCCAAAATTAAACCGAACCCGATTTGACAGAAAGTAAATAAAGCAAATAAAAGTGCGAGAAAGTAAAAATTGTTACAAGGCTTTGGGACATATACATAATTATTTAAACGATATAAAATAAATGTGCAAATTAAACAAATTATGGACATGGGCGTTGGACCCTTTTACAACAAATTAAAGTTAATAAGGAATTAAAAATTAAAATAAGAAAGAATGTTTTTTTGGTATTTTGTGTTTTTAGGATTTAAAAGAAAAAATAATTAATTAAAATTAAAATGAAGCGTCAAACCCTAATTCTAATGTTTTTTAGGTTTATTGTGAAAATATTAAGTTTTAACCTAATTTAAATCTAAGTTAATTTATATGCCAGATTTGATTATAGAAGAAAAATGAATATTATTATTGTAAAAAAAAGAATTAAAGAATCAAAATTAATTAAACCTATTTCTACATATTTTTGGATTTTTATTTATTAAAAGAATTAAAGTTAAAATCTATTTTACTAAATTTATTTACATGTTAATTATTTACAAGAAAATAAATAAAATAAATAAAATAAATATTTTTTATGTTTTTATCCTTTTTCTGATTTTTTTTGATGTTTTTCATATTTTGTAAAAATGATTAATAAATTAAAACAAGAAGACAAATAAAAATAATAATTAAAAGAGATGAGAAAAATAAAAATATTTGCAAACCAGGGTGGGGGTGTAGTCCCAATTTGTGAGGTATAGTCCAAGCAAATCTGGCCCAATTAAGCTTGAGTCCATTTGACTTTTGGTGTAACGTGTGATACATTTGACTAGGGTTTAGTGTGCTCATCAACCTGGAGCCTTTGATTTGTTTCTGAGGGACGCGTGGCCATTGGATTTGGAAGGTGTATGGTGGACCACGTTACTGAGCCTGCACATGAACGCTTAATTGGAAAAAACAAATGGAAAGCATGAGACCTGGGATCGAACCCAGGCCATATAGGATACCAACGCTTGCTTTTGCCATCTGAACCAAATAACACGTTTGTTATATTAATAACAAATAAAAAATATATAAGAAAAGCGAAGTGTTAGTGGGTCCTGCGCGCCAGTTTTCAAACACACCAATCACCGCGTGACACTGCATCGTCTTCTTTCTTTTTCCTGAAACACAAACCTTAAGCAACGGTTTTAGATGCGTGGTTTTAGAGGACTTTTGGAAAAATAGCGAATAGCATTATAAGCTTCATAAATTGTTCGCGAATGGTGGGTTTTCTTCGTCTCTCTGTACTGAGTTGGATGGCCATGGTCTTGAGGCTTAATTTTGCTTTATTGCAAAAGCCCCAAATTCGAGCTCTGAAAACCCTAAAAAGTAAACATGGTAAAACCGTATATATGGCACAAAAATGAAATTAATCATGTCAGTTAGCTTGGAAATTTGACAAGGAACATGAATGTATAATCAAAATGCAATGGGGATGTCTAAAACTGAAAACACGATCATCACTTTTTTGCTGTACAGGGAGGGTTCTATGTACCAATTCCTGGAGTTTTAGTGGATGTTAGGGATTGCAATGTGATCAGGAGAGCTTGAGGAAGCTATTAGAAAAAGAATCAAGCTTTGAATCGCCCTCTAGTAGTGATTTCAGAATCCAATTTTCAAGTCAAAATTCCAAGTTTTTTATGAGCCTTTGAGCGCAGCATTTGGTCTGTTGTGGTTAGGGTTTGACTTAGCACTTATGAGGCAAGAGAGTTAGGTAATTAGTTGGCCTTTATTCATGCCCATGAGAGAATTGGTCTTTGGTCTTTTACCATTAACAAACTTTTCCCTTTTTTAAGCAAAACCAAGACTTGGTGTATAATATAACCCTAGCATGAGTTTGTGAGCTGGCACATGATATATGGAAGCTATCCCAATTCAAATGACACTATTTCATTGACTTTTGAATTTTATTTGAATTTTTAAAGATTTAAAATGAATTAAATCATCAAAAATTAAATAAAATAGAAAAATCAATATTTGGTCTTGAAATTAATCATGGGACACGTGTGTGGCATGACAAGGCTGAATCAAGTGGAAGAAAGTGGGCCCTTTTGTCAAAAATTGAAGTTTCAAGGATAGTTGACTTTTGCCATTTCACAAAAATTTCCCAACTTCTCCAATGCATAACTTGCTCAATTTTTAAGATTTTCTCATGTTCTTGGACATTTTGGAAAGGTCTTTGAGTCCTTTAACCAATGCCTTTGGTCCCATGTCATTTTTATTTTCCAATCTCAAGTTATGGCCTTTGACTTAAAGTCCCTTTTTGTTGACTTTTGAAAATGACCTATAATGTTGAAATTGATAACTTTTTGTGAGAGCATTTCTTGGACTTGAGGTATGAAGATGAGTTGTAGGAAATGTCTTTCTCTTCAAAATGAGCTTTGTATGGGATTTTTCTGATAATCCATGTGAAAGTTATGCTCTGGTCAATTTCAGTTGACTTTTTCAACTGTCCAAATATAGCAACTTTTGCATCTTTGATGATTTCTGAGCCAAATTTTGAGAATCATGATCAAGCATTGATCAAATGATGTTTGTGGCTTCAAAATGATATGTTGACCAAAAATTTGAACTTTTGACTGTCAAATGACCATTTTGCCCCTACAGTTGACTGTAGTGCAATTTAGGGTTTTGACTGTGCAATTTTGAGCTGAATGCCTTGAAACTTGATATGAGGATGCTTGACCATGTTTGTAAGCATATGAGACTTGATTGGGCCTTTGAACACTTCCTTTTCTTGATCAGACTCAAAACCCTAATTTTGACTGTATGGGAGACTGTTGCACTGCACAACCCTTGGGGAATTTTGTAGCTTGGCTTGGCAATTTCTTGAGGAATATGGGAGGGCAAATTTTGGGGTATAACAGTTGCCCCTGTTCAATCTTCTTAGACCTGAGGATGCAGATTGGCTGACGTGCCTTTCGTAATCCGAGGGTAAAAGATGATTGGACACTAGAGTGCCCAGAAATTTGCGCTCACATGTTAGCAATGATGGGGGAATGGGCTTATAGATGCCATCTGGATGTTTGATTGCGTAAGAGATTCCTTGGCGAGAACCTGCATACCTGCAAAACAGAAAATGAGTACCTGACACGTTGCAGGAGCTGATGTTTAGATGCCTGGTATAGATGTGTCCTGACTGGTTACAGGAGCTGAGTCTGGAGCTTCAAACGGCGATGAAAGAACCAGGGATGATTACTACCTTAGCATAAATGGTAAGAGAACCTTGGGCGACTTTAACTTCAACAACGCTTGTTGAGAAAAACATCTTGGGTGACTTTAACTTCAACAACGCTTGTTGAGAAAAATCTTGGTGACTTTAACTTCAACGACGCTCGTTGAGAAAAATCTGGGGGATTTTAACTTCAACAACGCTCGTTGAGAAAAATCTGGGGGATTTTAACTTTAACAACGCTCGTTGAGAAAAATCTGGGTGATTTTAACTTCAACAACGCTCGTTGAGAAAAATCTGGGGTGTCTTCTACTGGGATAAGAATCGGGGAGATCTTAGGGTCGATCTGACTGAACCAGAGAGGCCTTTGACTGGGTAAGAATCAGGAAAATCTTAGGGTCGATTTAACTGAACCGGTCTAGGTCTTGAAATGTCTTCAACTGGATAAGCATCAGGGAGATCTTAGGGTCGATCTGACTGAACCAGAGAAGGCCTTTGACTGGATAAGCATCAGGAAAATCTTAGAGTCGACTTAACTGAACCGGACAAGGTCTTGAAATATCTTCAACTGGATAAGCATCAGGGAGATCTTAGGGTCGATCTGACTGAACCAGAGAAGGCCTTTGACTGGATAAGCATCAGGAAAATCTTGGGACGATTTAACTGAACCGGTCTAGGTTTTGAAACATCTTCAACTAGATAAGCATCAGGGAGATCTTAGGGTCGATCTGACTGAACCAGAGAAGGCCTTTGACTGGATAAGCATCAGGAAAATCTTGGGACGATTTAACTGAACCGGTCTAGGTCTTGAAATGTAGCTTGAGAACTTAACTGGATCTTTCCTGAAAGGTAAAAGTCAGTCATATGCAATGCATGATATGGATCAAGCAATGATGTTCTCAACATAAATGAGATTTGTAAGATATGATGTGTACATGCATGCTATAATGATGTATGTGATGTTTTATGTATGTTTTTTATCTAGGAAAGTGAATCCTTGACGGGTGCCGGGAAGTCGTATCCTGGGCTGATGTCGAAGAATAGATTTTGCTTCCGCTGGGGATGATAACTGCAAGGATACCGGTAGGAGAAGATGACTCCGTTGCGGAATAAACTTGGCGAATGGAAGATTCTGCGGGGAGAAAAGATACTCTAGCGATCATGCTGGGAAGCAATACTCTGTGGGGATAGAGATGCTTTGCTGAGTGTTGATAGTAGTAATTTGCTGGCGATATCCTTGTTGTACTGAAAGTGTTGATAGACTTCGCTGGGGTGAGAAGACTTCGTCGAGGACGCTCTTTCTGTGGCTTTTGGCTGAGGATAACCCAGTTATATCCTGTTGAGGAAATAACTCTTTAAATCAAGCCAGACGACGCGTTCGTGTTCTGTGAAGGATAAGCTTCCAGAATTTTACTGGGGATAAGCTTACTGCTTGGGGAGATGAATTCCATCTTTCCTGGGGAACTTGGATGGGACTCTCCTGGGGAAGTTTTGATATGCTGGGGAAGTGATTCCTTTGAATGTTGATGTATGCCGCCGGGGAACAATCTTTAGACCAAGACTGCCGGGGATGCTTGTTAAGAATATATGCTGCTGGGGAATATTGGGATCTACTGGAGGATACCCAATTTCCTTGAGACTTGTTAACTTTGTTTGGGGAAGAATGCACTGACTTGCTGTCTCACTCTCTGGGGAATTTAAGATGCCTGGTTAGGTTCTTTAGCTGAACCTACCTTGGTACCTTGGAGGATAGAACAATTAGACTGCTCAGACAACTCTTTATTGCCCCTGTTTCTAGTGTCACCTGCAATTAATTCTTTGTTTCGTATGCAAATATTTATGAGCTAGCAAATTATTGTCAATGCATATATCACAAATTGAACCTTGGACGTTCTTCGCAAAACAAAACAGAAAAAGAAAAACAGTTGGCACGTTTAACTGAAAAGTATATTTGTATTGATTTTGAATAGCCTGTGAATAGGCGTTTTGTGTACAAGAGGCTGACATCCTAGTAAGAGAAACGTCGCCGAGCAAAAGAGTTTATACAAGTTTTGTACAAAAGAAAATAAAACAGCTGTGTGAAAGATGAATGATCCACTGGGTTTCAACTCTGCTATTGCCTTTATACTCCGTGCGTCTCATCACTTGATGACCTTGGTTGAAGGTGAAGCTGACTGATCGATGCCGTCTGAACTTGATGTAGATACCGGATTCTGGATGCAAAGTGATCTGATGAGACATAGTATTACGTTTTTATCCCTAACTTTTGCCTGGACTGCCCTTTCGGGTTTTCAGTCCACCGGGATACCCATTTTTGCCCAAGCCGCCTTTTCAGGTTTTCGACTTGCCGGGTGTACAGATTTTTCATTTTCATCCCTTCATTTTGCCCGAACCCTTTTGGTTTGACGGGAAGCCCTAATTTTTGCCTAGACATGTCAGCCTAGCGGGTCTTTTTTCATGCGTAGTATTTTTTAACTATGTCTGCATTGGCGGGGTGAGGAAGGTCGTCACCATCCATGTTGGTTAATATCATTTCTCCTCCTGAGAACACATGCTTAACCACAAATGGCCCTTCGTACGTAGGGGTCCATTTGCCCCTTGGATCACTCTGAGGAAGGATGATTCGCTTGATCACCAGATCCCCGACTTGATATTCCTGTGGTCTGACCTTTTTGTTAAATGCCCTGATCATTCGTTTCTGATACGTCTGACCATGACAGATAGCAGCAAGTCTCTTTTCGTCAATAAGGTTGAGCTGATCAAGTCGTGTCTGGATCCAATCATCTTCATTCAGATTTGCATCCTTCATTATCCGGAGAGAAGGAATTTGTACTTCGATCGGCAAGACTGCCTCCATGCCATAAACCAGAGAGAAAGGAGTTGCCCCGGTTGACGTCCTAGCTGAGGTACGATACCCATGCAGAGCGAACGGTAACATCTCGTGCCAATCTTTATACGTTACTGTCATCTTCTGCACGATCTTCTTGATGTTTTTATTAGCTGCTTCTACAACCCCATTCATCTTCGGTCTGTAAGGAGAAGAATTGTGGTGCTGTATCTTGAACTGTTCGCAGAGCTCAGCGATCATCTTATTGTTCAGATTGGTACCGTTATCTGTAATAATCCGCTCAGGGACACCGTACCGACAGATCAGGTTGTGCCGAATGAACCGTGCCACAACAGTCTTGGTTACCGTAGCATAGGATGCTGCCTCAACCCACTTCGTAAAATAATCAATCGCCACTAGGATGAAGCGATGTCCATTGGATGCCGTAGGTTTTATCTCGCCGATCATGTCTATGCCCCACATTGCAAACGGCCAAGGTGCAGTCAGAACATTCAGGGGAACCGGAGGAACATGCACTTTATCTGCATAAATCTGGCATTTGTGGCATGTCCTGGAATGTTGGTAACAGTCAGCTTCCATTGTAGACCAGTAATATCCTGCCCGTAGGATTCTCTTAGCCATAGTATGTCCACTGGAGTGCGTACCAAAGGTCCCTTCATGCAGCTCTTCCATGATTCTTTCTGCTTCAGTCTTATCCACACAACGTAGTAAGGTTGAATCATGGTTTCGCTTGTACAAGATGCCGTTGCTTAGGAAGAACTTGGTTGCAAACCTCCTCAGGAATTTCCTATCATTGACAGAAGCACCTTCAGGGTATTCCTGAGCTTCCAGATATCTCTTCACTTCGTGGTACCAAGGCTTCTCAGTTACCAATTCAGTTTCGAGATCACAACAGTATGCCGGTTCGTCCAGTTTCCAGATGATGATCCGAGGAGCTTCATTATCCCATTTAACCTTGAACATTGAAGACATTGTAGCTAACGCGTCCGCCAACTGATTCTCTTCTCTTGGAAAGTGCTCAAATGTTATCTCTGTGAAGTGGGGGATCAGGGCCAACACACATTCTCTGTAAGGAATCAAGTTTGGGTGTTTCGTATCCCACTCTCCTTTGATCTGATTGATCACAAGAGCGGAATCTCCGAAGACACTCAGAAATTTGACCCTCAGGTCGATCGCAGCTTGAAGACCCATGATACACGCTTCATACTCCGCCATGTTGTTGGTACAGTTGAAACACAGCCGGGCG
Source organism: Vicia faba (assembly GCA_948472305.1). Classification (NCBI taxonomy): domain Eukaryota; kingdom Viridiplantae; phylum Streptophyta; class Magnoliopsida; order Fabales; family Fabaceae; genus Vicia; species Vicia faba. The sequence continues at coordinate 733,484,832 of OX451739.1, forward strand.
GTGAGTGGAGTATGAGTACCTTGTGGAGATATGATGATGGCGCCAATACCATTTCCCAAAGCGTTGGATGCTCCGTCAAAATGCATAGACCATCGGGATCCTGGTTCAGGTCCTTCATCCGGTCCAGGTATTTCACAGTCAGTTACTATCATAATGCTTTCATCTGGAAACTCGAAGTTCATTGATTGGTAGTCATCCACAGCTTGATGTGCTAAGTGGTATGCCAATACACTTCCCTTGATGGCTTTTTGGGTCGTGTACTGAATGTCGTATTCCGTCAAGATCATCTGCCATTTTGCAATTCTCCCAGACAGAGCAGGCTTTTCGAATATGTACTTTATAGGATCCATTTTTGAGATCAACAAGGTAGTGTGAGTCAGCATATACTGTCTCAGCCGGCGAGCAGCCCATACCAAAGCGCAACAAGTTTTCTCAAGCAGTGAGTATCGGGTCTCACAGTCGGTAAACTTTTTGCTAAGGTAATAAATGGCATGCTCTTTTCGGCCAGACTCGTCATGCTGCCCCAGCACACACCCCATTGCATTATCAAGCACTGTCAGGTAAAGTATCAAAGGTCTCCCTTCAACTGGTGGCATAAGGATGGGTGGTTCTTGGAGATATTCTTTGATTCTGTCAAAAGCAGCCTGACATTCATCATTCCAACGTACTACCTGATCTTTCTTCAGCAGCTTGAAGATTGGTTCACAGGTAGCAGTTAAGTGTGAGATGAACCGAGCAATGTAATTCAGACGTCCTAGAAAGCCTCTGACTTCCTTCTCTGTCTTAGGAACTGGCATCTCTTGAATGGCTTTGACCTTAGCAGGGTCCACTTGAATTCCCTTGTCACTTACCACGAAGCCTAGCAACTTTCCCGATCTTACCCCGAAGGTGCACTTATTCGGATTCAACCTCAGCTTGTACAGTTTCAAACGGTCAAACAGTTTCTGTAGATGATCAAGGTGTTCTTCCTCAGTCTGGGACCTAGCGATCATGTCGTCAACATACACTTCTATCTCATGATGGATCATGTCATGAAATAAAGCAACCATGGCACGTTGGTAGGTTGCCCCAGCATTCTTTAGTCCAAAAGGCATGACTTTGTAGCAGAAGGTGCCCCACTGAGTAACAAATGTAGTCTTTTCCATGTCTTCCGGAGCCATCTTGATCTGATTGTAGCCTGAAAAACCATCCATGAAAGAGAACACTTTATGCTGAGCTGTATTATCAACAAGGACATCAATGTGGGGTAGAGGGAAGTCATCCTTGGGGCTGGCCCTGTTCAGATCCCTGTAATCGACACACATCCTGACCTTGCCGTCCTTCTTAGGTACCGGCACCACATTAGCAACCCACTGAGGGTAAGAAGTCACTGCAAGAAACCCGGCATCAAACTGCTTCATAACCTCGGCTTTAATCTTCTCAGACATCTCTGGACGCATACGGCGGACCTTTTGCTTAACCGGAGGGCAATCTTCTTTAGTTGGTAAGTGATGGACCACAATGTCGGTATCTAATCCGGGCATATCTTCGTAGGACCAGGCAAAGATTTCTTTATAGTCATGCAGCATCTGAGTCAACCGTTGCTTCACGCTGAGTTCTAGGTTGGCACCAATCTTCACCTCTTTCTTGTCTTCCTCAGTACCCAAGTTTATTATTTCCACTGGCTCTTCATGGGGTTGAATTGCCCTCTCTTCCTGTTGTAACAGTCTTGCAAGTTCACCAGGCACTTCGCAATCATCTTCACCTTCGTCTTCGGCTAAGTTGATCGGATTTTCGAAGTCATAACTGGCAGTAGCAGAGTCGTTACCAGTGAGATCCAGAGTGGATTGAAACCTGTATGAGTGAGTGTGTGTGTAAATACAGCTGTTTTGCAATATGTAAAGAAAGGAAAAAAAAGGAACGCAAAATTTGAAATGTGAAAAACGTCCAATGCTTTTATTCATGATATATGACAGTGACAAACAAAAGCCCTCATAAACAAAACCACGGTGCCCCGGGTAAGACACCGGGCCATATAGTTTCAAATTATTGTTTATTACAAATCAAAAACAAAGAAATTCATTACTGGGGAACAAAAGTTATGGGTGTAAAATCTTTAGCAGTCCAATTGGTCAATCCACCGTCGGTCGTCGGGTAGATCCAGCTATCGAACTCTGACTCTTCCATTTTATCTTCCTCTCCAATAGAATTCACTTCTGAGTGGGTGATGAGCACAGGAGGTCTTCCAATTCTCGCCTTGCGCACTGCTTTCTGAGCTTCTGTGGTGAAACCTAGCCCAAACTTGTTAGTCTTAGGAGTAAGATCAGGGAGCTTGCCCCAGTTTGCACATTCACCTTTTTCGATCACAGCCCGGGCGTCCTTTAAGGAGGCCATCTTCAAAGGAGAAACCTCTTCATCTGCTTCTGTTGCTGCCAAGGTTTGTGGTACTTCCTCAAAATGTTGAAAGGGGGTTTCAATGAACTCCCCATCCATTTCTACGTATCTGAAGGAGTTGAGGTGGCTGACCATGTACTCCTCTTCCCCTTGCACTGTTACGATCTTCCCCCTGACCGGGTACTTGAGCTTCTGATGCAATGTGGAGGTCACAGCTCCAGCCTTGTGGATCCACGGGCGACCCAGCAAACAAGAATAGGACGGATGGATGTCCATCACATAGAATTTTGAATCAAATACCTGTGACCCAACCCTGATTGGGATGTCCACCTCACCATGTACCATTCTTTTGGACCCGTCAAAGGCCCGGACAACAATGTGAGTTGGTTTGAGCTCTAGACCCTCACAATCCAGCCTATCCAGAGCCTTCTTGGGCAGCACGTTTAATGAAGAACCTGTGTCAACCAGCACATGAGCAAGAGTAGCGCCCCTGCATTCAATGGAGACATGCAGGGCATCATTATGGTTCTTCCCCTTTGCTGTCAGATCGGCATCAGAGAAACCCAGGCCATTATCAGCGGTTAGGTTGGCCACACAGTCGGTGAACTGGTCAGCAGACGTCTCTTGGGGTACGTGGGCTGTCTTTAAGAAAGCAATCAGAGCCTTTGCGTGGGCCTCTGAACACAGCAGCAATGACAACATGGAGATTTTAGAGGGGGTGTGCCCCAGCTGTTCTACAACGTTGAAATCACTTTTCTTTATTATCTTGAGGATTTCTTCCATTTCCTGCTTGGAAGCCTCAACAATGGTCTTTGGTGCCTCCGTTCTGGCAGGCATATCAGCAGCAATTCCCTTGCCCCGAGTATCAGATGACTCAGTAGCAGGGGTGGATACTTGGTCAGGGGGAGAAACAGGCACCCTGGCAGGTGTGAAGACCAAAGGCCTATGAATTACCGGAGGAGCAATGTCTGGCGAGAACAGTCTTCCACTACGAGTGACCTTAGCAGGCCCGGTGATGTTGGAGACACTAGTATCAATGTTGAACTCTTGTTTCACACCCAGAACATAAACATCCGCCCCATAGTGCCATGGGACAGCCTTATCAGATTTGTAGGGTATAGGCCCCGGAACAGTAATGGTGATGGGAGCACTCTTGTGAACTGGCAAAATTTGGACAGGCTTCTTTGAAGGAGCCTTGGAATGGTTGTTGAAGATGGTAACGATCGACACTTCTTCAACAGGAGCAGCAGGAACAACAGTCTTTCTGAACAAAATCTCTCTACTATCTATCAGGTTTTGGACGCCTGACTTCAGCAGAGAACAACCAGCAGGGGAAGCAACACATAGAGGGCAACCTTCGCTACATCCCGGAAATAAACCGGCTAGCAACAGGTTCCTCTTGACCGTCAGCAACGGAGTAGCAACATCATCCACCGAAGCTACATACAAATCCTCCTCAACAGCATTCACTCCATGCTGGGGCATGGGAGCAGTTACAACATTCGGCCTCTCGGGCGCCTCAAACTGTATTTCCTTTGCATCAATGAGGTCTTGAACCTTATTCTTTAGGGCCCAACAGTCATCTGTGTTATGCCCCGGGCTATCAGAGTGGTAAACACAGCGAGCATTTGGATTAAACTTGGGGGATGCAGTATTGGGAAACTTTGGAGCCTCCCTGACAGTCACTAAATTGGTGGATAGCAACTGTGGCAGGATCTGTGATAAGGTCATGCTTAACCGGGTAAACTCTCTCCGGGGTCTTTCAAACTTTTGAGGATTAGTTGGCCGAGGAGCGGCAGCAGGTTTGGCAATCATTACCGCACTGACAGATTGGTGGCGTTCAGGTCGCTCTGTTCTCCGGGAGCTATATACAGCACTAGCCTCCTTTTTGAAGGGTTTCTTCTCAGTACTGGAGGAGGCAACTTTCTGTATCTTCCCCGATTTTATACCGGCCTCAATCCTTTCACCAGTCAGGATCAGATCAGTAAACCCAGCAGAGGAATTACCAATGAGATGATTGAAAAATGGACCAGATAGGGTCCCCAAAAACATATCTACCAGCTCCCGGTCCGTCAATGGTGGCTGCACCCTGCCAGCCAGGTCTCTCCATTTCTGGGCATACTCCTTAAAACCTTCACCCGACCCTAGCGACATACCCTGGAGTTGGGTACGCGTAGGAGCGAGGTCGGAATTATATTGATACTGCTTGTAAAAAGCAGTGGCCAGATCCTCCCAGTTACGAATGCTGATTCCATCCAGCTGATAGAACCATTCGAGGTGAGTCCCTGAAAGACTCTCCTGGAAGAAGTGGATCCAAAGGTTCTTGTCTGCTGTGTAAGGCTGGATCTTCCTTACATAAGAACGGAGGTGCATCTTGGGACAGGAAGCCCCATCATACTTCACGAAGGCAGGTGCTTTGAACTTGTGTGGGATCACCACCCCAGTAGATAACCCCAAGTCTCCGAAATCCAGTCCAGGCACCCGCTGAACTTCCATAGCCTTTAATCTGTCTTCCAGCTGCTTGTACCGGTCTTCAGCAGGAGGGTACTGTTCGTCGTTGAAGTCTGTTTCAGTATCAGAGCCCACAGGAGTAGGGACCTCCCTTTCTTGGTGACTACCTTCCTCCACAGATGGAGTAGTCCTTTCAGCTTCAACCAAGGTGTTCCCGAGTCTGCGCCCAGTGTTAAATAGCACAGTCCTCCTCTTCTTCTTAGTCTTCTTCAGAAGCATGGTCTTCAACTCTTGTTGACCCTGAGCCAAGCCCTTGATCAGCTCCTGAAATTGGGCGTTCTGCGCCTGAAATTGGACGTTCTGCGCCTGAAGAGCCTTGATAGATGCCTCGGTTGATGATTCAGGGTTCATGATGCTGAAATAAACAGCGAAGAACAGTAAACAACCTGAAAAGAAGAGTACCTATGATGCACATGATGAATGATATGTGTTTATGCAATGCATTCAAGAGTTCGAAAATTCAAATTTGTTGTAGACCAAAAGGAACACACGTTATTATTAAGAAAATCATTGTTTAATACATCAAAGCCTCATGGGCAAAAGTACAAAAAGATCAAATCAATCCCAAAATATGTTGCGCATCCTCTTTGGAGCTATGTAAGTGTTGAGGTTCCTTTCCTCATGCAACAGGCGGGTGAGCTCCAAGACCTTCTTTTCACTGGCATGCAAACTAGTCTCAAGAGAATTCCGCTCTTCCTTAAGCTGGATCCAGCTCTTCTGCATCTCTTCCCAGGATGTGGGCATATCAGGGTGCTGAATAACGTGAGACACCTCTCCTTCCAAGACAGGCTCTTTGATTACTGGAAGCATGTGAGGATAAGGCATTACTAACTTCTGAGAGCGGGCTCGTACCCACTTGAGGTAAGGCTCCAAAGGGATGGAGTTCCTGTGCCCCAGTGTCTTGCTGTCTATCCTACTAGGCATCCTCCAAGCTCTGATAAATCTCTGGCGAAGTCCTTGAGTATCGTTGTCGAAGTCAAAAACTATGTCAGGAATCAACATGTCATGAGGACCATCCCTCCGAGCATAACCAAATTGTCTCCAAGCCAGGCATGGGCTATAAGTAATACCCCCTCTGATTCCAAGTAAAGGAACATTAGGATACTCCCCGCAACGATCAATGATAGTGACATCTTCTCTGGACCTAGGGCACCAATGTATATCTGCATGTGTAAGAGTCATCAACCGTTGTGACCATCTCAAACCCCGCTCGTTCTTCAGGACTGATTGTGGAAGGTGCGAAATAAACCACTTTCCCAGGAGAGGAGTGCAACACATAAGGACACCTCTTTTTCTCATGGTTCGAGTGTAACATGAGTGAAGGAGGTCCCCCAGCAACGTAGGTATAGGATTCCTGGACATAAAGATCTGGACAGCATTGATATCAACGAGCTGGTCTGGGTTAGGGAACAACACCAACCCATAAACAAGAAGGGCCACAACCTCTTCAAAAGCTTGTAAGTCAAGGGAGTTCCAACATTCATAGGCCTTTTCAAACAGAAACCTGGCTAAGAACCCTTTGGTACCACTTCTAACTTCCCAATGTCCCTTGAGGTCAGATGACTGTAGGTGCAAGGCTTTAGCAATCTCTTCAAGCTTAGGTTCCTTTTCTGTACCGTTGAAGGGTAGCTGATCAAGGACAGGGATCTTCAGGAGTCGGGAGAACTCCTCCAATGTAGGTACCAACTGATAATCCAAGAAGGTAAAACAATGATGTAGAGGGTCAAAGAACTGGAATAAGACCTTTATCAGATCTTCCTCAATGTTGGTGTTGACCAAGCTGATGAGGCTTCCATGCCTTTCACTGAATGAAGAGTTCTCGGGAATCCTGGATATAAGCTCCTTAAGCTGAGGAGGGATCCTTACAAGACTGATTTGAATTGTCTTTCTACGAACAGTTTCCATGTCCTACAAAACAAGAACAAAGATGAAAATTCGAACCCCTGAAATGGTTAGTTAATGCATATGATGCTGGATGATGTCATGATGCTATGATTAAACACACCACGGATATGTACAAAGACAAACATGTAAGGCACACAAGGCACACAAGACAAGCCCTTAAGGTTTAAGGCCAGCATGGGGTCTGGGTAGTACCCTCTTGAAGTTGGTGAGTTCAACCTGTCCTAATCAAAGTAACCGGGTTCTAAGGTTCCCAATATCACGGGATTGCTTTCATTGTTCATCGTTTCGATTTAGCCACTGAACTGGCGACTGAAATATTCCAGGAAAGCAACCCTCAATTGAGTGTAGTATCGAGTATCAACCAACCTCGGACTGCACCAAAGTCAGTTATCTCACTACCCTAAAGAGGCCAAGATGGTTCAATTAAGGTTCCTAAGGTCTGTTGATGCTTCATGACACCACATGGAGGCCCCGTACTCTCCTTGACTGAACTCAAGGGTTACCGGTACACACCAAAGTGCCACATCAACGTAGCAGACTGCTTCAACCATGTCGGTATACCCCGCACAGTTCCCTCACAGCCTTGTTGCTACTTTCTAAGAAGGTATCCCCAGATCCGGGTTAGGATCTTTAGCACTCCCAAGCAACCCACAATAATAAAGCAAGCAAAGAAGACAATTGAAAACATAGTTATGACCTAGCCCTAAGGTATACCTCACTTTAAGTTTAAGTCCCCAGCAGAGTCGTCAGTTCTGTGATCGGTGGATCTGGAACTGACTGTTTTAAAGCTGGTTCGCGAAATGTCGCGGAAGCAAGAGTCGCCACCGTCTTTTATTTTCTCCAAATGGAAAGGACAAAAGCACAGAAAAATTCCTTAAAGAGATCGCTCTCGGTTCGGGAGGTAGGTTATAGAAAGGGAAGGTGTTAGCACCCTTTCTATCCATGGTTATCCACGGGATCTTAGATACTTGCTCAATTGTGTTTTCAAAAACGGTTTGTTTGCTTTTCAATTGTGGGTTTTAAAAAGTTTCTTTGAAAAATTTCAGTTCGACTCGTACGTCAGAGTGTTTGAAAAATTTGCTTTGAAAGCTTTTGAAAATGTGTTGGTGTGAAAAGTATTTTTGTTTGAAATTAGAGCAAGTATCCTTGAGAACCTACCTACCCTAAGGAATTCGTCTGGGTAAATGTCCTTTAAAGTAGTGCCATCCCACCATTGAGAGATAGGTAGCACCACCGTTGGAGGTGTTCGGGTCAATTCGAGGTTCGGGACATGGTGATCACCGGAGCAATGGGAAGACACCTTAGAAGCTACCCTCATGCCAGGTTCCCAGATCATGAGGACTTACTAAGACATCCTCTACTCGACGATCACCTTTCGAAAGGCAACAGTGAGGCGTACCCTAGGGGTGGTGTGTGCGGTTCGTGTGTTGTTTTCATTGATATTTGTCTTGTTCATGTTATTGGTGTTCTACGCTTGATTTTATTATGGTCATTCATTCTTTCATGCTTGGTTAACAGTTAATATTTGCGGGAAAATAAATCTAAACTATTACAAATGGCGCGGGTCCACATCGCCAAAATTAAACCGAACCCGATTTGACAGAAAGTAAATAAAGCAAATAAAAGTGCGAGAAAGTAAAAATTGTTACAAGGCTTTGGGACATATACATAATTATTTAAACGATATAAAATAAATGTGCAAATTAAACAAATTATGGACATGGGCGTTGGACCCTTTTACAACAAATTAAAGTTAATAAGGAATTAAAAATTAAAATAAGAAAGAATGTTTTTTTGGTATTTTGTGTTTTTAGGATTTAAAAGAAAAAATAATTAATTAAAATTAAAATGAAGCGTCAAACCCTAATTCTAATGTTTTTTAGGTTTATTGTGAAAATATTAAGTTTTAACCTAATTTAAATCTAAGTTAATTTATATGCCAGATTTGATTATAGAAGAAAAATGAATATTATTATTGTAAAAAAAAGAATTAAAGAATCAAAATTAATTAAACCTATTTCTACATATTTTTGGATTTTTATTTATTAAAAGAATTAAAGTTAAAATCTATTTTACTAAATTTATTTACATGTTAATTATTTACAAGAAAATAAATAAAATAAATATTTTTTATGTTTTTATCCTTTTTCTGATTTTTTTTGATGTTTTTCATATTTTGTAAAAATGATTAATAAATTAAAACAAGAAGACAAATAAAAATAATAATTAAAAGAGATGAGAAAAATAAAAATATTTGCAAACCAGGGTGGGGGTGTAGTCCCAATTTGTGAGGTATAGTCCAAGCAAATCTGGCCCAATTAAGCTTGAGTCCATTTGACTTTTGGTGTAACGTGTGATACATTTGACTAGGGTTTAGTGTGCTCATCAACCTGGAGCCTTTGATTTGTTTCTGAGGGACGCGTGGCCATTGGATTTGGAAGGTGTATGGTGGACCACGTTACTGAGCCTGCACATGAACGCTTAATTGGAAAAAACAAATGGAAAGCATGAGACCTGGGATCGAACCCAGGCCATATAGGATACCAACGCTTGCTTTTGCCATCTGAACCAAATAACACGTTTGTTATATTAATAACAAATAAAAAATATATAAGAAAAGCGAAGTGTTAGTGGGTCCTGCGCGCCAGTTTTCAAACACACCAATCACCGCGTGACACTGCATCGTCTTCTTTCTTTTTCCTGAAACACAAACCTTAAGCAACGGTTTTAGATGCGTGGTTTTAGAGGACTTTTGGAAAAATAGCGAATAGCATTATAAGCTTCATAAATTGTTCGCGAATGATGGGTTTTCTTCGTCTCTCTGTACTGAGTTGGATGGCCATGGTCTTGAGGCTTAATTTTGCTTTATTGCAAAAGCCCCAAATTCGAGCTCTGAAAACCCTAAAAAGTAAACATGGTAAAACCGTATATATGGCACAAAAACGAAATTAATCATGTCAGTTAGCTTGGAAATTTGACAAGGAACATGAATGTATAATCAAAATGCAATGAGGATGTCTAAAACTGAAAACACGATCATCACTTTTTTGCTGTACAGGGAGGGTTCTATGTACCAATTCCTGGAGTTTTAGTGGATGTTAGGGATTGCAATGTGATCAGGAGAGCTTGAGGAAGCTATTAGAAAAAGAATCAAGCTTTGAATCGCCCTCTAGTAGTGATTTCAGAATCCAATTTTCAAGTCAAAATTCCAAGTTTTTTATGAGCCTTTGAGCGCAGCATTTGGTCTGTTGTGGTTAGGGTTTGACTTAGCACTTATGAGGCAAGAGAGTTAGGTCATTAGTTGGCCTTTATTCATGCCCATGAGAGAATTGGTCTTTGGTCTTTTACCATTAACAAACTTTTCCCTTTTTTAAGCAAAACCAAGACTTGGTGTATAATCTAACCCTAGCATGAGTTTGTGAGCTGGCACATGATATATGGAAGCTATCCCAATTCAAATGACATTATTTCGTTGACTTTTGAATTTTATTTGAATTTTTAAAGATTTAAAATGAATTAAATCATCAAAAATTAAATAAAATAGAAAAATCAATATTTGGTCTTGAAATTAATTATGGGACACGTGTGTGGCATGAAAAGGCTGAATCAAGTGGAAGAAAGTGGGCCCTTTTGTCAAAAATTGAAGTTTCAAGGATAGTTGACTTTTGCCATTTCACAAACATTTCCCAACTTCTCCAATGCATAACTTGCTCAATTTTTAAGCTTTTCTCATGTTCTTGGACATTTTGGAAAGGTCTTTGAGTCATTTAACCAATGCCTTTGGTCCCATGTCATTTTGTTTTTCCAATCTCAAGTTATGGCCTTTGACTTAAAGTCCCTTTTTGTTGACTTTTGAAAATGACCTATAATGTTGAAATTGATAACTTTTTGTGAGAGCATTTCTTGGACTTGAGGTATGAAGATGAGTTGTAGGAAATGTCTTTCTCTTCAAAATGAGCTTTGGATGGGATTTTTCTGATAATCCATGTGAAAGTTATGCTCTGGTCAATTTCAGTTGACTTTTTCAGCTGTCCAAATATAGCAACTTTTGCATCTTTGATGATTTCTGAGCCAAATTTTGAGAATCATGATCAAGCATTGATCAAATGATGTTTGTGGCTTCAAAATGATATGTTGACCAAAAATTTGAACTTTTGACTGTCAAATGACCATTTTGCCCCTACAGTTGACTGTAGTGCAATTTAGGGTTTTGACTGTGCAATTTTGAGCTGAATGCCTTGAAACTTGATATGAGGATGCTTGACCATGTTTGTAAGCATATGAGACTTGATTGGGCCTTTGAACACTTCCTTTTCTTGATCAGACTCAAAACCCTAATTTTGACTGTATGAGAGACTGTTGCACTGCACAACCCTTGGGGAATTTTGTAGCTTGGCTTGGCAATTTCTTGAGGAATATGGGAGGGCAAATTTTGGGGTATAACATCATGGAACAAAGCAACCATGGCACACTGATATGTTGCCCCAAAATTCTTCAATCCAAGAGGCATGACCTTGTAGAAAAAGGTACCCCATTGAGTAACAAAGGTTGTCTTCTCCATGTCTTCGGGAGCCATTTTAATCTGATTATAACTGGAGAAACCATCCATAAAGGAGAATACCTTATGCTGTGCGGTGTTGTCAACCAAAACGTCGATATGAGGCAGAGGGAAATCATCCTTGGGGCTTTCCCTGTTCAGATCCCTATAGTCAACACACATCTGAACCTTACCATCCTTCTTCGACACAGGAACCACGTTGGCCACCCATTGTGGGTAAGAAGTAACTGCTAGAAAACTGGCGTCAAACTGCTTCATAACTTCGGCCTTGATCTTCTCAGACATCTCCGGGCGCATTCAGCGAACTTTCTGTTTCACTGGAGGACAGTCTTCCTTGGTAGGCAAGCGGTGAACCACGATATCAGTATTCAACCCAGTCATATCTTCATAAGACCAGGCAAAGATCTCAACATAGTCACACAGCATCTGAATCAACCGTTGCTTAACACTAGCTTCCAGATTTGCATCGACCTTGACCTCTTTCTTGTCTACCTCTGTACCCAGATTCACTATTTCTACTAGCTCTTCATGCGGTTGTATGGCCCTCTCTTCCTGAAGTAATAGTCTAGCAAGTTCCCCAGGAACTTCACAATCATCTTCACGTTTGTCTTCGACTAAGTTGATCGGACTTTCAAAGTCATAACCGACAATAGCAGAGTCGTTATCAGTGGGATCCAGAGTGGATATAGACCTGTATATGTGAGTGTGTGTAAAATAGTTGTTTTGCAAGATAAAAAGAAAAACAAGAGCGCGAAGTTTGAAATGCAAGAAAACGTCCAATGCTTTTATTAATGATATATGAAAATGAAACACATAAAGCCCTCACAAAAAAAGCCACGGTGTCTCGGGTAAGGCACCGGGCAGTAAAAGTTTAAAATATTGTCTGTTACAAATTCAAAACAAAAGTCTCATTATTGGGTAATATAAGAAACTGGCATGGAATCCTTTGTCGTCCAATTGCTTAATCCACTGTCGGCAGTCGGGTAGATCTAACTGTCAATATCAAACTCTTCATCATCATCTTCCCTAATAGCATTCACTCCCGCATCATGTTTGGGCATAGGTGCCACTATGACATTAGGCTTTCCAGGCGCTTTGAACTCAATCTATTTAGCCTCAATCAGATCTTGTACTTTATTCTTCAGGACCCAACAATCATTCGTATCATGTCCCAGGCTATCAGAATGAAAAGCACAGCGGGCGTTCGGGTTGTACAGTGGTGATGTCGTATTGGGATTCTTCAGGGCTTTCTTCTTGGTTCTCTCCCCCTCCAAATGAGTGGGATAAATTGACTTCATCTTGCAAATTGTTCCCAAACCTGCGACCCATGTTCAGAAGGACCGTCTTCTTCTTCTTCTTCTTCTTCTTCTTCTTATCCTTCAAGATAAGAGTCTTCAGATCTTGCTGACCCTTAGCCAACTTCATGAACATTTCCTGGAATTGAGCGTTTTGAGCTTGTAGAGCCTTGATAGCTTGATCAGTTGATGTTTCAGCAGACATGATGCTGAAATAAACAGCGAAGAAGATGAGAAACCTGTAATGGGTACCTGTGATGAGGTGCATGGAATGAAATGAGTATGATATGATTTCAAAGACGTCGAGAGATTCAAATCCGTAAACCAAAATGAAACACACTTTTATTAGATAAACTTGAAACAATGTTTGATAAATGCCTTTAAGGCGTTACAAAAGGAAATACTGAAAAGTAAATCAAAACTAGAAATAACAAAAGACATCAACGCTCCCATGGCCGTTTCCCTTTGGTACTGACATAGTCGTTGAGGACCTTCTCATTCTCCAGCTGTCTTGTAAGCTTTAGAATCTTCCGCTCCTGCCCGTGATACTTTTCTCTGTAAGTATCCCACTCTTCTCTTAGCTGCATCCAAGACCTCTTTAATGCCCCAATGTTAGTGGGCATGTATGGATGGAGAATGGTAGGAGGAACCCCTTCTTCATCAACAATCTCAACAGTCACAGGCAAGACAGCTTCGTACGGCATTCCCAGCTTTTGAGCATGTATACGAACCCATCGGAGATACGGTTCCATCGGAAGAGAGGTCTTCATCCCTAACTCATGTGGATCATACCGGTGCACCCTGTCCCAAGCTCGTATGAACCTGCGGCGATGCTCGTCACTATCCCCTTGGAAGTCAAAGGCAATTCTTGGCATCAGCAACTCATGAGGTCCTTCCCTCCTAGCTCGCCCAAACTGACGTAAGGCCAAACAAGGATTATAGGTGATCCCTCCTCGAATTCCAAGTAGTGGAACATTGGGGTATTCCCCACAGCGATCAATAATAGTTACGTCTTCCATGTCTTTAGTGCTCCAGATGATGTCTGTGTGAGCCAAGGACATAATTTTGTAGGCCCAACCCATGCCTTCCTTGTTCTTCAAAACAGATTTGGGGAGGTGAGAAATAAACCACCTCGCCAGCAATGGTGCACAACACATAAGGGTTCCCCGTTTCCGAGCAGTACGGGCATAAAGGGAGTGCAACATGTCACCTAGGAGAGTGGGCACAAGATTACGAGACATAAAAATCTTCACTGCATTCATGTTGACGAAAGAATCGGAGTTAGGAAACAACACCAAACCATAAATGAGAAGAGCCAGAATGTCTTCAAATGCCTGAAATTCTAGACTGTCCCAAAACTGATTAGCCCGATCAACCAAGAACTTAGCCAAGAAGCCTTTTGTCCCACTTCGAGTCTCCCAGTTAGACATTACCTCAGCCTTTGTCAGATGGAGGGCTGAAGCAATCTCTTCTGGCCTAAGGACTTTCTCCCAACCTATAAACGGGGTCTGCTCTAAAATAGAGATACCAAGTAGATCAGAGAATTCCTCCAGAGTAGGGACTAACTGATAGTCCGGGAAAGTGAAGCAGTGGTATAGTGGATCAAAGAACTTGCACAAAACACTCATCATCTGTTCATCTAACCGTCCACAACCTTCAACCTTTCTTCAAGAGCTTTATATTGATTGAGCGCCAAGGGATTCTCAACCATCTTAAGTTGGTGTGTCTAAGTAGCGCCTTCCAAACAAGGTCTTCATACTGTAGGCCTATGTAATTATCCGTATTATTGACCAAAATCTGTAAAATATGGGGTGCCCCTACCTTCGGTAGAGGTGGGACAAACCTTTCAGTATCAGCTTGTCTGACCTCTTGTTGTGCTACAATTCACTTTAGAGGTCCTGACTCTGGTTTTTTTCTCGGTTGATGATCACTCGATGCACTAATAGTTTGGGCTACTTCTTCAAAGGTTGCCCTAGGAATCTGTTCTTGCCTCTCAATGATGTTCTTTAAGGCTAGAAGAACCTGGCTGATGTCTCCTTTCATTGAGTCGATATTACCTTTCACTTGCTCCAAATCTTCCTTGATGGCAGCTTGGTTCTCTTTGATTTTTTCCATCACTTCCTTTTGATGGGATCTTATTTGATATGGAGGTCAGAGAGGCGGTGCTTTTCTACCAATGGTTTAACTGGAGATGATTTTTTATTTTAAAAATAGTGAATTTTTGTATGTAATGTGAAATGCGATGTTTGCGAATGCATGGTTGCGTATGAACATGCTAAGAGTTTTGTTTTTAATATCTTATTCATTTGGATATATATATATATATATATATATATATATATATATATATATATATATATATATATATATATATATATATATATATATATATATATATATATATATATATATATATATATATATATATATATATATATATATATATATATATATATATATATATATATATATATATATATATATTAGGCTTAATTTCAACTTTGATCCTTCTGTTTAGCTTTTTTCTTGATTTTGATCCCTCCATTATAAAAACCACTATGTTAGTCTATTTTTTAAGTTTTCTGTTGAATTTTGGCCCCCTTCAAATATGAGTGTATTTTTGTATGACGTGGCATTATTTTTGCTTATGTGTCAATGCCATGTCATTTTAATATTAATATAATTATTTTTTATTTCAAATAATGAAGCCTTCATTGTTTTTGTGTTAAATGTTAAAATTCAAAAACATAAAATCCTCAAAATAATTGTCACACATGAGACGCGAACCTTTGCCCTCCTTCCACTTAAAATACCAGCGCCCTTATCACTAGGCTATGCAGATTCATTTATTAATTTTCTAAACAATTTTTATATATATGCAGTATAATATTTAGAACATATAAACTGAAATGAATTCATGGCTGCTGAGAGCTTTTGGATTAAGTGCTTCTTCCATGGTTGCTGAATCAAAAAAATGTAATATTTAACACCAAAACAACAAAGGCTTCATTATTTGAAATAAAAAAAATATTATATTAATATTAAAATGACATGGCATTGACACATAAGCAAAAAATGTACCACGTAATACACTCAGATTTGAAGGGGGACCGAAATTCAACACAAAACTTAAAAAATGGACTAAAATAGTGATTTTTATAATGGAGGGATCAAAATCAAGAAAAAAGCTAAACAAAGGGACTAAAGTTGCAATTAGCCTATATATATATACACACACACACACACACACACTTAGGTTTTGCTTTTTATTAGTGAGCATCTTAAAATAAATACACAAACGAGATAATGGAAACAAAAACTTTTATTATTAAAAAAAATCATCCTTACAATGAGAACACAATTCAGATATTGAAAAATATTCGAACCAAAACATCAAAATTTATTTGCTAGAAGGAATAACAAAGGGAAACAAAATCTTTTAAGTACGCATGCAGATATATGCTCTGAAACCATCCACCATCTTCCTACAAAGCTTGAGGAAGTCTTCAACATCTTTTGGAAGCGAGACCATCACATTTTCTACATCTCTCAAACTTCTAGGGATGCCACCAATGACATTGTTGGATAAGAAGGCGAGTTTTGCATGCTTGTCTTTATAGAACTGATATTCTTGGTAGAGGTCCTGAATTATCTTATGATTATCATTTCCCTCTTTAGCGATCCTTGTATACTGCTCTTCCCAATATAATTTCTCAACCCTCATCTCTGTATAGAGTCTCCTCTGTATGAGGAAATTCTTTCGGAGGTCTTCTAACTCATGACAAACTTGCTCATATTCATCAGTCTTTTGGGCGAGAAGTCTTTCTGCCTTTATCCTCTTGAGACATTCTCCTACATCTGATTCTTGGCTATCTTGGAGTATTGTAGTAAGATACTGAATTTTCTCTTCTTGATCTAAAGAAGCTTGTTCCAGACTTTGAATTTGAGCCCTCAAGTTCTCTTCCATCTCCTTTTTATCTTACATCGCCTTTTCATACCACCTACTTAGCTTCCCGATTTCCCTAGCAGCATCCTCCAAATGTTGGTTATGGGAAATCAAGTTGAAGGTAACACTCAACAATCCTTCGGTTCAACATTTTCGTTTAAGACTCTCCTTTTCAAATGCTTCACGGTCTTTCTGAATCTGTTGGTCCTTTGACTCGAGCTCGTGTTGCATCTGTCTTTTCTCCTTAGCTAAGTTATGAAGGTTAAGCTCCAATTCTTCTTTCTCCTTTTGAGCTTGATCCAAGGCTTTCTTCAAGTTATCTATTTCTTATCAGGACATATGCAGAGGATCTGGGACATATGGCTTGTATTCTGGATCAACGTCAAATGGTAGTTTAATAACTTTCACCCTATCCAAAACCAATCGAGTGTAAGGTTCTTTAACCACAACATTCTTCTTTTTAGCCTTCCTCTTGTTTATCCTATTCTATGCTCGAATTATCTTATTGAGCAAATCTCGGTCATTTTTTCCCATGTCGTAAATGATTGTTTATTGAAGTTGTTCATCAGAGGGTTTATCCTCCAAAGTGTATCTCAGTTGTTGCAAAATTAAAGTAGAGTTATAATTGATGCAACCATGTGACCAAATCAACAAAACATTAGGAAAATCTCCACAATTGTAAATGATATCTCCAATGTTTAGCCTCCCCGCATATCACAACACAGAATCAGCAGTAAGAGACCATAATTTTTGAGGCCACTGGTATCTTATCAAATTTGGAACCATGTAGTATTCTTTGTAAAGATGAGACATAAACCAAGAATATAGAAGTGGGATACAATAGTTTAGCGTACCCATCCCCTTTTCGTAATGAGTGTGAAGAGCATAGTAAATATCGACAAGTAGAGAAGGAGTTGGTGTTGGTGTAAGCCCTAGAGGCCAATACTTTTGGTACTTGTATCGAATTATTTATTAATAATAAAAGGAATTTCTTTATTATGTTTGCTTTCCAAAATAATAAAGTCCCTAGAATGGTTTATTTGTTTAATGAAATGTTAAGTGTGACTTAATCATGAGATCCCATTAAGCATAAGACACTATTCTTAAAGTATCCGTAGTCAAGCTTTAATGTGAAGTGGGATAACATTAAAGCATTAAGATTATTATGAAGATAGATTGATGATCACATCTCATGGATCATAGATAAGGAGTTATCAAGTCTTGACATATGTATGAATATTAGGAGTAATATTTATACTGGATTGACCCACTATGAGAATACTACATAGAATGTTATGCAAAGTGTCATAAGTTATTCTCATGATGATAATGGTGTGTACCACCCTTCGACCTGAAACCACTATGGACCCTAGATGTAGAGTCAAGTACTTTATTGCTGATTAAACGTCATCCGTAACTGGATGACTATAAAGACGGTTGATGGGTACTTCACAAAGCATGCTAAGGGACATGAGTGACCTAGATGGAATTTGCTCATCCTGCATAACAGGATAAATGTCTAAGGGCCCAATATTGAACTGGACAAGGGTGACACAGTGTATGCCTTGTGTTCAATATAGACATGAGGGCAAAAGGGTAATTGTACAACACAAATATTATCACGGAAAAGGTTTGGTCAGATCACATGACATTTTCGTGACTTGGCTAACAGTGATGTGTTGCTAGATACTGCTCACTATTTATTATATTAAATATGTGATTTAATATAATTGCCAACATCGTGAAAACCTACAGGGTCACACACATAAGGACAGGTTGATGAGAGATAGAATAAATAAGGAACACCGTAAGGTACGGTGCACTTAAGTGTAATACGGAAAGTGGTAAGGTACTGTGATCGGTGGATCTGGAACTGACTGTTTAACGCTGGTTCGCGAAATGTCGCGGAAGCAAGAGTCGCCACCGTCTTTTATTTTCTCCAAATGGAAAGGACAAAAGCACAGAAAAATTCCTTATAGAGATTGCTCTCGGTTCGGGAGGTAGGTTATAGAAAGGGAAGGTGTTAGCACCCTTTCTATCCATGGTTATCCATGGGCTCTTAGATACTTGCTCATAGGTGTTTTCAAAAATGGTTTATTTGCTTTTCAACTGTGGGTTTTAAAAAAGTTTCTTTGAAAATTCCAGTTCGACTCTTGTATCGGTCCTCAAGAGTGTTTGAAAGATTGCTTTCGAAAGCTTTTTGAAAAGGTGTCGGTGTGAAAAGTATTTTTGATTTTGTTTTGAAATTTAGAGCAAGTATCTAGAGTCATCTACCTACCCTAAGGAATTCGTCTGTGTAAATGTCCTTTAAAGTAGTGCCATCCCACCATTGAGAGGTAGGTAGCACCACCGTTGGAGGTGTTCGGGTCAATTCGAGGTTCGGGACATGGTGATCACCAGAGCAATGGGAAGACACCTTAGAAGCTACCCTCATGCCAGGTTCCCGGATCATGAGGACTTACTAAGACATCATCTACTCGACGATCACCTTTCGAGGCAAGGCAACAGTGAGGCGTACCCTAGGGGTGGTGTGTGATTTTGTGTGTCATGTTCATTTATTTTTGTCTTGTCATGTCAAAGTGATCTACGCGTTCGTTTTTATTTTAGGCCATTCATTCTTGCATGCATTTATTTAGCAGTTAAAAATTGCGAGAAATTAAAAGTTCTAGACTATTACAAAGGCGCGGGTCCACATCGCCAAAATTTCCAGGACCCGATTTGACAGAAAGTAAAGAAATAAAGTAAAGTGCGAGAAATTAAGTTTACACGGCTTTGGGAGAGGTACATAAATATTTACAAGAAATAAAATAAAAATGTGCGAAACAAATTAATAATCGAAAGCGAGGGCGTTGGACCCTTTTTAATGAAATTAGATTAAATGCTTAAATTAATTAAATTAAAATAAAAAAAGAAATTATTTTGGTATTTTTTGGATTTATGATTTTTTTAATGAGAATTAAATGAAATTAAAATATTAACCCTAATTCTACAACTTTTATTTATTAAGAAAAAATATTAAAGTTAAACCTAAATAAACCTAATTAATTACATGCAATTTGATTTATAAAAAATAATATTTAATAAGTAATTATGGTGAGAAAAAAAAGAAAAGAATGGAAAATTATTTGAAACCCTAATTCTACCAATTTTTAGGTTTTTATTGAAAAAATATTAAGATTAACCCTAGATTTTAAAAAACTAAATTAAATTAATGAGATTTATTTGCAAAATATAACATTAAATAAAATACTTATTTTTGTCTTTTTCTGATTTTTATATTGTTTTTTATGTTTTTATGAAAATATTAAATTAAAGAAATTAATTAAAAAGAGAAATAATTGAATCAAATAAAAGATGAAAAAAAATATAAAAGAAATTGCAAACCTTGGGGGGTTCTGTCCCCAGTTGGAGGTATGTCTTAGCAATTTAGGCCCATCTGTTTTAGGGCCTCATTTGACTTTTGCACTGGCATGTGTACGCGTGGACTGAGACACACCATATGCTCTAAATCCTGGCCTTGGGTTTGACATAGTGGGACGGGTGGCACGCCTGGATGTAAGGCCATAGGGTGGACGCTTGCAAGGGAATTACACAAGAACACAATTATGAGAAAAATATAAGGAAAGGGAGGGGGACCTGGGATCGAACCCAGGTCCTGATGATTACCACTACTATGCCTTGCCAAACGCGCTGCTTTACTTCTTTGTGTATCATATAACCAATAAACATAATATAATAAAACAATCGTTAGTGCTTTTTTCCGCGCGAAAATTTGAATCAACCAACCAACGCCTTACACTTCATCATCTTCTTCCTTAATGCGTTTTCCTGAAAATATAAAAGGGTTAGCGGGGGTTTTAAACCCCCCCAAAATATGCAATTTCATGAAATAGCGAATAGGCCATATGGCCACATAAATTAGGCGCGAGGGTTCTGTTGTTTTCGTCCAAGCATGCTGAGTCCATTCATGGTATTGTGATATTCTAATTTTACCATATTCAAAAACCCCTAATTTGAAAGTTGAAGAACCCTAACATCCTTTAATGGTGAAATCGCGTATGGGTGATGAAAATGCAATCAAACAACTGGGTTAGCTTCAGAATCAAACAAGGAACATAAATCAAGCATTAAAAAGTACTAAAAACGCATGAATCATGATGCAAGCATATGAAAAAATTTCTGTACAGGGCACCATTGTTCTCACGTTTCTTGGTGTTAGAGCTTATGGTTTTGATCCAAATTCCTTCCTTGAAGTCTCAGCAAGCCAATGGAATAGTTATTTTGGCTTGAATCGCCCTAAAACCTAGTTTTCAGTTTTCAACTTTTTGGCAAAAAACTCAAGTTTGGTTCTTTGTGTATGGCGCAGCTTGGTCGTTGTATGCATTAGGGTTAGCATCAATATATACATGTGAATGATTAGGGTTGAGAAAATTGATAAAAAATCCATGAATTGATGAAGGGATATTTGATTTTTATGGCATAAGTTTTCAAATCTTTTTCATGCAAACTTGGTTCAAATCATGTCCAATTATCAAGATTCTTTCCAAATCTGATTATACACAAAATCTTGAGACTATTTCATGCACAAAAAGATTTAAAAAGTTAGGCTTAGTATTTTCCACATATTTATTTTAATTAAATGAATTATTAATAATTAAAAATCCAAATAAATAAATAAAAATGATAAAAAACTTCCCTTTGGGCCAAATGGTCGTGCACATGCTTTGGATGATGAATTGTGGAAGAAAAAGAGGCCCATTAGCATTTTTAAGACATTTGAAGCAATGTTGACTTTTCAAAATACCTAAAAATTTCCCAACTTCCACAAGGCATAACTTGCTCAATTTTTAAGCTTTGCTTATGTTCCTTGACATTTGGGAAAGGTATTTGAGTCCTCTAACCAATGTCTTTGGTCCCATGTCATTTTGATTTACCAATCGCAAGTTATGGCCTTTTACTTAAAGTCCCTTTTTGTTGACTTTTGAAAATGACCTATAATGTTGAAATTGATAACTTTTTGTGAGAGCATTTATTGGACTTGAAGTGTGAAGAGGAGTTGTAGGAAATGTCTTTATCTTCAAAATGAGCTTTGGATGGAATTTTTCTGATAATCCATGTGGAAGTTATGCCCTGGTCAAGTTACAGTTGACTTTTCCAACTGTCCAAATATGGAAACTTTTGCATCTTGAGACTTTTTGAGCCAAGCTTTGAGAATCATGATCAAGCATTGATCAAATGATGTTTGTGGCTTCAAAATGAGATGTTGACCAAAAATTTGAACTTTTGACTGTCAAATGACCATTTTGCCCCTACAGTTGACTGCAGTGCAATTAGGGTTTTTGACTGTGCAATTTTGTGCTGTAAGTCTTGAAACTTGGTATGATGATGCTTGACCATGTTTGTAGGCATGTGGGACTTGATTGGACCCTTGGAAACTTCATTTCCTTTGTCAGAACCAAAACCCTAGTTTTGACTGTTAGGAAGCCCTTGAACTGTGCAACCCTTGGGGAATTTTGAAGCTTGCTCTTTGCAATTCTTGAAGAATATGGGAGGGAAAATTTTGGGGTACAACAGTTGCCCCTGTTCAATCTTCTTAGACCTGAGGATGTAGATTGGCTGACGTGCCTTTCGTAATCCGAAGGTGGAAGATGATTGAACACTAGAGTGCCCAGAAATTTGCGATCACATAGTAGTACGATGATGGGAATGGGCTTATAGATGCCATTTGGAGATTGATGGATAGGATGATGGGCTTATAGATGCCATGCTAAGAGATGATGGAAGGTGGATGGGCTTATAGATGCCATATGGATGTTGATTGCGTAAGAGATTCCTTAGCGAGAACTTGCATATCTGCAAAAGAAAATGATTACCTGACTTGTTGCCGGAGCTGGTCTTCAGATGCTTTGTATAGATGTGTCCTGACTGGTTACAGGAGCTGAATCTGGAGCTTCAAACGGTGATGAATGAACCTGGGATGGTTACTACCTCAACAGGAACGGTGAGAGAACCTTAGATGACTACTACCTCAACAGGAACGCTGAGAGAATCTGGGGACGATTACTACCTCCACAGTAACGGGGAGAGAACCATAGGCGACTTCAACCTCAACAGTAATCATTGAGAGAATCTTGGACGACTTCAACCTCAACAGTAATCATTGAGAGAATCTTAGATAACTTCTTCTTCAACAGTGACGCTGAGCGAATCTGGGGATGATTACTACCTCCGCAGTATCGTGGAGAGAACCATAGGCGACTACAACCTCAATAGCAATCATTGAGAGAATCTTGGATAACTTCAACCTCAACAGCAATCGTGAGAGAATCTTGGGATGATTACTACCTCCGCAATATCGGGGAGAGAACCAAAGGCGACTACAACCTCAATAGCAATCATTGAGAGAATCTTGGATAACTTCAACCTCAACAGCAATCATTGAGAGAATCTTGGGATGACTTCAACTTCAACAGTAACGCTGAGTGAATCTGGGGATGATTACTACCTCCGCAGTATCGGGGAGAGAACCATAGGCGACTACAACCTCAACAGCAATCATTGAGAGAATCTTGGACGACTTCAACTTCAACAGTAACGTTGAGCGAATCTGGGGATGATTACTACCTCCGCATTATCGGGGAGAGAACCATAGGTGACTACAACCTCAACAGCAATCATTGAGAGAATCTTGGACGACTTCAACTTCAACAGTAACGCTGAGCGAATATGGGGATGATTACTACCTCCGCAGTATCGGGGAGAGAACCATAGGCGACTACAACCTCAACAGCAATCATTGAGAGAATCTTGGACGACTTCAACTTCAACAGTAACGCTGAGCGAATCTGGGGATGATTACTACCTCCGCAGTATTGAGGAGAGAACCATAGGCGACTACAACCTCAACAGCAATCATTGAGAGAATCTTGGACGTCTTCTACTGAGTCTTTATCAGGAAAATCTGTTTGGGGTCGACTTAGCTGGACTAGAGAAGGCCTTGGACTGGATAAGAAACAGAAAAATCTTAGGGTCGATTTAACTGAACCGGTCTAGGTCTTGAAATGTAGCCGAGAACTTGACTGGATCTTTCCTGAAAGGTAAAGGTCAGTCATATGTCATGCATGATATGGATCAAGCAATGATGTTCTCAACATAAATGAGATTTGTAAGATATGATGCGTATATGCATGCTATAATGATGTATGTGATGTTTATGAATGTATCTTTGCCGTCTAGGAAAGTAAATCCTTGACGTGTGCCGGGAAGTCACTCCTGGGCTGATGTTGAAGAATAGATTTTTGCTTCCGCTGGGGATGATAGTTGCAAGAATTCCGGTAGAAGAAGATAACTCCGTTGGGGAATAAACTTGGCGAATGAATTACTCTGCAGGGAGAAAAATACTCTAACGATCTTGCTAGGAAGCAATACTCTGTGGGGAGAGAGGTATTTTGCTGAGTTGTTGAAAATAACTTGCTGGGGATACCATTGTTATGTTGGAAGTGTTAATAGACTTCGCTGGGGATAAGAAGACTTCGTCGAGGACGCTCTTTCCGTGGCTTTTGGCTGAGGATAACCCAGTTATATCCTGGTAGGGAAATAACTCTTTGAATAAAGCCGGGAGACACATTCGTGCTCTGCGAGGATAGGCTTCCAGAATCTACTGGGGATAAGCTTACTGCTTGGGGGAGATGGATTCCAACTTTCTTGGGGAAACTGGATTGGACTCTCCTGGGGAAGTATTGGACTGTATTGGTTATGTTCTTCAACGGAACCTACCTTGATACCTTGGAGGACAGAACAATCAGATTGCTTAGACAACTTTTTATTGCCCTCGTTTCTGATGTGGGGGAGGAAGATACCTGTGGAGGTGCTTGATGACTACCGATTTGACCAATCTTCTTCTGGTAGGCAAGTGACGAGATGACAGGACATAGTCGTACGCTTTGATCCCTAACTTTTGCCTGGACCGCCCTTTCGGGTTTTCAGTCCACCAGGATACCCATTTTTGCCCAAGCCGCCTTTTCAGGTTTTCGACTTGCCGGGTGTACAGATTTTTTCATTTCATCCCTTATTTTTGCCCGAACCCTTTTGGTTCGCCGGGAAGCCCTTATTTTTGCCTAGGTATGTCAACCTAGCGGGTCTTTGACTTTGCGTAGTATTTTTTTTGACTATGTCCATGTTCTCAGGATGTAGGGAGTTGCCCCTATTAGAAGTGTTATGTCATGCCACCAGAAGATGTTTGGTCAGGCAAGATTCGTTGCTGGAGTGCCCCAAGTGACTTAGGCGGAGATTTGCCCCAGGCTGTTTGGCCTTTGAGAGATTCTCCGAATCTTGATTGGATTGCCCCAGATAATAGACCATAGTCATGTCATGCCCCTTGATTGGGGGTACTTTCGTTCATTAGGCATCCATCGTGCGAATTTCCCTGCTGTTCAAACAAATAGTCATATGCAAACAAAGTTATGTTAAAAATGCAAAGCTTATGTCTGTCTTGAAGATTTTGAAAATGCATTTTTTTCACAAAACAGGTGAATGTTTATAAAACATGATGTCAACTCCGTATTTACCGTAGGCCTTAAGGAGTCAGGATACCTTTTGTAACAGTATGCTTTCGAACTAACCCATGCTTCAGCTAGGACTTTTAAGGGTTATAACGTGGCCTGGTTCACGGTTTAAGAAACAAAGGATAAAGGCTCAAATTTTGTTTGTACCCACCCGCTCTTCGTGATGTTCTCCAAACCTAAACTCAGTTGATCATACGTTAGACCTTGTTTGAGTCTTTGCTCTGATTTTCCGGTGATGATTCAGATGTTGATGATTTATTTTGAATAGGCAGTCATTCCTTTTTGTTGAGGGTTTGTAGAACCTCTTTTTTCCTTGATTTTATTATCCCTATTTTTTTTGCCTGAACTGTTCTTTTGTGATTACAGTCAGCGGGATGCCCCAGTTTTGTAAGTCTCCTTCATTGGTTTTGACTTTATGGGTTTTTGATTTTGGTAATGACTGCCTGTCTTTATGATTATTCGGAACCATCACTGTCTTTTGTTTATTTAAGGACCTCTTTGGTGCCATTCGTTACGCACTTGGATCAACTGAGAGACTACCCTGCCCCAGGTTATGATTAAGGGTTTTAAATTTCGAAAAGAAAAACTCCTACTTCTTTGGATCAGAGGGGTTGACGAGGGATTATCATCGTTATAACTCCAGTGTTTGGGGATTGAAACAATGCCTGTACCTCATCAGCGGGGTCTGTTCAAAAGCATACTGTAGATTATGGCATCGTTTTCGTCATCCTCCCTCAAGAGGCTTAACATTATTAATCGAACGTTGATCATCAGAAAAAATATGAAAATAATTTGCGTATAGTGAATACGAATATATTGCTTCAAAACAGACATATGCGATGCATTAATGAAATAACAATGTTTTAACAATGACCAAATGTTTGAACAATAAAAAAGAATTACAACTTGAACATTCGAATGAACAAAAGTTTTCTAGTCCCAGGGCTTGTCACTTCAAATGGTGAGTCTTGGAGGGATGGTAGAAAAATTTAGCCTGACCATCTTGTGTGAACTCCAATGCCCCTTCATCAATCAGATCCTGGATCTTGTTCTTCAGAGCCCAACACTCATTTGTGTCATGTCCTGGACAGGCAGAGTGGTATGCACACCTTTTATTGGGATCATAAGCAGGATGTGCTGTGTTGGGGTTCTGGGGATGAGCCCTTAATGTGATCAGATTCAATCTCAACAGGCGTTGTAAAGCTTGAAACAGCGACATGTTGAGCGGGGTGAATTGCCTCCTGGACTTGTCTGGATGAAGCCGGTGAGGTTGATGCTGAATTTGTGACACTGGAGCCATTTGAGGAGCTCTCCCCTTATCTCCTTGTCTCAAAGGTGGTTGAACGATGACTGGCTTTTTACCCTTAGACGTTTGCCCCAGGTGGTTATTCTGAAGCAGTTGGTTGATGAGAACTCCGAGCTCCTCTTGTCTTTGAGCTAACCCTTGAATGGCAGTCCCCTGCCCCAGCATTTGGGCTTTCATTGCATCCACCTCAGCTTGTAGGTGTTTCAGCCTTTCATCCTCAGCACCGTTCCTGATGAAGGTCCCCATGAGAAGTGTCCTTAGCTCCTCCTGCCCCTTGGATAGATTCAGGAGGATTTCCCCGAACCGAGTCTCTTGAGCAAGAAGGTCCTGGTTATCTTGTTGGGAAGTCATTGCTGAAATAAACAGCGACAAAGGTAAGTGACCTGCAACAAGGATACCTGTTATGCAATGATGTGTATGACATGCATGTAATGTTTTCAAGGACCTCGCAGGGTAAACAAGAAGGTTTGTTAGAACTTGGGTCCGGTAGCTTGATTGAAGGGACTGCATGTTGTTGAGAGCCCTTCTTCAAGGGTCAAAGGCTCACCATATCCAGTGGGTCATAGCCCCTGACAACCTTGGCTAGAGGAAAATAAATCCTCTTTGCCCCTTGCTAGATGTTTGATTTATCATGACCTGCATCACAAGCCCTTGAGATCCTTGAAATGGGTTAGGATGTATGCAATGGTATGATGTTATGCTATGCATGGGGTACTATGGGTAAACCCTGTTATGAGTCCTCATTAAGGACTATAAACAAAACCTACAAGAAACTCAGTACACTCCGTTATGAGTCCCAATTAAGGACTATAAACGAAACCTGCGAGAAACTCAAGTAAAACCTGTCATGAGTCCCAATTAAGGACTATAAACAAAACCTGCGAGACTTAGTAACTCTGTTATGAGTCCCAATCAAGGACTATAAACAAAACCTGCAAGTAGTTCATGTGTCAGATAACAAGCATGCAAGTAGTCAAGTACGAAGGCACACAAGTCACACAAGAGAAGCCCTTAGAGTTTAGGCCAGCATGAGGTCTGGGTATTACCCTCTTAAAGTTGGTGGGCTCAACCTGTCCTATTAGAAGTAACCGGGTTCTAAGGGTCCCAATATCACGGGATTGCTTTCATTGTTCATCGTTTCGATTTAGCCACTGAACTGGCGACCAAAATATTCCAGGAAAGCAACCCACAATTGAGTGTAGTATCGAGTATCAACCAACCTCGGACTACACCAAAGTCAGTTATCTCACTACCCTAAAGAGGCCAAGATAGTTCAATTAAGGTTCCTAAGGTCAGTTGATGCTTCACGACACCACGCGGAGGCCCCGTACTCTCCTTGACTGAACTCAAGGGTTACCGGTACACACCAAAGTGCCACATCAACGTAGCAGACTGTTTCAACCATGTCGGTATACCTCGCACAGTTCCCTCACAGCCTTGTTGCTACTTTCTAAGAAGGTATCCCCCAGATCCGGGTTAGGATCTATAGAAACTCCCAAGACAGTCCCACAATTTAAAGCAAGCAAATGAAAGCAATTGAAAACACAGTTATGAACTATCCCTAAGGTACACCTCACTTTATAAAGTTTCCCCAGCAGAGTCGCCAGTTCGGTGATCGGTGGATCTGGAACTGACTGTTTAACGCTGGTTCGCGAAATGTCGTTGAAGCAAGAGTCGCCACCGTCTTTTATTTTCTCCAAATGGAAAGGACAAAAGCACAGAAAAATTCCTTATAGAGATTGCTCTCGGTTCGGGAGGTAGGTTATAGAAAGGGAAGGTGTTAGCACCCTTTCTATCCATGGTTATCCATGGGCTCTTAGATACTTGCTCATAGGTGTTTTCAAAAATGGTTTATTTGCTTTTCAACTGTGGGTTTTAAAAAAGTTTCTTTGAAAATTCCAGTTCGACTCTTGTATCGGTCCTCAAGAGTGTTTGAAAGATTGCTTTCGAAAGCTTTTTGAAAAGGTGTCGGTGTGAAAAGTATTTTTGATTTTGTTTTGAAATTTAGAGCAAGTATCTAGAGTCATCTACCTACCCTAAGGAATTCGTCTGTGTAAATGTCCTTTAAAGTAGTGCCATCCCACCATTGAGAGGTAGGTAGCACCACCGTTGGAGGTGTTCGGGTCAATTCGAGGTTTGGGACATGGTGATCACCAGAGCAATGGGAAGACACCTTAGAAGCTACCCTCATGCCAGGTTCCCGGATCATGAGGACTTACTAAGACATCCTCTACTCGACGATCACCTTTCGAGGCAAGGCAACAGTGAGGCGTACCCTAGGGGTGGTGTGTGATTTTGTGTGTCATGTTCATTTATTTTTGTCTTGTCATGTCAAAGTGATCTACGCGTTCGTTTTTATTTTAGGCCATTCATTCTTGCATGCATTTATTTAGCAGTTAAAAATTGCGAGAAATTAAAAGTTCTAGACTATTACAAAGGCGCGGGTCCACATCGCCAAAATTTCCAGGACCCGATTTGACAGAAAGTAAAGAAATAAAGTAAAGTGCGAGAAATTAAGTTTACACGGCTTTGGGAGAGGTACATAAATATTTACAAGAAATAAAATAAAAATGTGCGAAACAAATTAATAATCGAAAGCGAGGGCGTTGGACCCTTTTTAATGAAATTAGATTAAATACTTAAATTAATTAAATTAAAATAAAAAAAGAAATTATTTTGGTATTTTTTGGATTTATGATTTTTTTAATGAGAATTAAATGAGATTAAAATATTAACCCTAATTCTACAACTTTTATTTATTAAGTAATTATGGTGAGAAAAAAAAGAAAAGAATGGAAAATTATTTGAAACCCTAATTCTACCAATTTTTAGGTTTTTATTGAAAAAATATTAAGATTAACCCTAGATTTTAAAAAACTAAATTAAATTAATGAGATTTATTTGCAAAATATAACATTAAATAAAATACTTATTTTTGTCTTTTTCTGATTTTTATATTGTTTTTTATGTTTTTATGAAAATATTAAATTAAAGAAATTAATTAAAAAGAGAAATAATTGAATCAAATAAAAGATGAAAAAAAATATAAAAGAAATTGCAAACCTTGGGGGGTTCTGTCCCCAGTTGGAGGTATGTCTTAGCAATTTAGGCCCATCTGTTTTAGGGCCTCATTTGACTTTTGCACTGGCATGTGTACGCGTGGACTGAGACACACCATATGCTCTAAATCCTGGCCTTGGGTTTGACATAGTGGGACGAGTGGCACGCCTGGATGTAAGGCCATAGGGTGGACGCTTGCAAGGGAATTACACAAGAACACAATTATGAGAAAAATATAAGGAAAGGGAGGGGGACCTGGGATCGAACCCAAGTCCTGATGATTACCACTACTATGCCTTGCCAAACGCGCTGCTTTACTTCTTTGTGTATCATATAACCAATAAACATAATATAATAAAACAATCGTTAGTGCTTTTTTCCGCGCGAAAATTTGAATCAACCAACCAACGCCTTACACTTCATCATCTTCTTCCTTAATGCGTTTTCCTAAAAATATAAAAGGGTTAGCGGGGGTTTTAAACCCCCCCAAAATATGCAATTTCATGAAATAGCGAATAGGCCATATGGCCACATAAATTAGGCGCGAGGGTTCTGTTGTTTTCGTCCAAGCATGCTGAGTCCATTCATGGTATTGTGATATTCTAATTTTACCATATTCAAAAACCCCTAATTTGAAAGTTGAAGAACCCTAACATCCTTTAATGGTGAAATCGCGTATGGGTGATGAAAATGCAATCAAACAACTGGGTTAGCTTCAGAATCAAACAAGGAACATAAATCAAGCATTAAAAAGTACTAAAAACGCATGAATCATGATGCAAGCATATGAAAAAATTTCTGTACAGGGCACCATTGTTCTCACGTTTCTTGGTGTTAGAGCTTATGGTTTTGATCCAAATTCCTTCCTTGAAGTCTCAGCAAGCCAATGGAATAGTTATTTTGGCTTGAATCGCCCTAAAACCTAGTTTTCAGTTTTCAACTTTTTGGCAAAAAACTCAAGTTTGGTTCTTTGTGTATGGCGCAACTTGGTCGTTGTATGCATTAGGGTTAGCATCAATATATACATGTGAATGATTAGGGTTGAGAAAACTGATAAAAAATCCATGAATTGATGAAGGGATATTTGATTTTTATGGCATAAGTTTTCAAATCTTTTTCATGCAAACTTGGTTCAAATCATGTCCAATTATCAAGATTCTTTCCAAATCTGATTATACACAAAATCTTGAGACTATTTCATGCACAAAAAGATTTAAAAAGTTAGGCTTAGTATTTTCCACATATTTATTTTAATTAAATGAATTATTAATAATAAAAAATCCAAATAAATAAATAAAAATGATAAAAAACTTCCCTTTGGGCCAAATGGTCGTGCACATGCTTTGGATGATGAATTGTGGAAGAAAAAGAGGCCCATTAGCATTTTTAAGACATTTGAAGCAATGTTGACTTTTCAAAATACCTAAACATTTCCCAACTTCCACAAGGCATAACTTGCTCAATTTTTAAGCTTTACTCATGTTCTTGGAAATTTTGGAAAGGTCTTTGAGTACTCTAACCAATGTCTTTGGTCCCATGTCATTTTGATTTACCAATCGCAAGTTATGGCCTTTGACTTAAAGTCCCTTTTTGTTGACTTTTGAAAATGACCTATAATGTTGAAATTGATAACTTTTTGTGAGAGCATTTCTTGGACTTGAAGTGTGAAGAGGAGTTGTAGCAAATGTCTGTATCTTCAAAATGAGCTTTGGGTAGAATTTTTCTGATAATCCATGTGGAAGTTATGCCCTGGTCAAGTTACAGTTGACTTTTCCAACTGTCCAAATATGGAAACTTTTGCATCTTGAGACTTTTTGAGCCAAGCTTTGAGAATCATGATCAAGCATTGATAAAATGATGTTTGTGGCTTCAAAATGAGATGTTGACCAAAAATTTGAACTTTTGACTGTCAAATGACCATTTTGCCCCTACAGTTGACTGTAGTGCAATTAGGGTTTTTGACTGTGCAATTTTGTGCTGTAAGTCTTGAAACTTGGTATGATGATGCTTGACCATGTTTGTAGGCATGTGGGACTTGATTGGACCCTTGGAAACTTCATTTCCTTTATCAGAACCAAAACCCTAGTTTTGACTGTTAGGAAGCCCTTGAACTGTGCAACCCTTGGGGAATTTTGAAGCTTGCTCTTTGCAATTCTTGAAGAATATGGGAGGGCAAATTTTGGGGTACAACAGGTACCATGTGGATAAGTGATATATGGTACATCATAAGGTATGATGTCCATAAGCTTAATTGGGCTTTTAGCTTATAGCCTTAATTGGGCTTTTAGCTTGTAGCCCACACGAGTGATTCTATAAATAGATCCCTTGTGATGAAGCAATTTTACTTGATGCAATTTCGTTTTTGATTCTCTCTCTCACTCAAAGTTTCCGTTCGTGATCAGCTAGCACTGTGATCGGAAGCGATCTGTTCGTGTGGACTGAGTAGAGGCGTTGTTCTTCATCAACGCTCGTGATCACAACATCAAAGGTCTGAATCGCCACAAGAGGTAAATATTTCTATCACTGACCATGCTCATTCGTAAGGATCGCTAAAGGAAAATTTTAAATTCCACTGCGCTTTTGATCGCAATTTTCCTTCAGTTGGGTCCATATTCAAAGCTTTCGTGCCCCAAAATACACTAATGGTTGCAGGGTCAATATAATCCAAAGTCCACGAAAATAGAATTACACCAAAGACAAGTAGTCCTAAACAATCAACGCAAGACTCCCATTATTTATTATTGGAAAAAGAAAGGGCTTTAGCCTCCAAGTGTTGTCTTTTAATCCCTTGTACATCACCTTCTTTTTTGTAATTAAGTGAGAGCTCGGAATAAGAGATACCTAAACATTTTGCTAAGTCCTTAACATCAATTGTCTGTCCAATTCCCACATAAGCTTTTTCCTTAGAAAAATTTAAGAACTTATCAAATTCTTCCAAAGTCGGTGCTAGTTGAAAGTTTTGAAAGGTAAAACATCTCAACGGAGGATCGTAGAACTGAACCAAGGTAGAGATAACATCCAATTATACATCCACTTTTTTCAACTCAAGGGTATCCCTGTAGAGGCGAATAAACATCTTCAAATATTTTTCAGACAATTTCCCTTTGATGATCTTGATCTTCATCATATCTGACTTGATGACACTAACACAGACAAGTTGTTTCCCTCTGGCATCCATTTTTAAGATACTCACCAAAAACCTTTGATTATTGTTTTTTTAATTCTGTGAATAAGATAACAAAAAATGCAAATTAATGAACATTTGAAATGCAAGATGTATGAATGCATGATGACGCGACATAGTGACGAGGTTTATCATAGGTATCCTTAGTTGTTAGGTTCCTAACTTTAGGCCTATGGATATTCTACCCGCCCCATAAGATGGTTTACTTAAGGGTATCATAGATTACACTAGACGGAAAGGCACAAGGGCCTCCCTTAAGCGAAGCCTCTTTATAGATCGAAACTTTCGTCTCTAAGGTCGTAAAAGGTCTCACCGTGAGATTTTGGTTTAAGGGTTATACAAAAGTCATAGGTTTCGTTCTAAAGTCCTACCCCCCCTAGAGTATACCTCTTGAGACATATTTCTTTTTTGGAATTCCACCGACTCTAGGCGAAGTCGTCATAAAAACTCATAGGGATGATATATCCCCTTGGCCAATAGACGAACCTTATTTCTAAGTTTTTTTTAAAATATTTTTTTAAAATAATAAAATCCCGTCACAAATGAAATATGACAATAAAGAAAATATAGAGACAGATAAATAAACCAAAAATAATAAATAAATATGAAGAAATAATAAAAATATAAAAACTCTAAAAACCCTAAATCTAAAAGAGAGGCTTCAAAACCCTAGGGTTGAGTCCCTAACAGAGTCGCTGCTATATTAGTTTTACCAAACATAATGCCAATCATAAAAATAGAGAATTAACAAAGAGTGAATCAAGACCCTAAGGGACCATGTTATCATAAGGAAAATAATGTAAAAACATCAAAGCAAAGGTAAAAACTAAATGATAAACATCAAATGTAAATGTATCAACCCCAAAATGAACCACAAATACCTATCAAGGAAACCAACTTCTTATTTAGACATCACAATCACAAGTATACCAAGCATTAGGGTAACAACCCACATGTGTCAAACATTTAATCATGCATCAATAGAGTTACACTTAACTAAGTGACCAATTAAATCCTAACCTAATTCTAACTATAATGAAGTTAAATAATCACTTAACAAAGTGAACATGCTAACAAGAAATCCCTAAATCTAACAAGAATTGGGTTCAATCATCACTTAACAAAGTGAACATGCTAACAAGCAATCCCTAAATCTAACAAGAATTAGGTTCAAACATCACTTAACAAAGTTAAATACTAACAAGCAATCCCTAAATCTAACAAGAATTAGGTTCAAATATCACTTAACAAAGTGAACATGCTAACAAGCAATCCTTAAATCTAACAAGAGTTAGGTTCAAACATCACTTAACAAAGTGAACATGCTAACAAGTAGTCCCTAAATCTAACAAAAATTAAGTTCAAAAATAACTTAACAAAGTGAGCATGCTAACAATCAATCCCTAAATATAACATGAACTAGGTTCAAACATCACTTAACAAAGTGAACATGCTAACAAGCAATCCCTAAATATAATAAGAATTAAGTTCAAACATCACTTAACAAAGTGAACATGCTAACAAGCAATCCCTAAATCTAACAAGAATTAGGTTCAAACATCACTTAACAAAGTGAACATGCTAACAAGAAATCTCTAACAATTCTAATACACATATAAAATATAGACATCAAAGCTACACCAAGTAAAATGGACATGTATCAACAAGATAAAGAACAATCATGTTAGGCATTTAGACCAAACACTAACATCAAGAAGTAGCAACTTCACACCATGGTATCAACTAAAGCTCTCAAATATATTAGAATGAGTTTAAGGCAGCAATAATGCCATTTATATCATAGATACACATCACAAAGTTTAAGCATTAAGATTACAACCTAATTATGCTCCTACACATCAATCTACCTTAACAAAGGCAAGACATGAAAGCAAATTGTTACATCCACTAACAAGCATCATGTAAGAAGGATTAAAAAGTTAAAAAACTAAACCTAAACATGTTATTTAAACATGAATTAAGATTCAAAAGTATCTACCTAATAATCAAGGCAAAAGTGTTTACAAACACCAAGTTCACATACCAAAAGGTGGAACACAAACATGCTTCAAGTTCCAACTTCTAAAGCAAACACTTAAACCAATTCATAACATGGTATCTACACATGCAAGAAGAAGATAAATAAATGCTAAAGGTGTAACCACATACTAAATTCCAATCCTAAGGGTCATGCATCATGGTTTTCAAACCTACACTAAGCATTTTCAACAAGAAGAAACATGTTTTCAAGTATCACAATGTAATCAAAGCTTAGCATGAAAGTAAATTTTAAACTACACAAAGTAAGCAACCTTAAAATTCAGTAGCATACTATTGTACCCCAAAAATTTCCCTCCCATTTTCACACAAGACATACTCCTAGAGGTTATCAATTGCTCAAGGTTGACCAAGAATTGACCAGATAATTCTCCTCCTAAGGTAATGAACCCCCAACTAGGGTTTCAATTTTCATCAAGATGGTAGAGCTCCAATGGTCCCAAATATTTTCCATTGTCCTAATATGCCCTCAAGGTCATCCATTCCAAGTTTCATGCCTTGCTTAATAAGTTTGCTCATTCAATTGCTCAAGTATTGGAAAATCAATTGTGCTAGGTCAAAAGTCAATTGTGGCCCATGTACAGTCAAACTTCAAGATTTTTGGTCAACATCAATATTTTTAAGTGATATCCATCATTTGACCAATGGTTTATCATGATTCCTCAATAAATACCCCTAACTCATCAAAAGTCAAAAATGGAAAATTAGGGTTTCTATAGGAAAAGTCAACCAAACTTTGACCAAGCATAACTTTCTCATACTTTATCAAAAATTCTCCAACCAAAGCTCACTTTGAAGAGAATCCAATTCCGTACAACTTACTTTCAGCCCTCAAGTTCAAGAAATACACCATTTGAAAGATACAGGTTCATACATTACATGTCATTTTTAGAAAGTCAACAAAAGCCACTTTTTTCCAAGACCTTTTACATCAAAATAACATCTTCAGATGAAAAATTGATCAAAATAGGGATTTAATTAGACATCTTGGGCTTTCCAAAAAGTACAAGATCATAATCATGAGACAAAAATTGAGCAAGTTATGGATTGCCCAAGTTGGGAAAATTTTGGAAATTTCAAGAATGGTACATTGAGCAAATTTGAATTTTTGAGTCAATGGCCTAACTTTTTAAGATTCAAATATCTTCCTAAGGTCATAGAGGACCTCTAATCTTATTTTTGCATGGCCTTGTATTTTCTACCTATTTTTTACATATTTATTTTAATTTATTTCAAGTAAATATAAAATAAATTGTATAAAATATTTGGAATTGGGTTTAGGCATTTGGGTTATTGTTTTAACTCATCTTGAAGCCCACAATCACGTGAAAATAGTGTCCAGATTCACTCATCATCAAAATTGGCAAGAATCTTCACTTATCGCATTTTTTCAAATGTGTGATCATGGCTTTAAAACATAGCCTTAATGCCATGATTCTTTCTGTGTTTCCCCCTTACCTTCACTTCCTCCATTTAAGCAACGTATCTGCAAGAATTCCAGGGGCGGGCAGTACCTCAAATCACCACACCAAAATTGCAAAAAAATCCAAAATCGTGAAGTTTCAAACACTAACTTCTAGCATTCCTAATGCCAAGCAAACCACACCATTTGTGATCGGTGGATCTGGAACTGACTGTTTAACGCTGGTTCGCGAAATGTCGCGGAAGCAAGAGTCGCCACCGTCTTTTATTTTCTCCAAATGGAAAGGACAAAAGCACAGAAAAATTCCTTATAGAGATTGCTCTCGGTTCGGGAGGTAGGTTATAAAAAGGGAAGGTGTTAGCACCCTTTCTATCCATGGTTATCCATGGGCTCTTAGATACTTGCTCACTTGTGTTTTCAAAAATGGTTTGTTTGCTTTTCAACTGTGGGTTTTAAAAAGTTTCTTTGAAAATTTCAGTTCGACTCTTGTATCGGTCCTCAAGAGTGTTTGAAAAATGCTTTCGAAAGCTTTTTGAAAATGTGTTGGTGTGAAAAGTATTTTTGATTTGTTTCGTTTTGAATTAGAGCAAGTATCTAGAGTCGTCTACCTACCCTAAGGAATTCGTCTGTGTAAATGTCCTTTAAAGTAGTGCCATTCCACCATTGAGAGGTAGGTAGCACCACCGTTGGAGGTGTTCGGGTCAATTCGAGGGTTCGGGACATGGTGATCACCAGAGCAATGGGAAGACACCTTAGAAGCTACCCTCATGCCAGGTTCCCGGATCATGAGGACTTACTAAGACATCCTCTACTCGACGATCACCTTTCGAGGCAAGGCAACAGTGAGGCGTACCCTAGGGGTGGTGTGTGCGATTCGTGTGTTGTTTTCATTTGCATTTATCTTGTCATGTTATTGGTGTTCTACGCTTGTTTTTATTTTTGTCCATACATTCTTTCATGCCTTGATTTAACAGTTTAAAAACGCGAGAAAAATAAAATTCTAAGCTATTACAAAAGGCGCGGGTCCACATCGCCAAAATTAAACCAGGACCCGATTTGACAGAAAAATAAAGAAAGTAAAAGAAAATAAAAGAATTAAAAGTAAAGTGCAAGAGAATTGAAATGTTACATGGCCTTGGGAGAGATACATAAATATTTAAACGAAATAAAATAAATATGCGAATAAGAATTAAATCGAAACGAGGGCGTTGGACCCCTTTTTTGCAAAAATTAAAATTATATGGAATTAATTAATTAAAAAGAAAAGGAGATGTTTTTTGGTATTTTTTAGTATTTTAGGATGTAATAGAAAAAAGAATTAATTAACAATTAATACTAACCCTAATTCTAATGGCTTTTAATTTATTAAGAAAAACATTGAATTTTAACCTAAATTAACCCTAATTTACAAATTTAATTATAAAAAAAAATATTTAATTATTTAATCATTTATGAAAGAAAGATAAAAAAGGATGAAAAATTATTAATTAAACCCTATTTCTACATTTTTTAGATTTTTATTAAAAGTATTAAAATTAAACCTAATTTACACTAAATTTAATTATATGCATTTATTTATGAAAATACTAGAAATAAAAATATTTATTATTTTAATTCTTTTCTGATTTTTTTTGTATTTTGTGATTTTATGAAAATATAATTAATTAAACAAGCAATAATTAAAAGAAAATAAAAATTATAAAAAAAATAATAAAATAGAGAAAGTTAAAAGAATTTGTAAACCAAGGGGGGTTGTAGTCCCCAACATGGAGGTGAGTCTTTAGAAATCTGGCCCATTAACCTTGCTGGCCTCTTTGACTTTTCAGGACGCGTGTATACGCGTTGACTAGGGCGCACTGTGTTCTCCAATCCATGGCCTTTGATCTGATGAAGCTGGACGCGTGGACGTTGGATTTGGAAGGTGTATGATGGTCCACAACGCTTATGCTGCACATGAATATCATTTGAAAAAAATTATATGGAAAGGGTGGGGACCTGGGGCTCGAACCCAGGTCCTAGAGATTACCAGCTTGATGCATTGCCAACTGGACTGAACGCGCTTCTTGTATATTAATGAACTGAAGAATAATATAATAAGAACATAATGGTTAGTGGAAATCAGCGCGCGAAATTTAAACTACCCTATCACATCTCGCCACTTCATCGTGTCCTTCGTTGGTTTTCTTTTTTCCTGAAATACACAAAACATTGGCAACGGTTTTCACGCGTTGCCTAAGACACCATACAAGAAAATAGCGATTAGGCATGGAGCGCTCATAAATTAGGCGCGACACATGGATTCTCTTCGTCCAGACGCGCTCGTTTTAATGGTCAAGGTCCCAAGTCTCAATTTTTCCTTATTTGAAAAGCCCTAATCCAAGGTCCTGTAAACCCTAGAAATTGACAATGGTAGAATCGTATATAATGCATAATAATTCAATCAAATCATATGGTTAGCTTTAGAATCATACAAGGAACATGAATCAAACATTAAAAAAGGCTAAATGCGCATGAATTGGAATGCACGATTATGAAAAAAAAGTGAGAAAGGTTAGCTTCTGTACAACGATTCAAGAGGTTATGTTTGATGTTTTTGATCCAGGAAGATTGCTTGAGGTCTTAGGAGTGCAATGGGATGAAAATTTCGCCTTGAATCGTCCTGCAAAGATGTTTTCAGTTATGAGTTTTTTTGCAAAAAATTCCAAGTTTGAAGATGGGTTTTCTGCGCAGCTTAGTGGTCCTCCTCATTAGGGTTGTATTCAGGCTTATGTAATGAACCAATTAGGTCAACAAACTTGATCAAAATCTCTTGTATTCATGGTTTGAGAGATTTGATTTTCAAGATCTTTTTCCAAATATTTTCCATGTGCTTTTGCTCTCAATCATATCAATTCTCTCCAAATCTTTCCATATTGGATCATGCACGAGTTATTGAGTGGATTTCATGCAAAAAAGGATTGTAAAACTTAGGTTAAATATTTTCCATGTATTTAATTTGATTTAAATGAATTATTATAAATAAAAATTCAAATAAATAAATAAAAAATGAAGAAATACTTCCCTTTGGGCCAAGTGGTCGTGCACATGCCATGGATGATAAATTATGGAAGAAAAATGGGCCCATTAGCAATTTTAGGTCATTTGAATCAATGTTGACTTTTCAAAATATCCAAAAATTTCCCAACTTCTACAAGGCATAACTTGCTCAATTTTTAAGCTTTTCTCATGTTCTTGGACATTTTGGAAAGGTCTTTGAGTCCTATAACCAATATCTTTGGTCCCATGTCATTTTGATTTACCAATCTCAAGTTATGGCCTTTGACTTAAAGTCCCTTTTTGTTGACTTTTGAAAATGACCTATAATGTTGAAATTGATAACTTTTTGTGAGAGCATTTCTTGGACTTGAAGTATGAAGATGAGTTGTAGGAAATGTCTTTCTCTTCAAAATGAGATTTGGATGGGATTTTTCTGATAAACCATGTGGAAGTTATGCCCTAGTCAATTTACAGTTGACTTTTCCAACTGTCCAAATAAGGAAACTTTTACATCTTGATGATTTTTGAGCCAAACTTTGAGAATCATGATCAAGCATTGATCAAATGATGTTTAAGGCTTCAAAATGAGATGTTGACCAAAAATTTGAACTTTTGACTGTCAAATGACCATTTTGCCCCTGCAGTTGACTGTAGTGCAATTTAGGGTTTTGACTGTGCAATTTTGAGCTGAAAGTCTTGAAACTTGGTATGAGGATGCTTGACCATATTTGTAGGCATATGAGACTTGATTGGGCCTTTGAAAACTTCATTTTCTTGATCAGAACAAACAACCCTAATTTTGACTGTTTAGGAGGCCCTTGCACTGTGCAACCCTTGGGGAACTTTTGAAGCTTGTCTTGGCAAATCTTTGAAGAATATGGGAGGGCAAATTTTGGGGTACAACACCATTCAACTCCTAACGTTACTAGGAGATCATCCCAATCGTTATCCAAGTCAATCCACGCCTGGAAGCACCAAATCGAAGCACACTCACCTTTGGTAATTTTTTAATTTTTGTATTGATAATTTCATGATGATTTAACAGTTTTCCATGGCTTCTTCGTGTTTGGGATGATCCATAGAGCAGGTCCATCATGAAACATGTGATAAAGGGAGTCAAATTAGGATCGTGCCATTTCTATGGCACGGTCTGAGTTCTTCGTCATATCTCAAAATCCAGGGATCTTCAGATCAAATAGAACCTAAATTCCTGATCAGGAGGAAATTTCGTGTGGGTTAGAGACTTTGGTTTTTTGTTTAACTGAAGTTTTTTTGATTTTTCAGGTTTCGAGTAATCGGAGAAGATGACCGAAGTTTGACTCCAGCGTCCCTCCGGTTGTGTGCGTTGTCAACACCCCATTGGGTCATTCAAACCTCCGGTTGTTGTTGTGAAAGATCCAACAACAAGTGGTTTTATTAAAAAATGATTGAACAAGTAGGATAGAGATATTCATTCACCTAACTTGTTTAGAGGTAAAGAGTTTCAACTTTTGAGGATTTCATATTATAAACAAATGTATGTTAGGGTTATAAGTGAGGCTTAGAGATTTATTCCCTTGCCTTTTATATGCATGCTTTGATATTGTAGAAATACACCACAAGATCACTCGGACATCACATGTCACGACACTGCACATTTTTGTACCCCAAAATTTACCCGCTCATTTTATTCAAGACATACTCATAGAGGTCCCCAAATGCTCAAGGATGACTAAGAATTGACCAGACAAATTCTCCTCCTAAGCAATAGATCTCCAACTAGGGTTTCATTTTTCACAAAGAAGTTTGGGATTCAAAGGCCTCAAGTGATTTCCATGGTTCCTAATATGTCCTTAAGAATATCCATGCCAAGTTTCATGCCTTGCATCACAAGTTTGCTCAATCAATAGCTCAAATGTTTGAAAATCAACTATATTGGTCAAAAAGTCAACTTTGGTCAATATACAGTCAAACTTCAAGATTTTTGATCAACCTCAACATTTTTAAGTGATATTCATCTTTTGATCAAGGTTTCATCGTGATTTCTCAAGGAAAGTCCTTAGATCATCAAAAGTCAAGAATTGCCAAATTAGGGTTTCCTTAGGAGAAGTCAATTGAACTTTGACCAGGCATAACTTTCACATGCTTAATCAACTTTTCTCCAAACAAAGACCATTTCAAAGAAAATTAAATTCCCTACAACTTTTCTTTTATTCTCAAGTCCAAAAGATGCATCATTTGAAAGATATGATCTCATACATTACATGTCATTTTCAGAAAGTCAACAAAATACACTTTTTGTCAAGGAAACTTACATCAAGATAATGTCTCGAAATAAAAAAATGATTAAAGGAGAAAGTTTATAGGACATCTTGGGCTTTCCAAAAAGTCCAAGATCATCTTCAAAAGATTAAATTTGAGCAAGTTATGAAGTGCACAAGTTGGACAATTTTCAAGAAAATGCATGAAATATCAATTGAACAAATTTGTGATTTTAAGTTATTGGGACTAAATTTTTGGAGTTCAAACATACTCATGATATGTCCAAGGACCTCTAAATCTATCCAAACATTATTTTGATTTTGATTTTTATTTATTTGAATTTTTATTCATTTAAATATGAATTAAATCAAATATAATATGAAAACTAATGAGCTAGTGCATAGGGGCTTGACTTGATCCATCATAAAGCCCAATAATTTGTGCAAGATACATAGAAAGTTTCTAGGTTCATGCAAAATTCGAAAAGGGCAAGAATCAAACAAAAATGACAAGGGATCATGAAGTTTAGAAACTTTTCAAATTTTGATTTTTGTTTTGTTTTAAGGCCATGGTTAATGGCTTGATTCTTTCCATGATGGTGTACACCCCTCTATTCCCTCTATAAATACATGGCATTGCAAGCAAGAAAGGACACACACCAAACTTCCTAGAGAAGCTCTCAAAATTTTCACAAAATTCTCAAGAATTGCAAAATTCGAAACACAAACTTCCCGCCCATATTCATGAAAACCAAGCCTTGCATCGTGTTTCTGAAGCTCCAAGGATATGATTCCTATCCTTCTTGTAGATTGAAGCATGCTAGAATACGCCTATGAGGTTGCTCCGGTTGGGTAAATTTCTCAATCTCAAATTTTTTAATTCTCACGTTATAAATTGCTTTTAAACACTCATACATGTTCACAATGACGCTTGGATTGTTTTAGAACCATTGCCTTTGAGTTTTGACGCAGGAATCCAGTTCTGCCATTGTTAGGGCTCATGAACTTTTGAGTTTCAGATCCAACACTACGAGCCATTTCAGACCAAACCAGTACCATGGTTGGCTTCGTAGCATATGTCCCATTTATTATTATTTTTTTGCTTTATTTCATTTTCATTTGTCTCTTTTATTTCAATAATTTCTTTTTCTATTAAAATATCATAAAAGACATCATAAAATCAAACAAACCAAAAATAATTAGACTTAGATTTTCATTA
This sequence comes from Vicia faba, assembly GCA_948472305.1. Classification (NCBI taxonomy): domain Eukaryota; kingdom Viridiplantae; phylum Streptophyta; class Magnoliopsida; order Fabales; family Fabaceae; genus Vicia; species Vicia faba. The sequence goes on from OX451739.1 coordinate 733,527,510, forward strand.
ATTAGATTAATTTTAATTAGTCATTTTAATCAGGTTTCTTTTTTTAATTAATTAATCAATTAGAATTAGAATTAACTTAATTTCAAATCTTTTTCGTAATAATAAAAAAAAATATATTAGATTTTCTTCTATAGTTAATTTTTAATCAATGTTCATTTTCTTCTATTAATTTAAATTAGATTTAGCTTTTTAATTTTCAATTTAAATATTTTCTTAAAAAATAAACAAAACAAAAACAACAAAAATTGTTTTAATTTGCTTAGAATTTTTTTTTTTGGTTTTTAGACGTTCCTTCTTAATCTTTGTACATTCTTTATTTTCCACATTATTACTTTTGAAATATTGTATCTGCCCATGGTTTGTAATAGTTTAAAATTAGGATTTCTTTACTGTTTTTACCTCCAGTTTTGGACTTGTAATTTCCCCCTCCCCGAAGCCATGTAATAGTTAGTTTAAATTCCGCACTTTAAACTTTCTGCACTTGTATATATATTGAACTGTTAGATGTACGCCTAATAGAATTGTATGACAAGAATTAAAAGTAAATGTTAGCAAACTTAAATATCAAAGACAAATAACTGAAACACAATACACCCGCATATGTGTATCTCTAGGATACTCCCACTTTGGTTGCCTTCAGAATAAAACAGACACAACTCTCGAACGTGAGGGATTTTAGCGACAACCCTTTGGTTCAAAGATCATAAAATGATCCTTTTTATGTTACCTCGGTACATGATCTTAAAACCTTAGGGGTGTTACTAAAGTATCTTGCCAAGTTGCCTTTATGACTGTACGATGACCCTCGATTGTCCCTCAAACATCCAACGATGGGGCTACCTACTCATTAATAGTAGGATAGCATTGTCTAAAGTAAAAGAGGAAAATAACGAACCTTTTCGAGTAGGTAGATAGTTCTTAGATGCTTGCTCAAAACAAAACATTTTCCACACCTACACTCCTTTCCAAAAATATTTTCAAAAACAATTTGTATATGTTCTCAACAATACGAGAAACATTACAAAGTTTGCCGCACTAAGGCGTCTTTTCAAAATACTTTTTTCAAACACACAAACACAAGGTATTTTCAAATGAGCTAGCATCTAAGAGCCCGTAGATAACTACAGATGGAAAGGGTGCTAACACCTTCCCTTTCCATAATCTACGCCCTTTACTCAGAAATAATCTCGAAATGTCTTTTTATGTTCTTTTCACCCTTTCCTTTTTTGGATAAAAGAAAAGTCGGTGGCGACTCTTGCTTACCGCAAAATTTACGAATACAAATGCAAAACCAGTATAACAGTCAGTTCTCCCACCGTATTACAGAACTGGCGACTCTGCTAGGGAGTACTAAAAAAAGTGGGGTTACCTTATGGTTAAATCATTTTAATTATTTTCCTTGTGTGTTTTGTATGCTTTACATTTAGGGGTTGCTTGGGTTAATGTTAAAGATCCTATACCCGAATCTAGGGCACCTTTTTAGGTAAGTAATAATAAATCATGGAGGTTGTACGGTGTAGACCGATACTGACAAAATGATGGCTAAGTTAGTGTGATACTCTAGCTTGTACTAATGTTCCTTGAGTTAGTCAAGGATAACATTAGACTTCCTTATAGTGTCGTTAAATTCTAAATGGCCTTTAGAACCTTTAATTGACTCATCCTAGCCATTAGAAAGTAGTGAGATAGCCGACTTTGGTTCCGACCAAATATTGGTTGATACTCGATGCTACACTCATTGAGATTGGACTTTCAGGATATTTCGGCCGCAATACTTTGGTGCTTGAGCTGAAACAATGCCTGACGGAAAGTTTAATGATATGAGACTCCTTAGAACCGAGTTACTATTACTAGGACAGGTTGAGCCAACTGAAACTTCAAGAGGGTACTTACCTTTAAACCTAATGCAAGCCTTTAAACCTAAGGTATTTTGTGTGACTTGTTTGTGTTTGCTATATTTGTTTTTAAGCATAATCATAACATCATGAACATCATAACATATCATTCGCACTAACCATTTCAAGGACCTAGGGATTTATCTCTTCTCTGTTTTGTAGGTTATGGATTTTGCTCGCAGAAAAACCATTCGGATCAACTTCGTAGAAATTCCTTCCTAGCTTAGGGATTTGGTCTTAGAAATTCCTGAAAGCTCACCATTCAACAAAATATATGGTCACTTGCCCAGTTTGGTTACTACTGGTTTTTACGAAGGTTTGATGAGCGTCCTATTCCAGTTCTTCGATCCTAAGCACCATTGCTTCACATTTCCAGACTATCAGTTGGTGCCCATGTTGGAGGAATTCTCTAAGCTAATTGGTTTGCCTATATTGGAGCAGATACCTTTCACCGGTTTAGAACAAGATCCAACTTCTGTAAATGTTGCCATAGCCTTGCACTTGAAGCCATCTGACATTGAATCCAGTTGGGAAAGAAGAAGCAGGGTTAAAGGTCTTCTTGCAAAGTTTCTGATGGAGAAAGCTCAGGTATTCCTAGACGCTATGAGTTACCATGATTTTGAAGATATCTTGGCTCTCTTAATCTATGGGTTGGTTTTGTTCCTTAACTTAGACCAACTTATAAATGTAAGTGCCATCAACATTTTCCTTACTCGCAATCCAGTACCTACATTGCTCGGGGATATTTTGTATTCTCTCCATACCCGTACTATAAAGAAGCGAGGAGCTCTTATGTGTTGTATGCCTTTTCTCTATAGGTGGTTTATTTTTCACCTTACTCGATCAATAATGAAGAATGAGTTAGGATTAAGGTGGAATCAAAGTTTAATGTCTCTCTCTCACTCTGATATCTATTGGTGTCCTTGCTCTCAAGAAGACATCTCTTTTATTGATCACTACAGAGAATTTCCTAATGTGCCACTCCTTGGCATTAGAGGAGGCATCACCCATGACCCTTCTTTAGCCCTACGTCATTTTGGTTACGCACGAAGAGATGGTCCTCCTGATATGCTCATTCAGGGTATTGTATTCGACAACTCAAAAGATCTGCAAGGTTATTGTCTGAGGTTCATCTGCGCTCAGGGCATGGTTAAGAAGATTGATAGTAAGACTTTGGGGAACAAGAAATCCATACCTTTGGAACCTTACCTCAAATGGGTGCGAGCTAGTTCTCAAAATTTTATGATACCATATACTGCCATCTTACCAGTGATCTTGGAACCTATTGTTCAAGGGGGTGAGTCTCACATTGTCCTTCATCCTGATATGCCAACAAACTTCGAATAATTGCAAAGGTCTTAGATTTAACTCAAGGAAGAACGAGACACCTTCGAGACCCGATTATATGCCAGTGAGAAGAAAGTGTTGGAACTGACGAAGCAACTTCACGAGGAGCATAGTTTTGATGCCTATATCAGCACAAAAAGGAAGCGTCCATGGGAAACCTAGAAGTTTTAGAAGTTTTAATTGTTATTTTTTTGCAAACTTTGATTTCATTTGAACTTACTAATAAAAAGTCTTTGTTTCTGTTTTGATTAAAAGATTTTAAATCCTACGAGGTCCTTGAAAACATTGCATAAGCATATCATGCATATCATCATATAAGCAGGTATTTCAAGACAGGTTTCTTATCTTTTCGCTATTTATTTCAGCAAAAAGAAATGCCTCTTGAACAAACAGTTAAGGATCTTCAAGCACAGAACGCTCAATTTTAACAGATGTTCCTGGCTCTGGATAAAGGACAAGAAGATCTTAAAGCTCTCATTGTCAAAGAGAAGACAAAGAAACCAGTTGGCGTCCTGAATATGGGAAGAATATTTAGAGGACCAGCCAAGCGATCTCTAGAATTTGCAACTCCATTAAAGGAGGAGGATAATCAGGAAGAGGATGACAAGAAGACAAAAGAAGAAGATAATAACCCAGGGACTGATGAAGAGGAAACAAACTATGCTGAAGAACAATATCCTCATGCTGATGATAAATATAAATAGCTAGAGGATCGTCTCAATGCTATGGATATTCAGAGAGTATATGGTTTGGACTTTGAAGAGCTAGGGTTGGTCTCGGAAGTGGTTATCCCACAAAAATTCAAAGTTCCCACTTTCGCAAAATATGACGGTGTTTCATGTCCCAAGCTTCATTTAAGGTCTTACATCAAGAAGATCCAACCCCATACAACTGATAGGATATTATGGGTTCACTTCTTTCAGGAGAGTTTGTCGGGGACGCAGTTAGAATGGTTCTATCAATTGGAAATAACCAACATACTCATTTGGGAAGATTTGGCTGCTGCTTTTTACAAGCAGTACCAATATAATGTTGACCTGGCGCCAACTCATATACAGTTGCAAAACATGTCCATGAGCTCAAATGAAGGTTTCAAAGAATATGCTCAGAAATGGAGAGATCTAGCTGGAAGAGTGAAACCTCCTTTGACTGACTGGGACATGGTGGACATGTTCATGGGTACTCTAACATGCCCGTTCTTTAACTTGTTAATTGGAAGTTCTTCATCTGGTTTTATAGAAATGGTTCTGACGGGGGAAAGGATCGGAAGTGGTATCAAGAGTGGGAAGATTCTGATGGCTGCATCTTCTAATGCTGAGAAGAATCCATTTGGTGGTAAGAAGGAAGCCAATGTTATGTATGGCCAGAAGGGTCGTAATAAGATAGACTACAACTAATCTGTAGGGGCAGTACTAGTTTCTAATCCGACACTAGTGAAACAATGACAACAGAGCAATCGGCATAAACAAGACACACCCAAAAGATAATTTACCAAAATTAACATGTCTTTGGCTCAAGCATTGCAACACATGTTGAATATGGAGTTAATTAAGTTGAGGGATCCTCTTAGGAATCCCAATACCTCCACTCCAAGATATCATCCTAATGCAATATGTGCATATCATTCCAATAGTCCTGGACATTATACGAATGACTGTTGGGCGTTAAAGAACAAGATTTAAGATTTGATTGATGCTAAGGAGATTGAGTTTGGCCCTCCTAAGTCTCCCAACATGATCACTGCTCCCATGCCAAATCATGGCCAAGATTGAGAGCGTTTATTTCATTTGAATTCTCAAATTGTAATTTATTTTGATTGTTCAAACACTTATTTTATGTCAAACTTTGTTATTCCATTAATGCATTGCATGTGTTTGTCTTGAATTAATCCATTCGTTTTCACTATATTTAAACTATACTTTTAGTTACTTTTTATGATATTCAACTCTCAATTAAAAAACTGTAAGCCTTTAGAGGGAGGATGACAAAAAAGATACCACAATCTCTACAGTATGATTTTGAATAGACTTGGCTGACGATGTACATGCGTTGTTTCAAATCCTAAACAGTGGAATTATAAGGAAGATAATCCTTAGTAAACCCCTTTGAGCCTAAGAAGTAGGAGTTTTCTTTTTTCATGCAAATTGAAACCTTTAATCATAACCTGGGGCAGAATAGTTTCTCAGTTAATTTAAATGTGCATTCAGTCGCAAGCTCTACCTTCATACACGACGAATAGTGTCGAAGATGCTCTTCTAAATCAAAAGATGGTGATGGTTCAACATAATTATTAAAACAGGAAGTCATTATCTCTCAAAAGAAAAGCCCACTAAGTCAAAACCTATGAAGGAGACTGTTGTACCCCAAAATTTCCCTCCCATTTTTCTTTAAAGCATTCTTTCAAGGCTCTTCAAATGGTCAAGGCACCCAATGGTTGACTAGTCAAGATGCACCTCCTAGACCAAAAGCCTACAAATAATTTTTGGAGTTTCTCAAGGAAATTTGGTCTGCAAAAGTCTCAAGTGGATCCCATTTTTCTTCATAGGTCCTCAACAAGGCTCGTGTCAATTTTTAAGCCATACATCACAAGTTTGCTCAGTCAACGACTTAGATGCTTGAAAATCAATTGTATTGATCAAAAAGTCAACATACAGTAAAACTTCAATATTTTTTGTCAACATCAACACTTTGAAGTGAAATTCATCATTTTATCAAGGGTTGATCATGATTCCCCAAGGAAAGTCCTCAGATCATCAAAAGTCAAGATTTGTCAAATTAGGGTTTCCTTAGGAGAATTTAACTGAACTTTAACCAGACATAACTTTCACGTGCTTCATACATTTTGCACCAACCAAATATCATTGTGAAGAAAATTCAATTCCCTATAACTTTTCTTTTGTCCTCAAGTTTAAAAAATGAATCATTGGAAATATATAAGCCAATACATTATAAGTCTTTTTGAAAGTCAACAAAAAGACATTTTTTGTGAAGGCAAGTTACATCAAGATAAATTCTCCAAATGCAAAAATGGTCAACATATAGATTGTAGGGGACATTTTGAGCTTTCTAAAAAGTCAAATATCATCTCCAAAAGATAAAAATTGAGCATGTTATTACTAGTACAAATTGAGCAAATTGGTGAAAATGCAAAAAAGTCAACTTTGAGCAAAAATGCATTTTTAAGTCCATAGACCTATTTTGTGGGATTCAAATATGTTTATGACTTACTCAAGGACCTATTAATTCACTCTTACCTTTATTTTAATTTTTTCTCTATTTTATTCATATTTATTTTGTTTTTATTCAAATAAACACAAAATAAATTGCATAAAATAATAAATAAAAAGTATGGACACATGGGCTGATGATTTGGGTTGATATTGGGCCTTAGAAATCATGAAAGGATGAGGAAAAAGACCAGGTTCATTGCATCTTAAGAAGGGCACGTTTTTCACAATTTTGGAAGTGTTTTAATATGTTTGATATTGCTTTGAAAGGGGGCCATTATGTGTGGATTCTTGCCATGTTTACTCACCATTCCATCCCTCTATAAATACAAAACAAAAGCATAATCCAAGGGCACAAAATTCCTCTTCAAAAATCTCTCCAATTGCTTAACAAAAGCTCTACAAAATTTTCAAAAAAAAAAATCTCAAACTAGTGCAAAGTCGTATCTGCATTTCAAAGCCCCAACAATCCAAACAAGTGATTGAATCACCCCTCTGAGGCATCCAGGAATCAAATCCAACTCATAACTGAGTCCCTTCACGTTTAGAACAATCACTACGATCATCACCAGTTTGGTACAGTTTCCTTGGATTCAATCTGTTAATATATATATATATATATATATATATATATATATATATATATATATATATATATATATATATATATATATATATATATATATATATATATATATATATATATATATATATATATATATATATATATATATATATATATATATATATATTGTTAACTAATCTAACGCATGCATATATGTTTATGGAAATGATTAGAGCAGGTTTAACGTATCACATGTGAGTTTAAATGATTAAATCACAGGATTCCGTTGTTAGGGCCCACGAATTTTTGAGCTTCGTAATTCAAAACGCATGGACTCTCAGGCCAAACTAAAGCCAGATCTAAAGACTCAAAGGCGCGTTCCCACCATATATCCTTCAAGGGCCATACGTACAAGATCATGTGCAAATATCTGGGCTCTGATTTATTGGGCTTGGGACATTTTTAGATTCTCACCCCTTATTTGCTTGTCGTAACATGGACCATATTATCCTTTGTCTTATTTATTTTCTTTTATTTTTAATTAATTCCCTTTTCATTTTATAACAAAAAAAATCATTAAAAAAAATCGTAAAATAAAAAAATACAAAAAATATAGAATTAGTGTTATTTTTATTAATTTTAATTCTTATTAATAATTAATATTTTTCTTTAAGATTAGATCTAGTTTAGTTAATTTTTTTATTATTTAAACATTTTTCTTAAAATAAAACAAAAATAATAAAAAAAATTCTTAAATTACTTAGACCTTTCTTATGGTTTCGAATATCCTTTTAACCCTCGCGCGCCCATTTTACTTCCCGCATTATTATTTCCTTATTATTGTATCTGCTTATGGTTTGTAACAGTTAAAAATTAGGATTTTATTTACCGCTTTTATCCCTAATTTTTTGATTTGTAATTTTCCCCCTCCCCGAAGCCATGTAATAGTTAGATTTAATTTCCACACTTTAATTTCCCGCACTGATATTCAACTGTTAGATGTATGCCTAATAGGATTGCATGACAAGAATTAAAAGTAAACGTTAGCAAACTTAAACATCAAAGACAAATAACTGAAACGCAACACACTCGCAGACGCGCACCTCTAAGGTACCTCCACTTGTTGCCTTCGGAATAAAGCAGTCATGTCCCTCGAACGTGAGATGCTTTAGAAAAGACCCTCGGTTAAAAAGATCATAGTCCCTCGATGACCCTTCGATGTTGCCTTTCGGTAAATGATCTAGTCCCTTATGATAAATTATTAAAACATCCTATAAGTTGCCTTTATGATTGTACGATGACCCGCACTTGTCCCTCAAACATCCAACGATGGGGCTACCTACTCACTAATAGTAGGACATCACTGTCTAAAGGAAAAGAGGAAAAGAATAAACCTTTTCGAGTAGGTAGATAGTTCTTAGATGCTTGCTCAAAACAAAATATTTTCCACACCTACACTCCTTCCCAAAAATATTTTCAAAAACACTTTGTATACGTTCTCAACAATATGAGAAACATTACAAAGTTTGCCGCACTAAGGCGTCTTTTCAAAATACTTTTTTTTCAAACACACAAACACAAGGTATTTTCACATGAGCTAGCATCTAAGATCCCGTAGATAACTACAGATGGAAATGGTGGCGACTCTTCCTTACCACAACATTTGAGAATACAAATGCAAAACCAGTATAACAGTCAGTTCTCCCACCATAATACAGAACTGGCGACTCTGGTGGGGAATTATAAAAGTGGGGTTACCTTAGAGTTATATCATTTTAAATTTCTTTCCTTGTTTGCTTTGTCTGCTTTATTTTTAAAGGGTTTGCTAGGGTTATTGTTAAATATCCTATACCGGATCTGGGGCATCTTTTTAGGTAAGTAGTAATAAATCATAGAGGTTGTACAGCATATACCGATATGGACGAAGTGATGGCTATGTTAGCATGATACTCTGGCTTGTACTAATGTTCCTTGAGTCAGTCAAGGATAACATTAGGTTTCCTCATAGTGTCATTAAGTGCTAACTAACCTTTAGAACCTTTAATTGACTCATCCTAGCCATTAGAAAATAGTGAGATAGCTGGCTTTCGTTCCGACCGAAGATTGGTTGATACTCAATGCTACACTCATTGAGATTGGACTTTCAGGATATTTTGGTCGCAATATTTCGATGCTTGAGCTGAAACAATGCCTGAGAGAAAGATCAATGATATGAGATCCCTAGAACCTGGTTACTATTGCTAGGATAGGTTTAGCCAACTAAAACTTCAAGAGGTTAATTACCTACAAACTCCATGCAAGCCTAAACCTAAGGCTACTTGTGTGACTTGTCTACTTTCATTATTTAATAACTTGAACTCATTGTAGGGCTTTGTTTGTACTCCTTGCAGGACTTGTTTGTAATCATTATCCAATAACTTGGATTTCCTACAAGACTTACTTGTCTTCATCCCATTACACTTTTGTTTGGTGCATAGCGTACACATCATAACATCATGCCATATCATTTCCTTAACCATTTCAAGGATCTCAAGGGTCTGTGATGCAGGTTATGATGAATTAGACGTCTATCAAGGAGCAAGGGGATTTATTTTACTCTAGCCAACACTGTCAAAGCATGACAACTTAAGTCAGAGGCTATGACCCACTTGACATGGTGAGCTTGATTCTCGTAGAAGGGCATTTAACAATACGAAAATTTTCAATCTAAGTTGCATTCAGATTCATTTGCTAACATTTTCTTGTGTTTACCCCGCAAGATCCTTGAAAATATTACATGCATGTTGTTGTACCCCAAAATTTTCCCTCCCATTGTTTCATACAAGATATTATCCTAGGGTTTCTCAAATACTCAATTTGGCTCAGAATTTGATCAGACGAATTCTCTCCCTAAGTAGTAAATCAGCAATTAGGGTTTTGCATTTCTCAAAGAAAGTTGAGTTTTCAAGGTCTCAATTAGTATTCATGGGTTTTTATATCTCTTCCAGTTTGTTTAAGCCAGTTTTCAAACCTCGTATTGCAAGTTTGCTCAATCAATGGTCCAGATAACTGAAAACAACTACAACAACCCCAAAATCAACCCTTTTGCGAGAACAAGTTCAAGTGCTTGTAAACTTATTCATTACTCAATACTTTTAAGTGGTTTTTCTTGCGTACGATTCTCCTTGATGATATCTCCAACTTCTCTTCACAAATCAAGAACTGATTACGCGTAGAAGATCACTAAAATTCGAGTGCGTTAGAAGTCGCATCGTGAAATTTGACCTAATTTCAAATAACATTCGTCTGATTTCTAAGAATTGTAATTTCTTCAAATTACAAGACCTTGAGACGATTATTCCTGTTTATTGTCATAAGTGATGTCGCACATGAGTTTATCTCCAAAGATCGAAAGAAAATTGTGTTGGAAGACTTTAAATTTTTTTGAATCGTCGTAAGACTTTAGTTGACTTCTAAGTGTTCTTAACCGCAGTTTGTTGAAGTTGGTTAATTCTACAAGATTGAAAAATATTCTCCAAATCATGTTTGTTTGGCAACGAAGTTCCATTCTAATCGAGCATGGCAGACAATGTCATTTTGAATGAATTTGATTTGAAGTTTGAAAGATAAGGCGCTCTGGTTTTACTTGAAATACAAATTACAAAAGTGTTGGATTTTCTTGAGGTTCAAGTTACCAAGCAATACATATGTTCAAATCACACAAATAGGGGTTTCATATTTCATCAAGATTCAAGTCTCATTCTTTTCTCAAGAGGCATTTTTAAGTTCATGGGCCACTGAGAAGAATCCAAATCGTGCTCGTAATTTAAATTGTGTCAAAGAATATTCAAATTTTGCAAGTCTTAGAAACAAATTCAAATTGAATCAAGAATGAAGGATTACAACAAGACTGCATTATTTGAATTTTACAAAATAAAGCGGATTTCGTCGTTTAGATTTACAAGTGGATTGGAATGCGCATTACGAGTTTCTAAACCACGTAATTCAAATTACAAGATTCACGATGTTACTAAAATTCCTAACAATATGCTAAGCTACAAGGAAACTTCTTCATCTTCAAGTCTTGACCAATTACTTCAAGTCATTCCTCACCATTTCTCCACCGTTTCCCAAGTTTCTTGTACATGAAACAAGAGAGAAAAATTAGCAAGCATATGAAAAATTCAAGAACTTTTGTTTAGAACAAATTTTTCTCATCATGAGGGTTATGCTTGGAATCAGAAAAATATTAAGAGGTCATTTAATCATGTGCTAAAGCTCAAAGCCTCATACAAATCAGTTTCAATCATGGGCTTTCTTTTCCAATTGCAAATCACAAAGGTGAACCTTGGTTCACAAAAGAAAAAGAGGCGGTGTAATGAAATCACAATAGGCAAATACAAAATTTAGAAATAGCAGCATCACAAATCAAAGATTAAAGCCCAACAAAAGCCTTAACTTTGTCCTGTCATTGGCCCAAATAAATATGCTCATTGCAAATCACAAAAATAGGTCTTTTGGTTCACAAATAAAGCAAATACTGTAAAGAGAAAAGCGGCCTGCATTACAGCCTGCACTACTGCAACAAAAAAAAACAGTTGGCAGTCTGAAAACCTACTGCAAAACCAGCCTACAGATTTGTCCAAGACAGTCTAGCAATTGCATAATTTCAGCAAAAAACCAAAGTCTGCATCAACAAAGCAATAGAACAGTTTGGCATAAAATCCTTTGTTACATTCAAAATCAAGCTTATATTCTTCCCTCCATTACTCACTCATGTCCATATATTAACACACAAAAAACCAGAATAAAAACATCACCCTACAACCAGCAACAACATCACCAAATAACAGCATACATAAGTCCTAACCATTATCATCATTTTCCCTCACATAACCCTTCAGAAAGATTATATTAAAGAATACAGAAAGATTAACAAAAGGTTCACAGAAACCAAACTTCCCTATCAAAGAAAAGCATGGAGTCACCGTAACAACAACCAACAATCTCTGTAAGTATTCCTTTTGGCCTCATAAACACACTCTTGTTTGCTTTTTTTACTGTCATAGAAATTCTGTTAAACGAAAACACACAAACAAATTATTATACAGTATACTGAAGAAATTAAAACTTACCCAAAAAAAAAACATCAAAAGAGCAGTAAATATTCATCACTCATATTTTAAAAGACACCATCTACAACTCTCTCTTCCACGCGACATCTCCTCCACCGTATTCTGTCGCCCTCTGTCTATTACCAACAGAACCGACAACATGCAGAAAATAAAAAATTAGAAAACAACAAGAGGATGTGATCGGTTTCTGATAGTGCCTCCTCCATCAACCGGAGAACGATTGAGGATTCGCTCTTAACGTAGCGTCGCATTCGAAGAGCAAGCTGAACGAACTCAAGCATCGTTTTTTTCCGGACAGATACGAATCTTAAGAATCGAATCGAGTCTGGTGAGTTTCAACCTCATAGGAGATCGATGAACAAGAAGATTGGTAATAAGCGGCTGAATTCAGAGATAGGAGAATCGATGATGGTGACGTTTTGTTAGAGAGAAGAAGACAAATGGGTTGGAGTTAGGTTTAAGGAAAACGATAGCTTTAGTACTGATAGGAGAGAGATGAGGTCATTACCATTTGTTCCAATTTCCCCTTTAACCGTTTTATTGGGAATAATGTTAAATATTAATTCTAGTCCATTTTCCTTTCTAACAAATCAACAGCGCCACGCCACTTTAACCCTTAGGGTTTTCCCAAATTTCCCCTTGTTTTCTTGCCCAATCGGGTCAGCCCAGTGGGCCTTTTGGCCCAGTCTTATTATCAAAGTTTCACCTTATCTATTAATTAAAACTTAGTTATAACAGATAAGTAGCTTTAGTTTAATGGCAAAGCATATCTTCTGCAATTTAGATGACCCGGGTTCAACACTTTGCCAAGACTTTTCTTTATTTTGTTTCTAACTATTAACCCTTATGACAAGATTAGTTTAGGTTTAGTTTTATTTCATTTTTAAGATTCAATTAAATTTAAATACAACTTTTTAAATTAGTTAATTTTTTCTTAGTTAGTGTAAATTAGAAATTTGTGAATAGTTTTATTAGTTAATATTTTATCATTTAGTTAACCTTTTCTTTTTAATTTATTTAGTTTCTATACTATAAAAAAATGCTAAGAGATAAAACATACGTTTTGATTTATTTCCTTTAGTTAAATATCCTCTTTAATAGAATAGAATTTTACTTTTCTTTCCAAGCTTTTCAGGCAAATACTTAGAAATCATTTTCATATTTTTACTTTGATTAATTAATTTTTACTTCATAAATTTGTTGCGATTTCGATTGACTACTCGATTCGATTTGGTTGTATAGTTCGCTTATTTTAACTTTTAATCATACTAATCCATCCCCATTTGTCAATTTGTACCCCTATTCCCGAAAACTCTGTAATAGCGTAGTATTTCAATTTCCGCAATTTACTATTTTCTTTATACTGTATAGTAATTAGGCGTGCATGGCAAGATTTAAAATCAATCGCTAGATAACCTAATTTCAAAGACAAAATAACTTGAATCAAACACACTTTTTCACACGCGCACATCTAGGGTAACCTCGCTCGCTGCCTCGGAAATGCAGTCATGTCCCTCGAATATGGGACACTTTAGCAAAGATCCCTCAATAAAAGATCGTAGTCCCTCGATGTCCCTCGATGTTGCCTTCGATAAAAGATCTAGTCCCTTACGAAAAATTGCTAAAGCGTCTCATAAGTTGCTTTCGATGATTGCACAATTGACCCGCGCCTGTCCCTTCACATCCAACGATGGGGCTTCTTACCAAATCAATGGTAAGATAGCAACATATAAAGGAGAAAGAAAAGAAAATTTAAGACCTTTCGAGTAGGTAGATTCGCTCCTAGTTACTCGCTTGGTCATGATAAAAACCTTTTTTACATCGACACTTCCATTTCAAAAAGACAAAACATTTTGTATATGTTCTTATAGAGACGAGAACCATTGCAAAACATCTTTCCAAAAACCACTTTCAAAAACACATTCCACAAACACATCTTTGAGCTATCTTTCGAAACAAAAATTTGTACGCGTTCTTATAGAGACGAGATCCATTACAAAGATATTTTCAAAATACTTTCAAAACCCGCACCACAAGCACATTGTCAAAGTAAAAGTAAGTGATCTAGCAAGTAACTAAGATCCCACGGAAAACCATGGATGAAAAGGGTGCTAATACCTTCCCTTTTCATAATCTACCCCTCGAACTCAAGAAATAATCTCAAAGGTCTCTTCTGTGCTTTTTCACCTTTCCTTTTGGATAAAAGAAAAGTCGGTGGCAACTCTTCCTATCCCCACAATTGTGATCAAAACGCAAAACCTTCAAGTCAGTTCTCCCACCAAACCACACATGTCATTACATAACAGGTCTTCCAGTACAAGTTTCTCATTTTCTCGTTGTTTATTTCAGCAGAAAAATGGCTCTCGAACAGAATGGCGGAGGTTTCCAAGCTTAAGATGCTTAGTTCGAGGAAATGTTCCTAAATATTTTCAAGGGGCAAGAAGAATTGAAAACACTTCTTGCTGGGAACATGACTAAGAAAAATACCAAAGACAACAAGGATGACCAGTTGGAACAACTGCAAGCTGAGATGGAAAGGATGAGAATCCAAATGAGTAGTCAGATGGCTCTTATCCAAAGTTTAGCTCGGGAACAAGAAGAGTTGAGGATTCTCATCAGCAAGCTTCATCAAGACAGATACGACTATGATATGGTGGCAGAACTGACTGTTAATACTGGTTTGCATTTTGTATTTTCAAATGTTGCGGCAAGCAAGAGTCGCCACCGACTTTTATTTCATCCAACAAAGGAAAAGGGAAAAGAACAAAAAAACCTTTTTAGAGATGTTTCTGAGTACGGGGGGCAGGTTATAGAAAGGAAAGGTGTTAGCACCCTTTCTATCTGTGGTTTTCCACGGGCTCTTAGGTACTTGCTCATTCTTAAAATTGCTCGTGTATGCTTGTTTTGAAAAGTTTTATTTTACTTCGTCATAACTCTTGTATCGGTCCTCAAGAGTGTGACGAAGTTGTTTTGAAAATTGTTTTAAAAAGTGTTGGTGTGGAAAATTTTGTTTGTTTGAGAAAGTACCTAGGAACTAATCTACCTACTCGAAAAAGTCTGTTCGTTTTCCTTTGGACAACGCTATCCCATTATTAAGGAATAGGTAGCATCGTTGTTGGAGTTTCAAGGGACGTTCGAAGGGACAAGTACGATCACAAAAGCAATGTTAGGAAATTTTAGTAATCATCCTAAAGCCTTAAAGATCTTTTTCCGAGGCAACATCCGAATGGATCATTTTAGATCTTTTGGGACTAGAGGACAACCACTAACATTCCCTATACTTTATGACCGTTTACCAAAGGCAACCGGAGTGGAGTAAACCCTAGGAGTGAGCATGTCCAAGTGTATTTTTTCAGTTAATTTATCTTTTCACATTTAGGGTTTTCTACTGTTTTAATTTCAATTTGTCTTTTCATACAATCCTATTAACATGTATCTAACAGTTTATAGTTTGCGGAAATTAAAATGCGAGAAGTTAAAGTCCTAGCTATTACAAGGCTTTGGGCAAATACATAATTATTTTGACTGAAAATAAAATGTGGAATTAAAACCCTACTTAAATCTATTACAAACTCGGAGCAGTTACAATAATAAAAAAAGGAAAACTAAAAACGCGCGCGGCGAATTAAATGCAAGAAAAAATTGGAAAACCTAAAAAATCTAATTGAGAAATATTTAGGTTATTTTTAAAGAAAAAATAGGTTATGTACAAAATTCAACCCTAATTCTAATTATTTTAAGTTATAATAAAAGAAAGAATTAAATTACCCTAATTTAATTAAACTAATTAATTAATAAGATATTTTTATTAAAAAAATGATTTTTGATGTTTTTATGATTTTTTGATTAAATAAAAAACATTATTTTTGGTATTATTTAAATAAAAAAAATTAATAAAAAAAAAAGACTTGAAATAATAAAATAATAGACTTTGGCCTGCATAAGCAATCCAGGGGGTGTGCTTCTGAATTTGATGGGGACATTAAGGTTGAGCCCATTCCCCACGCCTGATTCAGTGTTGGTGCGCCTGGAGAGTGTACCATGGATCTTCTTTGGTTTGAGCGTTGGATTTGTGCTGGTAATGATCCAGTGGCTGGATTAGTGGGGCGCATAATGGACACCTTGCCAGGTAATGCACGGAACCTGCAACCACATATTAAGAAAAATAAAGAAATATGCTGGGACCTGAGATCGAACCCATGTCCTCCCACTCACACAACGCGCGCCTTGGCCATCTGTGCTATCATGCTTAATTGTTAATATAATGAGAAAACAATATTATGATGACAAGCCACGCTGTTTCCTTAAAAAATGTGCGAATTTCAAATAGACCAGTGGTTGATTGCCACGCCTTCATCTTCTTCCCAGAAGTGTCGTTTTAGGTATCAGACTTATACCTACGGACATCTTCCATAGCTATAAACCTGCAAGCTTCAAAAATTCATAAAACGCATGATAAATTAATTCTAGCTATACCAATCAACTCGTCTTGGTCTCACGAGTAACATGGTACCATTTTCTTGGCCTAATTTTACCTGTACAAAGAAGCCCTAAAACGGCTTCTTAAACCCTAGCCATGGCAATCATCAATATATGCATCAAAGCACAAAATTATTTAAACCAAAACATTCCAAATTATGATACAAATACAATGCTATGCTTAAAAATAATTAATCATGCGTAAATTATCAAAATCAAATTCAATAAATATGGCAAACCGTGAGAGATGGGGAGGCTGATTATGGGCGTCTTAATGCGTGAAAATGGTTGGAAAAGCTTTTGTAGGTGTCCAGGAACGTGTTGCAATCCTTAAATCTCCTTGAGGATGGATCTAATATGGAAGTCATCTTGAGACTTTTTGGCAAAAAGTGGTAACTTGTCTTGGCAGCTTCACGTGGTCAATCCTCTTTTTTGTGCTTGGGAATTGTTCTATATATGTAGTACACTGAATTAGGTCAACAAAAAGTATTCAAATCTTGGCAAATTATGAAGATTGGATTTGATTTCCTATTTGCATTATTTCCTCCTAAATCAAGCCAAATCATGCCATTCTCATCCCAATCACCCTTTGCACGATTTGATTTTGTTTGACAACATAATTGGATTGTGATTCTATTCAAAATCAGATCAAAAACAAATCTTTACTAACTTATATCATTTATTTGATTTAATTTTATTTTTTAAATGATTAAAATCAAAATAAATTAAATAAATAAATACAATGATATGTGGGAGAGTGTTTGGGTCGTGGACCAGGTTAGAAGTAAGATGCAATCATGAAAAGCTAGGCCCATTTGACAAAAAAATGCACTTTTGAGCACATTTGACTTTTGGCAATTTTCCAAAAATGGCCAACTTTGACAATGCATATCTCTTCCAATTTTAACCCTAGAGAGGTGTTCTTGGACTTTTTATAAATCTTATAATGTCCCCTAAACAATCCTTTTGGTTTCATCTCAATTGGATCTTCCATGTTCATTTAAGAAGCTTTGACCCAAAAGGTGTTTTTTGTTGACTTTTCAAAAGGACCTATAATGTATAAATTCATATCTTTTTATGAGTGAATTTTTTGAACTTGAGGGATGGATATGAGTTGTAGGAAATTGGATTATATTCAGAATGAGCCTTGGATGAAAAATTTCTGATAAAGTATGAGAAAGTTATGCTTGGTCAAAGTTTGGTTGACTTTTCCTAAGAAACCCTAATTTAGCAACTTTTGAGTTTTGATGAATTAGGAGCATTCCTTGAGGAATCATGATCAACCCTTGATCAAATGATGAGTATCACTTCAAAATGTTGATGTTGACCAAAAATATTGAAGTTTGACTGTATGTGGGTCACTGTTGACTTTTGACCTAATATAGTTGATTTTTAAGCATCTGAGCAGTTGAAGCTCATCTTGGCATAGATGATCTTGAGATTATATTAGGACCATGGAAAAGATTTGAGGCCTTTGGAGCTCACCCATATTGATGAAAATGGAAACCCTAGTTAGAGGTTCATTGTTTTAGGAGAGAGTTTGTCTGGTCAACTCTTGGGCATCCTTGAGCAAGTTGAGGGTCTTAATGAGCATATGTTGAGTAAAATGGGAGGGAAAAATTTGGGTACAACAACGACCATCTGGGGAAAACTGCTACAACTTGGGGCCTAATTGTGATACGGTGGGAGAACTGACTTGAGGTTTTGCGTTTGTATTCACACTTGTTCGGTTTAGCAAGATTCTCCACCGGCTTTTTATTTTATCCTAAAGGAAAGGTTAAAAAGCACAGGAAAAACCTTTGAGATGTTTCATGGGTTCGGGGAGTAGATTATAGAAAGGGAAGGTATTAGCACCCTTTCTATCCATGGTTATCCATGGGCTCTTAGTTACTTGCTTAGATCACTTGCTTTGCATTTTCAATTGTTTGAAATGGTGCTTTGTGTGTGATTTTGAAAGATGTTTTTGAAAAGAGGCCATTGTTGTGGCAACCTTTGAAATGACTCGTGTTTGAGTGTTTTGAAAGTTTGTTTTGAAAAGAGGCCATTGTTGTGGCAACCTTTGAAATGACTCGTGTTTGAGTGTTTTGAAAGTTTGTTTTGAAAAGAGGCCATTGTTGTGGTAACCTTTGAAATGACTCGTGTTTGAGTGTTTTGAAAGTTTGTTTTGAAAAGAGGCCATTGTTGTGGCAACCTTTGAAATGACTCGTGTTTGAGTGTTTTGAAAGTTTTTCAATGTTTTGAAAAGTTGTTTGGAAATTGTATTGTGAGGTGTGTTTTTGAAAAGTAGCAAGGATGTTTTCTTTGCAAGTTTTGATCAAGTAATTAAGAGTTGTCTACCCTATTTTTACTCAAAGATTTTTTCTATGTTTTAACCCTTTTAACAGTATTGTTCCACCATTGTATTTGGTGGACAATCTTGTGTTAGGATGTTAACGGGACGGGCGCGGGCCATTGTTTAGACCATGAATGCAATAGTGTCAAGTGTCTTTGGCAATTTGCTTGAAGGGACTATGATCATTTTGTTTAGGCAACTTCGAAAGCGTCATCGAGGGACTATGATCATTTTGTTTTGTTTTTGCCAAAGGACTCAACATGCAAACATGGCCCATTTTTGAAGGCAACAAGTGGAGTAACCCTAAGGGTGCAAGTGTGCATTGTGTTGTACATTTTCATGCTTTTTTTTTGTCTTTGAATTAGTCAAGCTATTTGTTGGTTGATTTTGCATACAAACCCTAGGTCTATCATGGCATAATTAGAAAGCGTTTAAATGCGGAAATTTAAATACTAAGTTATTACATCATGATATAGGGAGGGGGGTACAAATGTTTGAATGGGGTATATTTAGCAAGAAATTTAAATCTAAGCTATTACATCCATATTGAATATACAAATAGTTAATTGTACAATAATTAAATAAATACTGTTGTACCCCAAAATTTGCCCTCCCATATTCTTCAAAGTTTATCAAGAATCATCTTCAAATGGTTCAAGATTACTCAAGGATTGCACAGTCCAAATGCCTCCTAAGCCAGCTGAAATTAGGGTTTTGGTTCCTTCAATGAATTTAGGGTTTTAAATGGCTCAAACAAGTCTCATATGCCTATATACTTTGTCAAGCATCTACATGTCAAGTCTCAAGATTCACAATGCCAGTTTCCACAGTCAAAAGCCCTATTTGCTCCACAATCAACTGCAGGGGCAAAATGGTCATTTGGCAGTCAAAAGTCAAAATTTTTGGTCAACATCTTATTTTGAGGCCACAATCATCATTTGATCAAGTCTTGATCATGATTCCTCAAGCATGGCTCAAAAATCATCAAGGATGCAAAAGTTACTATTTTTGGACAGTAGAAAAGTCAACTGTATCTTGACCAAGGCATAACTTTTTCATGGTTCATCAAAAAAATCCCATCCAATTCTCATTTTGAAGGAGATGACATTTCCTACAACTCATCTTCACATTCCAAGTCCAAGAAATGCTCTCACAAAAAGTTATTAATTTCTACATTATAGGTCAATTTCAAAAGTCAACAAAAATGCACTTTAAGTCAAAGACCATAACTTGAGATTGGTAAATCCAAATCACATGGGACCAAAGGCATTGGTTAGAGGACTTCAAGACCTTTCCAAAATGTCCAAGAACATGTTCATATGATCAAAATTGAGCAAGATATGCATTGGAGAAGTTGGGAAAGTTTTGTGAATTTGCAAAAGTCAACTTTGCTCAAAACACATCATTTTTGCTAATGGGCCTCAAATTCTTTCTTGAAACATTTTCCAAGGCCTATGCACGATCCATTGGGATTATTTGAACTTATTTTCTCATTTTCTATTAATTAATTGGATTTTTTATTAATATTAATTCATTTAACTGATTTAAAATGTAGGAAAATATCAAGATATGTTTTTTCTCAATCTTTTGTGAAGCAAATAAGCTCAAGACAAGCTGGAGATTTCGTGTGCACATCAAGGGGACCAAAATCTCCTAATTTGGCAAGGTTTTTCAATCAAAAAGATTGAAAAATATTTGATTGAAAATCAAATATACAAATCATAATGCAATGGATTTCTTGGCCAGAAGTTAACCTAATTCCCTTCTATTATAAGTACTGAACCTAACCCTAATGCCTCACACGTGAAAACTCTGCAAGAAAGCCATATGCAATATTGGAAAAAATCAAAGAAAACTCAAAACTGAATTCCATAATTTAACGTGATTCAAAGCTTGTTCTTGTTTCTAATACATTGCTAGCACTCCCAGGAACGTGTAGGGATCAAAACCACACGCTAACACTCAAGGAATCCTAAGAAACAGTCCCACGGTTTGTCAATCTTTTTCATAATCGTAATTCATTATTCATGCATCATTAACAAGATTTTTTGTGTGCTTTGCATTGCTAGAACCTCTCTGAAGCTAATGGTATAGGTGAATTGCATTATGGTGTCCAGAATCACAAATCACCATTGACGAATTCTAGGTTTTTCAAGCTTCAAAATTAGGGCTTTCCCCATCCAGTAAAATCAGAACCTCTCATGACTATGGTTAAATTCGTGAGAATCAGACGAATCCAAATCACATATCGCGCCATATTTATATAGCATAGAATTCTAATCGCTATTATTCCTCAAGCTACTTTGTGGGGGTTAAAAACCCCCGCTATTTGATTTGTATTTTGCAGGTTTCAGCGAAGAAGACAAGACGTGGAAGCGTGGGAGTGGAGCATTCAAACTACGCGCGTTTTTTTTCTCTTTCCAGCATAATTGATATGTTTCATATATTATATTCATTAGCTATTATAATATCAAATACAGGCGCATGGCTCAGTGGAAGATGATGTGGCTGGAAACCATTGGGACCTGGGTTCGATTCCCAGGTCCCCCAAATAATTGTTTCATATTTTGTTTAACATGATCCTATGCAGATTCCCAATAAGGTTCCACCATATACCTCCAGCGCTCAACATGCCAAGTGGCTACAGGCATGCATCCAAAGGCCAGGAGATGATAATCACCATGATCCTTAGTCAACGTTGGTACAGCTGATTACAAAAGTCAACCGTGGCTTGATTCTTAATGGGCCAGGAATTACTAATCCACCTCCATATTGGGTCCAACACCCCCCTGGTTTCTATTTCCCTTTTTTATTTTCTTTCTTTTTATTTTCTTTTAATAATTATTATTACTATTATTTAATTAATTCATAAATTATTTTTCACAATAAAATTCAGAAAAACCCAAAAAAAATATTTCTATTATTATTTATTATTTTTGTAAATAAATGTAAATTAATTAATTTAGTTTTTTTGAATTAGGTTAACTTTAATTTTTTACAAATATAAAACAAATAAATCTAGAATTAGGGTTTTCTTGACTTTTAAGTTCTTTTCTTTTTATTTTCACTAAAACATTAAAAAACATAAAAAAATACTTTTTTCTTTAATTAATTAATTAATTAGTTATTAGGTTTAATTTTAATTAATTGCAAAAAAAGGACAAATTCAATTCTTTTCTCAAAAAGGGTCAAAACCCTAAGGACGTCCCGATTCAATTCTTTCGCGCGCATATTTTTAATTCATTATTTATTTGATCATATTTATGTATCTGCTCCGAGGATGTAATAGATAATTAGGGCTTTTATCGCTTTCTTTACTTTTCTCGCATTTATTTTCCAAACGGGTTATGTTTTTGGCGATGTTTATACCCGCGCCTTGTAATAGCGTAGATTTACCTTCCGCAATTTATTTCCCGCAAATTATTAACTGCTAAAGATGCATGACAAGACTTGTATGAAAAATAAAATCAATCCGTAGCTCACAAATAACATGTACAAGATAATCTTAACTGAAATTGAACACACATGCACATGCCACTCCTAGGGTACGCCTCACTTGGTTGCCTCGAGGTGGTCGTCAAGTATAGGGTGTTTTAGAGGTTGCCCTCCTGTCTAAAGATCCAGTTGCCTCGAAACAGTTGCCTCGAATAAAAAGGATCTAGGACATTAGGGTTACCGCTAAGGCGTCCTACTATTGCTTTGGTGACCACACATGTCCCATAATCGAATTGACCCGAATAACTCCAACGACGGTGCTACCTACTTCTCAATAGTGGGATAGTACTGTCTAAAGGACTCTTACACAGCCTAATTCCTTAGAGTAGGTAGATTTCTCCTGGGTACTTGCTCTTTCAAAAACAAAAACAACTTTTCGCACCTACACTTTCAAAAAGTTTTCAAACAAATACTTCATACACTCTTGAGGACTGATACAAGAGTTACCTAGAAGTTTCCAAAACGAAACTTTTTCAAAACCCACAAACACTTGAAAAGCAAACAATTTTTGAAAACATAGTGAGCAAGTACCTAAGAGCCCGTGGATAACCACAGATAGAAAGGGTGTTAACACCTCCCCTTTCTATAAATCTACCTCCCGAACCGAGAAACATCTCGAATAGGAATTTTGCTGTGCTTTTGTCCTTTCCTTGTTGGAGAAAATAAAAGACGGTGGCGACTCTTGCTTACCGCGACATTTCGCGAACCAGCATTTCAACACAGTCAGTTCTATTTCCACCGATCACAAATACAATAAATATGCAAAAATGTATTATGCACAAAAATGGTTTTTTATGTATGTAAAAGTATTTTTCCATGTAAAATATAAACAAAAATAAAAAGGTTAATTTTTTATATTTTTATGGCCTTAGGGAAAAACCCTAGTTTTCTAAATAAATAATATTTATTTATCAATATTATACAATATCATATATTAATTTGTACAAAAGAAAAAAAAGAAGTATATTGTAAAAAGTATCTTTGATGTCAAATATTAATAAAAATAAAAATATATTATTTTCATATTTTATCCTAAATATTCTAATAAATGTACAAGTATTTATATCATATATTTTAATATACTAAATATGTACTTAAAAATAAAATATTAATTATTTTCAAAAGTGTATATTTTTAGAAAATGTTTTTAAAATGTAAACAAAAAATAATAACTAAAAAAAAATATATTTTTGTATTATTGTCTAATATTTTGGATAAAAAGAAATATATTTGTATGTATATATATGCTTAAATAAAACAAACAAATGCCAAATAAATGCAAAAATAGGTGAAAAAATATTTTTAATGTTTTTTATATTTGGGCAAAAAATAATAAGTCAGAATCAAAAAGAAAAAATAAAAAATGATTAAAAAATCACACAATGGGCCATGGGGGTGCAAAATGAGAAAAGAGGTGCAAAAAGCAAGGATAGCTCAGGCCCAGCCCAAGACATCATCTTCTTCCTCCAGCTTTTGTTTGAAACAAAAAAAAACGCGCGTTTCTTGCTCATCCTGCTAACTTCTGATTCTTTGACTTTTAACAAAAACTTACAACATCAATAATGTAGAGCATCAAGTCACGATTTCAAACATATAAAAAAGTTGTTCTAACTCTCAGAAATGAGGGAGAATTTCTCCATCCCCAATTCTTGACCTAAGTTTTCTTCCATGTTCAGGCCCAAAATTCTCATAGCACACACAATATAAATGAAAAGTAACTACATGGATGGCTTCAGGGCTATGAGTAGAACATGCTTTCTCCACAAACTTAAGCCTAACTATGCCTGGATAGAGAGATAGATGTTCATATTTTTACCTGTTCAGCTTGAGTCGTGTACAACAATGGGGGTATCTTCAATGGAGTTTGAACTCTGGTACAACTTGCCTGAAGTCCAAGGATGCTTCCCCTATGCTTAGCTTGCTTTGAATCTCTCTGAATCAAGCTATGGAAGTCAACCTGCAAAACTGAAAAGTGAAAATGGAAAACTTGGCTATGGATGTTACAACTTGTATCTAAGGCTTGGGATAGCTTCAATGGATGGCAGGGAGTGTATTGGAACTTGTTTGGACAAAAACGCACGAGTGAATGAGGCTAGCCAAATCAAACTGCAGGAATGCTCTGTTTCTTGCAGAAAACTTGTGATTTTGTGAATGAGGAGAGATCAAGAGTAGTTTGGTCGTGCTTTAGGTTTAGTTTTGTGTATGGAAAATGTCTACCAAGTTTGCTTTGGCTTCTGTTGGCAGGAATGAGAGATGGGAGTTGTTATGCAAGTTTTCTTCTAATGTAAGCAAGGATATGCAACTTGGGTTATAGGCTAGTACAGGTCCCTCAAGCATGCTGCAGCCCCCTCTCTTGATCAATGGGATTTGTCTACAAACTTGTGCCTCAAAGATTTTGCTTGTACCACAAAGATTCAGAATTTGACATAAAGCATTGCTTTTTCAAAATGGCAAACTAACTTTTTCCATTTAAGGGTTAATTTTGTGTGTATTGTCCAACTGAACAAGATAACACTCTAACACAAAGGATATGCATTTAATTATGGTGTGTGAGACTGGTTTTGGGGCCTGCAAGCTAGCTTGTACAAGCTGACCTGAAAAATGCCAATGTATGAACAAGCTTTGGCCATGAACAAAAATGAATTTTGCCCAACTTTGCAAATTCGATTCTCCCTAACCACAAGGGTGTTTGATGAGTTATTGGACAATTTGGAAAGCTTGGAATGTGTACTACAATCCATATTTGTAATGAAAATTGAAACTCCAAGTGGAAGCATGTGAAAAAGGGCCATGAAGTTAGGCAAAAATCCTGCCTAGAATAGGTCAAAATTTCTCTAAGTTAGAAATGTTTTGCACCCTTGTTCCAAAAATCATAACTTGAGCTACAAGCTTATTTTGAGGAAACTTTGTGAATAAAAGTTGTAGATTTTGTAATGGACTACAACTTTCATGTTTTGAGTTTTGTTTGAATCCATTTTCATCTTGGTAAAAAAATGGGACAAAGTTAGGAAAAAATAAGGAATTTTCATAACTTAGAAAAATTCTAAGTTATTAAATTTTCTCATTTTAAACCCTAATTTGCAATTTTGGGTTTCTTGATGAACAAGTTTCATAATTTGACATGTCTTGATGAAAAATGAATCTTGGCACTTGATTTTGACGAAAAAGTCAAAGTTTGACTTTTCAATATACAGTCAAATTTTGATCAGTTGACTGGAAAATTCATCTGTCAATCCTGTGCATTTGGGATCTTTTGAACTTGTGGAATGTGTCAAGACAATGCCAATGAGTCCTTGAGTCCATATGTGATCTTGGTTTGTCATTGGTTAAGTCAAACAGTCAAAAATTGCCTTTGTGCAGTCAAAACCCTAAAAATGACCATTTTGCCCTTTTGGCGATCTGATCAAATTTCTTGTGGAATTGTGATCCAAACTTGACCAAATGGTTCATATGAGTTCATTATGTTGATGTGGGTCAAATTTCATGAGGTTTGACTGTTAATTGGCCACAATTGACTTTTTCTCCAATACAGCTGATTTCTAGGTTAACTGTCCAATTGCCTGGGCAAAGATTGGAATCAAGGCTTGAAACTTGGTATGGATAAACTTGTGAGTCTAACATGAAGCATGAAAGTCACTTTGGGCATTTTGGGTCAAAACATCTTTGTGCAAACTCAAACCCTAATTTGGGTCAACAGTGCAAGGAGGGGTCTTGAGCAGAGCAAACCCTAACTTGATCTTGAGCTCCAAGGGTCTTGTGGTGAGAAAATGTTGATGAAATGAGAGGGCAAATTTTGGGGTACAACAGTTGCCCCTGTTCAATCTTCTTGCACCTGAAGAGTTAGATTGGCAGGTCTGCCTTTCGCGTCTCGAAGGTAAAAGGAGATTGGACACTAGAGTGCCCCTTGAAAAATTTGCACTCGTCAAAGCGTAGTTGATGGAATGGGCTTAAAGATTCCATTTGGAGATGGGCTTAAAGATGCCATCTGGAGATGTGACAGAATCTTGTCGGGGGATGGGCTTAGAGATGCCATCCGAGAATGTTTGTTGAACTGTATGTCATTGGTGAGTGGGTGAGTATCAGAAAGGTGTCCCTGTTTGGAACGTCTCTAAACTGGGGATCTGAATAAGCAATAGACTGACATCCATGTTTAGAAGCATCCGTGATCTGTTTTCAGTAGTTGTATCTGAACAAGCGATAGGTTAACATCCGTGTCTGGAGAACCCGTAAACTGTCTTCAGAAGTTTGAAATCAGTACAAGTAATAGATTAACATCCGTGTTTGGAGAATCCGTGAACTGTCTTCAGAAATTTGGAATCTGTACAAGTAATAGATTAACATCCGTGTTTGGAGAATCCGTGAACTGTCTTCAGAAATTTGGAATCTGTACAAGTAATAGATTAACATCCGTGTTTGGAGAATCCGTGAACTGTCTTTAGAAGTTTGAAATCTGTACAAGTAATAGATTAACATCCGTGTTTGGAGAATTCGTGAACTGTCTTCAGAAATTTGAAATCTGTACAAGTAATAGATTAACATCCGTGTTTGGAGAATCCGTGAACTGTCTTCAGAAATTTGAAATCTGTACAAGTAATAGATTAACATCCGTGTTTGGAGAATCCGTGAACTGTCTTCAGAAATTTGGAATCTGTACAAGTAATAGATTAACATCCGTGTTTGGAGAATCCGTGAACTGTCTTCAGAAATTTGGAATCTGTACAAGTAATAGATTAACATCCGTGTTTGGAGAATCCGTGAACTGTCTTCAGAAATTTGGAATTTGTACAAGTAATAGATTAACATCCGTGTTTGGAGAATCCGTGAACTGTCTTCAGAAATTTGGAATTTGTACAAGTAATAGATTAACATCCGTGTTTGGAGAATCCGTGAACTGTCTTCAGAAATTTGAAATCTGTACAAGTAATAGATTAACATCCGTGTTTGGAGAATCCGTGAACTGTCTTCAGAAGTTTGAAATCTGTACAAGTAATAGATTAACATCCGTGTTTGGAGAATCCGTGAACTGTCTTCAGAAATTTGAAATCTGTACAAGTAATAGATTAACATCCGTGTTTGGAGAATCCGTGAACTGTCTTCAGAAATTTGGAATCTGTACAAGTAATAGATTAACATCCGTGTTTGGAGAATCCGTGAACTGTCTTCAGAAATTTGGAATCTAATTTGAAGCTTATTAATCTCATCCTGAAAAGGGTAGAATATTAGCTGAAACACAAAGTTATGTTGCGTGAAATGTATGATGCAGTATATGTTATATCAGTGTTTATGATATGAATGTAATGAATGCGCATGTAAGCTGACGAGCTGTCTTGCTGAAGATAGATGA
Organism: Vicia faba; assembly: GCA_948472305.1. Lineage (NCBI taxonomy): Eukaryota > Viridiplantae > Streptophyta > Magnoliopsida > Fabales > Fabaceae > Vicia > Vicia faba. The sequence continues at coordinate 733,555,308 of OX451739.1, forward strand.
ATCCTGGATAGCCAGATAAAAGAATCTTGACTGCTGCCGGGGAAAGTGAATCTTTGACTGCTGCAGGGGACTGCAAGCATCTTTTGATCGCTGAGGATGGGACATCCTTGTTGACTGCTGACTGCTTGGGGAACAAGATCTTAAATTGTTGAGGGATCTTAGGACCACTGTTGGGGATTGGAACTCCTTGGTGACTTGTGGGGAATGAGAATTCTGATGAACTCTACCGGGGAGTCCGGAACTTGGTAGACTTAGGCTGGAGAAGTAAGACTGAGAATCTTCAATCTGATGGGAAGTATCTCTGTGGGGAGACTGTTCACTAAGCTGGTTCCACTGGGGATTGATAGTTGGAAGTTTTAGCTCCGCTGGGGTTTAACAGCTTTGACTTCGCTGGGGGTAGTATTTTCAGACTTTAAGACTCCACAGGGGACAGGATTTTCAGATTCTTAAGGCTCCACTGGGGATACTGAAACTCGACTCTGAAGGGAATTGAGTTCTGGAAGGCTCTCTGGCTGGGGTAATCATCTTTTGAGGAAGCTTTTGTTCTGCTGAGGATCCTGAAGTTTAACTCTGTTTGGGGAATCAAGTTCTGGATTTTGACTTTGTTGAGGAATTTGGAGCTTAGAACTGCTGGGGATTCCTTCTGAAAGGGTATCAAGATATCTGTCTGTACCCTCACCCTATCAGCAATCATCTTTCTTTATTTGTAAGAAAATGATTATGTTCAAATGCATATGCCTATTTAACAAAACATTGGACGTTTCTCAAATAAAACATAAGTGTAAAAAGCAAAAAGAAGACAAAGCAAACTTCTGTATTTGGAAAAGTATTTGTATTAACTTTTTATGAGTATCTTTGTACAAAGGAGACAGACACCCTAGTAAGAGGATGTTGTCGTAAAGAATTGAAAATTTTATACAAAAGAAAGGTGGCTATGTGCAACAATTCTATGGGATCCCATTCTGTCATAGCCTTCATAACTCTGAATATCTTGTCCATTCAAATGCTTCATTTGCCGATGACTGGATTGATCAGAAGCTTGGAACTGGTTGATGAAGAGATTGTCCTTTAAAGTGATCCGACGAGACATAGTCATACGCTTTAATTCCCTAACTTTTGCCTAGATCGCCCTTTCGGGTTTTCAATCCACCGGGAAACCCCTTTTTGCCCAAGCCGCCCTTTTGGGTTTTCGACTTGCCGGGTGTACAGATTTTTTTTGTTTTTATCCCTAATTTTTGCCTGAACCGCCCTTTCGGGTTTTCGGTTCACCGGGATGCCCATTTTTTCCCAAGCCGCCCTTTCGGGTTTTTGACTTGCCGGGTGATTTTATGCGTAGTATCTTTTGACTATGTCTGCATACGCAGGGTGCGGCAAATCGTCGCCGTCCATGGTGGTCAGAATCATTGCACCACCAGAAAATATGCTTTTGATCACAAATGGTCCTTCGTAAGTAGGAGTCCATTTGCCCCTGGGATCACTTTGCGGTAAGATAATCCGCTTGATTACGAGATCTCCGACTTGATATACTTGACGTCTGACTTTCTTGTTGAAACCCTTGATCATCCGTTTTTGATACGTTTGACCATGGCAAACAGCAGCGAGTCGCTTCTCGTCGATCAAATTGAGTTGATCAAGTCGGGTCTGAATCCAATTGTCTTCATTCAAACCAGCGTCCTTCATAATCCTTAAAGAAGGAATCTGAACTTCCATGGGCAGGACAACTTCCATGCCATATACCAAAGAAAATGGGGTTGCCCCGGTTGAAGTACGTGCCGTGGTACGGTATCCGTGCAGAACAAACGGTAACATCTCATGCCAGTCCTTGTAGGTGACTGTCATTTTCTGAATGATCCTCTTGATGTTTTTGTTCGCAGCTTCAACAACACTGTTCATCTTCGGCCGATAGGGAGATGAATTGTGATGATAAATCTTGAACTGTTCGCATAGAGCGGTGATCATAGTATTATTCAGATTTGTACCGTTGTCTGTGATGATCCTGTCGGGGACACCATACCGGCATATGAGATTTTGTTTGATGAAGCGGGCAACCACATTTTTTGTAACGGAGGCGAAGGAAGCTGCTTCGACCCATTTGGTAAAATAGTCAATGGTGACCAGGATGAAGCGATGTCCATTGGACGCTGTGGGCTTGATCTCCCCGATCATGTCAATGCCCCACATTGCGAATGGCCAAGGAGCTGTCATAACGTTGAGAGGAATAAGAGGAATATGAATCTTATCAGCGTAGACTTGACATTTGTGGCAAGTACGGGAATATTGATGGCAATCTGCTTCCATGGTAGACCAGTAATAGCCTACCCTTAGAATCTTTTTAGCCATCGTATGCCCGCTCAAGTGAGTGCCAAATGTACCGCTGTGTATCTCGGTCATGATTAACTCTGCTTCAGCTTTGTCTACACATCGGAGTAAAACACAATCATGGCTGCGTTTGTAGAGGATGTTGTTGCTTAGGAAGAACTTGGCAGCAAATTTCCTTAAGAACTTCTTGTCATTCACGGAAGCTCCTTCGGGATATTCTCTAGTCTGGAGATACCTTTTTATTTCATGGAACCAGGGTTGTTCCACTACTTCATCGGTATTAATCTCATGACAATGCGCAGGTTCATCCATTCGCTCGATGGTGATTTGGGGAGCCTCGTTATCCCAGTTGAGTTTAAACATGGAAGACATTGTTGCCAGAGCATCTGCTAGCTGATTCTCTTCTCGCGGGAAATGCTCGAAGGTGATTTGCTCGAAATGAGGCAACAATGTCAGGACATGTTCTTTGTATGGGATAAGATTAGGATGCTTGGTATCCCACTCTCCTTTGATTTGACTGATAACCAAAGCCGAGTCCCCAAATACGATCAAAGATTTGATCCCCAAGTCTATAGCAGCCTTGAGACCGAAAATGCAAGCTTCATATTCAGCCATGTTGTTGGTACAACTGAAGCAAAGTCGGGCCGTGAAAGGTGTGTGACAACCTCCCGGGGAAATGAGTACCGCACCGATACTGTTTCCAAGTGCATTTGAAGCACCATCAAAGTACAGGGTCCATCGGGATCCTTTTTCAGGTCCGTCATACGGTCCTTTACCTTCAATGTTGTCCAAATTCATGATGTCCTCGTCTGGGAAGTAAAATCTCATGGGTTGATAATCTTCGATAGCTTGATGAGCTAGATGATTAGCTAGTACCCTCCCTTTTATAGCTTTTTGGGTAGTATACTGGATGTCATACTCAGTTAGGATCATTTGCCATCTAGCTATTCTTCCAGATAAAGCAGGCTTCTCGAAGATATACTTGATAGAATCCATTTTGGAAATCAGCAAGGTGGTATGAGTCAACATATACTGCCTTAGTCGGCGAGCAGCCCATACCAAAGCGCAGCAAGTTTTCTCGAGCAGTGAGTAGCGAGTCTCACAGTCGGTAAACTTTTTGCTAAGGTAATAAATAGCATGCTCTTTTCGACCAGACTCGTCATGCTGGCCCAAAACATACCCCATTGAGTTATCCAAGACGGTCAGATACATGATCAACGGTCTTCCTTCGACGGGTGGCATCAGAATAGGAGGTTCTAGCAAATACTCCTTGATCTTATCAAAAGCAGCTTGGCAATCTTCGTTCCATTCGACTACCTGATCTTTCTTTAATAGTTTGAAAATTGGCTCACAGGTAGAAGTCAGATGAGAGATGAATCTGGCAATATAGTTCAAGCGCCCCCAGAACCCTCTAACCTCCTTTTCAGTATGGGGATTAGGCATTTCTTGTATTGCTTTCACTTTTGCTGGATCGACCTCAATGCCTTTGTTGCTGACGATAAATCCTAGAAGTTTACCAGACCTAACTCCAAAAGTGCACTTACTTGGATTCAGCCTGAGTTTGTACTCCTTCAACCTGGCGAACAGCTTTTCCAGATGTTCAAGGTGTTCCTCCTCTGTTTGTGATCGAGCTATCATGTCGTCTACGTAAACTTCGATCTCATGATGTATCATATCATGAAATAAAGCTACCATGGCGCGCTGATAAGTTGCCCCTGCGTTCTTCAGTCCAAATGGAATCACCTTATAGCAGAAGGTACCCCATTGTGTAACAAAGGTTGTTTTCTCCATGTCCTCGGGGGCCATTTTGATCTGGTTGTAACCCGAGAATCCATCCATGAAGGAAAACACCTTGTGCTGAGCTGTGTTGTCAATCAAAATGTCGATATGTGGTAGTGGAAAATCATCTTTAGGGCTAGCCCTGTTCAAATCCCGGTAGTCCACACACATCCTGACCTTGCCGTCTTTTTTAGGTACTGGCACAATGTTAGCAACCCATTGTGGATAGGATGTAACAGCCAGAAAGCCAGCGTCGAATTGCTTCATCACTTCTGCTTTAATCTTCTCAGACATGTCGGGCCTTATTCGGCGGACTTTTTGCTTGATTGGTGGACAATCCTCTCTTGTAGGGAGACGGTGAACCACGATGTCTGTGTCTAAACCCGACATGTCTTCATAAGACCAGGCGAAGATTTCAACGTACTCATTCAACAACTGTATTAGACGCTCCTTGACACTTGGTTCCAAATTGGCACCCACTTGTACTTTCTTCTTGTCTTCCTCTGTTCCTAAGTTGACAGTTTCCAACAACTCTTCATGAGGTAAGATGGCCCTTTCTTCTTGTTGTAGAAGTCTGGCTAGCTCCCCTGGTACTTCACAATCTCCGTCATCTTCGTATTCAACCTGATTGACCAAATCTTCAGAGTTATTGAAGGATACAAAATAATAGTCACCCATAGAATCCAGAGTGGATGGGTACCTGCATTTGTGAGTGTGGGTGTGTGTAAGGGATAACCATCCTTAAACAAACAAAAATGCAAAAGGAAAGAAAAATGAACACAACAGTTTATAAATGAAAAACGTCCAATGATTCATTAAACATGGCATATGGATATGAAGAGAATCAAAACCCTTACAAATGGACCTACATACCCCGGGCAAGGCATGAGGTGAAAAAGTAGTGCGCAGATTGTTCAAGAGTAATTATTACAGACCAACAGAAAATGTTCAAAAGATAAATTACTGATCGATGAAAGTAATGGGAATAAAGTCTTTCGCCTCCCAGTTGTGTAGTCCCCCTTCGATGGTTGGGAAGATCCAATCTTCAATGTTGGCCTCTTCGTCTTCGTCTTCCAAAGCAATGATTCCATGAGGAGAAATCTTGATGGGTGTTGTGATCGGTGGATCTGGAACTGACTGTTTAACGCTGGTTCGCGAAATGTCGCGGAAGCAAGAGTCGCCACCGTCTTTTATTTTCTCCAAATGGAAAGGACAAAAGCACAGAAAAATTCCTTAAAGAGATTGCTCTCGGTTCGGGAGGTAGGTTATAGAAAGGGAAGGTGTTAGCACCCTTTCTATCCATGGTTATCCATGGGCTCTTAGATACTTGCTCATTGTGTTTTCAAAAATGGTTCGTTTGCTTTTCAACTGTGGGTTTTAAAAAGTTTCTTTGAAAATTCCAGTTCGACTCTTGTATCGGTCCTCAAGAGTGTTTGAAAAATTGCTTTCGAAAGCTTTTTGAAAAGGTGTCGGTGTGAAAAGTATTTTTGAATTTTGTTTTTGAAATTAGAGCAAGTATCTAGAGTCGTCTACCTACCCTAAGGAATTCGTCTGTGTAAATGTCCTTTAAAGTAATGCCATCCCACCATTGAGAGGTAGGTAGCACCACCGTTGGAGGTGTTCGGGTCAATTCGAGGTTCGGGACATGGTGATCACCAGAGCAATGGGAAGATACCTTAGAAGCTACCCTCATGCCAGGTTCCCGGATCATGAGGACTTACTAAGACATCCTCTACTCGACGATCACCTTTCGAGGCAAGGCAATAGTGAGGCGTACCCTAGAGGTGGTGTGTGATTCGTGTGTCGTTTTCATTTATTTTTGTCTTATTCATGTCATGGGTGATCTACACGTTTGTTTTTATTTTATTGTCATTCATTCTTGCATGCATTTATTTAATAGTTAAAAAGTGCGAAAAAGGTAAAGTTCTAAACTATTACAAAAGGCGCGGGTCCACATCGCCAAAATTTCCAGGACCCGATTTGACAGAAAAAATAAAGAATTAAAGTGCGAAAGATAAATGTCCGAGCTTACAAGGCCTTGGGAGAGGTACATAAAAATTATACGAAAAGAAAAGAAATGCGCGATTTGAATTAAAATTGGAAACGAGGGCGTTGGACCCTTTTTAACGAAATTAAATTAAATGATTAAATTAAGGAAAATTAAAAAGAAAAAGAAATTATTATTTTTGAGATTTTTTTTGTATTTATGAATTTTTAATGAGAAAGATTAATTAAAATAAAATATTAACCCTAATTCTATAACTTTTATTTATTAAGAAAAAATATTAAAGTTAAACCTAAATTAACCTAATTATTTACATGCAATTTTGATTTATAAAAATAACTATATTTTAATAATTAATTATTATGAAAGAAAAGAAAAAAAGGATAAAAATTATTACAAACCCTAATTCTACCAAATTTTAGATTGATTAAGAAAAATATTAAAATTTAACCCTAAGTTTAAAAGCTAAAATCAATTAATGAAGTTTATTTACAAAAAAATAAAATAATATTAAGTGAAAATACTTATTTTTGTCTTTTTTCTGATTTTTTATTGTTTTTATGTTTTTTTATGAAAAATAATTAAATTAAAGAATTGAATTAAAAAAAAAGAAATAATTGAATCAAAATAAAAAATAAAATAAAATAGAAAAGATGTTGCAAACCTAGGGGGGTATGTCCCCAGTTGGAGGTATGTTGTAGTGATTAGGCCCATTTGTTTAAGGCCTCAGTTGACTTTCCTTGCCAGCGCGTAGCCTCTTTGACTCATGTCCATGATGCTCTTCCCACTATGGCCCTTGGATTGATCTCAGCCAGTACGTGGAGGGCCTGGATATTGAGTGTATGGTGGAACCCAGGGTTGAATCTGCATAGGATTAGTTTTATAGAAAAAACATTGAAAGAGAATGGGGACCTGGGGTTCGAACCCAGGTCCTAGGAATTAACATACACACGCCTTGCCAACTGCTCCAATTGGTTTCTTTGTCTATCATATAAACAACAAACATTATAAAATAAAACAAAAGTTAATGCCTGTTTCCGCGCGAATTTTCAAACGAACCAACCACTGATGGGCACCTAAGCGTCTTCTTCCTCGCTTGTTTATTTCCTGAAAATCAAAGATGGTTAGCGGGGGTTTTAAACCCCCCCAAAATAGGATTGTTTTCAAAATAGCGAATAGGCCATATGGCCTCAGAAATTAGGCGCGAGGGTTCCATTGTTTTCGTCCAAACCCACTGAATCCATTCATGGCATTATGAGGTTCTAATTTTATAGCTTTTAGAAACGCCCAATTTGGACCTCAAAGAACCCTAACCTGTATCAATGGTGGAATCGCATATAGCACATGAAAACTCAATCAAAGTATGTGGTTAGCTTCAGAACACATCAATTAGTATGAATCCATCAAAGAAATGCAATGAAAATGCCTAAATCTTAAAACACGATTATGAAAAAAATATGAAAAAGTGTGAATCCTATTCACCAATTCTGGGCGTTAGAGGTCGTGCTTTTGATCCAGGAAGTTTCCCTGATGTCTCAGGAAGGCAATGGACTGATTACTTTGCCTTGAAATGCTTTGGAATCACGATTCCAGTTTTGAATTTTTTGATCAAAATTGCAAAGTTCTCTTTTGTCTTTCTGCGCAGCTTGGACCTCTTGAGGAGTAGGGTTTGCATTAGTATGTATAGGTGAACGATTAGGGTAAGAATTCAGAGCCAAAGGATCAAGGAATTGATGGAGAGGATATTGATTTTCATGGCAAAATATTTCAAATCTTTTTCAAGCATATTTGATACAAATCATGGCCAATTGACTTGATTCTTTCTATATTTGGTCTTGCACGAAATCTTAAGCTTATTCCTTGCATAAAAAGATTTGATTGCATTGGTTTGGTATTTTTTATATTTTTTTAATTAATTAAATGAATTATTAATAATAAAAAATCCAAATAAATAAATAAAAATGATAAAAAACTTCCCTTTGGGCCACATGGTCGTGCACATGCCTTGGATGATGAATTGTGGAAGAAAAAGAGGCCCATTAGCATTTTTAGGTCATTTGAAGCAATGTTGACTTTTCAAAATATCCAAAAAGTTCCCAACTTCCACAAGGCATATCTTGCTCAATTTTTAAGCTTTGCTCATGTTCTTGGACATTTTGGAAAGGTCTTTGAGTCCTCTAACCAATGCCTTTGGTCCCATGTCATTTTGATTTACCAATCTCAAGTTATGGCCTTTGACTTAAAGTCCCTTTTGTTGACTTTTGAAAATGACCTATAATGTTGAAATTGATAACTTTTTGTGAGAGCATTTCTTGGACTTGAAGTGTGAAGAGGAGTTGTAGGAAATGTCTTTATCTTCAAAATGAGCTTTGGATGGAATTTTTCTGATAATCCATGTGAAAGTTATGCCCTGGTCAATTTACAGTTGACTTTTTCAACTGTCCAAATATGGAAACTTTTGCATCTTGATGATTTTTGAGCCAAGCTTTGAGAATCATGATCAAGAATTGATAAAATGATGTTTGTGGCTTCAAAATGAAGTATTGATCAAAAATTTGGACTTTTGACTGTCAAATGACCATTTTGCCCCTACAGTTGACTGTAGTGCAATTAGGGCTTTTGACTGTGCAATTTTGTGCTGTGAGTCTTGAAACTTGGTATGAGGATGCTTGACCATGTTTATAAGCATATGGGACTTGATTGGACCCTTGGAAACTTCATTTTCTTTGTCAGAACCAAAACCCTAATTTTTGACTGTTAGGAGGCCCTTGAACTGTGCAACCCTTGGGGAGATGTTTGAAGCTTTGACTTGGCAAATTTTGAAGAATATGGGAGGGCAAATTTTGGGGTACAACAGGTGTCCTTTCAATTTTTGAGCGACGCATAGCTTTTTGCCCCGCAGCGGTAAATCCCAACCCAAACTTGTCTGTTTTGTGGGGAATGTCAGGCAACTGACCCCACGTTGAGCTCTTCCCTTCCTTCATTGCAACCTGTGCGTCTTTCAGAGATGCCATCCTGGCCACCTGCTTAGGCTCCTCAGCTACTGCCTTTGCTACTGCAACTTCAGGAGCAATTTCCTCGAAGTGTTGGAACGGTGTTTCAATGAATTCGCCCTCCACCTCTACATACCGAAAGGAGTTCAGATGACTGATCATATATTCCTCTTCACCGTGCACAGTTATGATCTTTCCTTTGACAGGGTATTTCAGCATCTGATGTAGGGAGGAAGTGACTGCCCCAGCATTATGTATCCATGGTCTCCCTAGCAAGCAAGAGTATGACGAACGGATGTCCATCACATAGAAGGTTGAAGGGAACACTTCAGTGCCCACCTTGATGGGGATGTCGACCTCTCCGTGCACCATTCTTTTAGACCCGTCAAAGGCCCTTACAATGATATTACTTGGTTTCAGCTCCAAGCCTTCACAATCTAATCGATCCAGAGCTTTCTTAGGGAGCACGTTCAGAGAAGAACCAGTGTCGACCAAAACATAGGCCAGAGTAGTTCCTTGGCATTCTATTGACACGTGTAATGTGTCATTGTGATTTCTTCCTTTCGGAGTCAGGTCAGCATCAGAGAAACCCAGGCCGTTGTCTACGGTAAGGCTGGCTACACAATCCTGGAATTGATCGGCTGAGGTTTCCTGGGGCACATGGGCTGTCTTCAAAAATCTTATCAAGGCCTTGGCATGAGCCTCCGAACAAAGTAGCAATGCTAACATGGAGATCTTCGAGGGGGTTTGCCCCAATTGCTCTACCACGTCATAATCACTCTTCTTAATTATTTTTAGAATCTCCTCCATTTCTTTCTTAGAGGTTTCGGGGATAACCAATGGCTGAGCCCTCGTCCTGACGGGCTCATCTTGGATCCCTTTCCCCTTATCAGCAGAAGTAGGAGGAACAACCACAAGAGTAACAGCTTCTTCAATCAGCGGAGTTCTTGCAGACAGTTTTATCGGTGCAGGAGTAACTTTGGCAGCCGCTGAGGGTCCAAAGATTGCCTTTGGAGGGGCAATCTCTGGAGAAAATATTCTCCCACTTCGGGTAATCTTGCTCGTACCGGCAATGTTTCCGATGTCGGTATCTTCTTCGTCAGAGCTTTCTTCAGTTATCTCAACTTGTTTAACACCATAGTAGTAGATTTATCCACCATAATTCCATGGTATTGATTTGTCAGAAATGTAGGGGACAGGCCCAGGCATGGTTATTTTCAGAGGAACAAACTTCGTAGCGGATGTAATCTTAACAGGCTTTTTAGGGACCTTGGAAAGATTGGTGGAATTTGTGATTATTGAAACATCTTTGATAGGGGTTGGAGTAGTAGGAATCTTTTCGAAAAGAATTTGTTGGCTGTCCATTAGGCCTTGGATGCCTATCTTCAGCAATGGACAGTCAATTGGTAGGGAGGAACAACAGTAGCAATCTTCTTTACATCCTGGGAAAATCCCATCTTTCAACAGATTCAACTTGATTGTCAGTAGTGGGGTTACCAGCTCATCGACAGTAGTAACATACAAATCTTCTTCAATAGCATGGACATTGCGACCATGCTTCGGCATCGGAGCGAATATTACATTCGGCTTCTCTAGTGCGTCGAACTCAACCTCTTTTGCATCTATCAAATCTTGAATTTTATTCTTAAGCGCCCAACAATCGTTGGTGTCATGCCCGACGCTGTCAGAGTGATAGGCACATTTAGCATTGGGATGATAGTACGGGGAAGCGGTATGCACATTCTTTGGCACCTCTTTGATTTTGGTGAGATTTAGCTTCAACAAATGGGGAAGAACTTGTGCGGGCGTCATGTTGATGCGGGTGAACTTCCGTTGTGGCCGTTCTCCCCATTGCTGTTTAGGTCTGGACTGATTGTTACGAGGCTGATCATTTGACGAATTTTGAATCATCACGGCCCCTACAGTCGGCCGATGCTCAGTTCTACCCGATCCCTTTTGAGAGTATACAACAGCTGCTTCCTTCTTGTCTGGAAATGGCTTTTTAACAGTTGTGGATGCAGATGCATCCTTTTGAATCTTCCCATTCTTAATACCAGCTTCCACCCGTTCGCCAGTCAGAATCAATTCAGTAATACCTGCGGAAGAGCTCCCGGTCAAATGGTTGAAGAACGGGCCAGATAGGGTCCCTAAGAACATATTAACTAGTTCCCTATCAGAAAGAGGTGGCTGCACTCTTCCGGCCAAGTCGCGCCATTTCTGGGCGTATTCTTTGAATCCCTCATTTGAGGCCATTCCCATACTTTGTAGCTGAGTACGGGTTGGCGCCAAGTCAGCGTTATATTGATACTGGCGATAAAAGGCAGCTACCAAGTCTTCCCAGTTATGCACTTCTGACCTCTCAAGCTGGTAAAACCAGTCTAGTTGTGTACCGGATAAGCTATCCTAAAAGAAGTGTACCCAAAGATTTATGTCGGATGTATGAGGTTGAATTCTTATGACATATGACCTCAGGTGCATCTTCGGGCAAGACAGCCCATCATATTTTGCAAAAACTGGCACCTTAAACTTTGGAGGGATCACAATCCCAGCGATCAATCCCAATTCTTCAAAATCTAACCCTGGAACCCTTTGCAGCTCCATAGCTGCCAGTCTATCCTCCAAGTTTTTGTATTTGTCGTCCGCTGGCGGGTATTGTTGCTCTGAGTAGTCTTCATCTTCCTCAACCTCTTCCTCTTCAGCCTCGGACTCAGAAGGTAATGCAGCTCCTTTTCCCTTACTGGTTCCCTCCTCAGATGCGGAGGGAAATTCAAGAACTCTTCTAGCTTCATTCTCAAACCTTCTTCCCAGTGTAGCTACCCCAACTCTTTTCTTCTTCTTTTTCACTTTTTCTTGCTCTTTGTTCCCCAACAGTGCTTTTAGATCCTCCTGACCCTTTGCCAAGGTCATTAGGAGCTGTTGAAACTGCGAGTTTTGTCCCTGCAGATCTTTGACCGTCTGTTCAAGATCCATCTTACTGAAATAAACAACAGAAAGATAAGGAACCCTGGTGTGAAGACCTGTTGATGTACATGATGAATGATATGTTTATTCATGCAATGCATTCAAGGATTTAGAAATTCAAAATTGTTGTAGACAAAAAGAACACACGTCATATTAATAAGAAGAAATTTTGTCAGTACATAAATGCCCCATGGGCCAAATATTACAAAAACTTCTTAAGGTAAAAAGACGTTGCGCATCCTCTTTGGTGCGATGTAAGTGTTGAGGGTCTCCTCCTCGTGAAGTTGGCGGGTAAGCTCCAAAACCTTCTTCTCACTGCGTAGAAGCTGGCTTCAAAAGTATTCCGTTCCTCCTTGAGTTGGATCCAACTCTTTTGCATCTCCTCCCATGATGTTGGCATGTCAGGATGTAGGATGGTGTATGAAGCCTCTCCTTCCTCAACAGGCTCTTTAATCAAAGGGAGAATGTGAGGGTAAGGCATTATAAGACTCTGAGCGCAGGCTCGCACCCACTTGAGATAAGGCTCAAGAGGGATGGAGTTCTTGTGCCCCAGTGTCTTGCTATCTACCTTGTTAGGCATTCTCCAAGCTCTGATGAACCTTTGGCGAAGTCCTTGCGTATCGTTGTCGAAGTCAAAAACCAGGTCAGGAATCAGCATGTCATGAGGGCCATCCCTCCGTGCATATCCAAATTGTCTCAAAGCTAGACAAGGGTTGTAGGTAATGCCTCCCCTAATTCCAAGTAATGGAACATTAGGGAACTCACCACAATGATCGACGATGATGACATTTTCTCTGGACCGAGAACACCAATGTACATCAGAATGTGTGAGGGTTATCAATCGTTGTGACCATCTTAAGCCTTGTTCATTCTTCAAAACAAATTGTGGAAGGTGCGAAATAAACCACCTTGCAAGGAGAGGAGTACAGCACATGAGAACACCTCTCTTCCTCATTGTTCGTGTGTAAAATGAGTGGAGGATGTCCCCAAGCAATGTAGGTATGGGATTCTTGGATAGGAAAATCTTGACAACATTGACATCTATAAGTTGGTCAGGATTTGGGAACAAGACCAACCCATAAATGAGGAGTTCCACAATCTCTTCGAAGGCTTGTAGATCCAAAGAATTCCAACACTCTTGTGCCTTCTCGAACAAGAATTTTGCCAAGAAGCCTTTGACACCACTTCTAGTCTCCCAATGCCCCTTGATGTCAGATGGTTGCAAGTGTAGTGCTTGAGCAACATCTTCAGGCTTTGGTTCTTTTTCCGTACCTTTGTAGGGTAGTTGATTAAGAATAGGAATTCTCAAGAGTTGAGAAAATTCCTCCAAAGTGGGCACCAATTGATAGTCGGGGAATGTGAAACAGTGGTGAAGGGGGTCAAAGAACTGGAATAGCACCTTTACCATGTCTTCTTCAATGTTGGTGTTGACTAGGCTGAGCAGTCTACCATGTCTTTCACTGAAGGGAGAACTTTCTGGAATTCTGGATGTAAGCTCCTTGAGTTGAGGAGGGATTCTCACAAGGTTGACTTGGATAGTTTTCCTGCGAAGAATTTCCATGACCTACAAAACAAGAACAAAGATGAAGATCCAAACCCTTGAAATGGTTAGTGGATGCATATGATGCTTTATGATGTTCATGATGTATGCACAAACATATGTACAAGCAAGTCACACAAAACCCTAGTTTCAGGCTTGCATGGGGTTTCATAGGTAAGTACCCTCTTGAGTGAAGTTGGCTTAAAAACCTGTCCTATAAATAGTAACCGGGTTCTAAGAATCTCAATATCATTGGATTGTTTTCCATGTTCATTGTTTTGGTTTAGCCACTTAACTAGCGACCAAAATATTCCAAGAAAACAACCCTCAATGAGTGTAGTATCGAGTATCTACCAACTTCGGACTGCACCAAAGCCGGTCATCTCACTACCCCTAATAAAAGGCCAAGATGGTCAAGTAAGGTTCTAGGTCATTAGTGCTTAGTGACATCACTCAGCGTCCCCGTACTCTCCTTGATTGAACTCAAGGGTTACCGGTACTCACAAATATGTCACACTAATATAGCTATTGCTTCAACCGTGTCGGTATACCCCGCACAGTTTCCACAACGTATTGCTATCAATGAATGTTTCCAAAATCCAGGTGTAGGATTTCAAGCCCAAACAAGAGAACCAAAAGGTAAAGCAATCAAAGCAAACAATTAGTCATGCAAGAGGGTGGTCTAAGCCCTAAGGTTACTCCACTTTTAAATTTAAGTCCCCAGCAGAGTCGCCGGTTCTGTGATACGGTGGGAGAACTGACTTGAGGTTTTGCGTTTGTATTCGCACTTGTTCGGTTTAGCAAGAGTCGCCACCGACTTTTTATTTTATCCTAAAGGAAAGGTTAAAAAGCACAGGAAAAACCTTTGAGATGTTTCATGGGTTCGGGGAGTAGATTATAGAAAGGGAAGGTATTAGCACTCTTTCTATCCATGGTTATCCATGGGCTCTTAGTTACTTGCTTTGCATTTTCAATTGTTTGAAATGGTGCTTTGTGTGTGATTTTGAAAGATGTTTTTGAAAAGAGGCCATTGTTGTGGCAACCTTTGAAATGACTCGTGTTTGAGTGTTTTGAAAGTTTGTTTTGAAAAGAGGCCATTGTTGTGGCAACCTTTGAAATGACTCGTGTTTGAGTGTTTTGAAAGTTTGTTTTGAAAACAGGCCATTGTTGTGGCAACCTTTGAAATGACTCGTGTTTGAGTGTTTTGAAAGTTTGTTTTGAAAAGAGGCCATTGTTGTGGCAACCTTTAAAATGACTCGTGTTTGAGTGTTTTGAAAGTTTTTCAATGTTTTGAAAAGTTGTTTGGAAATTGTATTGTGAGGTGTGTTTTTGAAAAGTAGCAAGGATGTTTTCTTTTCAAGTTTTGATCAAGTAACTAAGAGTTGTCTACCCTATTTTTACTCAAAGATTTTTTCTATGTTTTAACCCTTTTAACAGTATTGTTCCACCATTGTATTTGGTGGACAATCTTGTGTTAGGATGTTAACGGGACGGGCGCGGGCCATCGTTTAGACCATGAATGCAATAGTGTCAAGTGTCTTTGGCAATTTGCTTGAAGGGACTATGATCATTTTGTTTAGGCAACTTCGAAAGCGTCATCGAGGGACTATGATCATTTTGTTTTGTTTTTGCCAAAGGACTCAACATGCAAACATGGCCCATTTTTGAAGGCAACAAGTGGAGTAACCCTAAGGGTGCAAGTGTGCATTGTGTTGTCCATTTTCATGCTTTTTTTTGTCTTTGAATTAGTCAAGCTATTTGTTGGTTGATTTTGCATACAAACCCTAGGTCTATCATGGCATAATTAGAAAGCGTTTAAATGCGGAAATTTAAATACTAAGCTATTACATCATGATATAGGGAGGGGGTACAAATGTTTGAATGGGGTATATTTAGCAAGAAATTTAAATCTAAGCTATTACATCCATATTGAATATACAAATATTTAATTGTACAATAATTAAATAAATACAATAAATATGCAAAAATGTATTATGCACAAAAATGGTTTTTTATGTATGTAAAAGTATTTTTCCATGTAAAATATAAACAAAAATAAAAAGGTTAATTTTTGATATTTTTATGGCCTTAGGGCAAAACCCTAGTTTTCTAAATAAATAATATTTATTTATCAATATTATACAATATCATATATTAATTTGTACAAAAGAAAAAAAAAGAAGTATATTGTAAAAAGTATCTTTGATGTCAAATATTAATAAAAATAAAAATGTATTATTTTCATATTTTATCCTAAATATTCTAATAAATGTACAAGTATTTATATCATATATTTTAATATACTAAATATGTACTTAAAAATAAAATATTAATTATTTTCAAAAGTGTATATTTTTAGAAAATGTTTTTAAAATGTAAACAAAAAATAATAACTAAAAAAATATATTTTTGTATTATTGTCTAATATTTTGGATAAAAAGAAATATATTTGTATGTATATATATGCTTAAATAAAACAAACAAATTCCAAATAAATGCAAAAATAGGTGAAAAAATATTTTTAATGTTTTTTATATTTGGGCAAAAAATAATAAGTCAGAATCAAAAAGAAAAAATAAAAAATGATTAAAAAATCACACAATGGGCCAGGGGGGGTGCAAAATGAGAAAAGAGGTGCAAAAAGCAAGGATAGCTCAGGCCCAGCCCAAGACATCATCTTCTTCCTCCAGCTTTTGTTTGAAACAAAAAAAACGCGCGTTCCTTGCTCATCCTGCTAACTTCTGATTCTTTGACTTTTAACAAAAATTTACAACATCAATAATGTAGAGCATCAAGTCACGATTTCAAACATATAAGAAAGTTATTCTAACTCTCAGAAACGAGGGAGAATTTCTCCATACCCAATTCTTGACCTAAGTTTTCTTCCATGTTCAGGCCCAAAATTCTCATAGCACACACAATATAAATGAAAAGTAACTACATGGATGGCTCCAGGGCTATGAGTAGAACATGCTTTCTCCACAAACTTAAGCCTAACTATGCCTGGATAGAGAGATAGAAGTTCATATTTTTACCTGTTCAGCTTGAGTCGTGTACATCAATGGGGGTATCTTCAATGGAGTTTGAACTCTGGTACAGCTTGCCTGAAGTCCAAGGATGCTTCCCCTATGCTTAGCTTGCTTTGAATCTCTCTGAATCAAGCTATGGAAGTCAACCTGCAAAATTGAAAAGTGAAAATGGCAAACTTGGCTATGGATGTTACAGCTTGTATCTAAGGCTTGGGATATCTTCAATGGATGGTAGGGAGTGTATTGGAACTTGTTTGGACAAAAACGCACGTGAATGAGGCTGGCCAAATCAAACTGCAGGAATGCCCTATTTCTTGCAGAAAACTTGTGATTTTGTGAATGAGGAGAGATCAAGAGTAGTTTGGTCGTGCTTTAGGCTTAGTTTTGTGTATGGAAAATGTCTACCAAGTTTGCTTTGGCTTCTGTTGGCAGGAATGAGAGATGGGAGTTGTTATGCAAGTTTTCTTCTAATGTAAGCAAGGATATGCAACTTGGGTTATAGGCTAGTACAGGTCCCTCAAGCATGCTGCAACCCCCTCTCTTGATCAGTGGGATTTGTCTACAAACTTGTGCCTCAAAGATTTTTCTTGTACCACAAAGATTCAGAATTTGACATAAAGCATTGCTTTTTCAAAATGGCAAACTAACTTTTTCCATTTAAGGGTTAATTTTGTGTGTATTGTCCAACTGAACAAGATAACACTCTAACACAAAGGATATGCATTTAATTATGGTGTGTGAGACTGGTTTTGGGGCCTGCAAGCTAGCTTGTACAAGCTGACCTGAAAAATGCCAATGTATGAACAAGCTTTGGCCATGAACAAAAATGAATTTTGCCCAACTTTGCAAATTTGATTCTCCCTAACCACAAAGGTGTTTGATGAGTTCTTGGACAATTTGGAAAGCTTGGAATATGTACTATAATCCATCTTTGTAATGCAAATTGAAACTCCAAGTGGAAGCATGTGAAAAAGGGCCATGTACTTTACTTCGGCTTCGAGAGCCGTTATCATCTTTGTTTCGGCTACGTAAGCCGAAATTCGCTTCAATGATTGTGACTCAGTCATTATCACTGAATTCACTTCCCCAACCAGTTGGTTGGATGTCAGTTAACCCACTGAAGTCTATGTGGGACAAGTCTTCTCTGTCCCATTGAAAACCATGCTCAGGGTGCAGGTATAGGGAACAAAAAGTATTTGGCGCTGGCGCCAAGTCGAAGTCAGGTGTTGGACATGGCCCTATGTGAACCAAGTTCTTGTCAAAGTCTGCCAGCCCCAGGTGATTCACTTCGCCCAGGTAATAGCTTTGGTCCGCTTCTATGTTTTCGACCATCCCATCAGGACGCCATAGCAGCAACCTCTGGTGCATTGATGATGGTACAGCTCCAACACCATGAATCCATTCACGGCCCAACAAAAGATTATAGTTAGGTTTGGCCGATATGACCATAAACATAGTTGGTCGAAGGATAGATCCCACCTTGATATCCAGTTGGATCACACCCATTGTGGTCCCTATGCCGCCTTCATAATTCGACAGGACCATGTTGTGAGGCTTGATGTTCTCATCACTTTTGCCTATTTTCCTTAGCATAAAGTGAGGAATAATGTTGATGGTTGCCCCACAATCCACCAAGATTTTATTTACTGTGGTTTCTTCGAGTTTAGCCCTTATAAATAAAGGCTTGAGGTGATTTTTCATCGCCTCTGTAGGTGGTTTGAAGAACCCATTCTGCTCCTCAGTGGTGCCATTATCCATGACGAAATAGCACACTGGCCTATGTTTGGCCATTTCTTGCTCCACTTCCCAATCACTTGTTTCGACCTCCACCTGTCGGTTGAACTCTCTGGGAAGCACTGAGACTATATTCACCATGATGTCCAAAGTGTCATCAGACTCAGAACCATCTTCGTCATCAACTTCACCTTGGTTAGGCCAAACTAGCCTATTGGTTACTAATTCTCTTTCCAGAGGTTTCCTTTGCTTTCTTTGAGGAACATTTGAACTGGTTTCTGCCTTTGGTTCATTAGCAGCCTCCCTCTCAGCTTTTCGTCGCCTCTGGTATCTCCTCCATTGAGATCGAGACATGGGATTTTTCCCTTTGTAGTTGCTTGACACCTGTGTAACTTTAGGGGCAGCAACCTGAGGCTCTTTCTTATGTGTTAAAGATGAACCTCTTGGCACATCGAAGGAGTGCCATCTTTCCTCGCTTGGCCTCTTTCGACCAGATGTTTTGTACCATGTATCTACTGGCACATTAGTCGGAGGCCTGAAAGTCAGTGGCCTCTTTTCTTGGTTTGAACCTCTTTGGGAGGCTCTTCTGGGATCATGTCGAAGATCAACACTTTCCCTTCTTTTATTTGCTGCTCTTACACCTTGAATATGTTCAGCAGCTTTTTTGTCAAAGATCGAACTGCATCTTGGACACAGCATCACTTCTGACTTCTTTTTCTGGCATCTTTGCAGGAAATCTGCCAGATTTTCATTTTCCTGAGGGAAAGCAGTTTTGTTAGCTTGTTCTTGCCTCATGGCCTCCTCTGATGCTTTTGGTTCAGAGACTTCGACCATGTTGACATTCATGGTATCTTTGTTGGCAAGAGTCAACTGCTTCATTTGAATCTCCAAGCCCTCTGTCTGGCCTTGAACTGCGGCCAAGTGAGAACTGGGTTTTGTTCCAGATTTTTGAGCTCCAACTGTCTCCAGCTTTGGGCTTTCGACCGCCTTCTGAACCGCTTCTATTGTCTTTCTGGATAGATTCCCAGAAAAACTGCCAAAGATTGGCATGTTGACATGGTCCTTTGAGACTTCGACCATTGTGATTCCTGGCCTCTTCGACTGGCTTCTGGATGCCTCGATCACATTCACCTCTGAAGGTTCAGCATAATGGGCTTCAGCCTACAACGGGTTAGAGTCCACAGTCATGGGGGTCTTGTCAGCAAACTTCAACCTCCCTTCTTCGATAGCGTCTTGCACAAGATTCCTGAAAAGAAAACATTGAGACGTTTTATGGCCCAGAAAATTATGATATTTACAAAAGCCTCTCTTCTTTCTTTGATCAAGAGGAGGCACTTTTACCCCTGGGGGTATTATCATTTGGCCATCTTTTACAAGCAAGTCAAAGATTTCATCACATTTTGTAATATCAAAACTATAAGTCTTTTTGGGGAACCTATCGTTGGTCCTTTCTGGACCAGTGGGATTTTTTCCACTTGAGGGGACTAACAGTTTGCAAGAATATGGTGGTCCTTGTTTTAGTTCCGCTAAATCGAATTCTCCTTCTTCGACAGTTATAGTTTCGTCGAAGGTTTCTGGATCTTCGTCATCCATCTCAACATACGCTATCCTCTCTCTCTTATGAGTTTTTGTTGCCTTTGCTTTTTCAGCTTTGAGGCGTTCTACCTGTCGAACTCTATCGGCCAGTTGGGCCATGTCTCTCAGGTATTGAGTGTCTAACTTCTTCCTAATGGAATAATCTAAACCGCCTGCGGCTATTTCGACTAACTCATGTTCTGGCACTTGTGTAAAACATCTTGCTTTGAGTAACCTAAACCTATTTAGATATTTGTCTATAGGTTCAGTGAAACGTCTCTTTACACTGGCCAATTCCTTCAGGCTTATCTTGGTTTGTCCCATGTAGAATTGCTCATGGAACAATCTCTCCAACTGGGTCCAATGATGGATCGAATTGGGAGGGAGAGTTGTAAACCAAGTAAAAGCGTTCTTTGTTAAAGAACTTGAGAAGTACTTAATCCTCAGGTTTTCGTTGTTTGAAATATCTCCTGCTTCGATCAAGTATCTCGCCACATGTTCGACAGTAGATTCTGTCGTGTCCCCAGAGAATTTAGTGAACTTAGGGACTTTACATCTAGGAGGTAAGTCTGTTTGTAACACGTATTCTGACAGTGGGGATGTGAAGTTGGGCCTACGAAAGCCCATATTCATCCCATTTTGAGTCATGATTCTTTCGATCATGTCTGCCAGATTATTTTCCAAACCCATGTTTTGGTATTGGATATGCTGAACTACTTCGTCAGCATTTTGGTTTCTGTTAACTAACCTTACCTCTGGGGTTATTACCCTAGGTTCTTCGACCGGCTGCTCCAATCGTGCCCTAAGGTTTTCTTTGACAGGCTGCTGGCCTTGGTTGATAGTGGTTTCTTCCTCTAAGAGTATACCTTGGTTTCCCCTTATTTGCGCCCTTTGGGGCTGTCGAATAGGTTGGGGTACTCCAAAGAAATCAGCCAAACGCGTCATTTGCGCTGTCATCTGCTGATTCGATTGGGTAGTATTTTGTATCAGAGGATTCAGCACCGTACTTAAAGTTTGTGCCAACATTTGAACCATATCATGGTTGCTTTCGTCCATTTGTTGCCTCAAGACTGCTGTCGAGGCATTTGTAAGGCCATGTGCTACTTGGGACGTTCCTCCTAAGAGTTGGGTCCTATTTCTGTTCGCCATACCTACTCCAGAACCTTGGAGTGGCGAAGAGGCACTCACTAAAGGGTCTGAAAAAGTGGACGCAGCGTTCGTCAGGCTAGCCAAGTCAGAAGTTGGCATGCCATAAAGTGGTTCTCGATTATGACCGCCTGTCATAAATCCTGGGGGAACATAAGGCCTTGTGCCTAAATTTCCCCTTGGTGGGGGAGTTCCCAAAGGCACTCTGGGGCCTGTGAACGGAGGTAATGGCCCCGTTGTTGTGACCGTTACTGCTGGTGTTGAACCAACGGTTATCGCTTCACTTACGGTTGGGATAACCGTTGATCCCACATTCGTTTATGGGATTTCGTTATTGTTTGGCGGATTCGCCATCGCTTCTCTTCTTCTGGCAGTATTGGTATTGTTAGTGTATATTCTACCACTTCTCAATAACATGCAATACTTCTCGAAAAAGATGAGATTATGTTTAAAAAGGTTAAACTTCAAAAATCAACACACAGTCCCACCAGGTGTGCCAATTTGTTTACCGTGGTTATTGGTAAACAACCGCTGATCTTCCAAATGGTTACTTATTTGGTGACTCGCAGGATCGATCAGATTGATCCTAAGACATGGTTGATTTTGGGGTTTTGATTAAGTTTGATAATGGTTAAATGACAATGAAATAAAGAAGCTTTATGTAAATTGCATGAAGAAGAGAACTTGATAAAATAAAGGAAGGCTTGAAATAAAGGCTTCGACAGGAAAAGTAAAGGGGAAAGCAAGTAAAGTTTCTGGAAAATAAATGACTTTGATTAATAAAAGTGGTGTTTCACACATACATTCTCAACAATTCTTTCTCACACGCTGGGTACTCGAATCTATATGAGTGACTTGTATATAATTGTGAACACACGCGAAAAACTGCGTGAACTACTAATATTTATATTAAACATCCCAAGTAACCGTCGGGCAGTTACACTGCTTCGAGATAACTCCACTTGGCACGTTCTCAGCGTTCGACGCTCCAGATCTTTGCACGTTGCACTTGGTAACCGCTGGGAACCGTTTTCCCTCCAAACGCTTGAATTTCAAACCATCCCACTCTGAGCAATCGAACACCTTCGTCGAGAGGCATCTTCGACGAGCCACACCTTCGACGTTGAAGGCAACCAAATTCTCCCTTGGAAGAAATCCTCTAAGTACATTGCCATCTTCTGATGGGCATTTCGACAGACCCAGCTGGTCGAAAACATCCTTCAGCTTTAATGGCTGATATTAATAAAAACAAGGGTGTCGAATTTAGGAGCCAACAACTACAAATCCTCAACGAAAAGAAAATATTACAAAAAAATGACAGCCTCCTCAAAATAAACATTTAGTATCCGAACCATCACCAGAATATCAGGGCAAATATTCTAGACTCAATTGGTATTCAAACGCACAATTAACTGAGTATAGGACTGAAGAAAATCACAAATAATGGGTTGGGTACAAAAAAATCTCGAGCCTTTATCCTTTGTTTCTTAAACCAAGAACCAGGCCACGATATAGCCCTTAAAAGTCCTAGCTGAAGCATGGGTTAGTTCGAAAGCATACTGTTACAAAAGGTATCTTGACTTCTGTAAGGTTTACTATAAATCCTGAGTTGAATTCATATTCTTACAAAATTATGTTTGTTTACTAAAAATGCATTTTTAAAACTTCAAGACAGACATAAGCTTTGCATTATTTAAATGCCATTGTTTGCATATGACTAATCGTTCGACAACAGAGAAATTTGCACGATGAAAATTCAATGAATGAAAATCCTCTCAATAGACAGAATCACCTCAAATGGAAAGAAATTTCCAATAACAGGCCTTTCATAACCAATGGGAATGACATGGTGTCTAACTGATCTGGGGGAAGTCGAGTCAAGATTCAAGGAATCTCTCAAAAGTGCCAAATAGCCAGGGGCAGACCTCCGTCTGAATCACTTGGGGAATTGAACATGAGTTCCAGCAAAGGATCACGTACGATCGAGCAAACATTTTTCTGGCAGTGTTACAACACTTACTACTATGGATAGTGACAATTCTCCGCACCTTGTGAACGCGGACATAGTCGGAAAATACTACGCATGAAAAAAAGACCCGCTAGGTTGACTGGCCTAGGCAAAAATAAGGGCATCTCGGCGAACCAAAAGAGTTCAGGCAAAAATTAGGGATATATTGTGATACGGTGGGAAGAACTGACTGTTTTTTGGAATGCTGGTTTTTCATTTTGCGTTTTGCGTTTATGTTTGCAAAATGTCGCGGTAAGCAAGAGTCGTCACCGACTTTTATTTTATCCAACAAGGAAAGGAAAAAAGCACAGAAAAATTCCTTTTTTGAGATATTTATCGGGTTCGGGGGGTAGATTATAGAAAGGGAAGGTATTAGAACCCTTTCTATCTGTGGTTATCCACAGGCTCTTAGGTACTTGCTCAAATGTTTTCGAAATTGCTTTCTTTGTGCTTGTGGGTTTGAAAAAAAGTTTTGGTTTGAAAACTTCGATTTAACTCTTGCTTCTGTCCTCAAGAGCGTATGAAGTGTTTTTGAAGACTTTGTTCGAAAAGTGTAAGTGTGAAGATTTTTTGTTTTTGAAAGATCAAGTACTTAAGAACCACCTACCTACTCGAAAAAGGAATCGTCCTATGCTATCTTCCTTTAGACAATGCTATCCCACTATTGATGAGTAGGTAGAACCGTTGTTGGAGTTGAAGGGTCAACTCGATTTAGGGACTTACGGTTACCAAAGCAATGTTAGGACACCTTAGCGGTAACCCTAATGTCTTAGATCATTTGTTTTGAGGCAACAATATACGAGGCAACTGTTTCGAGGAGACTATGATCTTTGAGACAAGAGGGCGACCTCTAAAGTGACCTATACTTAATGACCGTGTACGAAGGCAACCAAGTGAGGTGTACCCTAGGAGTGCGCATGTGCGAATGTGTTGTTTTCAGTTAATTTTATCTTTGTACATGTTAATGGTGATCTGAGTTGATTTTAGGTTGAAACATCCAATCTTGTCATCAATACCTATTATCAAACATCTAACAGTTATATTTTGCGGAAAATAAATTGCGGAAATTAAATTACAAGGCGTCGGGTATTTACATCGCCAAAAGCAACCCTTTGAAATTTAAATGCGGAAAATAAATAAAGCGATAAAAATAGTCCTAATTATCTATTACATTCCGAGAACAAATACAATATCGAATAAAATGGATCGCGTGCGGGAAATTAAATGCGAGTTTTAGGGTTTTGACCCTTTAGTTATTAAAGAAAAGATTTTTTGTTTTGTTTTTGAATTAAGAAAGAAATTAATTTAAGTTAATTATTAAATTAATAAATAAATAAATTAATAAAAATAAATATTTTTGGGTTTTTGATATTTTAAGAAAGAAAAATAAAATTGATCAATGTTAATAAAAACCTAATTATGTCTAAGTTAATTTTAATTATTGAAAAATATATTAAAGTTATTCCTAATTAATGGCCTAAATTAATTAAATTAATATTTGTTAATAAAAAATAAAATATTGAAATTTAATTTAATAAAGAAATTTTTTTTGGTTTTAATTTTATTAAAGGAAAAAATTGATTGGTTAGAAAATAATGAAAATAATTAAATTAAATAAAACAAGAATAAAATAAAATATAGAGAAGAGAGGGTTTGGGCCTGATTTGGGGGTTTGATCAGCAATTTTGTGGCCCAAACGAGCTGGCCCTATATTGACTTTCTGGATTCCCTATGCGCCTTTTAACTTGGTCCCATGGTAGACTCTCATCCTGGATCACCAGATCTGGCCTTGGGCCATCTGGCAATTGATTGAGTGAGGGAGTATGGTGGGCTAGGCGATTGGATTTGCATGAGAATACCTGAAGAAAAAATACAAAGAGCAATTTAGAGGACCTGGGATTCGAACCCAGGTCTTGTGGATGTTTCTAGCGCTGATTTGCCACTAGGCCAATGTGTTATATTTGTTAATATATTAAACAAGTAAAATAATAAGAGAAAACGCGTTAGTGTGCCAGAAATAAATAAAAAAAGTGCGCGAAAATTTGAAAGGACCAGTCAAAGGGGGACACGTTGTCGTCCCTTTCCTCAGGCCTGTAAAGAAATTACCCGCGGAATTGAATCCGCAGCTAAATGCCTAGGTCGTTCCCAAAATTCATCTCAGGCCATATAAACTCCTCCCAAGACCATGATTGCGTTCACCTTTCCCTTTCGGTCA
This sequence comes from Vicia faba, assembly GCA_948472305.1. Taxonomy (NCBI): domain Eukaryota; kingdom Viridiplantae; phylum Streptophyta; class Magnoliopsida; order Fabales; family Fabaceae; genus Vicia; species Vicia faba. The sequence goes on from OX451739.1 coordinate 733,580,612, forward strand.
TGTCCATGGACATTACTGGGGCTAATTTTACCTGTAATGAAAAACCCTAATCCAAGAGGAAAAACCCTAGCAATGGCGTTTTGCACCACAGAGCAGATAAACGAAATCAAATAATATGGAAAGCTTGGAAATTATCTGGTGGTTACAAATATACTATTGATTTCTTGTAATGATGCATGGATTTTGAAATACGAAATCAAATTTAGAGGGGGGGCGTGTGACACTTACAATGTGTTTGAGCGTGTATGGAGGCATGCTAGGGATTGGTTCTGACTCAGTGAACCTCCATCAATCGATTGATTCACCATTACTAAACCTTCCAAAATTGTCAAAACTCAATCTTTTTGCACATGGAATGCTTGATACGAGTTTGGTACCCTTGATGATGATGATTCAGTCCTGAAATAGCCAAAAAGATATCAGGCAATCAATATTTGGATTTTATTTGATTTAATTTGATTAAAAATGAAATAATTCAATAAAAAAATCAAATAAAATAATAAAATTGATAAATGGACACATGGCTGAATCTAGGACACGTGGAAAATGATGAAAGCTCAAATCAAGTGGAAAATAATGGGCCCATTTGACAAAATTTGAAGTTTTGGGGATAGTTGACTTTTGGCAATTTTGCAAAAATGCCCAACTTCAACAATGCATAACTTCTTCAATTTTGAACTTTTGGAAGTATTCTTGGACTTTTTAGAAACCTTGAGATGTCCTCTAACCAACCCTTTTGGTATCATCTCATTTTGATATTACATTATCAAGTTATAAGCTTTGTAAAAAAAGGTGTTTTTGTTGACTTTCAAAAATGACCTATAATGTCCAAATTTATAACTTCTCGTGAGTGCATTTTCTGATCTTGGGGTATGAATATGGATTGTAGGAGATTGCATCCACTTCAAAATGTGATTTGGATGGGTCATTTCTCATAAAGTATGAGAAAGTTATGCTTGGTCAAAGTTGAGTTGACTTTTCCTACAAAACCCTAATTTAGCAACTTTTGAGTCTTGCTGAATTTTGAGCAATCCTTGATGAATCATGATCAAACCTTGATCAAATGATGAAATATCCTTCAAAATGAGAATGTTGACAAAAAATATTGAAGTTTGACTGTTTATAGGTCACAGTTGACTTTTACTCTAGCACAATCGATTTTTGGACCCTTTGAGCAATTGACTGACCAAACTTCCTCTGCAAGGCTCGAAATTTGACATGGATGACCTTAAGAACATATTAGGACATTGGGGAGAACTTGAGGTCATTTGGATTCAAGGACCTTGATGCAACACAAAACCCTAATTTGGGGTTGACTGCCTTAGGAGATAGCTTTAATGTCCAACTCTTGAGCAATCTTGAGCTACTTGGAGATTTTTCTTACAATGTTTTGAGAAATATGAGACGGAAAATTTTGGGGTACAATAGCTGCCCCTGTTCAATCTTCTTAAACCTTAGGATGTAGATATGCTTTCGTGCCTTTCGTGATCCGAAGGTGGAAGATGATTGAACACTAGAGTGCCCAGAAATTTGCACTCGCATGAAGTGGTATCAACCTTATGATGTCAGGAATAGGTTTACAGATGCCATTTGCAGGAGTGTCGATCGCATAAGAGATTCTTTAGCGAGAACTTGCATACCTGTTGTTGTAGAAGATTCCGCTGGGGAAGTCTAACTTTTATTGATATTTGGAAACTGTCTGGTCTTCAACGTAGTATACCGTTGAGATTATAGAACTCGTCCACACTATGACGGAGGAAGACATCAAGGTCTAGGAACTGACTAGTATTCAACGTAGTATACCGTTGAGATTATAGCACTCGTCCACACTTTGACGTAGAGAAACATCTTCATCAAGATCTAGGAACTGTTTGGTCTTCAACGTAGTATACCATTGAGATTATAGCACTCGTCCACACTTTGATGGAGGAAAACATCAAGATCTAGGAACTGACTAGTATTCAACGTAGTATACCGTTGAGATTATAGCACTCGTCCACACTTTGACATAGGGAAACATCTTCATCAAGATCTAGGAACTGTCTGGTTTTCAACGTAGTATACCGTTGAGATTGTAGAACTCGTCCACACTTTGACGGAGGAAGACATCAAGATCTAGGAACTGACTAGTATTCAACATAGTATACCGTTGAGATTATAGTACTCATCCACACTTTGATGTAGGGAAACATCTTCATCAAGATCTAGAAACTGTCTGGTCTTCAACGTAGTATACCGTTGAGATTGTAGAACTCGTCCACACTTTGACAGAGGAAAACATCAAGATCTAGGAATTGACTCGTATTCAACATAGTATACCGTTGAGATTATAGCACTCGTCCACACTTTGACGGAGGGAAACATCTTCATCAAGATCTAGGAACTGTCTGGTCTTCAACGTAGTATACTGTTGATATTGTAGAACTCGTCCACATTTTAACGGAGGAAGACATCAAGATCTAAGAACTGACTAGTATTCAATGTAGTATACCGTTGAGATTGTAGAACTCGTCCACACTATGACATAGGGAAACATCTTCATCAAGATCTAAGAACTGTCTGGTCTTCAACGTAGTATACCATTGAGATTGTAGAACTCGTCCACACTTTGAAGGAGGAAAATTGTCGAGATTGAGAACCTTATCTGAAATTCAACCGAGGATAATTCAGTTGAGATTTAAGAACCGGTCTAGGTCTTCGACATAGCTGAGAACTTAACTGCATCTTTCCTGAAAGGTAAAGGTCAGTCGTATGCAATGCATGATATATATCAAGCAATGATGTTCTCAAAATAAATGAGATTGTGTTGTATGATGCGTATATGCATGTATCATGATGTATGGAAATGTAATGTTTTAGCTGGGGAAAGTAAATTTCAGACAGCTGTTGGAGAATAGAGTTGGATTCTTCGTTTCCGCTGGGGATGATGAACGAAGATGATTGTGAGAATAAGCCTGCAGGAGAGTATGAATCTGTTGGGGAATAAGCTGATGAGGAGATTACTCTGTGGGGAAGAGATGTTCTGCTGAAGATTCCACTGATAAATTCCGCTGGGGATGAATTACCGTTGCTAGTGATACTGAATCCTGTTGGGGATTGGATTTTTGTTTGTGAAAGGAAAGAACTTCGCTGGGGATGATCTTTCAGTTGTGAATTCACTGGGGATAACCTTTCAGACTCTTATGGGGATAATCCTTTGAGCTTTGCTGGGGACAATCTTCCTTTGAACTCGGCTGGGGATATTTATTTTTATACTCTGCCGGGGACGAACTTCCAGAGTCTACTGGGGATGATTCTTTAAATTCCACTGGGGAAGCTTTTTCAGACTGCGCTGGGAAACATTTTAACTCCACTGGAGATATCTTGTATTCTGCTGGGGGATATTCTTATACTCCATTGGGGAATATTAAGACTGCCAGGGATATTAAGCCTTTTCAGTGTTGATGGTAGATAAACTCTGCTCGGGGAGAATATTACCGATTCATTCACAGTTGCAAGTCTCAGCTGGGGAGAGCTATCATTACTGTCTTACTCTGCGGGGAGTGAATGTTACTGGGATGCGTGCTAAGGATATGACGATGGCTTGCATCGAGACTTTTTTCCCCTGTTTCTGCGGGAGAAGGTTCCTGCGGAGGCCCTGTGGATCGAGTATTATCCCCACCTATGAGGTGCTTGGTATCTTTCGGTCAAAATGACAAGTCTTCTTCTGGTAGGCAAGTGACGAGATGACGAGACATAATCGTACGCATTGATCCCTAATTTTTTCCTGGACCTCCCTTTCGGGTTTTCAGTCCACTGGGATACCCTTTTTTGCCCAAGCTGCCTTTTCAGGTTTTCGACTTGTCGGGTGTATGATTTTCATTCTCATTCCTAATTTTTGCCCGAACCCTTTTGGTTCGCCGGGAAGCCCTTATTTTTGCCTAGGCCAGTCAACCTAGCGGGTCTTTATTCATGCGCGGTATTTTCTGACTATGTCTACGCTCTCAGGATGTAGGGAGGTGTCACTGTCGGTAGTGTTGTGTTACCATACTACCAGAAGTTCTTCGTTTGATCATGCCAGATTCGTTGCTGGGATTCATGTCCAATGCCCCAATTGATTCAGATGGAGATTTGCCCCTGGCTATTTGTCATTTTGAGAGATTCCTTGAATCTTGACTTAACTGCCCCAGATGATGGACAATGCTCATGCCGTGCCCCTTGGTTGGAAGTGTTTTTTCCACTTTAGGTGACCCTTTTTATTGAAAAGGTTTTTGTTCACTAGATATTCGTCGTGCAAATTTCTCTGCTGTTGGAACAAATAGCCATATGAAAACAATGTTATTTTAAGAATGCAAAGCTTATGTCTGTCTTGAAGTTTTAGAAAATTCATTTTTTCAATAAGATAGGAAAATTTTGTAAAATGTGACGTCAACTCAGGATTTACAGCAAGCCCTACAGGAGTCAGGATACCTTTTGTAACAGTATGCTTTCGAACTAAACCATGCTTCAGCTAGGACTTTTAAGGGTTATAACATGGCCTGGTTCACGGTTTAAGAAACAAAGGATAAATGCTCAAATTTTATTTGTACCCACCCGTTCTTCATGATGTTCTTCGATCCTAAACTCATCTAATTGTGCATTAGATCTTGTTTGAGTCTTTGCTCTTATATACCAGTGATGGTTCAGATACTGACAATTTATTTTGAACAGGCAGTCATTTTTGTTGAGAGTTTGTAGGATCTCTTTCTTTTTGATTTTATTATCCCTGTCTTTTGCCTGAACTGTTTCTTTTGTGATTACAGTCAGCGGGATGCCCCAATTTTTCTTAAGTTTCCTTCATAGGTTTTGACTTAATGGGCTTTTATTTCTGAGAGATAATAACTGCTTGTCCTGACGATTATAAGGAACCATCACCATCTTTTATTTTGGAAGGACCTCTTTGATGCCATTCATTGTGCACCCGAATTAAATGAGAAACTACCCTGCCCCAGGTTATAATTAAGGGTTTTAATTTGTGAAAAGAAAAACTCCAACTTCTTTGGCTCAAAGGGGTTGACTAGGGATTATCTTCCTTATAACTCCACTGTTTAGGATTTGAAACAATGCTTGTACCTCGTCAGCGGGGTCTATTCAAAAGCATACTGTAGAAATTTTGATATCATTTTCGTCATCCTCCCTCTAAAGGCTTAGAATTTTTTAATTGAGAGTTGATCATCACAAAAAATGAAAGCAATTTGAATATAGTGAAATACGAATGGATTGATTCAAAACAGACATATGCAATGCATTGATAAAGTAATAAAGTTTGACATGAATAAATGTTCGAACAATCAAAAGAAAATTACAACTTGAAAATTCTAATGAACAAAAAGTCTTCTCGTCTCAGTACTTGTCACTTCAAATGGTGAACCTTGGGGGGATGGCAAAAGAATTCAATCTGACCGTCTTGTGTGAGTTCCAATGCTCCTTCATCAATCAGGTCTTGAATTTTGTTGCTCAACGCCCAACAGATGTTAGTATCATGCCCCGGGCTGTTGGAGTGATATGCAAACCTTGCATCAGGATTGTACCTTAGGGAGGCTATGTTGGGATTCTTAGGAGGGTCCCTTAACGTCACCAGATTCAATCTCAACAGGTGTTGTAAAGCTTGGGACAGCGGCATGTTGAGCTTGGTAAACTGTCTCTTGGGTGTATCTGGCTTACTCTGATTAACCCGTTGTTTATGGCAAGGTTGTTGTTGGACCCGTGAGGTAGTAGCAACTTGGAGAGGTCCATTCTTCATCAAACCAAACCTTTGACTTCTCGGAAGTTGAATAATGACTTGGTCCCCGGCCTTGACTGTTTGCTTCATGTTGTTGTATATGTCTTGATGAAGCTGGTTGATAATGGTTCTCAGCTCTTCTTGTTCCCGAGCTAAGCCTTGGATAAGAGCCATCTGCCCCAGCATCTGGGTTTTCATGGCACTGAACTCAGCTTGCAGTTGTTCCAGTCGTTCGTCCTTATTGTCTTCAGGACTTTTCTTGACCAAGCTCCCAACGAGGAGTGTTTTCAACTCTTCCTGCCCCCTTGGATAGGTTTAGGAATACGTCCCTGAACTGAGCTTCTCGAGTTTGAAGATCTTGGTTGTCTGGTTGGAAAACCATTGCTGAAATAAACAGCGAGAATATGAGAGACCTGTGTTGGGAGACCTGTTATGCAATGATATGTATGATATATGTATGCAATGTTTTTCAAGGATCTCGCAGGGTAAACAAGAAACTTGTTAGAATTTGAATTTCGCAGCTTTGATTGAGGAAACTTCGTGTTGTTAAGAGTCCTTCTTCTAGAGTCAAGCTCACCATATCGAGTGGGTCATAGCCCCTGACTCAAGTCATCGTGTTTTGATTTAGAGACGACATTGGCTAGAGGAAAATAAATCCTCTTTGCCCCTTGCTTGACGTCTGATTTACCATAACCTGCATCATAGACCCTTGAGATCCTTGAAATGGTTAAGGAAATGTTAAGGCATGATGTTATGATGTGTATGTTGTGCGTTTAAGCAAAAGTGTGAGGTGCTGTAAGTAAACCCTGCAATAAATCCAAATTATTGGATAAGGACTGTAAACAAAACCTACAAGGAACTCATGTTGTCAGATAACAAGAATGTGCAAGTAGTTCAAGTTTGAAAGCACACAAGTCACACAATAGCCCTTAAATTTCAGGATGGCATGGAGTTTAGGTATTACCCTCTTTCAGTTTAGTTGGTTCAACCTGTCCTAAAAATAGTAACCGGGTTCTAGATGATCTCAATATCACTGACTACCCTCGATCGGTCATAATTCCAGTTTAGCAACCTTTTCTTGCGGACGGAATCATCGCGAGAGTTTAGTCTTAATGAGTGTAGCATACTGCTACTGTTCTATGGCCAAGTTGGTCAATTTAAAGGTTCTAAAGTCAGTTGGTGCTTAATGACCCCTTAGCAGACCCATATTCTCCTCGTTGCGCCACAAGGGATATCGGTACATACTAAAGTGCCACACCAACGTAGCTACTGCTTCAACCGTATCGGTCCATGTCGTACAGTTCCCTCACAGTTTATTGCTACTTACCTAAAGGTTACCCCCCAGATCCGGGTTAGGATCTATAGTAACTCCGATACAAACCCACAAATATAAAGCATACAAGTCAAGCAATTGAAAACAATATGAACTATTCCTAAGGTACACCCCACTTATAAATTCTCCCCAGCAGAGTCGCCAGTTCTGTGATACGGTGGGAATAACTGACTGTTTTTTGGAATGCTGGTTTGCGTTTTGCGTTTATGTTTGCAAAATGTCGCGGTAAGCAAGAGTCGCCACCGACTTTTATTTTATCCAACAAGGAAAGGAAAAAAGCACAGAAAAATTCCTTTTTTGAGATATTTCTCGGGTTCGGGGGGTAGATTATAGAAAGGGAAGGTATTAGCACCCTTTCTATCAGTGGTTATCCACGGGCTCTTAGGTACTTGCTCAAATGTTTTCAAAATTGCTTTCTTTGTGCTTGTGGGTTTGAAAAAAAGTTTTGGTTTGAAAACTTCGATTTAACTCTTGCTTCTGTCCTCAAGAGCGTATGAAGTGTTTTTGAAAACTTTGTTCGAAAAGTGTAAGTGTGAAGAGTTTTTATTTTTGAAAGAGCAAGTACTTAAGAACCATCTACCTACTCGAAAAAGGAATCGTCCTATGCTATCTTCCTTTAGACAATGATATCCCACTATCGATGAGTAGGTAGCACCGTCGTTGGAGTTGAAGGGTCAATTCGATTTAGGGACTTACGGTTACCAAAGCAATGTTAGGACACCTTAGCGGTAACCCTAATGTCTTAGATCATTTGTTTTGAGGCAACAATATCCGAGGCAACCGTTTCGAGGCGACTATGATCTTTGAGACAAGAGGGCGACCTCTAAAGTGACCTATACTTAATGACCATGTATGAAGGCAACCAAGTGAGGTGTACCCTAGGAGTGCGCATGTGTGAATGTGTTGTTTTCAGTTAATTTTATCTTTGTACATGTTAATGGCAATCTGAGTTGATTTTAGGTTGAAACATCCAATCTTGTCATGCATACCTATTATCAAACATCTAACAGTTATATTTTGCGGAAAATAAATTGCATAAATTAAATTACAAGGCGTCGGGTATTTACATCGCCAAAAGCAACCCTTTGAAATTTAAATGCGAAAAATAAATAAAGCGATAAAAATAGTCCTAATTATCTATTACATTCCGGGAACAAATACAATATCGAATAAAATGGATCGCGTGCGGGAAATTAAATGCGAGTTCTAGGGTTTTGACCCTTTGGTTATTAAAGAAAAGATTTTTTTGTTGTTTTTGAATTAAGAAAGAAATTAATTTAAGTTAATTATTAAATTAATAAATAAATTAATTAATAAAAATAAATATTTTTGGGTTTTTGATATTTTAAGAAAGAAAAATAAAATTGATCAATGTTAATAAAAACCTAATTATGTCTAAGTTAATTTTAATTATTGAAAAATATATTAAAGTTATTCCTAATTAATGGCCTAAATTAATTAAATTAATATTTGTTAATAAAAAATAAAATATTGAAATTTAATTTAATAAAGAAATTTTTTTTGGTTTTAATTTTATTAAAGGAAAAAATTGATTGGTTAGAAAATAATGAAAATAATTAAATTAAATAAAACAAGAATAAAATAAAATATAGAGAAGAGAGGGTTTGGGCCTGATTTGGGGGTTTGATCAGCAATTTTGTGGCCCAAACGAGCTGGCCCTATATTGACTTTCTGGATTCCCTATGCGCCTTTTGACTTGGTCCCATGGTAGACTCTCATCCTGGATCACCAGATCTGGCCTTGGGCCATCTGGCAATTGATTGAGTGAGGGAGTATGGTGGGCTAGGCACTTGGATTTGCATGAGAATACCTGAAGAAAAAAATACAAAGAGCAATTTGGAGGACCTGGGATTCGAACCCAGGTCCTGTGGATGTTGCCAGCGCTGATTTGCCACTAGGCCAATGTGTTCTATTTGTTAATATATTAAACAAGTAAAATAATAAGAGAAAACGCGTTAGTGTGCCAGAAATAAATAAAAAAAGTGCGCGAAAATTTTGAAAGGACCAGTCAAAGGGGGACACGTTATCGTCCCTGTCCTCAGGCCTGTAAAGAAATTACCTGCGGATTTGAATCCGCAGCTAAATGCCTAGGTCGTTCTCAAAATACATCTCAGGCCATATAAACTCCTCCCAAGACCATGATTGTGTTCGCCTTTCCCTTCCGGTCATATCCATGGCCATTACTAGGGCTAATTTTACCTGTAATGAAAAATCCTAATCCAAGAGGAAAAACCCTAGCAATGGCATTTTACACCACAAAGCAGATAAAAGAAATCAAATAATATGGAAAGCTTGGAAATTATCTGGTGGTTACAAATATACCATTGATTTCTTGTAATGATGCATGGATTTTGAGATACGAAATCAAATTCAGAGGGGGACCGTGTGACACTTACAGTGTGTTTGAGCGTGTATGGAGGCTTGCTAGGGATTGGTTCTGACTCAGTGAACCTCCAACAATCGATTGGTATTGAGTTTTGCTTCTGAAAACGCCTCAAGGTATGATTTTGGTTTCACACTTTTTACCACTTTTTTCAAGTTTTGTTTGGTTGGTTCTTGCATCCTCTAGCCTTGTTTTCGTGCCCTCTAGCCTTCTTATGTATGATAGAATGCATTAGGTTAACAATTGTGCCTTGAATCTTTCCACATCAATGCCATGGGATTTGATTTGATTCACCATTACTAAACCTTCCAAAATTGTCAAAACTCAATCTTTTTGCACATGGAATGCTTGATACAAGTTTGGTACCCTTGATGATGATGATTCAGTCCTGAAATAGCCAAAAAGATATCAAGCAATCAATATTTGGATTTTATTTGATTTGATTTGATTAAAAATGAAATAATTCATTAAAAAATCAAATAAAATAATAAAATTGATAAATGGACACATGGCTGAAGCTAGGACACGTGGAAAATGATGCAAGCTCAAATCAAGTGGAAAAGAATGGGCCCATTTGACAAAATTTGAAGTTTTGGGGATAGTTGACTTTTGGCAATATTGTAAAAATGCCCAACTTCAACAATGCATAACTTCTTCAATTTTGAACTTTTTGAAGTGTTCTTGGACTTTTTAGAAATCTTGAGATGTCCTCTAACCAACCCTTTTGGTATAATCGCATTTTGATATTCCATGCTCAAGTTATAAGCTTTGGCAAAAAAAGGTGTTTTTGTTGACTTTCAAAAATGACCTATAATGTCCAAATTTATAACTTCTTGTGAGTGAATTTTATGATCTTGGGGTATGAATATGGATTGTAGGAGATTGCATCCTATTAAAAATGAGCTTTGGATGGGTCATTTCGCATAAAGTATGAGAAAGTTATGCTTGTTCAAAGTTGAGTTGACTTTTCCTACAAAACCTTAATTTAGCAACTTTTGAGTCTTGATGAATTTTGAGCAATCCTTGATTAATCATGATCAACCCTTGATCAAATGATGAAATATCCTTCAAAATGAGAATGTTGACAAAAAATCTTGAAGTTTGACTGTTTATAGGTCATAGTTGACTTTTGCCCTAGCATAGTCGATTTTTGGATCCTTTGAGCAATTGACTGACCAAACTTCCTCTGTAAGGCTCGAAATTTGACATGGATGACCTTGTGAACATATTAGGACATTGGGGAGAACTTGAGGTCATTTGGATTCAAGGACCTTGATGCAACACAAAACCCTAATTTGGGGTTGACTACCTTAGGAGATAGCTTGATTGTCCAACTCTTGAGCAATCTTGAGCTACTTGGAGATTTTTCTTGCAATGTTTTGAGAAATATGAGAGGGAAAATTTTGGGGTACAACATATATAAATAAAATTGTACACCAGGAAAGTAGAAAACCTGAAAAGGCGGCTTGGTCAAAAAAGGGTATCCTGGTGGACTGAAAATCTGAAAGGTCAGTCCAGGAAAAAGTTAGGGATTAAAGCATACGACTATGTCCCGTCATCTCGGCACTTGTCTATCAGTAGAAGACTTATCACCCTGATCAACATTCACCAAGGGCTCTAGAAGTTGAGGTATGTTTAAGTCTCCACGGACCCCCATAGAGCCAATTCCATGAGATTATCTCCATAAAGTAATCTTCACAAAGTCATACATTCCCCGCAATTTCCCCGGCAGATTGCTCTGGCGGATAAAGGAGTATGATCTTCTTCCTGATAATATCACCAACCTACAGAGTTTCAATCTGTACAGCTCATGGAGTTTCTCTTCCCCAACTGAGCTTGTTCCTCCAAGGTTATAAAACCCCCTTCAGACTTCTGCTCTCCAGCAGAGTTCATTTCCTTAACAAGGGTGTTTCCTCAGCAAGAGTACTTATCCATCAATAGGGTTTATTTCCCCAAATAGATTATCATCTTCTAGATACATTGCAGATACAATCAAAACATAGATTCATTTTGGCACTCATTCCATATTTCTCTTCCAGATACAGTTCAGATACGATCCAGATATGGATGTCATTCTGGTGCTCATTGTGATACGGTGGGAAGAACTGACTGTTTTTTGGAATGCTGGTTCGCGTTTTGCATTTGTGTTTGCAAAATGTCGCGGTAAGCAAGAGTCGCCACCGACTTTTATTTTATCCAACAAGGAAAGGAAAAAAGCACAGAAAAATTCCTTTTTCGAGATATTTCTGAGTACGGGGGGTAGATTATAAAAAGGGAAGGTATTAGCACCCTTTCTATCTGTAGTTATCTACGGGCTCTTAGGTACTTGCTCATCATTTTCAAAATTGTTTTCTTTGTGCTTGTGGATTTTGAAAAGTTTTTGTTTTAGCTTCGATTTAACTCTTGTGTCTGTCTTCAAGAGTGTAATGAAGTGTTTTTGAAAACTTTGTTTGAAAAGGAGTGTAAGTGTGAGAAAAAGTTTGTTTTGGATGAGCAAGTATCTAAGAACTAATCTACCTACTCGAAAAAGGAATCTTTCTATGCTTGTTTCCTTTAGACAATGTTATCCCACTATTAGTGAGTAGGTAGCACCATCGTTGGAGTTTGAGAGTCAATTCGAAAGAGGGACATACAGTCACTAAAGCAATGTTAGGACACCTTAGTGGTAACCCTAATGTCTTAGATCATTTATTCGAGGCAACGATATCCGAGGCAACCATTTCGAGGCAACTTATGATCTTTTAGACAAGAGGGCGACCTCTAAAACAACCTATACTCAATGACCGTTTACGAAGGCAACCAAGTGGGGTGTACCCTAGGAGTGCGCATGTGCGAATGTGTTGATTTCAGTTATTTTTATCTTTGCACATTGTTGTACCCCAAAATTTTCCCTCCCATATTCTTCAAGATTTGGCAAGATTAAGCTTCAAAATCTCTCAAGGGTTGCACAGTCCAATCGCCTCCTAACACAGTCAAAATTAGGGTTTTGGTTCCTGCAAAGAAAATGAGGTTTTCAAGGGTCCAATCAAGTCCCATATGCCTATATACATTTTCAAGCATCTATATGTCAAGTTTCAAGACTCACAGCATCAAATTGCACAGTCAAAAACCCTAATTGCTTCACAGTCAACTGCAGGGGCAAAATGGTCATTTGACAGTCAAAAGTCAAAATTTTTGGTCAACATCTTATTTTGAAGCCACAATAATCATTTGATCAATTCTTGATCATGATTCCAAAAGCATGGCTCAAAAAGTCTCAAGGTGCAAAAGTTTCTATTTTTGGACAGCTGAAAAGTCAACTGCAAATTGACCAAGGCATAACTTCCTCATGGTTTATCATAAAAATCCCATCCAAAGCTCATTTTGAAGAGGATGACATTTCCTACAACTCATATTCACACTCCAAGTCCAAGAAATGCTCTCACAAAAAGTTATCAATTTCAACATTATAGGTCATTTTCAAAAGTCAACAAAAAGGCACTTTAAGTCAAAGACCATAACTTGAGATTGGTAAATAAAAATGACATGGGACTAAAGGCATTGGTTAGAGGACTTCAAGACCTTTCCAAAATGTCCAAGAACATGATCATAGCTTCAAAATTGAGCAAGATATGCATTGGAGAAGTTGGGAAATTTTTGGGAATTTTGAAAAGTCAACTTTGCCTAAAACACTTCAAATTTGCTAATGGGCCTCAAATTCTTCCTTGAATCATTACCCAAAACCTATGCACGACCCATTGAGCTCAAAATGATTTATTTTCTTATTTTTAATTAATTAATTGAATTTTTATTCTTATTAATTCATTTAATTAGTTTTAATTGTAGAAAAATATCAAATAATGGTTTTCAAATCTTTTTATGCAGCAAATATACTCCAAATATGCTAAAGATTTCATGCATCAATCAACAAGACAAAGTCTTCCATAATTGGCAAAGTTTCATTGAAAAAAGATTGAAATTTCATGATTGAAAATCAAATATTCAAATCATAAATTCATGGACTTTTGGGCTCTTTTTTGACCTAGAATCCTTCACATACATATGCACAAGGAAACCCTACTCAGGCATACACGAAAAAGCTGCTGCAACCACATATTCACTTTGCAAAACTTTCATAAAAAACTTGAAAACTGAAATCACACTTGCAGTACAATTCAAGGCCTAAAGTCTATTCCAACACGTTGCTGGACCTTCTAGGAGTCTTTTAGCATCAAGAACCAGTCTTCATACTCAAAGAAACGGTAAAATATGGTTATGGTTTGAACGAATATGTTGATAATCGAAACATGATTTCTATGCATCATTCATATGTTTTATTCATTGATTTACACTACTGACATCTCCCTGAAGCTTTTGGTATAACTGAATTGTGCTAATGTTGCCTAAAACGAAATTCACCATTGAAGGACATTAGGGTTTCAGAGTTTCAATATTGGGGGTTTCCATATACTGTAAAATTGGATCACCAAACCTACATGGACGAACTCGTTGCAGCAAGCCTGATTCATTGAGATACTCGCGCCCTTTTTATATTTCCTCCTCTTCTAATCGCTATTTTCACAGTTTCAGTTTAGTGGGGGTTTAAAACCCCCGCTACTTGTTTCATATTTACAGGAAAAAGATGAAGAAGAAGCATGCGTGGCCAAGCGTGATTGGGAGATTCAAACTTTAGCGCGTTTTTTAACGTTTCCAGCATAATGGCTTTTTTTTCATATATTATAATTCCTTAGTATATTGTTTACAAATGCGCTTGTTAGCTCAGTTGGTTGGAGGACGTGTCTTACAGGTATAGGGACCTGGGTTCGATTCCCAGGTCCTCCCACATAATTGCTATTGTTTGTTCCAATATATTCACATGCAGCGTATTCTCAACGTCCCACCATACGTCCTCATGCATTGGCTTGCCAGATGGCCTGGATGAATAATCTGAAGGCCACAGAATGAAGTCCATGGTAGGGCTCAGTTAATGGACGTACACACAAGCGTGGAAAGTCAAACAAGGCCTTTGGCTGATGGGCCTGAATTCCTCACAAATACCTCCATATGGGCATGACACCCCCCTTGGTTTGCAATTTAATTTTCTTTTCTTTCTTTTAAATTTCTTTCAATTGTTTTATTTTTATAATTATTATTAACTCACTAAAATTAATTTTCCATAGAAAAATCAGAAACTCAAAAAATGTTTTTTTTAATTAATATTTAATTTCACCATTTGAATATTTTTGTAAATAAACTCTAATAATTAACCTAGTTTAATTTAGGTTTTAAACTTTAATCTTTTTCTTAATAAATAAAAAATATCTAGAATTAGGTTTTTGACATCTTCATCTTTTTTCTTAATTAATTATTTTTCTCATTATTTATTATTATAATTACTATTTATTTTTGTAAATAAACATGTAAATTAATTAATTAGTAAATTAGGCTAACTTTAATATTTTCTTTAATAACTAAAAATAATTTAGAATTAGGGTTCCCTTTTAAATTCTTTTCCTTATTTCCACATTAAATACAAAAACATAAAAACACTTTCTTTTTTCTATTAAATAATTAATTAGGCTTTAATTTAATTTAATTTCTCAAAAGGGTCAAAACCCTCGGACGTCCAATTTTAATTCTTTTCGCGCATTATTTTCTTTTGAATATTATGTAACTGCTCAAGGAATGTAATAGTAATTAGGTATTTATTTACTTTCCGCATTTTTATCAAAAACGGGTCTTTGTACTTTGGCGATGTATAGACCCGCGCCTTGTAATAACGTAGCTTTATATTTCCGTCTTTTAATTTTTCGCACTCTTAAATTCTAACTTTGTATGAAAGAATGTATGCTAATTGAAAAAACAAGCGTAGCTCACAATGCCATGATCAAAGATAATTGTTAAACTGAAAACAACACACAAATACACACACCACTTCTAGGGCACGCCTCACCAGTTGCCTTCGAAACGTGGTCGTCAAGTATGGGACGTCTTAGCGGTCCTTATGTCCATGATCTAGTTGCCTCGAAACAGTTGCCTCGAAACAGTTGCCCCGAAACAAGTTGCCTCGAAACAGTTGCCTCGAAACGGTTGCCTCAGATTAAAAAAAGGATCAAGGACATAAGGGTAGCTTCTAAGGTGTCCTAACTGTTGCTTTGGTGACCACACTGTCCCTACACTCGAATTGACCCGAACACCTCCAACGGTGGTGCCACCTACCTCTCAATGGTGGGATGGCACTACCTAAAGGACGCTTACACAGCTTAATTCCTTAGGGTAGGTAGATGACTCATAGATACTTGCTCTTTTCAAAAACAAACAAAATACTTTTCACACCTTACACTTTCAAAAATCTTTCAAAACAAATTTTTCAAACACTCTTGAGGACAGATACAAGAGTTATTCAGAAATCTTTCAATGAAACTTTTTCAAACCCACTCACATCTTGAAAAGCAAACATTTTGAAAACATAAGAGCAAGTATCTAAGAGCCCATGGATAACCATGGATAGAAAGGGTGCTAACACCTTCCCTTTCTATAAATCTACCTCCCGAACCGAGAAACTTTCTCATAAGGAATTTTGCTGTGCTTTTGTCCTGTTCATGTTGGAGAAAATAAAAGACGGTGGCGACTCTTGCTTCCGCGACATTTCGCGAACCAGCGTTAAACAGTCAGTTCTAAATCCACCGATCACACACATGTTTAGGGTGATATAACTGTTTTAAATTAGACATTCATTCTTGTCATGCAAACCCTGTTATCAAACATCTAACAGTTGTATAATTTGCAGAATTAAAATGCGGAATTTAAACTAAATTATTACAAGGCGTCGGGTATTTACATCGCCAAAGACAACCCTTTGAAAATAAAATAAAAGCGGTAAAATTAAATGTCCTAATTGAATATTACAATCCGGGAGCAGATACATTAATTGGATAAAGAAAAATAAAGCGTGCGATGTAAAATTAAATCGAATGCGAAATTAGGGTTTTGACCCTTTTAAGAGAAAATGCTTTTTGTTGTTTTTATTTTTAAGAAAAGAAATTAAATCCTAAAATTAAATGCTAAATTAATTATTAAATAAATTAATTAATGAAAAAAATAATTAATGACATATTTTTGGAGTTTTTTGTTATTTTAGGAAAGAAAATAAAATAATTAAACTAATGATAAAACCTATTAATTCTAATCGATTTTAAATATTTACAAAATCAATTAAAATTATCTAGAATTAATAACCTAATTAATAAATTAATATTTATTATTGAAAATAAAATTCTGAAATTTAATTGGGTAAAAATATTTTTTGTGATTTTTTTGATAAAAAGAAATTATTCTATTGGTTAGTAATTAAATCAAACAAAATTAAATAATTAAATTAAATAAATAAAATATAAGAAGAAGTAGAGAATGGGCCTGATATTTGGAGGTGTAGAAAGCAATTTTTCTGGCCCAATTATGCTGTCCACATTGACTTTTTGTAATCCAGTGCATGTGCGTTTGACTGGCCTATGGTGTGCCTTCAATGCTTGACCACCAGATCTGGCCATCTGGCCATCTGGCACATTGTCTAGTGAGGGAGTATGATGGTCTCTTGGCATGCGTATACACTGGATCTCTTGAAATAATTAAGAAAAATAACAAACGCTGGAGGCAGGGATTGAACCCCTGACCTCCAGCCCCACATGCCTTGAAATCCTGCGTGGCAACCACTAGGCTGCGTTGTTCTTTTTGTTAATACAATATGAATCAATAATAATATATAAAAACAAAATTAATGGCCAGAAAAATAAAAAACGCGCGCGCTGTTTGAATGGACAAATGGGGGAGTGCCAACGCATCATCCATGTCCTTGGAAAACTGGAGTTTTTACCTGCGGATTTTATCCGCAGCTAATATCGTAGCCTTACTCCAAATTCTTCCACAGGCAACATAAATGGAAGCTAGCACCATGGTTGAGCTCGTCTTGTTCCCCTGAACAAGATAGTACCTTTCACGAAGGCCAATTATTCCAGTAACAAAAAACCCTAAAACCAAATACAAAACCCTAGCAATGGTGATTCATGATATAGGGCAGATAAATGAAATTGGCTATTGGTAAGAGCTTGCAAACATCATGGTGATCAATAATATGGAATCAATTCATATTAACAATGCCTAAATTTCAAAATACGAAATCAAGAACAAGGCGGCTTCGTGAATGACTTACAACGCTTGGGAGGGTATGAAAGCGTGTGGTTTTGCTTGCTTTAGGTTCCTGAGATTTCCAGGAAGAGATTGAGACACGTATCAAGCCTTGAGGATGCCTCTAAGCCCTGTTTTGATCTCACACTTTTTGCCTCTTTTTGCAAATTTTGTTCCCTCTCTATGCTTGATCTCCAACCTCCTTTTTTGATATGCACACGACCCTTATGTATTGTACACTGCATTAGGTTTGAATACCCTGTCAAAATCTCCTTCTTTCAATGATTTTGATAGGGATTTGATTTGCTTTGAACAACTTTCCAAAATTGCCTTTTCTCAATCTTTTTCTACACAATTTGCCTTGATACGAGTTTCATTACCTTGCTAGCTGTAATTAGAGCCTGAAACAAATCAAAAGATCCTTTGTTATCAATGCTTTGATTTTTATTTGATTTATTTTGATTTAAATCAAATAAATTCAAATAAAAATCAAAATAATTAATAAAAATATGATATGGACACATGGCCAAGGCTAGAGCACGTAGGCTTTAATTCCAACTCAAAACAAGTGAAAAAGAATGGGCCCATTTGGCAAAATTTGAAGTTTTGGGGATAGTTGACTTTTGGCAATTTTGCAAAAAAGTCCAAATTCAACAATGCATAACTTCCTCAATTTTGAACCTTTGGAGATGTTATTGGACTTTTTAGAAAGCTTGAGATGTCCTCTAAACAACCCTTTTGGTCGCATCTCATTTTGATATTCCATGCTCATGTATGAAGCTTTTACAAAAAAGGTGTTTTTGTTGACTTTTCAAAATGACCTATAATGTACAAATTCATAACTTCTTGTGAGTGCAATTTTTGATCTTGGGAGATGAATATGGATCGTAGGGAATTATATCCTCTTCAAAATGAGCTTTGGATGGGTCATTTCTCATAAAGTATGAGAAAGTTATGCTTGGTCAAAGTTGAGTTGACTTTTCCTACAAAACCCTAATTTAGCAACTTTTGAATCTTGATGAATTATGAGCAATCCTTGATTAATCATGATCAACCCTTGATCAAATTATGAAATATACTTCAAAATGAGAATGTTGACAAAAAATCTTGAAGTTTGACTGTATGTAGGTCACAATTGACTTTTGCCATAGCACAGTCGATTTTTGGACCTTTGAGCAATTGATTGAGCAAACTTCTTCTGCAAGGCTTGAAACTTGACATGGATGATCTTGGGAACATATTAGGACTATGTTGGCCATTTTGGAACACTTGGACTCAAGGATCTTGATACAACATAAAACCCTAATTTGAGTAGACTGCCTTAGGAGAGAGCTTGCCTGACCAACTCTTGGCCTACCTTGAGCAACTTGGAGATCTTTCTTGACATATTTTGAGAAATATGGGAGGGAAAATTTTAGGGTACAACAGCTTCCCATCTTCAATCTTATTAAACCTGAGGATGCAGATTGGCTTTCGTGCCTTTCGTAATCCGAAGGTGGAAGTGGATTGAACACTAGAGTGCCCATAAATTTGCACTCACATGAAGTGGTAATTGACTTGTGATGCCGGGAATGGGCTTATAGATGCCATTTGGAGGAGTGTCGATCGCATAAGAGATTCCTTAGCGAGAGCTTGTATACCTGTTGTTGAGGAAGATTTCGCTGGGGAAGTCTGATCTTTCGTGGAGAGAGATAGAAATTTAGGAGCTTCGCCGTCCGTCATTCTGCTGGTGAGCCGTCCCTGTTGATATTTAGGAACTTCGGTCATCCATACTCAATGGAGGGAACATCTTTTGCTTAGATTTAGGAGCTCGCCCGTAATTCAACTGATTTGCTGAGATTTAGGTGCTTGTCCGTAATTCAACTGACTTTGTCGAGATTTAGGACCTTGTTCGTAATTCAACTGACTTTGTCGAGATTTAGGAGCTTGTCTGTAATTCAACTGATTTTGTCGAGATTTAGGAGCTTGTCCGTAATTCAACTGATTTTGTTGAAATTTAGGAGCTTATCCGTAATTCAACTGATTTTGTCGAGATTTAGGAGTTTGTCCGTAATTCAACTGGGGGAAATAACTTCACTGAGATTTAGGAACTCGTATGTAATTCAATTGAGGTACATATTTGTTGAGATTTAGGAAATCGTTTGTAATTCGATTGTGGAAGCATCTCTGCTGAGATTTAGGAACATCGTCCGTAATTCAACTGAGGTAACATCTGTCGAGATTTAGGAACTAGTCCGTAATTTAACTGAGGAAATAACTTTGTCGAGATTTAGGAGCTAGTCTGTAATTCAACTGACTTTGTCAAGATTTAGGAGCTAGTCTATAATTCAACTGAGAGAACATCTGTCGAGATTTAGGAATTTGTCCATAATTCGACTGAGGAAATAATTTCGCTGAGATTTAGGAACATCTTCCGTAATTCAACTGAGGTGACATCTGCTGAGATTTAGGAGCTCGTCCGTAATTCAACTGAGGTGACATCTGCTGAGATTTAGGAGCTCGTCCGTAATTCAACAACTTCGCTGAGATTTAGGAGCCTGTCCGTAATTCAACTGGGGTACATATCTGTCAAGATTTAGGAACTCATCTGTAATTCGACTTTGGAAGCATCTTTGCTGAGATTTAGGAACATCGTCCATAATTCAACTGAGGAAATAGCTGTCGAGATTTAGGAACTTGTCCGTAATTCAACAACTTTGCTGAGATTTAGGAGCCTGTCCGTAATTCAACCACTCTGCTGAGATTTAGGAGCTTGTCCGTAATTCAACTGAGAAAACATCTTCGTTGAGATTTAGGAACTTGTCCGTAATTCAACTACTTTGCTGAGATTTAGAAACATCGTCCGTAATTCAACTGGAGTAAAAGCATGGTTGAGATTTAGGAACTTGTCCGTAGTTAAACAGGGGTAATAACTCTGCTGAGATTTAGGAACTCGCCCGTAATTCAACTGAGGAAATATCTATCGATATTTAGAAACTCGTCCGTAATTCGACTGAGGTAGAAGCTTCATAGCTTGAACTTTGTGAGAATTTAACCGTATCCTTCCTGAAAGATAAAGGTTAGTTGTATGTAATGCATGATATGTATCAAGAAATGATGCTCTCAAAATAAATGAAATTGTGTTGTATGATGCTTATGCATGTGTTATGATGTATGAAAATGTGATGTTTTTATCTGGGGAAAATAAATCCCAGACTGCTGCTGGAGAAAAGAATTAAATTCTTCGTTTCTGCCGAAGACAGTGGATGAAGATGATTGTGAAAATAAACCTGCAGGAGAGAATAATTCCTCTGGGGAATAAACTGATGAGAGAATGACTCTGTGGGGAAGAGATGCTCTGCCGGAGGATTCTGTTGATAAATTCAGCTGGGGATGAATTACTGTTGCTGGTGATAATGAAACCTGTTGGGGATTGAATTCCTGTTTTGTGAATGGGAAGAACTCCGCTGGGGATGATTTTCCAGTTACGACTTTACTGGGGACAGCCCTTTTAGACTTTACTGGGGATAATCTTCCAGAGTCTACTGGGGATGATTCTTTCAAACTCCACTGGGGATATTTTTATATTACGCTGGGGGACGATAAGACTTTTCAATGCTGATGGTAGATAAACTCTGCTTGGGGAGAATATTACCGATTCATTCATAGTTGTGAGTCTCAGCTGGGGAGAGTTAACACCACTAACTTTTCCTTACTCTGCGGGGGATGAATGTACTTTCAATCGTATTCTTCAGCTAAATCTACCTTTGTACCTAGTGGATAGAGCAACTGTACGGTTTGGACATTTCTCGTTTGCCCCTGTTTCTGATATTACAAGTAATCGTCTTTTGTTTTGCATGTAAATATTTATGAGCAGCAATTAATGTCAAATGCATATATCAAAAACTGAACATTAGACGTTCTTTGCAAAACAAAACAGAAAAAAGAAAGATTTATTTGTGAAAATTAATTGTATTGATTTTGAAGTTTGGCCTGTAAATAGGCGTTTTTGTACAAGAGGCGGACGTCCTAGTAGGAGAATGCCGTCGAACAATAGAGTTTATATAATTTGTGAAAACAAATAAAAACAGCTATGTGAATAATCCCACTGGGTTCCAACTCTGCTATTGCCTTTATGTCCTCGAGCATCTCATCACTTTGCTACTTGGTTGAAGGTAGATCAGATTGATTAGTGTCGTTCGAACTTGATAGTTGATACTGAAGTCTGGTTGCAAGGTGATCCAATGAGACATAGTGTTACGCTTTGATCCCTAATTTTTGCCTGGACCGCCCTTTCGGGTTTTCAGTCCACCGGGATACCCTTTTTTGCCCAAGCCGCCTTTTCAGGTTTTCAACTTGCCGGGTGTACAAATTTTTTTCATTTTCATCCCTTATTTTTGCCCGAACCCTTTTGGTTTGCCGGGAAGCCCTTATTTTTTCCTAGGCCACTCAACCTAGCGGGTCTTTGATTATGCATAGTATCTTTTCACTATGTCTGCATTTACAGGGTGAGGAAGGTCGTCACCGTCCATGTTGGTTAGAATCATAGCTCCTCATGAGAAAATGTTCTTAACCACAAATGGCCATTCGTACGTAGGGGTCCATTTTCCCCTGGGATCACCTTGTGGTAGGATAATGCGCTTGATAACCAGGTCCCCAACTTGATACTCTTGTAGTCTAACTTTCTTGTTAAATGCCTTGATCATTCGCTTTTGATACATTTGACCATGACAAATAGCAGTAAGTCTCTTTTCGTCTATTAAGTTCAGCTGATCAAGCCGGGTCTGAATCCAGTCATCTTCGCTCAAACCTGCGTCTTTCATAATCCGAAGAGAGGGTATCTGAACTTCAATGGGGAAGACGGCCTCCATGCCATAAACTAAGGAATAGGGTGTTTCCCCTGTTGACGTCTGCGCTGAGGTACGGTACCCATGAAGAGCAAAAGGTAACATCTCATGCCAATCTTTGTACGTCACTGTCATCTTCTGCACAATCTTATTAATGTTCTTATTAGCCGCTTCTACAGTCTCATTCATCTTTGGCCGGTAAGGAGAAGAGTTGTGATGCTGTATCTTGAATTGTTTGCAGAGTTCGGTGATCATCTTATTATTAGGATTTGTACCATTGTCCGTAATGATCCTCTCTGGTACACCATATCGACAAATTAGATTGTGTCGAATGAACCGTGCCACGACGTTCTTGGTTACAGTAGCAAAGGAAGTTGCTTCAACCCACTTGGTAAAGTAATCAATAGCCACCAGGATGAAACGATGCTCGTTGGACGCAGTAGGTATGATCTTGCTGATCATGTCGATTCCCCACATTGCAAACGGCCAAGGAGCTGTCAAAACATTCAGAGGTACTGGAGGTATGTGCACCTTATCAGCATAGACTTGGCACTTGTGACAGGTCCGAGAATGCTGATAACAGTCAGCTTCCATGGTAGACCAATAGTATCCTGCCCGAAGGATTTTCTTTGCCATGGTGTGTCCACTTGAATGAGTTCCGAAAGTACCTTCATGCAACTCTACCATAATCCTTTCTGCCTCGTTCTTATCCACATAACGCAGTAAGGTTGAATCATGGTTACGCTTGTAAAGGATGCTGTGATCGGTGGATCTGGAACTGACTGTTTAACGCTGGTTCGCAAAATGTCGCGGAAGCAAGAGTCGCCACCGTCTTTTATTTTCTCCAAATGGAAAGGACAAAAGCACAGAAAAATTCCTTAAAGAGATTGCTCTCGGTTCGGGAGGTAGGTTATAGAAAGGGAAGGTGTTAGCACCCTTTCTATCCATGGTTATCCACGGGCTCTTAGATACTTGCTCAATGTGTTTTCAAAAATGGATTATTTGCTTTTCAACTGTGGGTTTTAAAAAAGTTTCTTTGAAAATTTCAGTTCGACTCTTGTGTCAGAGTGTTTGAAAAATTGCTTTGAAAGCTTTTGAAAAGTGTCGGTGTGAAAAGATTTTTGTTTGTTTCTGAAGAGAGCAAGTATCTACGAGAACCTACCTACCCTAAGGAATTCGTCTGTGTAAATGTCCTTTAAAGTAGTGCCATCCCACCATTGAGAGGTAGGTAGCACCACCGTTGGAGGTGTTCGGGTCAATTCGAGTTTGTAGGGACATGGTGATCACCAGAGCAATGGGAAGACACCTTAGAAGCTACCCTCATGCCAGGTTCCCGGATCATGAGGACTTACTAAGACATCCTCTACTCGACGATCACCTTTCGAGGCAAGGCAACAGTGAGGCGTACCCTAGGGGTGGTGTGTGCGATTCGTGTGTCGTTTTCATTTGTATTTGTCTTGTCATGTTCATTGGTGTTCTACGCTTGATTTTATTTTAAGGCCATTCATTCTTGCATGCTTTGTTTACAGTTAAAAGTTGCGAGGAAAAGTAAATCTAAAGCTATTACAAATGGCGCGGGTCCACATCGCCAAAATTAAACCGGACCCGATTTGACAGAAAAGTAAATAAAAGCGAATAAAGAATTAAAAAGTACGAGAAGTTTAGTTACATGGCTTCGGGAGAGATACATAATTATTTAAATGACATAAAATAAATATGCGAAACTAAAAGAATTATCGAAACGAGGGCGTTGGACCCTTTCGCAAAATTAAAATGATATGAATTTATTAATTAAGAAAAGAAATTGTTTTTGTTTTTTTTAGTATTTTTATGTATTTTAAGATTTAATAGAAAAAAGAATTAATTAAAACTAAAATAAAATGTTAAACCTAGTTCTAATTATTTTTTAA
Organism: Vicia faba; assembly: GCA_948472305.1. NCBI lineage: Eukaryota > Viridiplantae > Streptophyta > Magnoliopsida > Fabales > Fabaceae > Vicia > Vicia faba. The sequence continues at coordinate 733,604,988 of OX451739.1, forward strand.
GTTATTAAGAAAAATATTAAAGTTTTTTGACCTAAATTAACCCTAAGTTATTTATGTACAATTAATTGTAAAAATAAATAAAATAAATATTATTATAAGAAAGAAAAAATTAAAAAAAGAATAAAACATTAATTAAACCTATTTCTACATTTTTTTAGATTTTTATGAAAAGAATTAAAATTGTAACCTAATTTAAACTAAATTTATTTACATGCATTTTTTATGAAAATATTAGAAATAAAAATTATTTATTATATTTTTTATCTTTTCTGATTTTTAGGCATTTTTTGTATTTTGTAAAAAAATAATTAATTAAATTAAAACAATCAAGAAAATAAAATAACAATTGGAAAATAAAATATAAAGAAAATTGCAAACCAGGGGGGGTGGAAGTCCCAAATTGGAGGTAGGACTTTGAATAATCTGGCCCAAAAACCCTGGGTCCGTTTGACTTTCCAGATGGCCTACTGACATGTTGACCAGCGCTTATGGTGTTCAGCAACCTTGAGCCTTTGATCTGAAGCAGCTAGACGCGTGGCTGGCTTGATGGTGATGGAATATGGTGTGCCTTAACGCTAGCGCTGCATGGAAAGATTTATAGAAAAATAATATGGACATATGTAAGACCTGGGGCTCGAACCCAAGTCATGTGTATTACCAGCGCTTTCTCCAACCAACTGTGCCAATTAACGTATTTGATATATAAATAAACAACAATTAATAAAAGGGAAAACGTGGGTTAGTTGTTTGGAAACGCGCGAAATTTAAACGTGCCAATCAGCGTGTGACACGGCTTCATCTTCTTCATCATCCCTGTAACACAAAGAACAAAAGCAACGGTTTTTGAATCGTTCTGTAATGCACCCTTAGAGAAAATAACGAATAGGCCATAAGGCCATATAAATTAAGCGCGATTGTGGTATCTTCTTCGTCCAGATGTGCTAAGTTGAATGGCATGGGTCTGGAAGACCAATTTTTCTTAAAACACAAACCCCCAATTTTGAACTCTGTAAACCCTAAAAGTTAAACATGGCATATTCGTGTATACAGCGTAATAATCAGATTAAATGCATTGGTTAGCATCAAAACATCATAATGAACATGAATCCATAAATAAAAAATGCAAAAGATGCTTAAATCATGATGCACGATTGTGGAATTTTCTTGATGCAGTTTCGGTTCAATATACCAATTCTTGGAGTTTTGATGAGTGTTATGGATTAGAACACGTTCAGGAGCCTTCAAGGAAACTAATGGGATGGTTTTTATGCCTTGAATCGACCTCTAAAGTGGTTTACAGTTTTGAGTTTCTTTGAGAAAATTTCAAGTTTGTAGAGAGCTTTTCTGCGCAGCTTTGTGTGTAGCACGATTAGGTTTATGATCAAGCCTTTGTAGTGAATGCATTAGGTCAAAAATATTGATCAAATCTCTTGTAATTCATTGTTTTGAATATTTGATTTCTTAAGATCTTTTCCATATCTTTTTCACATGTTTTTGTATCAATTAGCATCCAATTAAGCCAAATCTTTCCATAATTGTACAAGCACGAAATATTGAGTTCAAAACATGTATAAAAAGATTGGTTAGGGTGGATTAAAGATTTTTCATATATTTTAAATGATTTAAATGAATTAATATAAATAAAAATTCAAATAAATAAATAAAAAATGAGAAAATACTTTCCTTTGGGCCAAGTGGTCGTGCATATGCTTAGAATGATGAATCATGGAAGAAAAATGGGCCCATTAGCATTTTTAGGTCATTTGAATCAATGTTGACTTTTCAAAATATCCAAAAATTTCCCAACTTCCACAAGGCATAACTTGCTCAATTTTTAAGCTTTTCTCATGTTCTTGGACATTTTGGAAAGGTCTTTGAGTCCTTTAACCAATGCCTTTGGTCCCATGTCATTTTGATGTACCAATCTCAAGTTATGGCCTTTTACTTAAAGTCCCTTTTTGTTGACTTTTGAAAATGACCTATAATGTTGAAATTGATAACTTTTTGTGAGAGCATTTCTTGGACTTTAAGTATGAAGATGAGTTGTAGGAAATGTCTTTCTCTTCAAAATGAGCTTTGGATGGAATTTTTCTGATAATCCATGTGAAAGTTATGCCCTGGTCAATTTCAGTTGACTTTTTCAACTGTCCAAATAAGGAAACTTTTTGCATCTTGATGATTTATGAGCCAAATTTTGAGAATCATGATCAAGCATTGATCAAATGATGTTTGTGGCTTCAAAATGATATGTTGACCAAAAATTTGAACTTTTGACTGTCAAATGACCATTTTGCCCCTACAGTTGACTGTAGTGCAATTTAGGGTTTTGACTGTGCAATTTTGAGCTGAATGCCTTGAAACTTGATATGAGGATGCTTGACCATATTTGTAGTCATGTGAGACTTGATTGGACCTTTGAAAACTTCATTTCCTTGATCAGAACACAAACCCTAATCTTGACTGTATAGGAATCCTTTGCACTGTGCACCCTTTGGGGAATTTTGTGACTTGGCTTGGCAATTTCTTGGAGAATATGGGAGGGCAAATTTTGGGGTACAACAGTTGCCCCTGTTCAATCTTCTTAGACCTGAGGATGCAGATTGGCTGACGTGCCTTTCGTAATCCGAGGGTAGAAGATGATTGAACACTAGAGTGCCCAGAAATTTGCACTCACATGTTAGCAGTGTGATGGATGAATGGGCTTATAGATGCCATTTGGAGATTGCTGGATAGGATGATGGGCTTATAGATGCCATCTGGATGTTGATCGCGTAGGAGATTCCTTAGCGAAAACCTGCATACCTGCAAAAGAAAATGAGTACCTGACACGTTGCAGGAGCTGATTTTAGATGCTTGGTATAGATGTGTCCTGACTGGTTACAGGAGCTGAGTCTGGAGCTTCAAACGGCGATGAATGAACCAGGGATGGTTACTGCCTTAGCCTGAATGGTAAGAGGACCTTGGGCGACTTTAACTTCAACAACGCTCGTTGAGAAAAATCTTGAGTGTCTTCTACTGGGATAAGAATCAGGAAGATCTTAGGGTCGATCTGACTGAACCAGAGAAGGCCTTTGACTGGGTAAGAATCAGGAAAATCTTAGGGTCGATTTAACTGAACCGGACAAGGTCTTGGAATATCTTCAACTGGATAAGCATCAGGGAAATCTTAGGGTCGATCTGACTGAACCAGAGAAGGCCTTTGACTGGATAAGCATCAGGAAAATCTTAGGGTCGATTTAACTGAACCGGTCTAGGTCTTGAAATATCTTCAACTGGATAAGCATCAGGGAGATCTTAGGGTCGATCTGATTGAACCAGAGAAGGCCTTTGACTGGATAAGCATCAGGAAAATCTTAGGGTCGATTTAACTGAACCGGACAAGGTCTTGAAATATCTTCAACTGGATAAGCATCAGGGAGATCTTAGGGTCGATCTGACTGAACCAGAGAAGGCCTTTGACTGGATAAGCATCAGGAAAATCTTGGGGTCGATTTAACTGAACCGGTCTAGGTCTTGAAATATCTTCAACTGGATAAGCATCAGGGAGATCTTAGGGTCGATCTGACTGAACCAGAGAAGGCCTTTGACTGGATAAGCATCAGGAAAATCTTAGGGTCGATTTAACTGAACCGGACAAGGTCTTGGAATATCTTCAACTGGATAAGCATCAGGGAGATCTTAGGGTCGATCTGACTGAACCAGAGAAGGCCTTTGACTGGATAAGCATCAGGAAAATCTTAGGGTCGATTTAACTGAACCGGACAAGGTCTTGGAATATCTTCAACTGGATAAGCATCAGGGAGATCTTAGGGTCGATCTGACTGAACCAGAGAAGGCCTTTGACTGGATAAGCATCAGGAAAATCTTAGGGTCGATTTAACTGAACCGGACAAGGTCTTGGAATATCTTCAACTAGATAAGCATCAGGGAGATCTTAGGGTTGATCTGACTGAACCAGAGAAGGCCTTTGACTGGATAAGCATCAGGAAAATCTTAGGGTCGATTTAACTGAACCGGACAAGGTCTTGAAATATGATTGAGAATTTCAACTGCATCTTTCCTGAAAGGTAAAGGTCAGTCGTATGCAATGCATGATATGGATCAAGCAATGATGTTCTCAACATAAATGAGATTTGTATGATATAATGCGTATATGCATGCTATAATGATGTATGTGATGTTTATGTATGTTTTTGTCTAGGAAAGTGAATCCTTGACGGGTGCCGGGAAGTCGTATCCTAGGCTGATGTTGAGGCATAGATTTTGCTTCCGCTGGGGATGATAACTGTAAGAATACCGGTAGGAGAAGATAACTCCGTTGCGGGATAAACTTGGCGAATGGGAGATTCTGCGGGGAGAAAAGATACTCTAGCGACCATGCTGGGAAGCAATACTCTGTGGGGAGAGGGATGCTTTGCTGAGTGTTGTTAATAGTAATTTGCTGGGGATGCCCTTATTGTGCTGGAAGTGTTGATAAACTTCGCTGGCGATGAGGAGACTTTGTCGACGACGCTCTTTCCGTGGCTTTTGGCTGAGGATAACCCAGTTATATCCTGTTAAGGAAATAACTCTTTGAATAAAGCCGGACGACGCGTTCGTGCTCTGCGAGGGATAAGCTTCCAGAATCTACTGGGGATAAGCTTACTGCTTGGGGATATGAATTCCAACTTTCCTGGGGAATTAGATTGGATTCTCTGGGGAGTTTTGATATGCTGGGGAAGTGATTCCTTTGAATGTTATGCCGCCGGGGAACAATCTTCAGACCAAGACTGCCGGGGATGCTTGTTAAGAATATATGCTGCTGCTGGGGAATGTTGATATCTGCTGGAGGATACCCCACTTCCTTGAGATTTGATGACTTTGCTTGGAGAAGAGTGTATTGTTTCGCTGAATCACTCTCTGGGGAATTTGAGATGTACTGGTAATGTTCTTTAGCCGAACCTACCTTGGTACCTTGGAGGATAGAACAATTGGACTGCTCAGACAAATCTTTATTGCCCCTGTTTCTAGTGTCACCTGTAATTAATTCCTTTGTTTCGTATGCAAATATTTATGAGTTAGCAAATTATTGTCAATGCATATATCACAAATTGAACCTTGGACGTTCTTCGCAAAACAAAACAGAAAAAAGAAAAGCACTGGGCACGTTTAACTGAAAATATATTTGTATTGATTTTGAATGGCCTGAAAATAGGCGTTTTGTATACAAGAGGCTGACGTCCTAGTAAGAGAACGCCGCCGAACAAAAGAGTTTATACAAATTTTGTACAAGAAAATAAAACAGCTGTGTGAAATATGAATGATCCACCGGGTTTCAACTCTGCTATTGCCTTTATAACTCCGAGCGTCTCATCACTTGATGACCTTGGTTGAAGGTGAAGCTGACTGAGCGATGCCGTCCGAACTTGATGTAGATACCGGATTCTGGATGCAAAGTGATCCAATGAGACATAGTATTACGCTTTTATCCCTAATTTTTTCCTGGACCGCCCTTTCGGGTTTTCGGTCCACCGGGATACCCATTTTTGCCCAAGCCGCCTTTTCAGGTTTTCGACTTGCCGGGTGTACAGATTTTTTTCATTTTCATCCCTTCATTTTGCCCGAACCCTTTTGGTTCGACGGGAAGCCCTAATTTTTGCCTAGGCATGTCAGCCTAGCGGGTCTTTTTTCATGCGTAGTATCTTTTTACTATGTCTGCATTGGCGGGGTGAGGAAGGTCGTCACCATCCATATTGGTTAGAATCATGGCTCCTCCTGAGAACACATGCTTAACCACAAATGGCCCTTCGTACGTAGGGGTCCATTTGCCCCTTGGATCGCTCTGAGGAAGGATGATTCTCTTGATTACCAGATCCCCAACTTGATATTCCTGTGGTCTGACTTTTTTGTTAAATGCCCTGATCATCCGTTTCTGATACGTCTGACCATGACAGATAGCAGCAAGTCTCTTTTCGTCAATGAGGTTGAGCTGATCAAGTCGTGTCTGGATCCAATCATCTTCGTTCAGATTTGCATCCTTCATTATCCGGAGAGAGGGTATTTGCACTTCGATCGGCAGGACTGCCTCCATACCATAAACCAGAGAGAAAGGAGTTGCCCCGATTGACGTCCTAGCTGAGGTACGGTACCCATGTAGAGCGAACGGTAACATCTTGTGCCAATCTTTGTAAGTCACTGTCATCTTCTGCACGATTTTCTTGATGTTCTTATTTGCTGCCTCAACAGCCCCATTCATCTTCGGTCTGTAAGGAGAAGAATTGTGGTGCTGTATCTTGAACTGTTCGCAGAGCTCAGCGATCATCTTATTGTTCAGATTGGTACCGTTGTCTGTAATAATTCGCTCAGGGACACCGTACCGACAGATCAGGTTGTGCCGAATGAACCGGGCCACAACAGTCTTGGTTACCGTAGCATAGGATGCTGCCTCAACCCACTTCGTAAAATAATCAATCGCCACTAGGATGAAGCGATGTCCATTGGATGCCGTAGGTTTAATTTCGCCAATCATGTCTATGCCCCACATTGCAAACGGCCAAGGCGCAGTCAGAACATTCAGGGGAACCGGAGGAACATGCACCTTGTCTGCATAAATCTGGCACTTGTGGCATGTCCTGGAATGTTGGTAACAATCAGCTTCCATTGTGGACCAGTAATATCCTGCCCGTAGGATTTTCTTAGCCATAGTGTGCCCACTGGAATGCGTACCGAAGGTCCCTTCATGTAGCTCTTCCATGATTCTTTCTGCTTCAGTATTATCCACGCAACGCAGTAAGGTTGAATCATGATTTCGTTTGTACAAGATGTTGTTGCTTAGGAAGAACTTGGCTGCAAACCTCCTCAGGAACTTCTTATCATTGACAGAGGCACCTTCAGGGTATTCCTGAGCTTCCAGATATCTCTTCACTTCGTGGTACCAAGGCTTCTCAGTCACCAATTCAGTTTCGAGATCACAACAGTATGCCGGTTCGTCCAGTTTCCAGATGATGATCCGGGGAGCCTCATTATCCCATTTAACTTTGAACATAGAAGACATTGTAGCTAACGCGTCCGCTAACTGATTCTCTTCTCTTGGAAAGTGCTCAAAGGTTATCTCTGTGAAGTGGGGGATAAGGGTCAATACACATTCTCTGTAAGGAATAAGGTTCGGATGTTTCGTATCCCACTCTCCTTTGATCTGATTGATCACGAGAGCGGAATCTCCGAAGACACTGAGAAACTTGATCCTTAAGTCGATCGCCGCTTGAAGACCCATGATGCACGCCTCATACTCCGCCATGTTGTTGGTACAGTTGAAACATAACCGGGCAGTGAGTGGGGTATGAGTACCTTGAGGTGATATGATGATGGCGCCGATACCATTACCCAAAGCATTGGAGGCTCCGTCAAAGTGCATAGACCATCGGGATCCTGGTTCAGGTCCTTCATCCGGTCCAGGTACTTCACAATCAGTCACTATCATGATGCTTTCATCCGGAAACTCGAAGTTCATTGATTGATAATCATCTACGGCCTGATGTGCCAAGTGGTCTGCCAATACACTTCCCTTGATGGCTTTTTGGGTCGTGTACTGAATGTCGTATTCCGTCAAGATCATCTGCCATCTTGCAATTCTCCCAGACAGAGCAGGCTTTTCGAATATGTACTTTATAGGATCCATCTTTGAGATCAACAAGGTAGTGTGAGTCAGCATATGCTGTCTCAGTCGGCGAGCAGCCCATACCAAAGCGCAGCAAGTTTTCTCAAGCAGTGAGTATCGGGTCTCACAGTCGGTAAACTTTTTGCTAAGGTAATAAATGGCATGCTCTTTTCGGCCAGACTCGTCATGCTGCCCCAGCACACACCCCATTGAGTTGTCAAGCACTGTCAGGTATAGTATCAGAGGTCTCCCTTCAACCGGTGGCATAAGGATAGGTGGTTCTTGGAGATACTCTTTGATTCTGTCAAAAGCAGCCTGACATTCATCGTTCCAACGTACTACCTGATCTCTCTTCAGCAGCTTGAAGATTGGCTCACAGGTAGCAGTCAAGTGTGAGATGAACCGGGCAATGTAATTCAGGCGTCCTAAAAAGCCTCTGACTTCCTTCTCTGTCTTGGGAACTGGCATCTCTTGAATAGCTTTGACCTTAACAGGGTCCACTTGAATTCCCTTATCACTGACCACGAAGCCTAGCAACTTCCCAGATCTTACCCCGAAGGTGCACTTGTTCGGGTTCAATCTCAACTTGTATAGTTTCAACCGGTCAAACAACTTCTGCAGATGATCTAAGTGCTCTTCCTCAGTTTGGGACCTTGCGATCATGTCGTCCACATACACCTCTATCTCGTGATGGATCATGTCATGAAATAAGGCAACCATGGCACGTTGGTAGGTTGCCCCAGCGTTCTTTAATCCAAATGGCATGACCTTGTAACAGAAGGTGCCCCACTGAGTGACGAATGTAGTCTTTTCCATGTCTTCAGGTGCCATCTTGATCTGGTTGTAACCTGAAAAGCCATCCATGAAAGAGAATACCTTGTGCTGAGCCGTATTATCAACAAGGACATCAATGTGAGGTAAGGGGAAGTCATCTTTGGGGTTGGCCCTGTTCAGATCCCTATAATCGACACACATTCTGACCTTACCGTCCTTCTTAGGTACCGGCACCACATTAGCAACCCATTGAGGGTAAGAAGTTACCGCAAGGAACCCCGCATCAAACTGTTTCATGACCTCGGCTTTAATCTTCTCGGACATCTCTGGACGCATCCGACGGACCTTTTGCTTAACTGGAGGGCAGTCTTCCTTAGTTGGCAAGTGATGGACCACAATATCGGTATCCAACCCGGGCATGTCTTCGTAGGACCAGGCAAAGATCTCCATATCATCATGTAACATCTTGGTTAACCGTTGCTTCACGCTGAGCTCTAGGTTGGCACCAATCTTTACCTCTTTCCGGTCTGCCTCAGTACCCAAGTTTATGGTTTCCACTGGCTCTTCATGGGGTTGAATTGCCCGCTCTTCCTGAAGCAACAGTCTTGCAAGCTCGCCAGGCACTTCGCAATCATCTTCACCTTCGTCTTCGGCTAAGTTGATCGGATTTTCAAAGTCATAATTGGCAGTAGCAGAGTTGTTATTAGTGAGATCCAGAGTGGATTGAAACCTGTATGAGTGAGTGTGTGTGTAAATACAGCTGTTTTGAAAATTATGTAAAGGAACAGAAAGACTGAAAAGGAGCACAATATTTGCAATGCGAAAAATACGTCCAAGATTTTCATTCATGATATATGAAATGACAGTTTGTATGCCCTCACAAATAGAACCACGGTGCCTCGGGTAAGACACCGGGCCATAGAGTTTATCATTGTTTATTACAGATACCAAAAACATAGGAATTCATTACTTAGTAACAAGAGAAACAGATAAGTTGTCCTTTGCACTCCAATTGTTAGATCCGCCGTTGGTTGCCGGGTAGATCCAGCTATCAAACTCAGCATCGTCCACTTCGTCCTTGTCCCCAATAGCATTTACTCCATGAGCAGGTAGGGGAGCTGTTACCACATTAGGCTTCTCAGACGCCTCAAACTGTACCTCTTGGGCATCAATAAGGTCCTGCAGCTTGTTCTTTAGTGCCCAACAGTCATCGGTAGAATGCCCCGGGCTATCTGAATGGTAAGCACAACGAGCATTCGGGTTGTACTTGGGAGATGCAGTATTGGGGAACTTAGGGGCCTCCCTGACAGTCACTAAATTGGTGGATAGCAACTTTGGCAGGATCTGCGACAAAGTCATGTTTAAGCGGGTGAATTCTCTCCGTGGTCTTTCAACCTTCTGAGGATTGTTTGGCCGAGGAGCGGCAGCAGGCTTAGCAATCATTACCGCACCGACAGATTGGCGGTGCTCATGTTTCTCTGATCTTCTGGAACCATATACGGCGCTAGACTCCTTCTTGAAGGGTTTCTTCTTAGAACTAGATGATGCGCCCTTCGGAATTTTTCCAGATTTTAACCCAGCTTCAATCCTCTCTCCAGTCAAGATCAAATCAGTGAACCCAGCGGAAGAATTCCCAATGAGATGGTTGAAAAATGGCCCATATAGGGTCCCCAAGAACATGTCTACCAACTCCCGATCAGTCAATGGTGGCTGCACCCTACCAGCCAGGTCTCTCCACTTCTGAGCGTACTCTTTAAAACCTTCGCTTGCACCTAACGACATACCCTGGAGTTGGGTACGTGTGGGGGCAAGGTCGGCATTATATTGATACTGCTTATAGAAAGCAGTAGCCAACTCCTCCCAGTTACGAACCTTGGTCCCATCCAGCTGATAGAACCATTCGAGATGAGTCCCTGAAAGACTCTCCTGGAAGAAGTGGATCCATAGATTCTTATCCGCAGAGTACGGCTGAATTTTCCGAACATAGGACCTTAGATGCAGCTTGGGACAAGACGCCCCGTCATACTTAGAGAAGGATGGTGCTTTGAACTTGCGAGGGATAATCACACCAGTTGACAAACCCAGATCTCCGAAATCCAGCCCAGGTACCTGTTGAACCTCCATAGCCTTCAGTCTGTCCTCCAGTTGCTTATATCTGTCGTCTGCAGGAGGGTACTGCTCTTCATCAAAATCTGTCTCGTTGTCGGAGACTACCGGGCTAGGGACCTTTACTTCTGCCTGAGAAGGACTCTTTCCAACAGAAGAACCAGCCTCTTCATGCTGCAGAGTATTGCCAAACCTTCGGCCCGAGTTGAACAGAACAGTTCTTCTCTTCTTCTTCTTCTCCTTCTTCAGGAGCATAGCCTTCAGTTCTTCTTGGCCTTGAGCCAGACCCTTGATTAATTCCTGAAACTGCGCATTCTGCGCCTGAAGAGCCTTGATTGATGTCTCAGTTGATGCAGATTCGAGATTCATGATGCTGAAATAAACAGCGAAGAACTGTAAGCAACCTGAAAAGGGGAAAAACCTGCTATGCACATGATGAATGAGATGTGTTCATGCAATGCATTCAAGGGTTCAAAAATTCAACTTTGTTGTAGACAAAAAGGAACACACGTTATCATTAGAGAAATCATTGTTTAATACATTAAGGCCTCATGGGCAAAAGTACAAAAATCAAATCAATCCCAAAATACGCTGCGCATCCTCTTTGGAGCTATGTAAGTGTTGAGATTCCTCTCCTCATGCAACAGGCGGGTGAGCTCCAAGACCTTCTTTTCACTGGCATGTAGACTGGTCTCAAGAGAATTCCTTTCCTCCTTAAGCTGGATCCAGCTCTTCTGCATCTCTTCCCAGGATGTGGGCATATCAGGGTGCTGAATAGTGTAGGACACTTCTCCTTCCAAGACTGGTTCTTTGATTACTGGGAGCATGTGAGGATAAGGCATCACTAACTTCTGGGAGCGGGCGCGTACCCACTTGAGATAAGGTTCCAACGGGATGGAGTTCCTGTGCCCCAGTGTCTTGCTGTCTATCCTACTTGGCATCCTCCAGGCTCTGATAAATCTCTGGCGAAGTCCTTGAGTATCATTGTCGAAGTCAAAAACTATGTCAGGAATTAACATGTCATGAGGACCATCCTTCCGAGCATAACCAAACCGTCTCCAAGCCAGGCATGGGCTATAAGTGATACCTCCTCTGATTCCAAGTAAAGGAACATTAGGGTACTCCCCGCAACAATCAATGATGGTGACATCTTCTCTGGACCTAGGACACCAATGTATATCCGCATGCGTAAGAGTCATCAACCGTTGTGACCATCTCAGACCCCGCTCATTCTTCAAGACTGACTGTGGAAGGTGCGAAATAAACCACCTTCCCAGGAGAGGAGTGCAACACATAAGGACACCTCTTTTTCTCATGGTTCGAGTGTAACATGAGTGAAGGATGTCCCCCAGCAACATAGGTATAGGATTCCTGGACAAAAAGATCTGGACAGCACTGATATCAATAAGCTGATCTGGGTTAGGGAACAACACCAAGCCATAGACAAGGAGGGCCACAACCTCTTCAAAAGCTTGCAAGTCAAGGGAGTTCCAACATTCAAGGGCCTTTTCAAACAGAAACCTGGCTAAGAACCCTTTGATACCGCTTCTGACTTCCCAATGTCCCTTGAGGTCAGATGCCTGTAGGTGCAAGGCTTTAGCAATCTCTTCGAGCTTAGGTTCCTTTTCTGTACCGTTGAAGGGTAGCTGATCAAGGATAGGGATCTTCAGGAGCCGGGAGAACTCCTCCAATGTAGGTACCAACTGATAGTCCAAGAAGGTGAAACAGTGATGCAGAGGATCAAAGAATTGGAACAGGACCTTGATCATATCTTCCTCAATGTTGGTGTTGACCAAGCTGATGAGGCTTCCATGTCTTTCACTGAATGAAGAGTTCTCGGGAATCCTGGATATAAGTTCCTTAAGCTGAGGAGGGACCCTTACAAGACTGATTTGAATTGTCTTTCTACGAACGGTTTCCATGTCCTACAAAACAAGAACAAAGATGAAAATTCGAACCCCTGAAATGGTTAGTCAATGCATATGATGTTGGATGATGTCATGATGCTATGATTAAACACACCACAGATATTTACAAAGACAAACATGTAAGGCACACAAGGCACATAAGACAAGCCCTTAAGGTTTAAGGCCAGCATGGGGTCTGGGTAGTACCCTCTTGAAGTTGGTGGGTTCAACCTGTCCTATTAGAAGTAACCGGGTTCTAAGGGTCCCAATATCACGGGATTGCTTTCATTGTTCATCGTTTCGATTTAGCCACTGAACTGGCGACCGAAATATTCCAGGAAAGCAACCCTCAATTGAGTGTAGTATCGAGTATCAACCAACCTCGGACTGCACCAAAGTCAGTTATCTCACTACCCTAAAGAGGCCAAGATGGTTCAATTAAGGTTCCTAAGGTCGGTTGATGCTTCACGACACCACACGGAGGCCCCGTACTCTCCTTGACTGAACTCAAGGGTTACCGGTACACACCAAAGTGCCACATCAACGTAGCAGACTGTTTCAACCATGTCGGTATACCCCGCACAGTTCCCTCACAGCCTTGTTGCTACTTTCTAAGAAGGTATCCCCCAGATCCGGGTTAGGATCTATAGAACTCCCAAGCAACCCACGATTTAAAGCACACAAGGAAAACAATTGAAAACACAGTTATGAACTAGCCCTAAGGTACACCACACTTTATATTATTTTCCCCAGCAGAGTCGCCAGTTCTGTGATCGGTGGATCTGGAACTGACTGTTTAACGCTGGTTCGCGAAATGTCGCGGAAGCAAGAGTCGCCACCGTCTTTTATTTTCTCCAAATGGAAAGGACAAAAGCACAGAAAAATTCCTTAAAGAGATTGCTCTCGGTTCGGGAGGTAGGTTATAGAAAGGGAAGGTGTTAGCACCCTTTCTATCCATGGTTATCCATGGGCTCTTAGATACTTGCTCAATGTGTTTTCAAAAATGGATTATTTGCTTTTCAACTGTGGGTTTTAAAAAATTTTCTTTGAAAATTTCAGTTCGACTCTTGTGTCAGAGTGTTTGAAAAATTGCTTTGAAAGCTTTTGAAAAGTGTCAGTGTGAAAAGATTTTTGTTTGTTTCTGAAGAGAGCAAGTATCTACGAGAACCTACCTACCCTAAGGAATTCGTCTGTGTAAATGTCCTTTAAAGTAGTGCCATCCCACCATTGAGAGGTAGGTAGCACCACCGTTGGAGGTGTTCGGGTCAATTCGAGTTTGTAGGGACATGGTGATCACCAGAGCAATGGGAAGACACCTTAGAAGCTACCCTCATGCCAGGTTCCCGGATCATGAGGACTTACTAAGACATCCTCTACTCGACGATCACCTTTCGAGGCAAGGCAACAGTGAGGCGTACCCTAGGGGTGGTGTGTGCGATTCGTGTGTCGTTTTCATTTGTATTTGTCTTGTCATGTTCATTGGTGTTCTACGCTTGATTTTATTTTAAGGCCATTCATTCTTGCATGCTTTGTTTACAGTTAAAAGTTGCGAGGAAAAGTAAATCTAAAGCTATTACAAATGGCGCGGGTCCACATCGCCAAAATTAAACCGGACCCGATTTGACAGAAAAGTAAATAAAAGCGAATAAAGAATTAAAAAGTACGAGAAGTTTAGTTACATGGCTTCGGGAGAGATACATAATTATTTAAATGACATAAAATAAATATGCGAAACTAAAAGAATTATCGAAACGAGGGCGTTGGACCCTTTCGCAAAATTAAAATGATATGAATTTATTAATTAAGAAAAGAAATTGTTTTTGTTTTTTTAGTATTTTTATGTATTTTAAGATTTAATAGAAAAAAGAATTAATTAAAACTAAAATAAAATGTTAAACCTAGTTCTAATTATTTTTTAAGTTATTAAGAAAAATATTAAAGTTTTTTGACCTAAATTAACCCTAAGTTATTTATGTACAATTAATTGTAAAAATAAATAAAATAAATATTATTATAAGAAAGAAAAAATTAAAAAAAGAATAAAACATTAATTAAACCTATTTCTACATTTTTTTAGATTTTTATGAAAAGAATTAAAATTGTAACCTAATTTAAACTAAATTTATTTACATGCATTTTTTATGAAAATATTAGAAATAAAAATTATTTATTATATTTTTTATCTTTTCTGATTTTTAGGCATTTTTTGTATTTTGTAAAAAAATAATTAATTAAATTAAAACAATCAAGAAAATAAAATAACAATTGGAAAATAAAATATAAAGAAAATTGCAAACCAGGGGGGGTGGAAGTCCCAAATTGGAGGTAGGACTTTGAATAATCTGGCCCAAAAACCCTGGGTCCGTTTGACTTTCCAGATGGCCTACTGACATGTTGACCAGCGCTTATGGTGTTCAGCAACCTTGAGCCTTTGATCTGAAGCAGCTAGACGCGTGGCTGGCTTGATGGTGATGGAATATGGTGTGCCTTAACGCTAGCGCTGCATGGAAAGATTTATAGAAAAATAATATGGACATATGTAAGACCTGGGGCTCGAACCCAGGTCATGTGTATTACCAGCGCTTTCTCCAACCAACTGTGCCAATTAACGTATTTGATATATAAATAAACAACAATTAATAAAAGGGAAAACGTGGGTTAGTTGTTTGGAAACGCGCGAAATTTAAACGTGCCAATCAGCGTGTGACACGGCTTCATCTTCTTCATCATCCCTGTAACACAAAGAACAAAAGCAACGGTTTTTGAACCGTTCTGTAATGCACCCTTAGAGAAAATAACGAATAGGCCATAAGGCCATATAAATTAAGCGCGATTGTGGTATCTTCTTCGTCCAGATGTGCTAAGTTGAATGGCATGGGTCTGGAAGACCAATTTTTCTTAAAACACAAACCCCCAATTTTGAACTCTGTAAACCCTAAAAGTTAAACATGGCATATTCGTGTATACAGCGTAATAATCAGATTAAATGCATTGGTTAGCATCAAAACATCATAATGAACATGAATCCATAAATAAAAAATGCAAAAGATGCTTAAATCATGATGCACGATTGTGGAATTTTCTTGATGCAGTTTCGGTTCAATATACCAATTCTTGGAGTTTTGATGAGTGTTATGGATTAGAACACGTTCAGGAGCCTTCAAGGAAACTAATGGGATGGTTTTTATGCCTTGAATCGACCTCTAAAGTGGTTTACAGTTTTGAGTTTCTTTGAGAAAATTTCAAGTTTGTATAGAGCTTTTCTGCGCAGCTTTGTGTGTAGCACGATTAGGTTTATGATCAAGCCTTTGTAGTGAATGCATTAGGTCAAAAATATTGATCAAATCTCTTGTAATTCATTGTTTTGAATATTTGATTTCTTAAGATCTTTTCCATATCTTTTTCACATGTTTTTGTATCAATTAGCATCCAATTAAGCCAAATCTTTCCATAATTGTACAAGCACGAAATATTGAGTTCAAAACATGTATAAAAAGATTGGTTAGGGTGGATTAAAGATTTTTCATATATTTTAAATGATTTAAATGAATTAATATAAATAAAAATTCAAATAAATAAATAAAAAATGAGAAAATACTTTCCTTTGGGCCAAGTGGTCGTGCATATGCTTAGAATGATGAATCATGGAAGAAAAATGGGCCCATTAGCATTTTTAGGTCATTTGAATCAATGTTGACTTTTCAAAATATCCAAAAATTTCCCAACTTCCACAAGGCATAACTTGCTCAATTTTTAAGCTTTTCTCATGTTCTTGGACATTTTGGAAAGGTCTTTGAGTCCTTTAACCAATGCCTTTGGTCCCATGTCATTTTGATGTACCAATCTCAAGTTATGGCCTTTGACTTAAAGTCCCTTTTTGTTGACTTTTGAAAATGACCTATAATGTTGAAATTGATAACTTTTTGTGAGAGCATTTCTTGGACTTGAAGTATGAAGATGAGTTGTAGGAAATGTCTTTATCTTCAAAATGAGCTTTGGATGGAATTTTTCTGATAATCCATGTGAAAGTTATGCCCTAGTCAATTTCAGTTGACTTTTTCAACTGTCCAAATAAGGAAACTTTTTGCATCTTGATGATTTCTGAGCCAAATTTTGAGAATCATGATCAAGCATTGATCAAATGATGTTTGTGGCTTCAAAATGATATGTTGACCAAAAATTTGAACTTTTGACTGTCAAATGACCATTTTGCCCCTACAGTTGACTGTAGTGCAATTTAGGGTTTTGACTGTGCAATTTTGAGCTGAATGCCTTGAAACTTGATATGAGGATGCTTGACCATATTTGTAGTCATGTGAGACTTGATTGGACCTTTGAAAACTTCATTTCCTTGATCAGAACACAAACCCTAATCTTGACTGTATAGGAATCCTTTGCACTGTGCACCCTTTGGGGAATTTTGTGACTTGGCTTGGCAATTTCTTGGAGAATATGGGAGGGCAAATTTTGGGGTACAACAGATGCCATTGCTGATGAAGAACTTCTCCGCGAATTTTCTCAGAAACTTTTTTATCATTAACAGATGCACCCTCGGGGTACTTCTGAGCTTCAAGATACATTTTTGCCTCATGAAACCAGGGTTTATCTGTTACCTCTTCAGTCTCAATGTCACAGTAATGTGCGGGTTCGTCCAACCTCTCAATGGTAATATGGGGAGCTTCATTGTCCCATCTGACCTTGAACATAGAAGACATCGTAGCTAGCGCGTCCGCCAACTGATTCTCCTCTCTAGGGAAATGTTCAAAGGTTATCTCCTCGAATTGCGGAAGTAACGTCAACACATACTCCTTGTAAGGAATAAGATTTGGGTGTTTCGTATCCCACTCGCCTTTGATCTGGCTGATCACGAGAGCGGAATCTCCGAATACACTTAGAAACTTGATCCTTAGGTCGATAGCTGCTCGAAGACCCATAATGCACGCTTCATACTCCGCCATGTTATTTGTGCAGTTGAAACATAGTCGGGCGGTGAATGGAGTATGAGAGCCTTCAAGAGATATGATCACGGCGCCAATGCCATTACCCAAAGCGTTTGAAGCTCCATCAAAGTACATAGACCATTCGGATCCCTCCTCAAGTCCTTCATTTGGTCCAGGTGTCTCACAGTCGGTCACCAACATGATATTCTCATCCGGAAACTCAAAGTTCATAGACTGGTAATCGTCCACTGCCTGATGTGCCAAATGATCTGCTAACACACTTCCTTTAATTGCTTTTTGGGTCGTGTATTGGATGTCATACTCAGTCAAGATCATCTTCCATCTCGCTATTCTTCCGGACAAGGCAGGCTTTTCGAAGATATACTTGATTGGGTCCATCTTTGATATCAATAGAGTAGTGTGAGTCAGCATATACTGTCTCAGCCGGCAAGCAGCCCATGCCAAAGCGCATCAAGTTTTCTCAAGCAACGAGTATCGGGTCTCGCAGTCGGTAAACTTTTTACTAAGGTAGTAAATAGCATGCTCTTTTCGGCTAGACTCGTCATGCTTCCCCGACACACACCCCATTGAATTATCGAGTACTGTCAAGTATAAGATCAATTGTCTCCCTTCAACTGGAGGCATCAGAATAGGAGGCTCTTAGAGATACTCTTTGATCCTTTCGAAAGCGGCCTGACATTCATCGTTCCATCTTACCACTTGATCTTTCTTCAGTAGCTTGAAGATTGGCTTACAAGTAGCAGTCAGGTGTGAGATGAATCAGGCAATATAGTTTAAACGTCCCAGAAAGCCTCTGACTTCTTTTCAGTTCAGGGGGCTGGCATTTCCTGTATAGCCTTCACCTTTGCAGGATCCACTTGAATACCTTTATCACTTACGAGGAAACCCAGCAGCTTACCAGATCTCACCCTGAAGGTGCACTTGTTCGGGTTTAACCTCAGCCTGTACAACTTCAACCTGTCAAATAGCTTCTGAAGATGGTCAAGGTGTTCTCCTTCAGTTTGGGACCTCGCAATCATGTCGTCGACGTATACCTCAATCTCATGATGGATCATATCATGGAACAAAGATACCATGGCACGCTGATACGTTGCCCCAGCATTCTTCAATCCAAAAGGCATGACCTTGTAGCAAAAGGTACCCCATTGAGTAACAAAGGTTGTCTTTTCCATATCCTCGGGAGCCATTTTAATCTGATTGTAACCAGAAAAACCATCCATAAAGGAGAAGACCTTATGCTATACGGTGTTGTCAACCAGAACGTCGATATGAGGCAGAGGGAAATCATCCTTGGGGCTCGCCCTGTTTAGATCCCTATAGTCAACACACATTCGAACCTTACCATCTTTCTTCGACACTGGAACCACGTTGGCCACCCACTGTGGGTAAGAAGTAACTGCTAGAAAACCGGCATCAAACTGTTTCATAACTTCAGCCTTGATTTTCTCAGACATCTCTGGGCGCATTCGGCGAACTTTCTATTTCACTGGAGGACAGTCTTCCTTAGTAGGCAATCGGTGAACCACGATATCAGTATCCAACCCCGGCATATCTTCATAAGACTAGGCAAAGATCTCAACATAGTCATGCAGCATCTGAATCAGCTGTTGCTTAACACTAGCTTCCAGATTTGCGCCGATCTTGACCTCTTTCTTGTCTACCTCTGTACCCAAATTTACTGTTTCCACTGGCTCTTCATGCGGATGTATGGCCCTCTCTTCCTAAAGTAACAGTTTAGCAAGTTCACCAGGCACTTCGCAATCATCCTCACCTTCATCCTTGGCTTGGTTGATCGGACTTTCGAAGTCATAACTGGCAGTAGCAGAGTCATTATCAGTGGGATCCAGAGTGGATGGAGACATGTATACGTGAGTGTGTATAAAATAACTGTTTTGCAAGATAGAAAAGAAAGAAAAACAAGGAGCGCAAAATTTCAAATGCAAGAAAACGTCCAATGCTTTTATTACTGATATATGGAAATGACACATAATAAGCCCTCAAACAAAGCCACGGTGTCTCGGGTAAGGCACCGGGCCGTAAAGTTTAAAATTGTTTGTTACAAATTCAAAACAAAAGTCTATTACTGTGTGATAAAAGAAACGGGCATGGAATCCTTGGCCGTCCAGTTGCTTAGGCCACCATCGGTAGTTGGGTAAATCCAGCTATCGATATCAAACTCTTCTTCATCATCTTCAATCGCATTTACTCTCGCGTCATGTTTCGGCATAGGAGCCGTTATGACATTAGGCTTTTCCGATTCTTCAAATTCAATCTCCTTAGCTTCAATCAGATCTTGTACCTTATTCTTCAAGACTCAGCAGTTATTCGTATCATGCCCCGGGCTATCAGAGTGAAAAGTACAGCGGGCATTTGGATTATACAGCGCTGATGTGATGTTGGGATTCTTCAGGGCTTCCCTCAGAGTCACCAAGTTGGTCTTCAACAACTGCGGCAGAATTTAAGATAAAGTCATGTTGATCCGAGTAAATTGTCTTTGAGGCCTCTCTGCTCTTGGCTGATTATTGCGTTCTGGGGCAACAGTTGATCTTGAAATAACTACCGCATTAACTGCTTGGCGGCGTTCAGGTTGGTTATGGCTCCTTGAGCTGTAAACTGCACTAGACTCCTTCTTGAAAGGCTTCTTCTCGGTACTTGACGAAGCACCTTTCTGTAACTTGCCGCTCTTGATACCGGCTTCAATTCTCTCCTCAGTCATAATTAACTCAGTAAAACCTGACGATGAACTTCCGATCAAATGGTTGAAAAATGGACCAGACAATGTCCCCAAAAACATATCCACCAACTCCTTGTCAGCCAGTGAGGGTTGGACTCTACCTGCCAGATCTCTCCATTTCTGAGCGTAATCTTTAAAACCTTCGCTCGCACCCATAGACATACCCTGAAGTTGGGTACGCGTGGGAGCGAGGTCGGCATTATATTGGTACTGCTTGTAAAAAGCAACAGCAAGGTCCTCCTAATTATGGACACTAGCTCCTTCTAGCTGATAGAACCACTCAAGTTGAGTCCCTGAAAGACTATATTGAAAGAAATGGATCCAGAGATTTCGATCAGCAATATATGGTTGGATCTTTCTAACATACGAACGGAGGTGTAGCTTTAGGTAGGAGACCCCGTCGTATTTAGCAAAGATTGGTGCTTTAAATTTGTGGGGAATCACCACCCCAGATGCCAGACCTAAGTCACCAAAGTCCAATCCAGGTATCTTCTGGATCTCCATCGCACTTAACCGGTCGTCCAGTTGTTTATACCTGTCCTCATCTGGAGGATACTGGTCTTCATCAAAGTCAGTCTCGTTATCAGAAACCACATGGCTAAGAGCCCTCCTTTCTTCTTGGTTCTCCCCCCTCCAGATGAGTGGGACAGATCAACTTAATCTCGCAACATGTTTCCAAACCTATGACCCATGTTCAGAAGGACCGTCTTCTTCTTCTTCTTCTTATTCTTATCCTTCAAGATAAGAGTCTTTAGATCTTTCTTCCCCTTGGCCAAGCTCATGAACATTTCCTGGAACTGAGCGTTCTGAGCTTGTAGAGCCTTAATAGCTTGATCAAGGGATGTTTCAGAAGACATGATGCTGAAATAAACATCGAAGAAGATAAGAGACCTGTAAGGGTACCTGTAATGAGGTGCATGGGAATGGAATGCATATGATATGATTTCAAAGACTTTAGGGAGATTCAAATTCGTAAACCAAAATGAAACACACTTTTATTAGATAAAAACTTGAAATCAATGTTTGACAAATGCCTTTAAGGCGTTACAAAAAGAAAAACTGAAAAGTAAATTAAAACTAGAAATAGCTAAAGACATCAGCGCTCCCATGGTCGTTTTCCGTTGGTGCTGACATAGTAGTTGAGGACCTTCTCATTCTCCAGCTGCCTTGTAAGCTTTAGAATCTTCCGCTCCTGCTCGTGATACTTTTCTCTGTAAGTATCCCTCTCTTCTCTCAACTGGATCTACGATCTCTTTAATACCCCAATGTCAGTAGGAATGTATGGATGGAGGACAGTATGAGGGACCCCTTCTTCATCGGTATTCTCAATAATTATCGGTAAGACAGCTTCGTACGGCATCCCTAGCTTTTAGGCACGGGCCCGAACCCACCGGAGATACGGTTCTATCGGAAGAGAAGTCTTTGCTCCCAGCTCATGCGGATCATATCTGTTAACCCTATTCCAAGCTCGTATGAATTTGTGGCGATGTCCCTCATTATTCCTTTGGAAGTCAAAGACAATACTCGGAATCAACAACTCATAAGGACTGTCCTTTCGAGCTCGCCCAAACTGTCGTAAGTCCAGACAAGGATTATAGGTGATCCCTCCCCTAATTCCAAGTAAAGGAACATTGGGGTATTCTCCGCACCGGTCAATAACAGCTACTATTTACATGTCTTTAGTGCTCCAGATGATGTTCGTATGAGCCAGGGACATAATTCTATAGGCCCAACCCATACCTTTCTAGTTCTTCAAAACAGATTTGGGGAGGTGAGAAATAAACCACCTCTCCAGCAATGGTGCACAACACATAAGGGTTCCCCGTTTCCGAGCAGTACGGGCATAAAGAGCATGTAGAATATCCCCTAACAGAGTGGGCACTGGATTACGGGACATGAAAATCTTCACTGCGTTCACGTCGACGAAAGAATCTGAATTAGGAAACAACACCAGACCATATATGAGAAGAGCCAGGATGTCTTCGAATGCTTGAAAATCCAAACTGTCCCAAAACTGATTAGCTTGATCAACCAAGAACTTAGCCAAGAAGCTTTTCACTCCACTCCGAGTCTCCCAGTTAGATATTACTTCAGCCTTTGTCAGATGTAGGGCTGCAACAACATCCTCTGGCCTAAGAGCTATCTCCCAACCTGTAAATGGCGTGTGCTCTCGAATAGAAATACCAAGTAAATCAGAGAACTCTTCCAAAGTCGGGACCAACTGATAGTCTGGGAAGGTGAAGAAGTGGTGCAACGGGTCAAAGAATTGGCACAAGACACTCAACATTTGCTCATCCATATTAGAAGTGACCAAACCAAAGAGGTGACCATGTCTTCTGATAAAGGAGGAAGTATCTGGAACTTTAGAAACCAAATCTCTAAGCTGAGTAGGAATCTGTACAAAGCTGATCCGAATAGTGTTTCTACGCATAGATGCCATAACCTACAAAACAGAACAAAGATGAATCCCCTCTGTCTTTGAAATGGGTTAGTCTGATGCAAGATGCATGCAATGTCATGATGCATGATGTTATGATAGAAACACACCACAAGTATTCACATATAGCAAACATGGTAAGGGCAAACAAGTCACACAGTAACCCTTAGATTTCAGGCTGGCATGGAGTTTAGGTATTACCCTCTTTCAGTTTAGTTGGCTCAACCTGTCCTAGTAATATTAACCGGGTTCTAGAGGATCTCAATATCACTGACCACCCTCGATCGGTCATAATTCCAGTTTGGCAACCTTTTCTTGCGGTCGGAATCATTGCGAGAGTTTGGTCTCAATGAGTGTAGCATACTGCTACTTTTCTATGGCCAGGTTGGTCAATTATAGGTTCTAAGGTCATTTGGTGATTAATGACCCCTTAGTTAACCCATATTCTCCTTGTTCCACCACAAGGGATATCAGTACAAACTAAAGTGCCACACCAACGTAGCTACTGCTTCAACTGTATCGGTCTATGTTGTACAGTTCCCTCACAGTCTATTGCTACTTACCTAAAAGGTATCCCCGGATCCGGGTTAGGATCTATAGTAACTCTGATTCAAACCCATAAAGATAAAGCATACAAATCAAACAATTGAAAAAAATATGATGAACTATTCCTAAGGTACAC
This sequence comes from Vicia faba, assembly GCA_948472305.1. Taxonomy (NCBI): domain Eukaryota; kingdom Viridiplantae; phylum Streptophyta; class Magnoliopsida; order Fabales; family Fabaceae; genus Vicia; species Vicia faba. The sequence goes on from OX451739.1 coordinate 733,628,225, forward strand.
CCCACTTATTATATCCCCAGCAGAGTCGCCAGTTCTGTGATATGGTGGGAAGAACTGACTGTTTTTTGGAATGCTGGTTCGCGTTTTGCGTTTGTGTTTGCAAAATGTCGCGGTAAGCAAGAGTCGCCGCCGACTTTTATTTTATCCAACAAGGAAAGGAAAAAAGCACAGAAAAATTCCTTTTTCGAGATATTTTTGAGTACGAGGGGTAGATTATAGAAAGGGAAGGTATTAGCACCCTTTCTATCTGTAGTTATCTACGGGCTCTTAGGTACTTGCTCATCATTTTCAAAATTGTTTTCTTTGTGCTTGTGGGTTTTGAAAAGTTTTTGTTTTAACTTCGATTTAACTCTTGCGTCTGTCTTCAAGAGTGTAATGAAGTGTTTTTGAAAACTTTGTTTGAAAAGGAGTGTAAGTGTGAGAAAAAGTTTGTTTTGGATGAGCAAGTATCTAAGAACTAATCTACCTACTCGAAAAAGGAATCGTTCTATGCTTGTTTCCTTTAGACAACGCTATCCCACTACTAGTGAGTAGGTAGCACCGTCGTTGGAGTTTGAGGGTCAATTCGAAAGAGGGACATACGGTCACTAAAGCAATGTTAGGACACCTTAGTGGTAACCCTAATGTCTTAGATCATTTATTCGAGGCAACGATATCCGAGGCAACCATTTCGAGGCAACTTATGATCTTTTAGACAAGAGGGCGACCTCTAAAACAACCTATACTCAATGACCATTTACGAAGGCAACCAAGTGGGGTGTACCCTAGGAGTGCGCATGTGCGAATGTGTTGAATTCAGTTATTTTTATCTTTGCACATGTTTAGGGTGATCTAACTATTTTAAATTAGACATTCATTCTTGTCATGCAAACCCTGTTATCAAACATCTAACAGTTGTATAATTTGCAGAATTAAAATGCGGAATTTAAACTAAATTATTACAAGGCGTCGGGTATTTACATCGCCAAAGACAACCCTTTGAAAATAAAATAAAAGCGGTAAAAGTAAATGTCCTAATTGATTATTACAATTCGGGAGCAGATAGATTAATTGGATAAAGAAAAATAAAGCGCGCGATGCGAAATTAAATCGAATGCGAAATTAGGGTTTTGACCGTTTTAAGAGAAAATGCTTTTTGTTGTTTTTATTTTTAAGAAAAGAAATTAAATCCTAAAATTAAATGCTAAATTAATTAATGAAAAAAATAATTAATGACATATTTTGGGAGTTTTTTGTTATTTTAGGAAAGAAAATAAAATAATTAAACTAATGATAAAACCTATTAATTCTAATCAATTTTAAATATTTACAAAATCAATTAAAATTATCTAGAATTAATAACCTAATTAATTAATTAATATTTATTAATGAAAATAAAATTCTGAAATTTAATTGGGTAAAAATATTTTCTGTGATTTTTTTGATAAAAAGAAATTATTCTATTGGTTAGTAATTAAATCAAACAAAATAAAATAATTAAGTTAAATAAATAAAATATAAGAAGAAGTAGAGAATGGGCCTGATATTTGGAGGTGTAGAAAGCAATTTTTCTGGCCCAATTGTGCTGTCCACATTGACTTTTTGTAATCCAGTGCATGTGCGTTTGACTGGCCTATAGTGTGCCTTCGATGCTTGACCATCAGATCTGGCCATCTGGCCATCTGGAACATTGGCTAGTGAGGGAGTATGATGGTCTCTTGGCATGCGCATACACTGGATCTCCTGAAATAATTAAGAAAAATAACAAACGCTGGAGGCAGGGATCGAACCCCTGACCTCCAGCCCCACATGCCTTGAAATCCTGCATGGCAACCACTAGGCTGCGTTGTTCTTTTTGTTAATACAATATGAATCAATAATAATATATAAAAACCAAATTAATGGCCAAAAAAATAAAAAACACACGCGCTGTTTGAATGGACAAATGGGGGAGTGCCAACGCATCATCCATGTCCTTGGAAAACTGGAGTTTTTACCTGCGGATTTTATCCGCAGCTAATATCGTAGCCTTACTCCAAATTCTTCCATAGGCAACATAAATGGAAGCTAGCACCATGGTTGAGCTCGTCTTGTTCCCCTGAACAAGATAGTACGTTTTATGAAGGCCAATTATTCCTGTAACAAAAAACCCTAAAACCAAATACAAAACCCTAGCAATGGTGATTCATGATATAGGGCAGATAAATGAAATTGGCTATTGGTAAGAGCTTGCAACCATCATGGTGATCAATAATATGGAATCAATTCATATTAACAATGCCTAATTTTCAAAATACGAAATCAAGAACAGGGCGGCTTCGTGAATGACTTACAGCGCTTGGGAGGGTATGAAAGCGTGTGGTTTTGCTTGCTTTAGGTTCCTGAGATTTCCAGGAAGAGATTGAGACACGTATCAAGCCTTGAGGATGCCTCTAAGCCCTGTTTCAATCTCATACTTTTTGCCTCTTTTTGCAAACTTTGTTCCCTCTCTATGCTTGATCTCCAACCTCCTTTTTTGATATGCACATGACCCTTATGTATTGTACACTGCATTAGGTTTAAATACCCTGTCCAAATCTCCTTCTTTCAATGATTTTGATAGGGATTTGATTTGCTTTGAACAACTTTCCAAAATTGCCTTTTCTCAATCTTTTTGTACACAATTTGCCTTGATACGAGTTTCATTACCTTGCTAGCTGTAACTAGAGCCTAAAACAAATCAAAAGATCCTTTGTTATCAATGCTTTGATTTTTGTTTGATTTATTTTGATTTAAATCAAATAAATTCAAATAAAAATCAAAATAATTAATAAAAATATGATATGGACACATGGCCAAGGCTAGAGCACGTGGGCTATAATGACAACTCAAAACAAGTGAAAAAGAATGGGCCCATTTGACAAAATTTGAAGTTTTGGGGATAGTTGACTTTTGGCAATTTTGCAAAAAAGTCTAACTTCAACAATGCATAACTTCCTCAATTTTGAACCTTTGGAGATGTTCTTTGACTTTTTAGAAAGCTTAAGATGTCCTATAAACAACCCTTTTAGTATCATCTCATTTTGATATTCCATTCTCATGTATGAAGCTTTGACAAAAAAGGTGTTTTTGTTTACTTTTCAAAATGACCTATAATGTCCAAATTCATAACTTCTTGTGAGTGCATTTTTTGATCTTGGGAGCTGAAGATGGATTGTAGGGAATTGCATCCTCTTAAAAATGAGCTTTGTATGGGTCATTTCTCATAAAGTATGAGAAAGTTATGCTTGGTCAAAGTTGAGTTAACTTTTCCTACAAAACCCTAATTTAGCAACTTTTGAATCTTGATGAATTGTGAGCAATCCTTGATGAATCATGATCAACCCTTGATCAAATGATGAAATATACTTCAAAATGAGAAGGTTGACAAAAAAATATTGAAGTTTGAATGTATGTAGGTCATAGTTGACTTTTGCCCTAGCACAGTCGATTTTTGGACCTTTGAGCAATTGATTGAGCAAACTTCTTCTGCAAGGCTTGAAACTTGACATGGATGATCTTGAGAACATATTAGGACTATGTTGAGCATTTTGGACCACTTGGACTCAAGGATCTTGATGCAACATGAAACCCTAATTTGAGTAGACTGCCTTAGGAGAGAGCTTGCCTGACCAACTCTTGGGCTACCTTGAGCAACTTGGAGATCTTTCTTGACATATTTTGAGAAATATGGGAGGGAAAATTTTGGGGTACAACACTCATTCAGTACATCTTTCAGATATGGTTCAGATACAGTCCAGATATGGATATTATTCTGATACCCATTCAATACATCTTCAGATACAATCAAGGCATGGATTTATTCTGACACTCCCCAGCTTGAGTGTTCTTATACCACAAATCACTGGAAAATCCCTCTCTCCAGTGAAGTTGTCACTATCTAGAGAGTTGCTATGGAACCTGGAAACTGGACCAGATGTCAGTCAACTTTATCCTCCCAGGCGAGCCAGAAGGTTATCCATCTCTTATATTCTCGATCGGGGTATAAACTCCCCAGTATAACAATAAACATTCAATGTTCTTAAACTCTTATCCACAAGCAAGAATTAACACGATCCAACAGAGTTTACTCAACCAAAGAGCAAAAATTAATGTTCCCCAGCGGAGTTTCCTCTAACAAGAAAGCAGGGATCCCCAGTGGAAACAATTCCTAGAAGATCGAATATAGACATAATCTTCATTCCCAGCAACAGTCAGGGATTTATTTTCCTCAGACAAAGTTGCTTGAGTTTATAAATGCATCTCAATAACATTTCACATTCATACATCATTTACAAACGACATAGCATATGCATACAAAACGCATATAGCACAATCTCGTTTATTTTAAGAGCATCATTACGCAATACAATACCTACATCATGCCATTGCATAAAACTAACTTTGTCTTTTCAAGTTAGTTCCCGAACAGATAGAGATTGTCAACAGTTTATCATCTTCCAGATACGGTTCATATACGCTCCAGATACAGATGTCTTTCTGATACTCATTCCAGATCATCTTTCAGATATAATTCAGATACGCTCCAAATACGAATGTCATTCTGATACTCATTCAGTACATCTTCCAGATACGGTTCAGATACACTACAAATACGGATGTCATTCTGACACTCATTCATTACATCTTTCATATACGGTTCAAATACGCTCCAGATATGGATGTCATTGTGATACTTATTCAGTACATATTTCATATACAGTTTAGATACACTCCAAATACAGATGTCATTTTGATACTCATTCAGTACGTCTTTCAGATATAATTCAGATACGCTCCAAATACAGATGTCATTCTGATACTCATTCAATACATATTTTAGATACAGTTCAGATACGCTCCAAATACGGATGTCATTCTGATACTCATTCAGTACATCTTTCAGATACGGTTTATATACGCTTCAGATACGGATGCCATTCTGATACTCATTCAGTACATCTTTCAGATACAGCTTAGATACGCTCCACATACAGATGTCATTCCGATACTCATTCAGTACATCTTTCAGATACAATTCAGATACGCTCCAAATATGGATGTCATTCTGATACTCATTCAGTACATCTTTCAAATACACTCCAAATACGGATGTCATTCTGATACTCATTCAATACATCTTTCAGTTCAGATACGATCAAGATATAGATTCATTATGATACTCATACTCAATACATCTCTAGATACAATCACGACATAGATTCATTCTGACACTCCCCAACACATCTTATAGATACAATCAGACACAAACTCATTCTAGTATACTTCTCATATGAAGTCAGATACAGAGATCTCTTTTGGCTCAGATAAAATCAACCGTAGATTTATTCTGATACTTTTTCCAGTTTGGAGTCAATATTTTACTTTGGGTGGCATCTATAATCTCATATCTGACGACTCTCAGTCATCTTCTCCAAATGGCATCTATAAGCCCATTTCTGTTATCATTAACCAACAACGTTACTTCATGCACAGGCGAGTGCAAATTTTTAAGCACTCTAGTGTTCAATCATCTTCCACCTTCAGATTACGAATGGAAGACAGACCAATATAACTCATCAAGGTCCCCTAAAATTTTCCTTCTCATTTTATTCAAGACATACTCATATAGGTCCCCAAATGCTCAAGGTTGACTAAGAATTGACCAAACAAATTCTCCTCCTAAGCAATACATCTCCAACTAGGGTTTCATTTTTCACAAAGGAGTTTGGGTTTCAAAGGCCTTAAGTGATTTCCATGGTTCCTAATATTTCCTCAAGAATATCCATGCCAAGTTTCATGCCTTGCATCACAAGTTTGCTCAGTCAATGGCTAAAATGTTTGAAAATCAAATGTATTGGTCAAAAAGTCAATTGTGGTCAATATACAGTCAAATTTCAATATTTTTGGTCAACCTCAACATTTTTAAGTGATATTCATCATTTTATCAAAGGTTGATCATGACTCCTCAAGGAAAGTCCTCAGATCATCAAAAGTCAAGAATTGACAAATTAGGGTTTCCTTAGGAGAAGTCAACTGAACTTTGACCAGGCATAACTTTCACATGCTTCATCAACTTTTCCCTAAAGATATCCCATTTTGAATAAAATTAAATTCCCTACAACTTTTCTTTTATTCTCAAGTCCAAAATATGCATCATTTGAAAGATATGATCTCATACATTACATGTCATTTTCAGAAAGTCAACAAAAGACACTTTTTGTCAAGGCAACTTACATCAAGATAATGTCTCCAAATGCAAAAATAATTAAAAGAGAAAATGTAGAGGACATCTTGAGATTTCCAAAAAGTCTAAGATCATTTTCAAAAGATTAAATTTGAGCAAGTTATGAAGTTCACAAGTTGAGAAATTTTCAAGAAAATGCATGAAATCTCAATTGAGCAAATTTGTGATTTTAAGTTATTGGGCCTAACTTTTTGGAGTTAAAACATATTCATGATATGTCCAGGGACCTCTAAATCTATCCATGCATTACTTTGATTTTTATTTTTATTTATTTGAATTTTTATTCATTTAAATATGAATTAAATCAAATAAAATATGAAAACTAATGGGCTAGTACGTATGGGCTTGACTTGATCCATCATAAAGCCCAATAATTCATGCAAGAAACATAGAAAGTGTCTAGGTTCATGCAAAATTCTAAAAGGTCAAGAATCAAACAAAAATGGCAAGGGATCATGAAGTTTGGAAACTTTTCAAATTTTGATTTTTTGTTTTAAGGCCATGGTTAATGGCTTGATTATTTCCATGATTGTTTACAATCCTCTCTTCCCTCTATAAATACATGGCATTGCAAGCAAGAAAGGACACACACTAAACTGCCTAGAGAAGCTCTCAAAAATTTCACAAAATTCTCAAGAATTGCAAAATTCGAAACCCAAACTTCCCGCCCATATTCATCAAAACCAAGTCTTGCATCGTGTTTCTGAAGATCCAAGGATCTCATTCCTATCCTTCTTGTAGATTGAAGCACGCTAGAATACGCCTACGAGGTTGCTCCGGTTGGGTAAATTTCTCAATCTCAAAATTTTTAATTCTCATGTTATATATTGTTTTTAAACACTCATACATGTTCACATTGACGCTTGGATTGTTTTAGAACCATTGCCTTTGAGTTTTGAAGCAGAAATCCAGTTCTGCCATTGTTAGGGCTCATAAACTTTTGAGTTTCAGATCCAACACTACGAGCTATTTCAGACCAAATCAGTACCATGGTTGGCTTCGTAGCATATGTCTCATTTATTATTATTTTTTGCTTTATTTCATTTTCATTTGTCTCTTTTATTTCAATAACTTCTTTTCCTATTAAAAAATCATAAAAGACATCATAAAATCAAACAAACCAAAAATAATTAGACTTAGATTTTCATTAACTAGATTAATTTTAATTAGTTATTTTAATCACCTTTTTCTTTTTTTAATTAATTAATCAATTAGAATTAGGATTAATTTAATTTCAAATCTTTTTCGTAATAATAAAAAAAAATTAGATTGTCTTCTATAGTTAATTTTTAATCAATGTTCATTTTCTTCTATTAATTTAAATTAGATTTAGCTTTTTAATTTTCAATTTAAATATTTTCTTAAAAAAATAAACAAAACAAAAACAACAAAAAATGTCTTAATTTGCTTAGAACTTTTTTTGGATTTTTAGACGTTCCTTCTTAATCTTTGCGCGTTCTTTATTTTCCGCATTATTACTTTTGAAATATTGTATCTGCCCATGGTTTGTAATAGTTTAAAATTAGGATTTCTTTATTGTGTTTACCCCCAGTTTTGGACTTGTAATTTCCCCCTCCCCGAAGCCATGTAATAGTTAGTTTAAATTCCACACTTTAAACTTTCTGCACTTGTATATATATTGAACTGTTAGATGTATGCCTAATAGGATTGCATGACAAGAATTAAAAGTAAATGTTAGCAAAATTAAACATCAAAGACAGATAACTGAAACACAACACACACGCACATGTGCACCTCTAGGGTACTCCCACTTCGGTTGCCTTCGGAATAAACAGTCACAACTCTCGAACGTGAGGGATTTTAGTGGCAACCCTTTGGTTCAAAGATCATAAAATGATCCTTTTGATGTTACCTCGGCACATGATCTTAAAACCTTAGGGGTGTTACTAAAGTATCTTGCCAAGTTGCCTTTGTGACTGTACGATGACTCTCAATTGTCTCTCAAACATCCAACGATGGGGCTACCTACTCATTAATAGTAGGATAGTATTGTCTAAAGGAAAAGAGGAAAAGAACGAACATTTTCGAGTAGGTAGATAGTTCTTAGTGTAAGTCTCAGAGTGCCTAAGAGGGGGGGGGGGGGTGAATTAGGTCTTATAAAATTTATTCGGTTTTATGAGAATGCTTGGTAGTAATTTTTGGTTAAGTGTTTGAAGGTTTTGATTATATCTTTATCTTTTCCTGATTATGGTGATGAAAGCGATAAATGCGGAAAAGTAAAGAACACTGTGATATATCCTGGTTCCCCTTACAATCCGAGAGTACTCCAGTCCCCTTTCCAACACGAAAGAGATTTCACTATAGTTAGAATGATTGTACAGCCTATGCTTACTATCTAACATATAGGGTGATCAAAGGTTCTTAACACCTTTAAGACCAAACAAACACTAATGTGAATGAAGAACAATCCTCTTCAAATCACAACACTTACTTCCAACAATCCTGGATAGTAAGGGAATAATTTCTTTAAGTAATACAATGATTTATTTGAAGTATATGGAGAGCTTTATCAATCTTCAATTGATCTTCTTCTTCAAGATATAAACAATTTTCAAACAATGTATATAAATGTTCACAATGTATGTATGAAACTTGTAATGATAATGAAAGTGTATATGGCAAGTTTCACAAAATTATGAACACATGAAAGTATGAATTCAAATGTGAATGATGAAAAATTGTTTATTGAAGAAGTATATTTGTTAATTTGAAAATTGAAGCATTGTTTTTGAAATAAGAAAATCTGCAGCATTTTATAAAGTCATAAGAACCTCTTCATTCATACCAATTCATATGAAAAGTTGCAATGCATTCATGAAAAGATACCACTTGAAAAATGTTTAAAAAACAAAAGAAAAGTTGCACTGGTTCGCTAGGAACCGGTTCCGACACTGACAGAACCCGGTTCTTAGTGAACGTTATAAGTCAGATTTCAAAAATATCACGCAGGAACCGGTTCCCCTATTGGTACAACCCGGTTCCTGGTACAAATTCCAGGGACATGTTTTTGAACAAGGTTTGGAACCCGGTTCCCTGTTAGGGAGGAACCGGTTCCTGAAAGTTAATTTTCAAAAATTCTTTTTGAAAAAGATTTTAAACAAAGTTTTTCTTAAGGGAAAACATGTTGGATATGTATATGATTATGAATGCATATTTTTTGTGAACATCTATATTCAAGATTAAGAATTATTTATACCATTTGACATTTGAGGATTCTTCAATAATTATTCAATAATCTTCAAGACTTTTATATGATGTTGATAAGCTTTTTGCACATCCTTTGAATGTTGATGTCCATGTTGTCTTCATCAAAACACATGCTTTAAATATGACTTGAGAAGCTTGCAATTACATTCTCCCCCTTTTTGATGATGACAACCAAGTCTTGAAAACGATTTCTTGAAATGTTTATGTTGTTTTGTATAGCAAACATGTTGAGCAAATGCAAGGCTCCCCCTAAATTGTATGCTCCCCCTAAGTCCATGATTCCTTGAATTTTGGAGTGAGTATAATAGATATTTGGGCCTGCAATTTCGTTGAAACAAAACAACACATATGCATATTCTTCTCCCCCTTTGTTAACATCAAAAAGGATGGGGAAAAAGAGTGAAATAAATACATATAAAATTTAAGACGATAAAAACATATAAAAGAATTGTACGATTTTAAACATACTAAAATACGAACAACAAATTGTACGATTACATTAAATAACAATAAAACAAAAAATGCCTAAACATCACGAAGCAAGAGATGGAACATTGTCTAAACGTTACAAAGTAAAACACACTAAAAAGAAATGACATAGAAATTAAAAAAAAAAATTTAGTCTTTTAATCTTCATCTTCATTCATCTCATCATCATCTTCATCACTTCCACTACCACTTCCGGATACCTCTTCCTCTAGAACTTCTTTTCTATCAAAGTGATCAAGAATAAGCTTTTGAGTTCTTTGGACATTTCGTAGTTGTCGCCATGCTAAAGCATTTTCTTGTTGGAGCATATCAAAGCGATCATCCACATGTCTTTGGAAGATTGTCATCTGATTAAACAACATGTCTAAGGTGTAGCCGCCTTCGGGAGGTTGAGCAAGATATTGGACAGTTGGTTTGAAGTCCTCTTTGTAGTGAAAGTGACCTCTTGCATCTAGAATGATTCATGTGTTCTTAAGGGCGGTTGCATCTGTAATTGCCTCCTTATCTCCTTGAATTCTTGTAACTTCCCGTTGAAGGTTAACATTTGCATTTTCCAAAATGTGAGAAATGGCTCGAGCATATGGTAAACCACCATCAAGAGATTCCATAAGTTGCATATGGTACATAATAGAAAGTGCCCAATTAACCGAACAACGGCATCTCAATGCATTAAGAACCATTAATTCAAACTCATTGATACACGAGTGGTTAGAATTCTTTGGAAAGAGGATATATGCAATAATAAGGTGGAGCATTCTGTCACTTACAGAGAGATTTGAGCCAAACAAATTTGATGACGAGAGAAGTTGTTGACGAGCGGTATTTTGCTGATTTGGCCTACACATGTTAATAAAAATTTCTACCTTATTGTATGGTAGCCAATCATGTGGAATAACATCATTAACAAGAACCAAACCTTCATGCGGAACACCCAACAATTCACCAAATTCCTCAACAGTTAAACAGATACTCTTTGACAGAACATGAGAGGTTAGAGTAATATCACCAAATTCATCAGGGATAAGTTTTAAGTTGTGATAAAATTCTCTAACAAGGTCAGGAAACACTTCACCATTGTTACCTATAAACCTGGCAATTCCAGCAGAGGCCAACTGAGCAGGAAATAAAAAGCTATGAGCAGGAAAGGTATGAAGCCTACAAAACTTAGCTTTAAGAACCTTCCGATTACGAGATTTAAAGGTGAGCCTTCTGGATTTGATGGTCTGAGGATGAATGTTGGAAGTCTCTTCTTCAACCTGAGCCTTTCCCTTGCTGGATCTGGTATCTCTCTTAGGACCCATGGAGATTTGTGAGAAATCTGAAAGTTGGGGTTTTGATTTGGGATTTTCGGAATAGGTGAGAGATTGGGATATTTGAGTATGAAATATGGAAGGAGAAGTGATTATATAGTGATTTGGAGTAGTGGGTATTAAAAAGTTGGTGAAGAAAAAGAGATGTTGGAGCTTTTATGAGGTGTGTCAATGGAGGTGGAAGGGTTTGAGAGGAGGAATATGAAGTTGGAATGAGAGATGAATGTTGACTATGACATAAAACACATTAAAAAGCACTTAAGCACAAAAAAGGGTGTGTGGCCGGTTTGCATGCTGGGAACCGGTTCTGCACTATAGTGAACCCGGTTCCTGGCTTTTGAAAAAATAACATTTCTGGAAAATGAACCAGGAATCGGTTCCTAACATTATGGGAACCGGGTTCCACATGCAAATATTGCCAAAAACTTGAAAAAATTGTTATGAAAGGAAAAGTTTTGTACAAACAATATATACACACATATTTTATAAAAAAAACATATATAAAAGAAGGAGTGCACCTTATGAGAAACATTTAGTGATCACCTTCATCCAAAATACCAAGTTCTTTTCGAAGCTTTTTTTTCTTGATGGACCAAAGAGATCCATGTGAAACAATTGTAGTGGCCTTGTAGTAGACACCACATTCTTAGATTTGAAAGTTGTTTTGGTCTGTTTGCCCTTTTGGCATGCATTAAATAATTTGTTTTTGATGAACTTCATCTTTGGTAGACCAATAACTAAGTCATGCTTAATCAATTTGTTCAAGTGCTCCATGTGAATATGAGCAATCCTCTTGTGCCATAACCAAGTGTCATTGTTGTTTACCATAAGACATTGTACCTTCAGAGACAAATCATCTAAAGTAATCATAAAAATATTGTTAGTTCTTATACCTTTGAGTTTTACCTCATTGGTTGCCTCATCCATAATAAGACATTCTTCTTTGTTGAATTTAATCTTGAACCCTCTATCACAAAGTTGACTTATGCTAAGAAGGTTGTGCTTTAATCCTTCAACATAGAGAACATCCTCAATTTGAATGGATGGAGGTGTGCCAACTATTCCAACGCCAAGAATCTTTCCTTTGGTGTTGTCTCCATAGGTGACATACCCTTTGGCTTTATGTACTAGATATGAAAATTGGTGTACATCTCTTGTCATATGCTTTGAACATCCACTATCAAGATACCAAACATTTGATGTGGATTTAAAGCATACCTACACAAACAAATTATTCTTTGTTAGGTACCCAAGTTGCCTTGGGTCCTTCATAGTTAGTTCCCTTTTTCACCCACACATAATGCCCACTTTCTATACTAAAGTTTCTAACATAGCAAGCATTAGGTGTATGGCCTTTAATACCACAATAAAAACAAGTAGGTTCAAAGTTACTTCTATATCTAGAAGGATAAGATTTCTTCTTAGGAAATGTTTTCTTTTTCGATATATTAGCCTTTTTCTTTTGATGATTATGAACAACTTGCTTCTTTTCTACTTTCTTGGGATTGGAACTATTACCAGCCTTTACAAAAATAGTGGGATTGTTACTTGGTTTCTTAGAATTCACATAACCAAGACCCCTTTTATCATTTGGATAACGTTGCTGGCTTAGTAATCCTTCCAATCCTATTTGTCCTTTTTCATATCGTTCAATGACTCTTTTCAATTGAACAATTTGAAAGACATTTGATTCACACTTGGAACATTCAAAGTTTTCTTTTTCTTTAATAAAATTCTGTTTTTGAAGATCAAAATCTTTAGTCATGGTGTCAATTTTTTCTAAATAAATTAGAAGTTATTTTTCTTGATTTGACACCTTTTTGTATAAACTTTTGCATTCTTTCAAGAGTTCATCAATAGCATCTTGAACATCATCATCAAAAAAGATTAAATTCATTACTAACCTCTTCTTCATCGTCGGAGTGATGTGAAGCCATTAATGCTAGATTTACACATTCGTCGCTTTCCGAATCGGATGAAGAACTTATCTCATTATCTTCCCATGCAACATAAGCCTTTTTGTTCTTGAACTCCTTTTTGCCTTTGAATCCATTTTTCTTGGAGAGTTTTGGACAATCCGGCTTTATGTGACCTTGCTTTCCACATTCATAACATGTGACATCTTGTGTTGATGTGGAGGCTTCTTTATCTTTATGATTATAAAATTTCTTCCTTTTGACAAACTTAGCATTATGAAGATTATTTTTATGACCAAAATATTTTCCTAACCTTTTTACAAGAAGCAAGAAGTTTTCATCTTCCTCCGATGCATCTTTATCTTGACTTTATTTTGAATCAACTTTCAAAGCAATGCCTTTGGATTTCTTCTCTAAATTTTCATGTTTTTCAAGTCTATCAAGTTCCGTTTCGTATTCTTGAAGTTTGCCAAATAATGTAGCGGAAGTCATTGCAGAGAGACTCTTCTTTTCCGAGATTGCCGTTATCTTTTGGTTGCCATTCCCTAGTCAATGATCTAAGGATTTTCAAGTTGAGTTCATCATTTGTCAAGGTTTTACCAAGAGCATTTAAGTGATTTGTCAAATGCACAAATCTCTTTTGTAAGTCAAGAATGGATTCTCCGGGCTGCATTCGAAATAGTTCATATTCTTGACTCAAGGTATTTAGCCTTGATCTTTTTACTTCAGCCGTTCCTTCATGAGTTTGAACCAGGGTATCCCATATTTCTTTTGTTGTTTTGCAGTTCGAGACACGGAAAAATTCGTCCATACTGAGTGCACCTTGAAGAAGGTTTATTGCCTTTTTGTCATAGAGAACTTTCTTTTTATCATCGTCGTCCCATGCAGTTTTGGGCTTTGCAGAACCAATGCCATTGATTACTGGTATTGGGATAAATGGACCATTTTCAACAGCATCCCATACTTCCCCTCCTTGCGCTTCTAAATGCGCCTTCATGCGTATTTTCCAGAAGTCAAAATATTCACCACAGAATAGAGGAGGCTTGTTGTTACTACCACCATCTCTGAAAACTGGTTGATGATTTGCGGAAGCCATTCTGGATCTTTAGGAATAAGTTACCTATAACTTGCTCTGATGCCAATTGTAAGTCTCAGAGTGCCTAAGAGGGGGGGGGGGGGGGTGAATTAGGTCTTATAAAATTTATTCGGTTTTATGAGAATGCTTGGTAGTAATTTTTGGTTAAGTGTTTGAAGGTTTTGATTATATCTTTATCTTTTCCTGATTATGGTGATGAAAGCGATAAATGCGGAAAAGTAAAGAACACGGTGATATATCCTGGTTCCCCTCACAATCCGAGAGTACTCCAGTCCCCTTTCCAACACGAAAGAGATTTCACTATAGTTAGAATGATTGTACAGCCTATGCTTATTATCTAACCTATAGGGTGATCAAAGGTTCTTAACACCTTTAAGACCAAACAAACACTAATGTGAATGAAGAACAATCCTCTTCAAATCACAACACTTACTTCCAACAATCCTGGATAGTAAGGGAATAATTTCTTTAAGTAATACAATGATTTATTTGAAGTATATGGAGAGCTTTATCAATCTTCAGTTGATCTTCTTCTTCAAGATATAAACAATTTTCAAACAATGTATATAAATGTTCACAATGTATGTATGAAACTTGTAATGATAATGAAAGTGTATATGGCAAGTTTCACAAAATTATGAACACATGAAAGTATGAATTCAAATGTGAATGATGAAAAATTGTTTATTGAAGAAGTATATTTGTTAATTTGAAAATTGAAGCATTGTTTTTGAAATAAGAAAATCTGCAGCATTTTATAAAGTCATAAGAACCTCTTCATTCATGCCAATTCATATGAAAAGTTGCAATGCATTCATGAAAAGATACCACTTGAAAAATGTTTAAAAAACAAAAGAAAAGCTGCACTGGTTCGCTAGGAACCGGTTCTGACACTGACAGAACCCGGTTCTTAGTGAATGTTATAAGTCAGATTTCAAAAATATCACGCAGGAACCGGTTCCCCTATTGGTACAACCCGGTTCCTGGTACAAATTCCAGGGACATGTTTTTGAACAAGTTTTGGAACCCGGTTCCCTGTTAGGGAGGAACCGGTTCCTGAAAGTTAATTTTCAAAAATTCTTTTTGAAAAAGATTTTAAACAAAGTTTTTCTTAAGGGAAAACATGTTGGATATGTATATGATTATGAATGCATATTTTTTGTGAACATCTATATTCAAGATTAAGAATTATTTATACCATTTGACATTTGATGATTCTTCAATAATTCTTCAATAATCTTCAAGACTTTTATATGATGTTGATAAGCTTTCTGCACATCCTTTGAATGTTGATGTCCATGTTGTCTTCATCAAAACACATGCTTTAAATATGACTTGAGAAGCTTGCAATTACACTTAGATGCTTGCT
The DNA here is from genome assembly GCA_948472305.1 of Vicia faba. Lineage (NCBI taxonomy): Eukaryota > Viridiplantae > Streptophyta > Magnoliopsida > Fabales > Fabaceae > Vicia > Vicia faba. The sequence goes on from OX451739.1 coordinate 733,643,877, forward strand.
CAAAACAAAACATTTTCCACACCTACACTCCTTTCCAAAAATATTTTCAAAAACACTTTGTATATGTTATCAACAATACGAGAAACATTACAAAGTCCGCCGCACTAAGACGTCTTTTCAAAATACTTTTTTCAAACACACAAACACAAGGTATTTTCAAATGAGCTAGCATCTAAGAGCCCGTAGATAACTACGGATGGAAAAGGGTACTAACACCTTCCCTTTCCATAATCTACCCCCTTACTCAGAAATAATCTTGAAAGGTATTTTTTTGTTCTTTTCACCCTTTCCTTTATTGGATAAAAGAAAAGTTGGTGGCGACTCTTGCTTATCGCAACATTTGCAAATACAAACGCAAAACCAGTATAATAGTCAGTTCTCCCACTGTATTACACACATCATCACACATATTTACTTCTTTAATATCAATGGAACATGACTCATCTCATTTACTCTTGATATATTTCTACTTTTTTTCTTACACTATTTAGATCTGTTTAAGTGAAAACTGAACATAACACACCATATATTATTTCTCTTTATGCTCATGCTTAAAACTAAAATATAGTCAATTGCAAAATCAACCTAAGTAACTATATCACTCTCTGTGGGTTCGACACTCTTATTTTTATCACTTGTTGCGGTCAAACATACATGTATTCTTGTATGCGACACCATTTTGACAACAAACATGTACACGAGCCTTAGATGACGACCCAAGTGATAGTCAGTTAGGTACGGCTCCCCCCATATTGATGACCTGCTAATGTTGGAGAGCCCTATCGTGATGAGCAGACGTGGTTAGGGTTTCACGGTCGAGTATCATCCTGTTGTTATTTGCAACCATTATCCTTGAAAAAAACATTAAAAAAGGCATTAGTATATGTTGTACCCCAAAATTTTCCCTCTCATTTGATCAACACTTTCTCATCACAAGACTCTTGGAATTCAGGATCAAGCTAGGGTTTGCTATGCTCAAGACCCCTCCTTGCACTGTTAACCCAAAATTAGGGTTTGAGTTTACACAAGGATATTTTGACCTACAATACCCAAATTGACTTTCATGCTTCATGTTGGGTTCACAAGTTTGCCCATACCAAGTTTCAAGCCTTGATTCAAATCTTTACCCAGTCTATTGGACAGTTGACCTAGAAATCAGCTGTATTGGGGAAAAAGTCAATTGTGGCCAATTGACAGTCAAACCTCATGAAATTTGACCCACATCAACATTATGAAATCATATGAACCATTTGATCAAGTTTGGATCACAATTTCACAAGAAATTTGATCAGATCACCAAAAGGGCAAAATGGTCATTTTTAGGGTTTTGACTGCACAAAGGAAATTTTTGACTGTTTGACCTAACCAATGGCAAACCAAGCTCACATATGGACTCAAGGACTCAATGAAATTGTCTTGACCCATTCAAAAAGTTCAAAATATCTCAAATGCATAGGATTGACAGATGAATTTTTCAGTCAACTGATCAAAATTTGACTGTATACTGAAAAGTCAAACTTTGACTTTTTGGTCAAAATCAAGTGCCAAGGGTCATTTTTCATCAAGACATGTCAAATTATGAAACTTGTTCATCAAGAAACCCAAAAATGCAAATTAGGGTTTAAAATGGAAAAATTTCATAACTTAGAAATTTTCTAAGTTATGAAATTTTCTTATTTTTTCCTAACTTTGTCCTACTTTTTCACCAAGATGCAAATGGATTCAAACAAAACTTGAAACATGAAAGTTGTAGTACATTACAAATTCTACAACTTTGATTCACAAAGTTTTCTCAAAAGAAGCTTTTATCTCAAGTTATGATTTTTGGAACAAGGGTATCTAAAACTTTTAACTTAGAGAAAATTTGCCCTAATCTAGGCAGGATTTTGACCCATCTTCTTGGCCATTTTCACATAGTTCCACTTGGAGTTTCAAGTTGAATTACCAAGATGTATTGTAGTACATGTTCCAAGATTTCCAAATTGTCCAAGAACTCCTCAAACACCCTTGTGGTTAGAGAGAATCGAATGCTTGAAGTTGGCAAAAACTCACTTTTGTCCATGGCCAATACATGTTCATAATAACTTGCAATTCTGATCTAGCTAGCTTGGTTCAACATTACAGGCCTCAAAACCAATTTTTACTCCTTAATTTAATGCATATCCATTGTATTAAGGTATTGTCTTGGTCATTAGGGCATTATACTTTAGTTTAAGCCTTAAAAGGAAAAAGCAACAATGCCATTTTTGCCTAATTTCACTTTATGTCAAAACCAAATCCTTGAGGCATGGGGGCCAGATCTTTGAGGCAAGATCAAGTCCACTAATTCCAGTAACAAAGAACAGAAGTTGCAGCATGATAGGAGGGCTGGTACAGGGCTATAACATCATTTCCATTCTCTTGCTTCAAGTAGAAGAAAAGTGGTAGAACATAAGCAATCTCTCATATCAGTTAACACAAGCTTACAAGAACTTTGTGAACAAGTTCCATACATCCCAATAAGCCTAAAGCACGACTCTTTCACCCCCAAAAACCTCCTCATACTCAGAACCACTGTTTTTCTGCAAAACAGGGCAGGTTCTACATTTTGCAAGCCATAACAAAATTCCACCGTGCGTTTTGTCCCAAGATAGTTCCAACACCTTCCAATCAAATCACCTGAACTATCCCAAGCCCCCATTGCAAGCTGTAACACCTCTAACACACTTTGTCATTTTCATTTCAAAGCTCTGCAGGTTGAGTTCTACAGCACGATTCAAGTTATTTCAAAGCAAGCCAAGCATTGGAGAAGCTTCCTTGGACCTCATGCAAGCCCAACAGAAGCTCAAACACCATTGAAGGTTGCTACATTGTCCAGCTCGAAGTCAACTGAAATAGGTATTTCATGGACTTCTATCTCCCTATCTAGGAATGGTTAGGCTTAGGTTTGTGAATAAAATATGTTGTACTCATAGCCCTGAAGCCATACATATGCTTAGTTTTCATTTACATTAATCGTGCTGAGAGAATTTCACTCATGAGCTTTCTGAAAAAATTAGGTTAAAAGTTAGGGCCAGATAAATTCTCTCTGGTCTTTGAGAGTTAATCCAAGTTTTTTATATGGTTAGATTCGTTATTTGATTCTCTACAAGTTTCATGTTTTGAGTTTTGTCAAAAGATCAAAGAATCAGGAGATACAGGTTGGGGTAGCTAGCGCGCGTTTTTCAAGTTCTGTTGGACAGAGGAAGAAGATGAAGTAGCTGGGCTGGGCCTGGCTACTTCCTACTTTTGGCACCCCCCATTTTCAGTTCCACACCCCCCTGACCCATTTTCTTATATTTTAATATTTTTGCATTTTTATTTTCTTTTCTGACTTTGATACTTTATTTTCAAATATAAAAAATGATCCAAAAATATTTTTATAATTTTTTGCATTTATTTGGTATTTATTTTATTTATTTCCACCATAAAAATGTTTAAATACTTTATGTTATTTTGTTTAAATCTAAAAATAATGTAAAAAAATATGTTTATTTTCATTTTTATTTTTATACACATTTGAAAATACTTTCTTGAAATATATACATTTTTGTAAATAATTTATTTCAATTTTTTACACATTTAATATATTTAATGTATAAATATACTTATATATTTTGTCTTATTAAATAATTAGGTCAAAAATACTAAAAATGTCACATTTTCATTTTTATTATTATTTTGGACCAAAAATGTCATTTTCACAATATACTTTTATTTTTTTTTATAAATTAGTATATTATTGCACATAATTAATAAATAATATTATTTATTAAGAATTAGGGTTTCTTGCCCTAAATAGGAAAAATAATTAAAATTGATCTTCTTTATTTTACTTTCCACATTGAAAATTACTTTTTACATACTAAAAACATTTTGGCATAATACATTTTATTTACATTTATTTATTGTATTTATTTCAATTATTGTACATTTAAATATTGTATCTTGTACATTTGATATGGTTGTAATAACTTAGAATTTATTTTCTCGTCAAATACTCCCAATTCAAATTTGTACCCCCCCTCCCTATATCATGTTGTAATAGTGTAGCATTTAAATTCCCGTACATTTAAAAGCTTTCAATTATGCCATGTTTAGACCTAGGGTCTGTATGCAAATAAAATCAACAATTAGTTTGACCTAATCCAAGATAACATGCATGAAAAACAAACACAATGCACACTTGCACCCCTAGGGTTTCATCCACTTGTTGCCTTCAAAAATGGGCCATGGTTGCATATTGAGTACTTTGGCAAAGCAAAAACAAACAAAAAGATCATAGTCCCTCGATGACGCTATCTGATTTGCCTAAACAAAATGATCAAGTCCCTCAAGAAAATTGCCAAAGATACTTGACACAATTACTATCATGGTTTATACGATGACCCGCGCCTGTCCCGTTAAACATCCTAACACAAGGTTATTCACCAAATACAATGGTGAAACAACATTGTTAAAAGGGTTAAAAACATAAGAAAGATCTTTGAGTAAAATAGGGTAGATAGCTATTAGTTACTTGATCAAGCTTGCAAAAACATCCTTGCTACTTTTCAAAACACACTCCACAACACAATTTCAAAACCCTACTTTCAAACATTGAAAACCTTTTAAAAGACAAAAACACCTTTGTATACATTCAAACAAGAATCATTACAAAGGTTGCCATAACGATGGCCTCTTTTCAAAACATTTTCCAAAAATCACACACAAAGCACCATTTCAAACAATTGAAAAGCACCATTTCAAACAATAGAAATGCAAAGCAAGTGATCTAAGTAAGTAACTAAGAGCCCATGGATAACCATGGATAGAAAGGGTGCTAATATCTTCCCTTTCTATAATCTACTCCCCGAACCCAAGAAAACATCTCAAAGGTCTTTCCTGTGCTTTTTGACCTTTCCTTAGGATAAAATAAAAAGTCGGTGGCGACTCTTGCTAAACTGAAACATTTACAAACACAAACGCAAAATCCCAAGTCAGTTCTCCCACCGTATCACAGAACTGGCGACTCTACTGGGGAATTATATTTGAAAGTGGAGTAACCTTAGGGCTTAGATCACCCTTTGCATGATTATTGTTTGCTTTGATTGCTTTACATTTTGGCTCTCTTGTTTGGGCTTGAAATCCTCCACCCGGATTTGGGAAACATTCATAGATAGCAATACGTTGTGGAAACTGTGCGGGGTATACCGACACGGTTGAAGCAATAGCTATATTAGTGCGACATATTTGTGAGTACCGGTAGCCTTTGAGTCAATCAAAGAGAATACAGGGCCGCTGAGTGATGTCAATAAGCACTAATGAACTAGAACCTTACTTGACCATCTTGGCCTTTTATTAGGGGTAGTGAGATGACCGGCTTTGGTGCAGTTCGAAGTTGGTAGATACTCGATACTACACTCATTGAGGGTTGTTTTCTTGGAATATTTTGGTCGCTAGTTAAGTGGCTAAACCAAAACAATGAACATAGAAAACAATCCAATGATATTGAGCTCCTTAGAACCCGGTTACTATTTATAGGACAGGTTTTGAGCCAACTAAACTCAAGAGAGTACTTACCTATGAAACCTCATGCAAGCCTGAAACTAGGGTTTTGTGTGACTTGCTTGTACATATGCTTGTGCATACATCATGAACATCATAAAGCATCATATGCATCCACTAACCATTTCATGGGTTTGGATCTTCATCTTTGTTCTTGTTTTGTAGGTCATGGAATCTCTTCGCAGGAAAACAATTCAAGTCAACCTTGTGAGGATCCCTCCTCAACTCAAGGAGCTTACTTCCAGGATTCCAGAGAATTCTCTCTTCAGTGAAAGACATGGTAGACTCCTCAACCTAGTCAACACCAGCATTGAAGAAGACATGGTGAAAGTACTTTTCTAATTCTTTGACCCCCTGCACCACTGTTTCACATTCCCTGATTACCAATTGGTGCCTACTTTGGAGGAATTTTCTCAACTCCTGAGAATTCCTATTCTTAATCAACTACCCTACAACGGTACGGAAAAAGAACCAAAGCCTGAAGATGTTGCTCAAGTATTACACTTGCAACCATCTGACATCAAGGGGCATTGGGAAACCAGAAGTGGTGTCAAGGGATTCTTGGCAAAGTTTTTGTTTGAGAAGGCACAAGAATGTTGGAATTCTCTTGATCTACAAGCCTTTGAAGAGATTGTGGCACTCCTTATCTATGGGTTGGTTTTGTTCCCAAATCTTGATCAACTTATAGATGTGAATGCTATCAAGATTTTCATATCCAGGAATCCCATACCTACATTGCTTGGGGACATCCTACACTCATTTTACACACGAACAATGAGGAAAAGAGGTGTTCTCATATGTTGTACTCCTCTCATAGCAAGGTGGTTTATTTCTCACTTCCCGCAATCAGTTTTGAAGAATGAGCAGGGTTTAAGGTGGTCACAACGGTTGATGACCCTCACACATGCTGATGTACATTGGTGTTCTCGGTCCAGAGAAAATGTCATCATCATTAATCATTGTGGTGAATTCCCTAATGTCCCATTACTTGGCATTAGGGGAGGCATTACCTACAACCTCTGTCTAGCTTTGAGACAATTTGGATATGCTCGGAGGGATGGCCCTCATGACATGCTGATTCCTGACCTAGTTTTTGACTTCGACAACGATGCGCAAGGACTTCGACAAAGGTTCATCAGAGCTTGGAGGATGTCTAACAAGGTAGATAGTAAGACACTTGGGCACAAGAATTCCATCCCCCTTGAGCCTTACCTCAAGTGGGTACGAACCCGCTCCCAGAATCTTATGATGTCATATCCTCACATTCTCCCCTTGATCAAAGAGCCTGTTAAGGAAGGAGAGGTTCCATACACCATCCTACATCCTGACATGCCAACATCATGGGAGGAAATGCAAAAGATTTGGATCCAACTCAAAGAAGAACGGGATACTTTTGAAGCCAGCTTCTATGCCAGTGAAAAGAAGGTTTTAGAGCTCACCCGCCGACTTCACGAGGAGGAAACTCTCAACACCTACATCGCACCAAAGAGGATGCGCAATGTATTTTTACATTAAGAATTTTGTAACATTTCACCCATGGGGCATTTATGTACTAACAAATTTCTTCTTAATATGACGTGCGTTCTTTTTGTTTGCAACAAATTTGAATTTTCGAACCCTTGAATGCATTACATGAATAACATATCATTCATCATATGCATAAACAAGTCTTCAAGCCAGGTTTCCTTATCTTTCTACTGTTTATTTCAGCAAGATGGATTTGGAGCAAACAGTAAAGGATCTACAGGCACAAAATTCACAATTTCAGCAACTCCTCATGACCTTGGCAAAGGGTCAAGAGGATCTCAAAGTTCTGCTAGGGAAGAATAAAGAGAAGAAAAAGAAAAAGAGACCGGGGGTAGCCACTTTCGAAAGAAGGTTTGAGGATGATGCTAGAAGGACTCTTGAGTTCCCTTCAACGTCTGAAGAAGGGATTGGCAAGGGGAAAGGAGTTATTGTACCTTCTGAGTATGAGGTAGAAGAAGAGGAAGAGGAAGAAGACAGAGACTATTCAGAACAATAATATCCACCATCGGATGACAAGTATAAGAACCTTGAAGACAGATTGGCAGCTATGGAGTTGCAGAGGGTGCCTGGATTGGATTTTGAGGAACTGGGGTTGGTAGCCGGGATTGTAATCCCTCCCAAGTTCAAGGTGCCAACATTTGCCAAGTACGACGGTCTGTCTTGCCCTAAGATGCACTTGAGGTCGTATGTTAGAAAGATCCAACCACATTCATCCGATAAAGACCTATGGGTACACTTTTTCTAAGACAGCTTGTCTGGCACTCAGTTAGATTGGTTTTATCAGCTCGAGAGATCATAGGTTCATAATTGAGAAGACTTGGCAGCCGCTTTCTATCGTCAGTATCAGTACAATGCTGATTTGGCGCCCACTCGTACTCAGTTACAAAGTATGGGGATGGCTTCAAACGAAGGGTTTAAGGAGTACGCCCAGAAGTGGCGTGACCTGGCTGGAAGGGTGCAGCCACCGCTATCAGATAGGGAATTAGTCGACATGTTTTTGGGGACCCTATCTGGCCCTTTCTTCAACCATCTAATCGAAAGTTCTTCTGTGGGATTTACTGAACTGATTCTGACCGGCGAAAGGGTGGAGGCCGATATTAAAAGTGGAAAGATTCAAAAGGATGCTTCCGCATCCACAGCTGTTAAAAAACCTTTCCCAGCCAAGAAAGAAGCATCTGTTGTGTATTCTCAGAAGGGGTTGGGAAGAACTGAGCATTGTCCGACTGTAGGGGCCGTGATGATTCAAAATTAGTCAAATGATCAACCTCGTAACAATCAATCAAGGCCTAATCAGCAACGGGTAGAACAACCACAACGGCAGTTCACCCGCATCAACATGACGCCCACTCAGGTCCTTCCCCATTTGCTGAAGCTGAATCTGACCAGTTTGAAGGAGGCGCCAAAAAACCCTAACACCTCCTCTCCGTACTACCATTCTAATGCTAAGTGTGCTTACCATTTCGATAGTGTTGGACACGATACCAATAATTGTTGGGCACTTAAGAACAAAATTCAGGATTTAATTGAAGCCAAAGAGGTTGAATTTGATGCTCCTGAGAAGTCCAATGTTATATCCGCTCTGATTCCCAAGCACGGCCACAATGTGCATGCTGTTTTGGAAAACCTCCATGTTACTGATATTGTCGATCTGTTGACTCCATTGTTAGTGATTAAAGAAAATTTGTTGAGAGCCGGGATCTTTCCTGGTTGTGGTAAGGACTGCTATTTTTGTTTGAACATTCAAGGTGATTGTCCAATGTTGAAGTCGGGTGTCCAACGCCTGATGGATACGCAAGAGATACTTTTCCAGAAAACCCCTATTAACACTTTCAATTTGATTACTCCTGATACTTATGATACTTCAACCAACGATATTGCTATCATAACCATTTTCGACAATCCTCCTAAGGCTTGCAAAAGGCCTGTCAAGATTACACCCAACTCTGAATGTGTACCTTTAAAGATCACCATGCCGGGACCCGTCCCGTACCAATCAAGCAAAATGATATCGTGGAACTATGGGGGAGAAATCTTCTACCACGGAATCAAACAAATCGAAACAATCTAAGAGATTTCTGAAGAAGACCCTGATATAGGGAACATCACGGGTACAAGCAAGATAACCCGCAGTGGCCGAATCTTTTCTCCGGAGATTGCTCCCCCTCGAGCAGTTTTCGGACCCTTAAAAGCTTCTACACATGTTGGGCCTTCTGTGCAAGGCCCAGTGATTGAAGAATTAAATACTCCTGAAGAAAGACCATCTGCTGATAATACCGACAAGGGTAAGGGGATACTGGAAATGCCTGTCAGGACGAAGGCTCATGCTGTGGTTATCCCCGAAACCACTCAGAAGGAAATAGATGAAATCCTAAAAATAATCAGAAAAAGTGACTACGACGTTGTGGAACAATTAGGGCAAACCCCTTCTAAAATTTCAATGTTAGCTCTCCTGCTCTATTCAGAGGCCCATGCTAAGGCCCTGATTAAGTTCTTGAAGACGGCACATGTACCCCAAGAGACTTCGGCTGACAAATTTCAGGATTGTGTGGCCAGTCTTACTGCTGACAATGGCCTGGGTTTTTCCGACGTTGACTTAACTCCTAAGGGAAGGAAGCACAATGATGCATTACATGTTTCAGTTGAATGTCGGGGAACTACTCTCGCCCATGTCTTGGTTGATACTGGTTCTTCCCTGAATGTGCTGCCAAAGAAAGCTCTAGACCGGTTGGATTGTGAAGGTTTGGAGCTGAAACCAAGTAATATTATTGTCAGGGCCTTTGACGGGTCTAAAAGGATGGTGCATGGAGAGGTTGATATTCCTATCAAGGTAGGCACCGAAGTGTTCAACTCCACCTTCTACGTAATGGACATCCGTCCGTCATACTCATGTTTGCTAGGAAGACCGTGGATCCATTATGTCGGGGCAGTTACCTCCTCTTTGCATCAGATGCTGAAATATCCTGTTAAGGGTAAAATCATAATTGTGCACGGCGAGGAAGAGTACATGATCAGTCATCTCAATTCCTTTCGATATGTGGAGGTGGATGGCGAGTTCATTGAAACGCCTTTCCAAAATTTTGAGGAAGTTTCTCCCGAGGTAGCAGTTGCGAAGACAACGGTTGGGGTGCCTATCGCTCCCAAGCATGTATTTAGGATGGCATCTCTCAAAGACGCGGAGGCTGTGATTAAAGAGGGGAAGAGCACAATATGGGGACAGTTGCCTGACTTTCCCCATAAAACGGACAAGTTTGGTTTAGGGTTTACTGCTGCAGGACAAAAGGCTATGCGTCGCTCCAAGGCTGGAGGGCCACCCGTCAAGATTTCTCACCATGGAATCAATGTTGTAGAAGATGAAGATGAGGAGAGCCACTTTGAAGATTGGATCTTTCCGACTGTCGAAGGGGGTTTGAGCAATTGGGAAGCAAAGGATTTTGTTCCTATCACCTTTATCAACCAGTAATTTTATCTTTGAACAATTTCCCATTTTTATGGTCTGTAATAACTAAAACAATTCGTACATTATTTTCACCTCATGCCTTGCCCGGGGCATGTGGGTCCATTTGTAAGGGCTTGATTTTCTTCATAATCATATGCCATGTTTTAATGAATCATTGGACGTTTTTCATCTATAGACTGTTGTGTTCATTTTCTTTCCTTTTTGCATTTTTGTTTGTTTAAGGATAGTTATCCCTTACACACACCCACACTCACAAATGCAGGTACCCATCCATTCCAGATTCCATGGGTGACTATTCTGCTTTAGCCTTCGATAACTCCGAAGATCTGGTCAATCAGGCTGAGTACGAAGTTGACGAAGATTGTGAAGTGTCGGGAGAGTTAACCAGACTTCTACAACAAGAAGAGAGGGCCATTCTGCCTCATGAAGAGTTGTTAGAAACCATCAACTTAGGGACAGAGGAAGACAGGAAAGAAGTAAAAGTGGGTGCCAACCTGGAACCAAGTGTCAAGGAGCGCTTAATGCAGTTGTTGAATGAATACGTTGAAATCTTCGCCTGGTCTTATGAAGACATGCCAGGGCTAGACACTGATATTGTGGTTCACCGTCTCCCCACAAGAGAAGATTGTCCACCGGTCAAGCAAAAGGTTCGCCGAATGAGGCCTGACATGTCTGAGAAGATTAAGGCTGAAGTAATGAAGCAATTTAACGCTGGTTTTCTGGCTGTTACAACCTATCCATAATGGGTTGCCAACATTGTGCCTGTACCCAAAAAGAACAGCAAGGTCAGAATGTGTGTGGACTATAGGGATTTGAACAGGGCCAGCCCTTAAGACGATTTTCCACTACCGCATATCGACATCTTGGTTGACAACACAGCTCAACACAAGGTTTTTTCCTTCATGGACGGATTCTCGGGCTACAACCAGATTAAAATGGCCCCCGAGGACATGGAGAAAACTACCTTTGTCACGCAATAGGGTTCTGTGATCGGTGGATCTGGAACTGACTGTTTAACGCTGGATCGCGAAATGTCGCGGTAAGCAAGAGTCGCCACCGTCTTTTATTTTCTCCAACATGGACAGGACAAAAGCACAGCAAAATTCCTTATGAGATAGTTTCTCGGTTCGGGAGGTAGATTTATAGAAAGGGAAGGTGTTAGCACCCTTTCTATCCATGGTTATCCATGGGCTCTTAGATACTTGCTCATTGTGTTTTCAAAAGTGTTTGCTTTTCAATTGTGAGTGAGTTTGAAAAAGTTTCGTTTAAAAATTTCAGATCGACTCTTGTATCAGTCCTCAAGAGTGTTTGAAAAATTGTTTTGAAAGCTTTCTGAAAAGTGTCGGTGTGAAAAGAGTTTTTTTGATTTGTTTTTGAAATAGAGCAAGTATCTATGAGTCATCTACCTACCCTAAGGAATTAGGCTGTGTAAATGTCCTTAAGGTAGTGCCATCCCACCATTGAGAGGTAGGTAGCACCACCGTTGGAGGTGTTCGGGTCAATTCGAGTTTAGGGACAGTGTGGTCACCAGAGCAACAGTAGGACACCTTAGAAGCTACCCTTATGCCATTGATCCTTTTTAATTCTGAGGCAACCGTTTCGAGGCGACTGGATCATGTCATGGACATAAGGACTTACTAAAACGTCCTATACTCGACGACCACGTTTCGAAGGTAAGGCAACAGTGAGGCGTACCCTAAGAGTGGTGTGTGAATTTGTGTGTTGTTTTCAGTTTAGCATTTACCTTGTACATGTATCATGGTGATCTACGCTTGTTTTTAATTTAGTCCATACATTCTTTCATGCAAAGTTTAGCAGTTTTAAGAGTGCGGAAATTTAAATGCGCAAAGTAAAATCCTACGCTATTACAAGGCGCGGGTCTGTACATCGCCAAATTAACAAAGACCCGTTTGAATAAAAATGCGGAAAGTAAAACCTAATTAATATTACAAAGCTTGAGCAATTACATAATATTTGAAAGAAAATAAATAAGAATAAATGCGCGAAAAGAATTTAGAATCGAATGTTCGAGGGCGTTGGACCCTTTTGAAATTAACTGGAAATTAAAAAGCTAATTAATTGTTCAATTAAGAAAAGGAATGTTTTTTAGGTTTTTGTATTTTTAAATTAAAGAAAAGAAAAACTCAAAAGAAACCCTAGTTCTAAGTTGTTTTTAATTGTTAATGAAAAAAATATTAAAGTTTAACCTAATTTACTAAATAATTAAGGTATATGTTTATTTACAAAAATATTTAATAATTAATAACAATAATAATGATGAGAAAATTATTTATTAAAAAAATGATGAAAAGTTAAAAACCCTAATTTCTACATATTTTAATTTGTTAAGAAAAAGATTTAAGTTTTAAAACCTATTTTAACTAAATCAATTATTTAACATTTATTTACAAAAATAAATTAATGATGAAATAATAATAATTAAACATTTTTTTGATTTTTCTGTATTTTATTTTAATTATGAAAATTATTTTAGGAAATTAAAGAAAGCAATTAAAACAATTAATAAAATTAAAAGGAAAATCAAATAAAATAAACATGATGCAAACCATGGGGGTGTCTGGCCCCAAAGGGAGGTGAATTGGAATATTTTTGGCCCACCAGAACAAGGCCTCGTTTGACTTTCTGTGTTTGAATGCATGTGGTTGACTGAGTGTGTATCATGGACCTCCAGTCATAGCCTTCAGATGGATCATCATGGATATGTGGCAAGCCTGGGCGTGTGTGTGCATGCTGGACTTTGGATGAAGTGCTACGCTGGAATGCCTTGCAACAAAAATTATTAAGCGTTTGGGGGGACCTGGGAATCGAACCCAGGTCCCAATGCTTACAGGACAGCTCATTCACCAACTGAGCCATTGAGTCTCTTTGTCAATATAATGGAGCATGAATAATATATATGAAAAAACAATATTATGCTGAAGCAATCAAAAAATGCGCCAACGTTCAAATCATCCAACCACATTCAGACACCTCAGCGTCTTCTTCCTTTTTCTGCCTGTAACATAAACAAATAGCGGGGGTTTTAAACCCCCACTAACTGCAATTCAGAAAAATAGCGATTAGCATATGCCTCCATATAAAAAAAGCGCGAGGTCATTATTCAGTTCGTCTTGTTGCCATGAATCCATTGGTATAGATTTTAAGGCCTAATTTTTCCATATGAAGAAGACCCCAATTCGAAGCTTCTGAAACCCTAGAAAACGTTAATGGCAGATTTTGATATAGGCATGGTTAGTTCAATTAAAGGGTACCATTAGCTTCAGAACATCAATATTAGTGTAAATCCACAAATGAAATACATGAACAATGCAGGAAAAGTAAAACACGATTATGGAAAAGTTTGTGAAAAGTGTGATGTCGTTCTACCAATTCTTGAGGTCTGGAGACTTGGTTTTGATTGCAATCGACTCCTGGATGCTTTGGTAATGTATTGGAATGCTTTTGGAGCTTTGAATTGTGCAGTAACTAGGATTTCAGTTTCCAACTTTTTGTGAAAATTTGGCAATTTGGTATGCAGCTTCTATGCAATATTTCGTGTCCAATGGAATAGGTTTTGGTTATGCCTTTGTAGGTGAAGCAAATTAGGTTAAAAAACCAAGCCCAAAGTCCATGCATTCATGTTTTGAATATTTGATTTTCTCCATATCTTTTCCAATCTTTTTTCATGCCAATCATGCCAATTATGGAAGATTTTGTTCCCTTGAGATGGTGCACGAGATATTTAGCTCATAATGAGTGAATTTGCTGCACAAAAAGATTTGATAAGTGTTATTTGATATTTTTTTCATATTTAAAACTAATTAAATGAATTAATAATGATAAAAATTCAAATAATTAATCAAAAATAAGAAAATAAATCCCTTAGAGGTCAATGGGTCGTGCATAGCCTTTGGGTAATGATTCATGGAAGAATTTGAGGCCCATTAGCATTTTTGAAGCTTTTGAAGCAAAGTTGACTTTTCAAAATTCCCAAAACTTTCCCAACTTCTACAAGGCATATATTGCTCAATTTTTAAGTTATGATCATGTTCTTGGACATTTTGGAAAGGTCTTGAAGTCCTCTAACCAATGACTTTGGTCCCATGTCATTTTGATTTAACTATCTCAAGTTATGGTCTTTGACTTAAAGTGCCTTTTTGTTGACTTTTGAAAATGACCTATAATGTTGAAATTGATAACTTTTGTGAGAGCATTTCTTGGACTTGAAGTGTGAAGATGAGTTGTAGGAAATGTCATTCTCTTCAAAATGAGCTTTGGATGGGATTTTTCTGATAAACCATGAAGAAGTTATGCCCTAGTCAATTTGCAGTTGACTTTTTTCAGTTGTCCAAAAATAGAAACTTTTGCATCTTGAGACTTTTTGAGCCATGCTTTGAGAATCATGATCAAGAATTGATCAAATGATGTTTGTAGCTTCAAAATAAGATGTTGACCAAAAATTTTGACTTTTGACTGTCAAATGACCATTTTTCCCCTGCAGTTGACTTGTGAAGCATTTAGGGTTTTTGACTGTGCAATTTGGTGTTGTGAGTCTTGAAACTTGGCATATGAATGCTTGACAATATATATAGGCATGTGGGACTTGATTGGACCCTTGGAAACTTCAATTTCTTTGCCAGAACCAAAACCCTAATTTTGACTGTGTTAGGAGGCAATTGGACTGTGCAACCCTTGGGAGATTTTGAAGCTTGATCTTGCTAAATCTTGAAGAATATGGGAGGGCAAATTTTGGGGTACAACAGTTGCCCCTGTTCAATCTTCTTAGACCTGAGGATGTAGATTGGCTGGCGTGCCTTTCGTAGTCCGAAGGTGGAAGATGATTGAACACTAGAGTGCCCAGAAATTTGCACTCACATAGTAGAGTGTTAGCAGTATGATAATGGGAATGGGCTTACAAATTCCATTTGGAGACTGATGGATAGGAGGATGGGCTTATAGATGCCATATGGGAGTATGACAGTACCTTGTCGGGAATGGGCTTACAAATGCCATTTGGAGACTGTTGGTATGTGGATGGGCTTACAGATGCCATCAGGAGGTTGTCGATTGCGTAAGAGATTCCTTAGCGAGAACTTGCGTACCTGAGAAAGAAAAATAATTACCTGGCCTGTTACAGGAGTTGATCTTCAAACCCTTTATGTAGATGTGCCCTGGCAAGATACAGGAATCGAGTCCGGAGAATATAGTCGTCAACAGATACACCCTGGCGAGATACAGGAATCGGATCTTCAAACTCTTCAGACGTGCCCTGGCCGGATACAGGAATCGAGTCTGGTAATGTTAGTCGTCAACAGATACACCCTAGCAAGATACAGGAATCAGATCTTCGAACTCTTCAGACGTGCCCTGGCAAGATACAAGAATCGAGTCTGGTAATGTTAGTCGTCAACAGATACACCCTGGCAAGATACAGGAATCGGATCCTCAAACTCTTCAGACGTGCCCTGGCAAGATACAGGAATCGACTCTGGTAATGTTAGTCGTCAACAGATACACCCTGGCAAGATACAGGAATCGGATCTTCAAACTCTTCAGACGTGCCCTGGAAGGATACAGGAATCGAGTCTGGTAATGTTAGTCGTCAACAGATACACCCTGGCAAGATACAGGAATTGAATCTTCAAACTCTTCAGACGTGCCCTGGCAGGATACAGGAATCGAGTCTGGAATTAGTCGTCAACAGATACACCCTGGCAAGATACAGGAATCGGATCTTCGAACTATTCAGACGTGCCCTGACAAGATACAGGAATCGAGTCTGGAATTAGTCGTCAACAGATACACCCTGGAAGGATACAGGAATCGGATCTTCAAACTCTTCAGACGTGCCCTGGCAAGATACAGGAATCGAGTCTGGAATTAGTCGTCAACAGATACACCCTGGCGAGATACAGGAATCGGATCTTCGAACTCTTCAGACGTGCCCTGGCCAGATACAGGAATCGAGTCTGGAATTAGTCGTCAACAGATACACCCTGGCAAGATACAGGAATCGGATCTTCGAACTCTTCAGACGTGCCCTGGCAAGATACAGGAATCGAGTCTGGCATTAGTCGTCAACAGATACACCCTGGCAAGATACAAGAATCAGATCTTCGAACTCTTCAGACATGCCCTGGCAGGATACAGGAATCGAGTCTGGAATATAGTCGTCAATAGATACACCCTGGCAAGATACAGGAATCGGATCTTCGAACTCTTCAGACGTGCCCTGGCAAGATACAGGAATCGAGTCTAGAATATAGTCGTCAACAGATACACCCTGGCAAGATACAGGAATCGGATCTTCGAACTCTTCAGACGTGCCCTGGAAAGATACAGGAATCGAGTCTGGAATATAGTCGTCAACAGATACACCCTGGCAAGATACAGGAATCGGATCTGGAATCACGACAGTTGATAGTAATTATCTTTGTGTTAACCTTTGTCCTGAAAAGACAAAACGTTAGTTGTATGCAATGTCATGATGTATGACATGCGTGATGTTCTTAGAATAAATGAGATTGTATGTGCATGCTATAGTGTATGAAGATGTGATGTTTATGAATGTATTTTAGTCTCGGAAAATAAATCCTTGACGGATGCCGGGAAATTAATTCCTGGGCTGATGTTTGAAGAATAGAGCTTTTTGTTTCCGCTGGGGATGATGGTTGCAAGAATACCGGTAGAGAAGATGACTCCGTTGGGGAATAAACTTGGCGAAGATATTACTCTGCGGGGAAATACTCTGTGGGGAGAGAGGTACTTGCTGAGGTTTTGATGATAACTCCGCCGGGGATACCATTGATGTTTTGTTGGAAGATAAACTCCGCTGGGGATAGGAAGACTTCGCCGGGGACGATCTTTCCGTGTTTATTGGCTGAGGATAACCCAGTTATATCCTGGTGGGGAAATAACCTTTAAATAAAGTCCGGGGGATGCATTCGTGTTCTGCAGGGGATAAGCTTTCAGAATCTACTGGGGATAAGCTTCCTGCTGGGGAGATGGATTCCACTTTCCTGGGGCAACTTCCGGACTGGACTCTCCTGGGGAAACTTTTGAGATGTACTGGGGAAGTGACTCCACTGAATGTCTGGTATACCGCTGGGGAACAATCTTAGATCAAGACTGCCGGGGATGCTTGTTAAGAATGTTTGTATACTCCTGGGGAATGTTGAGATCTGCTGGAGGATTCCCAACTTCCTTAAGGCTGACAGGATAATTCTGCTTGGGGAGAGTGTACTGACTTGCTGGCTCACTCTCTGGGGAATTAAGATATCTTGGTCATGTTCATCAGCTGAACTTACCTTGGTACCTTGGTGGACAGAGCAATTAGATCGCTTAGACAACTCATTATTGCCCTTGTTTCTAATGTTACCTGTAATTAATCCTTTGTTTCATATGCAAATATTTATGAGTTAGCAATTATTGTCAAATGCACATATCACAAATTGAACCTTGGACGTTCTTCGCAAAACAAAACAGAAAAAGGAAAAACAATTGGCAATTGATCTGAAAAGTGAACTTGTATTGATTTTTGAATTTGCCTGTAAATAGACGTTTTATGTACAAGGGGCTGACGTCCTAGTAAGAGAACGCCGCCGAACAAATAGAGTTTATAGAATTTTGTACAAAGAAAACAAAACAGCTGTGTGAAAAGAATAATCCCACTGGGTTTCAACTCTGCTATCGCCTTTATATCTTCGAGCGTCTCATCACTTTGCTGCTCAGTTGACGATGAAGCTGATTGATCGATGTCGTTTGAACTTGAGGTTGATACCGGATTCTGGATGCGAAGTGATCCAATGAGACATAGTATTACGCTTTAATCCCTAACTTTTGCCTGGACCTCCCTTTCGGGTTTTTGGTCCACCGGGATACCCATTTTTGCCCAAGTCGCCTTTTCAGGTTTTCGACTTGCCGGGTGTACAGATTTTTCCATTTCATCCCTCATTTTGCCTGAACCCTTTTGGTTCGCCGGGAAACCCTAATTTTTTCCTAGGTATGTCAACCTAGCGGGTCTTTTATCATGCGTAGTATTTTTTTACTATGTCTGCATTAGCGGGGTGAGGAAGGTCGTCACCATCCATAGTGGTTAGAATCATGGCTCCTCCTGAGAACACATGTTTAACCACAAATGGCCCTTCGTACGTAGGGGTCCATTTGCCCCTGGGATCACTCTGAGGAAGGATGATGCGCTTGATTACCAGATCCCCAACTTGATACTCTTGTGGTATGACTTTCTTGTTAAATGCCCTGATCATCCGTTTTTGGTACGTCTGACCATGACAAATAGCAGTGAGTCTCTTTTCGTCAATTAGGTTTAACTGATCAAGTCGAGTCTGGATCCAGTCATCTTCGCTCAGGTCTGCATCCTTCATTATCCGGAGAGAGGGTATCTGCACTTCAATCGGCAAGACTGCCTCCATGCCGTAGACCAAGGAAAAAGGAGTTGCCCTGGTTGACGTCCTTGCTGAGGTACGGTACCCATGAAGAGCGAACGGTAACATCTCATGCCAATCTTTATAGGTCACTGTCATCTTCTGCACAATCTTCTTGATATTCTTATTCGTTGCTTCTACAGCCCCATTCATCTTCGGCCGGTAAGGAGAAGAGTTGTGGTGATGTATCTTGAATTGCTCGCAGAGCTCAGTGATCATCTTGTTATTAAGATTAGTACCGTTGTCCGTAATGATCCTATCCGGGACGCTGTATCGACAGATCAGGTTGTGTCGAATGAACCGTGCCACAACGTTCTTGGTTACAGTAGCATAAGAAGCTGCTTCAACCCACTTCGTAAAGTAACCGATCGCTACCAGGATGAAGCGATGCCCGTTGGATGTCGTAGGTTTAATCTCGCCGATCATATCTATGCCCCACATTGCAAACGGCCAAGGTGCAGTCAAGACATTCAGAGGGACTGGAGGAACGTGCACCTTATTTGCATAAATCTGGCATTTGTGACATGTCCGAGAATGTTGGTAACAGTCGGCTTCCATTATGGACCAGAAATATCCTGCCCGAAGGATTTTCTTTGCCATGGTGTGTCCACTGGAATATGTTCCGAAGGTGCCTTCATGTAGTTCTGCCATGATCCTTTCTGCTTCAGTCTTATCCACACAACGCAGTAAAGTTGAATCATGGTTTCGCTTGTAAAGAATGCCATTGCTGAGGAAGAACTTTGCTGCGAACCTTCTCAGAAACTTCTTGTCATTGACAGATGCACCTTCAGGGTATTCTTGAGCTTCTAGATACCTCTTCACCTCATGGTACCAAGGTTTTTCAGTTACAACCTCAGCCTCAAGATCACAACAATATGCAGGTTCGTCCAGTTTCCAGATGATGATCCGGGGAGCCTCATTGTCCCATTTGACTTTGAACATGGAAGACATCGTAGCCAACGCGTCCGCCAACTGATTCTCCTCTCTCGGGAAGTGTTCAAAAGTTATCTCTGTGAAATGGGGGATAAATGTCAACACACATTCTCTGTAAGGAATAAGATTCAGATGTTTCGTATCCCACTCGCCTTTGATCTGATTGATCACGAGAGCGGAATCTCCGAAGACACTCAGAAACTTGATCCTTAAGTCAATTGCAGCTTGAAGACACATGATGCACGCCTCATACTCCGCCATGTTGTTGGTGCAGTTGAAACATAGCCGGGCGGTGAGTGGAGTATGAGTGCCTTGAGGGGATATGATCACAGCGCCAATGCCGTTACCCAAAGCGTTGGAGGCTCCGTCAAAGTGCATAGACCATCGGGATCCTTCCTCAGGTCCTTCATCCAGTCCAGGTACTTCACAATCAGTCACTATCATGATGCTCTCG
This sequence comes from Vicia faba, assembly GCA_948472305.1. NCBI lineage: Eukaryota > Viridiplantae > Streptophyta > Magnoliopsida > Fabales > Fabaceae > Vicia > Vicia faba. The sequence goes on from OX451739.1 coordinate 733,664,254, forward strand.
TCAGGAAATTCAAAGTTCATTGACTGGTAGTCATCCACTGCCTGGTGTGCCAAGTGGTCTGCCAATACACTTCCTTTGATGGCTTTCTGAGTCGTGTACTGGATGTCGTATTCCGTCAAGATCATTTGCCATCTTGCTATTCTCCCAGATAGAGCAGGCTTTTCAAATATGTACTTTATTGGATCCATCTTTGAAATCAATAGAGTAGTGTGAGTCAGCATATACTGTCTCAGCCGGCGAGCAGCCCATACCAAAGCGCAGCAAGTTTTCTCGAGCAGTGAGTATCGGGTCTCACAGTCGGTAAACTTTTTGCTAAGGTAATAAATGGCGTGTTCTTTTCGGCCAGACTCGTCATGCTGCCCCAGCACACACCCCATTGAGTTGTCAAGTACTGTCAAGTATAGTATTAGAGGTCTCCCTTCAACTGGTGGCATAAGAATGGGTGGTTCTTGGAGATACTCTTTGATTCTGTCGAAGGCGGCCTGACATTCATTGTTCCAACGTACTACCTGATCTTTCTTCAGCAGCTTGAAGATTGGTTCACAGGTGGCAGTTAGATGCGAGATGAATCGGGCAATATAATTCAGACGTCCTAGAAAGCCTCTGACTTCTTTCTCTGTTTTGGGAACTGGCATCTCTTGAATGGCTTTAACCTTGGCAGGGTCCACTTGAATACCCTTGTCGCTCACGACGAAACCTAGTAACTTTCCAGATCTTACCCCGAAGGTGCACTTGTTCGGGTTCAACCTCAGCTTGTACAACTTCAGACGGTCAAACAATTTCTGCAGATGATCAAGATGTTCCTCCTCAGTTTGAGACCTTGCAATCATATCGTCGACATATACTTCAATCTCATGATGGATCATGTCATGAAATAAAGCAACCATGGCACGTTGGTACCTTCTGCTACAAAGTGATTTCGTTCGGACTGAAGAACGCAGGGGCAACCTATCAACGCGCCATGGTAGCTTTATTTCATGATATGATACATCATGAGATCGAAGTTTACGTAGACGACATGATAGCTTGATCACAGACAGAAGAAGAGCACCTTGAACATTTGCATAAGCTGTTTTCCAGGTGAAGGAGTATAAGCTCAGACTGAACCCAAGCAAGTGAACTTTTGGAGTTAGATCTGGTAAACTTCTGGGATTTATTGTCAGCAACAAGGGCATTGAGGTTGATCCAGCTAAAGTAAAAGCTATACAAGAAATGCCTGCCCCCCGTACTGAAAAGGAGGTTAGAGGATTCTTGGGACGCTTGAACTATATCGCCAGGTTCATCTCTCACCTGACGTCTACCTGTGAGCCAATTTTCAAGTTGTTAAAGAAAAATCAGGTAGTTGAATGGAACAAAGATTGTCAAATTGCTTTTGATAAGATCAAGGAGTACTTATTGGAACCTCCTATTCTGATGCCACCCGTCGAAGGAAGGTCGTTGATCATGTATCTGACTGTTTCGGATAACTCAATGGGGTGCGTGCTGGGCCAACATGACGAGTCTGGTCGAAAAGAGCATGTCATTTATTACCTTAGCAAAAAGTTTACCGACTGTGAGACTCGCTACTCACTGCTCGAGAAAACTTGATGCGCTTTGGTATGGGCTGCTCGCCGGCTAAGGCAGTATATGTTGACTCATACCACTTTGCTGATTTCCAAAATGGATCCGATCAAGTATATCTTCGAGAAGCCTGCTTTATCTGGAAGAATCGCTAGATGGCAGATGATCCTGATTGAGTATGATATCTAGTATACTACCCAAAAAGCTTTAAAATGGAGTGTACTAGCTGACCATCTAGCTCATCAAGCCGTCGAAGATTATCAATCTATGAGGTTTGACTTCCCTGACGAGGACATCATGACTTTGGACAAAATCGAAGGTAACGGACCGTATGACAGACCTAAACAAGGATCCCGATGGACCCTGTACTTTGATGGTGCTTCAAATGCACTTGGCAACGGTATCGGTGCGGTACTCATTTCTCCAGAGGGTTGCCATACACCCTTCACTGCCCGACTTTGTTTCAGTTGTACCAATAACATGGCCGAATATGAAGCTTGCATCTTTGGTCTCAAGGCTGCTATAGACTTGGGAATCAAATCTTTGGTCGTATTTGGGGACTCGGCTTTGGTTATCAGTCAAGTCAAAGGAGAGTGGGACACCAAACATCCTAATCTTATCCCATACAAAGAACATGTCCTGACTTTGTTGCCTCATTTCGAGCAGATTACTTTCGAGCATTTCCCGCGAGAAGAAAATCAGCTAGCAGATGCTCTAGCTACAATGTCTTCCATGTTTAAACTCAACTGGGATAACGAGGCTCCCCAAATTACCATCGAGCGAATGGACGAACCTGCGCACTGTCATGAGATTAATACTGAAGAAGTAGTGGAACAACCCTGGTTTCATGAAATCAAGAGGTATCTCCAGACTAGGGAATACCCCGAAGGAGCTTCCATCAATGACAAAAAGTTCTTAAGGAGATTTGCTGCCAAGTTCTTCCTAAGCAATGGCATCCTTTATAAACGCAACCATGATTGTGCTTTACTTCGTTGTGTGGATAAAGCTGAAGCAGAGTTGATCATGACTGAGATACACAGTGGCACATTTGGCACCCATTTGAGCGGACATATGATGGCTAAGAAGATTCTAAGGGCAGGCTACTACTGGTCTACCATGGAAGCTGATTGTCACCAACATTCCCGTACTTGCCACAAATGTCAAGTCTACACCGGCAAGGTACATATTCCTCCTGTTCCTCTCAATGTTCTGACAACTCCTTGGCCATTCGCGATGTGGGGCATTGACATGATTGGAGAGATCAAGCCCACGGCGTCCAATGGACATCGCTTCATCTTGGTCGCTATTGATTATTTTACCAAGTGGGTCGAAGCAGCTTCCTTTGCCTCTGTTACAAAGAACATGGTTGCCCGCTTCATCAAGCAGAACCTCATATGTCGGTATGGTGTCCCCGACAGGATCATCACAGACAACGGTACCAATCTGAACAATACTATGATCACCGTTCTATGCGAACAGTTCAAGATTTATCATCACAATTCATCTCCCTATCGGCCGAAGATGAACGGTGTTGTTGAAGCCGCGAACAAAAATATCAAGAAGATCATTCAAAAGATGACAGTCACCTATAAGGACTGGCATGAGATGTTACCGTTTGCTCTGCATGGATATCGTACCACGGCACGTACTTCAACAGGGGCAACCCCATTTTCTTTGGTGTATGGCATGGAGGCCGTCCTACCCATGGAAATTCAGATTCCTTCCTTAAGGATTATGAAGGACGCTAGTTTAAGTGAAGACGATTGGATTCAGACCCGGCTTGATCAACTCAATTTGATCAACGAGAAGCGACTTACTGTCGTTTGTCATGGTCAGACGTATCAAAAATGGATGATCAAGGCTTTCAACAAGAAAGTTAGACATCAAGTATATCAAGTCAGAGATCTTGTAATCAAGCGGATCATCTTGCCGCAAAGTGATCCCAGGGGCAAATGGACTCCTACTTACGAAGGACCATTTGTGATCAAGAGCATCTTTTCTGGTGGGGCAATGATTTTGACCACCATGGACGGCGACGATTTGCCACACCTTGCGAACGCAGACATAGTCAAAAGATACTACGCATAAATAACCCGACAAGTTGAAAACCCGAAAGGGCGACTTGGGAAAAAATGGGCATCCCGGTGAACCGAAAACCCGAAAGGGCAGTTCAGGCAAAAATTAGGGATAAAACAAAAAAATATGTACACCCGGCAAGTTGAAAACCCGAAAGGGCGACTTGGGCAAAAAAGGGTTTCCCAGTGGATCGAAAACCCGAAAGGGAGATTCAGGCAAAAGTTAGGGAATTAAAACGTATGACTGTGTCTCGTCGGATCACTTTAAAGAACAATCTCTTCATCAACAAGCTCCAAGTTTCTGATCAACCTAGTCATCGGCGGACGAAGCAACAAATGGACAAGATATTCAGAGTTGTGAAGGCTATAGCAGAATGGGAACCCCATGGAATTGTTACACATAGCCATCTTTCTTTTGTATAAAAAATTTCCAATTTTTGCGACAACATTCTCTTACTAGGATGTCTGTCTCCTTTGTATAAAGATACTCACAAAAGTTAAATACAAATATACTTCGAAGTGCAGAAATTTGCTTGCCTTTCTTTTCTTTTTACACTTATGTTTTATTTGAAAAAACGTCCAATGTTTTGTTAAAAAGGCATATGCATTTGAACATAATCACTGCTTACAAATAAAACGAAATTGAAAAAAGATAATTACTGATAGGTTGAAGGTGTAGGAAGATATCTTTATGCCATTTCAGAAGAAATCCCCTACGATACATCATTCGGATCCTCAACAAAGCTAAAAATTGGAATATATTTCCCCAGCGGAGTTAAGCTTCAAGATCCTCGACAGAGCCATTGCTTTCTAAAGCTTGATTCCCCAGCTAAGCCGAATTTCAAAATTCCCATCAGAGTCAAGTTTCAAGATCCCCAGTGGAGCCCAAAAACCCTGAGAATCCTATCCCCGGCGGAGCCAGAATAGTGAGCATTTCCCCACAGATTTAGTTCCCAACAGATTGAAGATTCTCAGTCTCATTTCTCCAGCAAAGCATCCAAGGGTTCAATTCCCCAGTAGAGATTTTCAGAGTTTTCCTTATTTCCCAGGAAAGTCATGAAGGATTCTCATTCCTCGCATAAGTTATCGAAGCTCTTGTTAAATCCCCACAAGTCACCAAGGATTTTCAATCCCCAGCAGTGGCCCCAGGATTTCTCATTCTCAACAATCAAAGATCTTTAATCCCCAAGCAGTCATCAAGGATTTCTCATCTTCAACAGTCAAAGGTTTCTGAATCCTCAGCATCGGTCAAGGATTTATTTTCCCCGGCAGCAGTCAAAGATTTCGTTATCTCCAGCTATCCGGATTTTATTTTCCTCAAACAAGATGACTATTCAGCTTACATGCATAACCATTACATTCATATATCATAAACATTGATGAAATACAGTTCATTGCATCATACATATCATGCAACATAACTTTATGTTTTAGCTAACATTTTATCCTTTTCAGGATAAGATTAAAAAGACTATCATTAACAATTATTCAAATACAGTACAGATACACCCCAGACACGGCGGTCATTCTACTACTCATTTAGACTTCAGCAATCCGATACAGACTAGATATGCTCCAAACGCGGCGGCTATTCTATCTCTCATTCAGATTCAATTATAAACTTCAAAGCTCAGATATGCTCCAGACACGGATGCCATTCTGACCCTTACACCAGTGGTTTGATTCCCTCAGTGCAGTCGCCACGGAAGTCATTCTGTCATTCATCCAGATCCCAGTTACAGTACAGATACACTCCAGACATGGAAGTCATTCTACTACTCATACAGATCTCAACTTCAGATACAGTCCAGATACACTCCAGACACGGTTTCCATTTTGTCACCCATTCAGAAGTTATCCCCAACCCAGAGATGCTTCATACACAGATGCTTCTTTGTCGCCCATCCAGGATTCAGATACAATACAGATACACTCCAGACACGGCAGTTATTCTGATATTCATTCCAAGTTCAAATACAGTTACAGCTCAGATATGCTCCAAACACGGACGCCATTCTTTTGCTCATACAGACACAGTCTCCAGATACAGTTCAAATGCATTCCAGACACGGATACCATTTTAATGCTCATTCTTCTGACCTACCACATTGCAATTCAATAAACATTCTTGGATGGCATCTGTAAGCCCATCTCCAGCAAGATTCTACCATCTCCAAATGGCATCTTTAAGCCCATTCCTGCATCTTTATTTTGATGAGTGCAAATTTACGGGCACTCTAGTGTCCAATCCTCTTTTACCTTCGAGTCACGAAAGGCAAACTTGCCAATCTAACTCTTCAGGTTCAAGAAGATTGAACAAGGGCAACTGTTGTACCCCAAAATTTGCCCTCTCATTTCATCAACACTTTCTCATCACAAGACTCTTGGAATTCAGGATCAAGCTAGGGTTTGCTCTGCTCAAGACCCCTCTTTGCACTGTTAACCCAAAATTAGGGTTTGAGTTTACACAAGGATATTTTGACCTACAATACCCAAATTGACTTTCATGCTTCATGTTGGGTTCACAAGTTTTCCCATAGCAAGTTTCAAGCCTTGATTCAAATCTTTACCCAGTCTATTGGACAGTTGACCTAGAAATCAGCTGTATTGGGGGAAAAGTTAACTATGGCCAATTGACAGTCAAACCTCATGAAATTTGACCCACATCAACATTATGAAATCATATGAACCATATGATCAAGTTTGGATCACAATTCCACAAGAAATTTGATCAGATCACCAAAAGGGCAAAATGGTCATTTTTAGGGTTTTGACTGCACAAAGGCAATTTTTGACTGTTTGACCTAACCAATGGCAAACCAAGCTCACATATGGACTCAAGGACTCAATGACATTGTCTTTACCCATTCAACAAGTTCAAAAGCTCTCAAATGCATAGGATTGACAGATGAATTTTTCAGTCAACTGATCAAAATTTGACTGTATACTGAAAAGTCAAACTTTGACTTTTCGGTCAAAATCAAGTGCCAAGGGTCATTTTTCATCAAGACATGTCAAATTATGAAACTTGTTCATCAAGAAACCCAAAAATGCAAATTAGGGTTTAAAATGGAAAATTTTCATAACTTAGAAATTTTCTAAGTTATGAAATTTTCTTATTTTTTCCTAACTTTGTCCTACTTTTTCACCAAGATGCAAATGGATTCAAACAAAACTTGAAACATGAAAGTTGTAGTCCATCACAAATTCTACAACTTTTATTCACAAAGTTTTCTCAAAAGAAGCTTGTATCTCAAGTTATGATTTTTGGAACAAGGGTATCTAAAACTTTTAACTTAGAGAAAATTTGCCCTAATCTAAGCAGGATTTTGACCCATCTTCTTGGCTATTTTTCACATAGTTCCACTTGGATTTTCAAGTTGTATTACAAAGATGTATTGTAGTACATGTTCCAAGCTTTACAAATTGTCCAAGAACTCCTCAAACACCCTTGTGGTTAGAGAGAATCAAATGCTTGAAGTTGGCAAAAACTCATTTTTGTCCATGGCCAATACATGTTCATAATAACTTGCAATTCTGATCTAGCTAGCTTGTTTCAACATTACAGGCCTCAAAACCAATTTGTACTCCTTAATTTAATGCATATCCATTGTATTAAGGTATTTTATTGGTCATTAGGGCATTATACTTTAGTTTAAGCCTTAAAAGGAAAAAGCAACAATGCCATTTTTGCCTAATTTCACTTTATGTCAAAACCAAATCCTTGAGGCATGGGTCCAGATCTTTGAGGCAAGATCAAGTTCATTAATTCCAGTAACCAAGAACAGAAGTTGCAGCATGATAGGAGGGCTGGTACAGGGCTATAACATCATTTCCATTCTCTTGCTTCAAGTAGAAGAAAAGTGGTAGAACATAAGCAATCTCTCATATCAGTTAACACAAGCTTACAAGAACTTTGTGAACAAGTTCCATACATCCCAACAAGCCTAAAGCACTACTCTTTCACCCCAAAAACCTCCTCATACTCAGAACCACTGTTTTTCTGCAAAACAGGGCAGGTTCTGCATTTTGCAAGCCATAACAAAATTCCATCGTGCGTTTTGTCCCAAGATAGTTCCAACACCTTCCAATCAACTCACCTGAACTATCCCAAGCCCCCATTGCAAGTTGTAACACCTCTAACAAACTTTGCCATTTTCATTTCAAAGCTCTGCAGGTTGAGTTCTACAGCACGATTCAAGTTATTTCAAAGCAAGCCAAGCATTGGAGAAGCTTCCTTGGACCTTAGGCAAGCTCAACAGAAGCTCAAACACCATTGAAGGTTGCTACATTGTCCAGCTCGAAGTCAACTGAAACAGGTATTTCATGGACTTCTATCTCCCAATCTAGGAATGGTTAGGCTTAGGTTTATGAATGAAATATGTTGTACTCATAGCCCTGAAGCCATACATATGCTTAGTTTTCATTTACATTAATCGTGCTGAGAGAATTTCACTCATGAACTTTCTGAAAAAACTAGGTTAAAAGTTAGGGCCAGAGAAATTCTCTCTGGTCTTTGAGAGTTAATCCAAGTTTTTTATATGGTTAGATTCGTTATTTGATTCTCTACAAGTTTCATGTTTTGAGTTTTGTCAAAAGATCAAAGAATCAGGAGATACAGGTTGGGGTAGCTAGCGCGCGTTTTTCAAGTTCTGTTGGACAGAGGAAGAAGATGAAGTAGCTAGGTTGGGCCTGGCTACTTCCTACTTTTGGCACCCCCCCATTTTCAGTTCCACACCCCCTGGCCCATTTTCTTATATTTTAATATTTCTGCATTTTTATTTTCTTTTCTGACTTTGATATTTTATTTTCAAATATAAAAAATGATCCATGTAAGTGTTTAATTATTGGCATGTTTTTTGGTAAAACCAGTTGTGTGAATGTCATGACTGATGTCATAACATTCTGGGTACTAGGTACATTCTGCAGAAAAAGAATGTCATACAGGAGCTGCTCAATATGAGTGTTTAGCTGATCATTATGCAATGATCATATTTATTGCATTCTACCAAAATCAGTAAACAAGATTCTTGTTGTCATAACCAATGTTAAGACATCCTGTACTGATCTAAGAGTTGTGCATATTTGTTATTTCTGAGAATTTTCAGGAATCTGGTTTATACAGTCCATATCAGAATCTCACGTGGACATTAGGTTAACTTTACTTAACCCTAATCTGGTTGTTAAAGACCTATGACCAAGTCTTGAGGTTAACCCTAATTAACCCTAGTTATTTTTGTGGAAGCCCTAACTGAAGAATAGCTGCCTATATATTTCTCATGAAGATTGTTGGTGAAGCATACTTTTACAGAAGATCAATAAGGGACTGTATAGTTGTAACTACTGTGAGCCAATCAATTATCATTGTGATAAGTGATTTGGAGTAGGATTTGGTTGTAAGGGTTGTGTATCACTCAAAGCTTTGAAGCACGAGTATTTGTGTTACTTGATTAAAGCTTTGAAGCAAAGTCAAGTTAGGTTTGTGTATCACTCAAAGCTTTGAAGCACGAGTGTTTGTATTACTTGATTAAAAGCTGTGAAGCAAAATCAAGTGTATGTACTGAAGAGTGTCTTCATAATTTCATTAGTCAATTGTTTAGTATCACTGCTGTGATTGAGGGGGAGTGAGTAGGAACTCGGGTTTAAGTTGAACTTAGATTGAAGTTGCATTGGGTAGGTCTTAAGTGAAGGAGATAAACTGGTTGGTTTTTTCCTGAATTAATATCTCTTATAGTGAATTTCCTCCCTGGCTTGGTAGCCCCCAGAGTAGGTGTTGTTACACACTGAACTGGGTAAACAATTGACTGTGTTCTTTACTGCTTTTAGATTTACTATCTTGAAGAATGTCAGATACGGTGTCATAACATTCACTGTGACATTAAGTATCTGCTGCCAGAATTTCAATCCAAAAATATTTTTATAATTTTTTGCATTTATTTGGTATTTATTTTATTTATTTCCACCATAAAAATGTTTAAATACTTTATGTTATTTTGTTTAAATCTAAAAATAATGTAAAAAAATATGTTTATTTTCATTTTTATTTTTATACACATTTGAAAATACTTTCTTGAAATATATACATTTTTGTAAATAATTTATTTCAATTTTTTACACATTTAATATATTTAATGTATAAATATACTTATATATTTTGTCTTATTAAATAATTAGGTCAAAAATACAAAAAATGTTACATTTTCATTTTTATTATTATTTTGGACCAAAAATGTCATTTTCACAATATACTTTTATTTATTTTTATAAATTAGTATATTATTGCACATAATTAATAAATAATATTATTTATTAAGAATTAGGGTTTCTTGCCCTAAATAGGAAAAATAATTAAAATTGATCTTCTTTATTTTACTTTCCACATTGAAAATTACTTTTTACATACTAAAAACATTTTGGCATAATACATTTTATTTACATTTATTTATTGTATTTATTTCAATTATTGTACATTTAAATATTGTATCTTGTATATTCGATATGGTTGTAATAACTTAGAATTTATTTTCTCGTCAAATACTCCCAATTCAAATTTGTACCCCCCCTCCCTATATCATGTTGTAATAGTGTAGCATTTAAATTTCCGTACATTTAAAAGCTTTCAATTATGCCATGTTTAGACCTAGGGTCTGTATGCAAATAAAATCAACAATTAGTTTGACCTAATCCAAGATAACATGCATGAAAAACAAGCACAATGCACACTTGCACCCCTAGGGTTTCATCCACTTGTTGCCTTCAAAAATGGGCCATGGTTGCATGTTGAGTATTTTGGCAAAGCAAAAACAAACAAAAAGATCATAGTCCCTCGATGACGCTATCTGAGCTGCCTAAACAAAATGATCAAGTCCCTCAAGAAAATTGCCAAAGATACTTGACACAATTGCTATCATGGTCTATACGATGACCCGCGCCTGTCCCGTTAAACATCCTAACACAAGGTTATTCACCAAATACAATGGTGAAACAACATTGTTAAAAGAGTTAAAAACATATGAAAGATCTTTCAGTAAAATAGGATAGATAGCTCTTAGTTACTTGATCAAGCTTGGAAAAACATCCTTGCTACTTTTCAAAACACACTCCACAACACAATTTCAAAACCCTACTTTCAAACATTGAAAACCTTTTAAAAGACAAAAACACCTTTGTATATATTCAAATCATTACAAAGGTTGCCATAACGATGGCCTCTTTTCAAAACATTTTCCAAAAATCACACACAAAGCACCATTTCAAACAATAGAAATGCAAAGCAAGTGATCTAAGTAAGTAACTAAGAGCCCATGGATAACCATGGATAGAAAGGGTGCTAATACCTTCCCTTTCTATAATCTACTCCCCGAACCCAAGAAAACATCTCAAAGGTCTTTCCTGTGTTTTTTGACCTTTCCTTAGTACATCAATGTAAACTGGCCAAGGAGGTTTGGGACACTCTCAAAACTACCCATGAGGGCACATCCAAAGTAAAAATGTCAAGGCTTCAGATGCTGACTACCAAATTTGAGAACCTAAGGATGATGGAAGATGAGACCATTCATGAGTTTCACATGAACATCTTGGAAATTTCCAACACCTCAGGAGCATTGGGAGAAAAGATGTCAGAAGAAAAGCTGGTGAGAAAGATTCTTAGATCCTTGCCTAAAAGATTTGCAATGAAGGTGACTGCTATAGAGGAAGCTCAGGATATCTGCAACTTGAAGGTGGATGAACTTATTGGGTCACTTCAGACCTTTGAGATGGGGATCAGTGACAATGTCGACAAGAAAAACAAGAGTATAGCACTTGTATCTAATACTGAAGATGAAAACAAGGAGGATGAAGAAGAAAATATAGCCATGCTTGGAAGACAGTTCAACAAACTCATCAAGAGAATGGACCCAAAGTCAAGGTCAAATGTTAAGAACATTCCTTCTGACATTCACAGATCCTATGACTCCAGCAGAAGACCAAAGTCTGAATAGAAGGGAAATCAAAGCAAAGGAATTCAATGCCATGGATGTGAAGGATATGGGCACATTCGAGCTGAATGTCCTACCTTTCTTAAGAAACAAAAGAAAGGAATGTTTGTTACTTGGTCTGACTGTAACTCAGAAAGTAATTCTGAAGAAGAATCTTCCAAACTAGTTACTGCACTAACTGGTATTTGTAACTCTGATAGTGACTCTAGTGATGAGGAAGTGACATTTGAAGAACTGGCTGACTCCTACAAGAAGTTATGTATCAAAAGTGCTGAAGTCTGTCAGCAAAATGAGAGACAAACAAAACTCGTAGTAAAGTTGGAGGCTGAGAAGAAGGCAGGAATTGATACTATAAGTCATCTAGAAGGGGAAGTTCAAATGCTAAACTCAAAACTTGACCAGATGACCAAATCTGTCAAGATGCTGACAAATGGAACTGACAAATTAGAAGAAATCCTTCAGGTTGGACAAAATGTGGGAAACAAGTCTGGTCTACGATTTTTGGCAGCAAAGAAATCTATTGTAGACAAGAAGAAGATCGGGCCTGATAAACAAATGTCAAAGCAGATGTCACAACATAGCACTCAACATCGAGAACAGAGAAATATGAAGAAAAAGTATCAAAGATGGAGATGTCATCATTGTGGGAGGTTTGGTCACATAAAGCTATTCTTCTTCAGATTATATGGATATCCTAATCAGATCCCAGTTGTCAAACCTAAGTCTAACAAGGCACCATATACTCAACAGTGGAAGAAAAAGGCTACTACCCTGATAGCTCACACCTCCCTTAGAGTCTCTGCAAAGGAAGACTGGTACTTTGACAATGGATGCTCTAAACACATGAATGGAATCAAGAATCTTCTCAATAATGTTAAACCTCACACTACTAGTTATGTGACTTTTGGAGATGGTGCTAGAGGAGAAATCAAAGGAGTTGGAAACTTAGACTGCTCTGGAGTTCCAAACCTAAATGAAGTATTGCTGGTAAAAGGCTTGACTGCTAATCTCATAAGTATCAGTCAATTATGTGATCTAGGATTCAAGGCCAACTTCACCAAGTTTGAATGTCTTGTAACTAATGAGAAACAAGAAGTTGTAATGAGAGGAGTCAGATCTAAAGACAAGTGCTACTTATGGGAGTCTGAAAACACTAATTATTCTTCTGTGTGCTCTATTGCCAAAGAAGAAAAAGAAGTGAAACTGTGGCACCAAAAACTTGGTAATTTACATTTAAGAGGAATGAAAAGGATCATATCCATGGAGGCAGTCAGAGGGATTCCAAGGCTGCAAATTAATGAAGGGAGAGTCTGTGGTGAATGTCAGGTTGGAATGCAGACTAGGATGTCACATCCAAAGTCAAGACATCTGACCACCTCTAAGGTGCTAGAACTTCTACATATGGATCTGATGGGACCAATGCAGGTGGAAAGTCTTGGTGGAAAAAGATATGCCTATGTTGTTGTGGATGATTTTTCCAGATTCACCTGGATTAACTTCATTAGGGAAAAGTCTGATGTATTTGAAGTATTTAAGGAACTGTGCAAAAGAATTCAAAGAGAAAAAGAAGGATGCATTGTCAGAATCAGAAGTGATCGTGGCAAGGAATTTGAAAACAGTAAGTTTGATGAGTTCTGCTCCTCAGAAGGAATTAATCATGAATTCTCTTCACTCATAACTCCTCAACAAAATGGAGTTGTGGAAAGGAAAAACAGGACTATACAGGAATCTTCCAGAGCAATGATACATGCCAAAAGACTTCCTATTCATTTTTGGGCTGAAGCTATGAATACAGCCTGTTATGTCCATAACAGGGTCACCTTGAGAAAGGGAACATCATCCACCATTTATGAACTTTGGAAAGGAAGAAAGCCTACAGTGAAGTACTTCCATGTATTTGGAAGCAAATGCTATATTCTGACAGATCGTGAACAAAGGAGAAAGATGGACCCTAAAAGTGATGAAGGAATATTCCTAGGATACTCTACCAACAGCAGAGCTTATAGGGTATTCAATTCTAGGACCAAAGTTATGATGGAATCTATAAATGTCATAGTTGATGATTACCATGAAGAAACAAATGTCCCATATGATGTTGAGACATTCTTTGAGACTTCAACTCAAAAGGATGATATTCCTAAAACTACTTCATCAAAATCAGAATTAAAGGAAGCTAACAAAGACCCTTCCATCAGAATTCAGAAAGATCATCCTAAGGAACTCATCATAGGAGATCCTAACAGTGGAGTCATTACAAGATCTAGAGAAATCATCACAAACTCTTGCTTTGTATCTAAGATTGAACCAAGAAATGTTAAGGAGGCGTTGACTGATGAATACTGGATTGGAGCAATGCAAGATGAATTGAACCAATTCAAGCAACATGAAGTATGGGAGTTAGTTCCTAGACCAGGAGGAACAAACATCATTGGCACAAAATGGATCTACAAGAACAAATCAGATGTTGAAGGAGGTGTCACCAGGAATAAGGCAAGACTTGTTGCTCAAGGATACTCTCAAGTTGAAGGGGTTGATTTTGATGAGACTTTTGCTCCTGTAGCCAGACTGGAATCAATCAGACTCCTATTGGGAATTTCCTGTCTCCTTAAGTTCAAGTTATTTCAGATGGATGTAAAGAGTGCCTTCCTAAATGGGTACTTAAATGAGGAAGTTTATGTGGAACAGCCTAAACGATTTGTGGATCCAAACTGTCCTGATCGTGTCTACAAATTGAGGAAAGCTTTATATGGCCTGAAACAAGCTCCTGGAGCTTGGTATGACAGGTTGACAAAATTCCTCTCTGACAAAGGATACAGGAAAGGAGGCTTGGATAAAACTCTTTTTGTCAAAAATGGAGGAGGAAAGATAATGGTAGCTCAAATTTATGTTGATGACATAGTGTTTGGGGGAATGTCAGATAAAATGGTTAAACATTTTGCTGACCAGATGCAAGCTGAATTTGAAATGAGCCTCATGGGAGAATTGACCTACTTTCTTGGACTGCAAGTCACACAGATGGAAGACTCAATTTTTGTCTCAAAGCAAGTATGCAAAGAACATTGTCAAGAAGTTTGGGATGGAGAATGCCAGTCACAAAAGGACTCTTGCACCTACTCATTTAAAGTTGTCCAAAGATTCAAGTGGGGTTAAGGTGGACCAAAGCTTGTACAGAAGCATGATAGGAAGTCTGCTATACTTAACAGCCAGCAGACCTGACATTGCTTTTGCAGTTGGATTATGTGCAAGATACCATGATGAACCCAGAGTAATTCATATCAACCAAGTGAAGAGAATTCTGAAGTATGTGAGTGGAACCTACAACTATGGCTTGTTGTACTCTCATGGATGTGAACCAACTCTGACTGGTTACTGTGATGCTGATTGGGCTGATGATAGAAAGAGCACCTCTGGAGGATGTTTCTTCTTAGGAAATAATCTTGTCTCCTGGTTCAGCAAGAAACATAACTGTGTGTCTCTATCTACTGCTGAAGCTGAATACATAGCAGCTAGTAGTAGCTGTTCTCAAATGATCTGGATGAAACAGATGCTTACTGAGTATAATGTCACACAAGATGTTATGACATTGTACTGTGACAATCTGAGTACTATCAACATTTCCAAGAATCCTATTCAGCATAGCAGGACCAAGCATATTGACATTAGACATCACTTCATCAGAGACCTTGTAGAGGAGAAGACGATTAAATTGGAACATGTTGCCACTGAACTACAACAGGATGGCATTTTTACCAAGACACTTGATGCAAATCAATTTGAAAATTTGAGGGGCAAGCTGGGTATTTGCCAACATGAAGAAATTTAGCAATTAATTTTGCTTAAAACAAGGGATGAGAGAGATATTTTAGTTAAGTCTACTCTGATTGGGCTAATCATCTGCTTCTCTATTTCTTTCCAAAATTTTAAGAAGTTGAATAGACATTCATATATCTCCCTCTTCTCGCGTTTCTGCAACAATCTTCAATCTCTCAAACGGAGACTTCACTATTGTGATCGGTGGAATTAGAACTGACTGTTTAATGTTGGTTTCGCGAAATGTCGCGGAAGCAAGAGTCGCCACCGTCTTTTATTTTCTCCAACATGGATATGACAAAAGCACAGCAAAATTCCTTATGAGAATGTTTCTCGGTTTGGGAGGTAGATTTATAGAAAGGGAAGGTGTTAGCACCCTTTCTATCCATGGTTATCCATGGGCTCTTAGATACTTGCTCTTATATTTTCAAAATGTTTGCTTTTCAAATGTGAGTGGGTTTTGAAAAAAGTTTCTTTGAAAGATTTCTGAATAACTCTTGTATCTGTCCTCAAGAGTGTTTGAAAAATTCGTTTTGAAAGCTTTTGAAAGTGTCGGTGTGAAAAGAGTTTTGATTGTTTTTTAGAGAGCAAGTATCCATGAGTCATCTATCTACCCTAAGGAATTAGGCTGTGTAAATGTCCTTAAGGTAATGCCATCCCACCATTGAGAGGTAGGTAGCACCACCGTTGGAGGTGTTCGGGTTAATTCGATTGTAGGGACAGTGTGGTCACCGAAGCAACAGTAGGACACCTTAGAAGCTACCCTTATATCCTTGATCCTTTTTTAATCCGAGGCAACCGTTTCAAGGCAACTGTTTCGAGGCAACTGTTTCGAGGCAACTGGATCATGGACATAAGGACCGCTAAGACGTCCTATACTTGACGACCACGTTTCGAAGGCAACAAGTGAGGTGTACCCTAGAAGTGGTGTGTGTATTTGTGTGTTGTATTCAGTTAATGTTTGTCTTGTTAATTAGTGAGCTACGAGTTGTTTTTATTTACATACATTCTTTCATGCAAGTTTAGCAGTTAAGGGGTGCGGAAAGTAAATTGCGGAAACATAAATCCTACGCTATTACAAGGCGCGGGTCTATACATCGCCGAAAATTACAAAGACCCGTTTTTTAGTAAATAAGTACGGAAATTAAATAAAGCGATAAACCTATTTAACTATTACATTCTCAAAGGCAATTACATAATAATCAAATAAAGTAAATGTGCGCGAATAAATTAATCGGGAATGTCTAAGGGTGTTGACCCTTTTTTTTAGAAAAGAAATTGATTTTTTTTGTCTTTTTTGTAATTAAAATGAAATTAAAGCTAATTAATGACTAATTAATTAATTTAATTAAAAAGAAATATTTTTTTGTTTTTATGTTTTTATGAAATGAAATAAAATTAAAAGTTAACTTTACCTAATTCTAGATCTATTTTAATTATTTAAGAAAGGAATTAAAATTGCCTAATTAAACTATTTTGGTTAATATTTATTTACAAAATAAAATAATAATAATAATAATGTTAATTCTATTTTTTTGATTTTTTTATGAAAATGTGTTAATTATGCTAATTATTAAAAAAAATAAAATAAGGCAAATAAATAAAAGAAAAGAAAATGACAAAACAAAATAAAATAAGAAAAAAGTAAATAAACCCAAGGGGGGTGAGATGGCCTTCATGGAGGTTTTCTGAAGTAATTCTGGCCCAACAACAAGAAGCCTTATTTGACTTTTTTCGGTTGCCTACGCATGCGCTGACTCCAAAGCATAGTACTCTTGCGTTTTGGGCCTTTAGATCTGCCTCCAATGACACTTGGCTTGTTGGATGGGTGAGGCTTATGGTGGAAACTACTTGAGAAACTGCACAAGAACGCGTTAACAAAAATGATATGAGAATTATGGGGGACCTGGGAAGAACTTACAGCGCGGTATGAGCCTCAGGACTTGGCAAAGGTTGCTTTAGCCACGTGCTTGTTTTGATCTGAAGATGCTCGCAACTATGTTTTAGAACTCTCACTTTTTGAATAATTTTTGGTTTTGCTCTTGGCCGTTTCTGCACACACTCTCTTTTGAATGAGGTTGGGAAGGCTTGTATATATAGTAATGTAAAGTGTATCAATAAGAATAATGGTCATTAAGCTTATGCAATTATGTTCTTGATTTCCTCCATAACCAACATTGAAACAACTTGCCTTTTGTGTCAAAATTTGAATTTCTTGCTTGGATTAGGCCTTGCACGAATTTGGAAGGTGAGTGATGGTGTATCAAAGCATTTCAATACAAAATATATCCTTTAATTAATTTTCTTGATTTTCATTTGAATTTTAAAGATTTAAAATGATTTAAATCAAATAAAATTAAATAAAAATGGAAAATTAACTTTTAATCTTGAAATAAATTGTGGGACACGTGGGAGGCATGGCCAAGCTGAAACAAGTGGAAAAAGTGGGCCTCTTTTGTCAAAAATGGAGTTTCAAGGATAATTGACTTTGGCCATTTCACAAAAATTTCCCAACTTCTCCAATGCATATCTTGCTCAATTTTAAAGCTATGAACATGTTCTTGGACATTTTGGAAAGGTCTTGAAATCCTCTAACCAATGTCTTTGGTCCCATGTCATTTTGATTTACCAATATCAAGTTATGGTCTTTGACTTGAAGTGCCTTTTTGTTGACTTTTGAAAATGACCTATAATGTTGAAATTGATAACTTTTTGTGAGAGCATTTCTTGGACTTGGAATGTGAAGATGAGTTGTAGGAAATGTCTTCCCCTTCAAGATGAGCATTGGATGGGATTTTTCTAATGAACCATGAAAACGTTATGCCTTGGTCAAGTTACAGTTGACTTTTCAGCTGTCCAAAAATAGAAACTTTTGCATCTTGAGACTTTTTGAGCCATGCTTGTGGAATCATGATCAAGAATTGATCAAATGATGATTGTGGCTTCAAAATAAGATGTTGACCAAAAATTTTGACTTTTGACTGCCAAATGACTATTTTGCCCCTGCAGTTGACTGAGGATCAATTAGGGTTTTTGACTGTGCAACTTGACCTTGTGGTCCTTGAAACTTGGCATGTAGATACTTGACAATGTGTATGAGCATATGGGACTTGATTGAGCCCTTGAAAACTTCAACTTCCTTGCAAGAACCAAAATCCTAGTTTGACTGGCTTAGGAGGATGGTTGACTGTGTAGCCCTTGAGTAGACCTTGAACCATTTGAGGTGATGCTTGGCAAAACTTTGAAGATTATGGGAGGGAAAATTTTGGGGTACAACAACTATCACTGTTACCTGTTTTCTAAAACACTCAAAATGTCTCAACTATCCATGTCATCATCCTCTTCAAAGGCGACTGCTTCTTCCGCATCCTCTGATCGAGAACCTAGGGCAATCACAAACTGCATGGATTCTGATGTTCTGGAGATAACCCCTCTTCGTGAACTGGCAGTTGACCCCTCTAAGGTCAAGAAGCTGCGAACCAGACATGCAAGAAGGTCACAAGCCTCTTCATCTGGTAAATCCTCTCAACCATCATCTTCTGTTCCTCCAGAAATAGCAAATAGGGAAGGTTCAGTTTATGTTCATCAAGCTATAGCTAGACTTGTCACTAGGATTCTAAATGAGAATCACTATGTACCTGGCATTTCTGTACCTTTGAATCAAGAATCTGTTAGTCCAAATGTTGAAATGAATCCAGATGTCACTCAGAATGTTGAGACACCTGATGACAACATTAGGAAATCTCCTGAAAATCGTGATGATCACCAGAACCCTACTAAGAAGGATGTTGAACCCCCGGTTATTGATGTTGATGAAGAATACTCTGACAATGAATTAATTGCCAATATCAACCCTAGCATAGCTAGAAGGATGATGAACAGAAAAGGAAAGCATGATGCTGCCAAAAGCCTCTCCAAAGAGAAGACTGCTGATGTTGTTCATAAGAAAACCAGGTCTGAGAACAAGACTGGAGTAGAATCTGTGAAGGCTGGATTATCAAAAGAGAAAGGGAAGGTGAAAACTCGAGTACCTGCTAGTAGTCTCTCAAAACCTTTGAGACAACCAATAGCAAAGAAAAGGAAGGAGCTTGAACCCTCTGAATCGGATGAGGAATCAGAAATTGAGTTTGATGTTGAAGACATTCCTCTCAAAAGGAAACTCTCTTCAAGCAAAATGCCTAAAGTCCCTGAAGTTACCACTGACAACATCTCCTTTCACCATCCTGAGAATGCAAACAGGTGGAAGTATGTATGTTTGAAAAGGATCGCCTTGGAAAGAGAGCTGAACAACAGTGCCATGGAATGTAAGGAGATCATGGATCTAATCAAAACTGTTGGTCTAATAAATAATGTGGTAAAGTTTACCAACTGCTATGAAGTTCTTGTCAAAGAATTCATAGTAAATTTATCTGATGGGTGTGCTGATGGAAAGTCAGCTGATTTTAAGTGTGTATATGTGAGAGGAAGGAAGGTAAATTTCTCTCCCTCTGAAATAAAAAAATTCCTAGGAAGACATGATGATGCTTGCCCTGAGCTAGAGGTTACTGACAACCAAGTGTGCCAAACCATCACTGCAAATCAAGTCAAGAGCTGGCCCTTAAAAGGGAAGCTGAATGCAAGCAAGTTGAGCATGAAGTTTGCCATTCTGCACAAAATTGGTGCAGCTAACTGGGTTCCCACCAACCATAAATCAACCATCTCCACAGGCTTGGGAAGATTTATTTATGCTGTTGGAACCAGGACAAACTTTGACTATGGCAAGTATATCTTTGATCAAACATTGAAACATGCTGGAAGCTGTGCTATTAAAGGCCCTATTGCCTTTCCCTCTCTCCTATGTGGTATAGTCCTTGCTCAGTATCCTGACATTCTAGTTGAAAAAGATACTGTTTGCAAAAGAGCCCCTGCTCTTGGGTTGCACTATAAGCTATTTCAGGGAACACATGTCCCTGACATTGTCATGACATCTGCTGAGACATCAATTGTCAAATCTCATTCCAAGAAAACTGATGTTATAGCTGTGCTGAAGGAAACCTGCAAAGAGCTTGATACAAGGAAAAGGACTCTTGAGGACCTGATTGCTAGACTAGAACAGGAGGAGATTAAAGGACAAAGAAGGGAAGAGGATGTTGCTGAAGACCAGCTTAATGCTGAAGATATTGCCTCCTCTGAAGATGACAGTGCTTGAAGATCAGTGTAGTTGACAAGTTTGCTGCTGGTACCTGTTGCTGCAAATGACTTTTGATTTTTTTTTCTCTTTGTGTTTTTATTATTCCTTTTGGATGACTGTATAACCTAAAAGTACAAGTATCTTTGGCCTATTTATGGCTAAAGAGGGGGAGAAGATTTTGTGATAATTTTGGTAGAATTAGACTTGGTAGATATTATTAATTATGCTGCTTTCTAATCTCTGAATGTTTAGGGGTTTTAGCCAAAAATTTGCCAAAGGGGGAGTTTGTAAGTGTTTAGTTGTTGGCATGTTTTTTGGTAAAACCAGTTGTGTAAATGTCATGACTGATGTCATAACATTCTGGGATACTAGGTACATTCTGCAGAAAAAGAATGTCATACAGGAGCTGCTCAATATGAGTGTTTAGCTGATCATTATGCAATGATCATATTTATTGCATTCTACCAAAATCAGTAAACAAGATTCTTGTTGTCATAACCAATGTTAAGACATCCTGTACTGATCTAACAGTTATGCAGATTTGTTATTTCTGACAATTTTCAGGAATCTGGTTTATACAGTTCAGATCAGAATCTCACGTGGACATTAGGTTAACTTTGCTTAACCCTAATCTGGTTGTTAAAGACCTATGACCAAGTCTTGAGGTTAACCCTAATTAACCCTAGCTATTTTCGTGGAAGCCCTAACTGAAGAATAGTTGCCTATATATTTCTCATGAAGACTGTTGGTGAAGCATACTTTTACAGAAGATCAATAAGGGACTGTATAGTTGTAACTACTGTGAGCCAATCAATTATCATTGTGATAAGTGATTTGGAGTAGGATTTGGTTGTAAGGGTTGTGTATCACTCGAAGCTTTGAAGCACGAGTGTTTGTGTTACTTGATTAAAGCTTTGAAGCAAAGTCAAGTTAGGGTTGTGTATCACTCAAAGCTTTGAAGCACGAGTGTTTGTGTTACTTGATTAAAAGCTGTGAAGCAAAATCAAGTGTATGTACTGAAGAGTGTCTTCATAATTTCATTAGTCAATTATTTAGTATCACTGCTGTGATTGAGGGGGAGTGAGTAGGAACTCAGGTTTAAGTTGAACTTAGATTGAAGTTGCATTGGGTAGGTCTTAAGTGAAGGAGATAAACTGGTTGGTTTATTCCTGAATTAATATCTCTTATAGTGAATTTCCTCCCTGGCTTGGTAGCCCCCAGAGTAGGTGTTGTTACACACTAAACTGGGTAAACAATTGACTGTGTTCTTTACTGCTTTTAGATTTACTATCTTGAAGAATGTCAGATATAGTGTCATAACATTCACTGTGACATTAAGTATCTGCTGCCAGAATTTCAATCCAAAAATATTTTTATAATTTTTTGCATTTATTTGGTATTTATTTTATTTATTTCCACCATAAAAATGTTTAAATACTTTATGTTATTTTGTTTAAATCTAAAAATAATGTATAAAAATATGTTTATTTTCATTTTTATTTTTATACACATTTGAAAATACTTTCTTGAAATATATACATTTTAGTAAATAATTTATTTCAATTTTTTACACATTTAATATATTTAATGTATAAATATACTTATATATTTTGTCTTATTAAATAATTAGGTCAAAAATACAAAAAATGTTACATTTTCATTTTTATTATTATTTTGGACCAAAAATGTCATTTTCACAATATACTTTTATTTTTTTTATAAATTAGTATATTATTGCACATAATTAATAAATAATATTATTTATTAAGAATTAGGGTTTCTTGCCCTAAATAGGAAAAATAATTTAAATTGATCTTCTTTATTTTACTTTCCACATTGAAAATTACTTTTTACATACTAAAAAAATTTTGGCATAATACATTTTAGGCTTAAATGCAGTTTTGACCCCCCTAGTTTAAGGTTTTTGGAGTTTAGATCCCCCTAGTTTAAAAGCCAGGTTTCTAGTCCCCATAGTTTTCAAATTTGGGATTTTTGAAGCCCCCCTCCATCTGGCTGCCCAAAAAGTTTTCAAATTTGGGATTTTTGAAATCTCGTACGGGCGGATGGAAGAGGAAATTATGTTAAGCAATTTGGGATTTTCAGAAAATATGAATTATGAAATTAAAAATTCATTTGGAAATTAATATCACTTATTTAAATGTTTAAAAAATATTATTCTAAATAAGAAATAAGAAAATAATACGTGGCATTACTCTCCCTGTGCCATGTCACATGGAGGGGGCTTCAAAAATCCCAAATTTGAAAACTTTTTGGGCAGCCAGATGGAGGGGGCTTCAAAAATCCCAAATTTGAAAACTATGGGGACTAGAAACCTGGCTTTTAAACTAGGGGGATCGAAACTCCAAAAACCTTAAACTATGGGGGTCAAAACTGCATTTAAGCCTACATTTTATTTACATTTATTTATTGTATTTATTTCAATTATTGTACATTTAAATATTGTATCTTGTACATTTGATATGGTTGTAATAACTTAAAATTTATTTTCTCGTCAAATACTCCCAATTCAAATTTGTACCCCCCCCCCCCCTATATCATGTTGTAATAGTGTAGCATTTAAATTCTCGTACATTTAAAAGCTTTCAATTATGCCATGTTTAGACCTAGGGTCTGTATGCAAATAAAATCAACAATTAGTTTGACCTAATCCAAGATAACATGCATGAAAAACAAACACAATGCACACTTGCACCCCTAGGGTTTCATCCACTTGTTGCCTTCAAAAATGGGCCATGGTTGCATGTTGAGTACTTTGGCAAAGCAAAAACAAACAAAAAGATCATAGTCCCTCGATGACGCTATCTGAGCTGCCTAAACAAAATGATCAAGTCCCTCAAGAAAATTGCCAAAGATACTTGACACAATTGCTATCATGGTCTATACGATGACCCGCGCCTGTCCCGTTAAACATCCTAACATAAGGTTATTCACCAAATACAATGGTGAAACAAAACTGTTAAAAGGGTTAAAAGCATAAGAAAGATCTTTGAGTAAAATAGGGTAGATAGCTCTTAGTTACTTGATCAAGCTTGCAAAAACATCTTTGCTACTTTTCAAAACACACTCCACAACACAATTTCAAAACCCTACTTTCAAACATTGAAAACCTTTTAAAAGACAAAAACACCTTTGTATACATTCAAACAAGAATCATTACAAAGGTTGCCATAACGATGGCCTCTTTTCAAAACATTTTCCAAAAATCACATACAAAGCACCATTTCAAACAATTGAAAAGCACCATTTCAAACAATAGAAATGCAAAGCAAGTGATCTAAGTAAGTAACTAAGAGCCCATGGATAACCATGGATAGAAAGGGTGCTAATACCTTCCCTTTCTATAATCTACTCCCCGAACCCAAGAAAATATCTCAAAGGTCTTTCCTGTGTTTTTTGACCTTTCCTTAGGATAAAATAAAAAGTCGGTGGCGACTCTTGCTAAACCGAAACATTTGCGAACACAAACGCAAAATCCCAAGTCAGTTCTCCCACCGTATCACAGTATATCAGGAAGGAAAGAATCTGGAGATGCGTCTTCAAACACCAGAAAAGACTCATTTTGGATATGCATCTTTGAAAAAGCTTCATTTTCTAGTTCAATAGCAGAAACATCTCTTGCACTTGCCTTAACCATTCAAAAATCATCCAAATCATTCAAATGACAGAAATATCTCATACACATTACCTATTTCGAATGCTAATACTACCTAATGCATTAAAAGTTACATATTTTACCTAATGCATAAATAAAAACTAAAAATAAGCTAAATGAGTAACTTACTCAAAAAGTGTTGATGAGGATGAAAAATGTTGAATCTAGTAGGTAGAGTGAGTTGGGATTGGTAACACAGAAGTAGAGATTCTTATGTTGATTGAAAAGAAGACGGGAACAATGTTGCTTACGAGCTCTAATTAGGATGAAAATTTTTCTGATAATAAAGAAGGAGAAGAGAGAGAGTTTGGCGCGAGGTTTAATTACATTTACCTCGTTTGGAGATGCATCCCCGAATGAATTTTTTTAAGAAACTATGTATTATGAGATGTATCTCTAAAAATAAGGGACACTTTTGACATTTCACCAAAAGCCTGGGAGAAGGTAACAAAGTGGAAAAATAAAGAGAATTTCTCTTTCCATCTTATAGTGAAAAGAAAACCTTACGCATTTCTTAAAATGCCCCTGGAAACCGAAAATATATTTCCAGTGCGCATCATTTTCTGTTAAACTTATCTAAAAACCAAAAATACATTTGTGGAACAAACTGAAAATGTATTTTCGGCTTTTGTGTAGACATTACCAAAAAGTTTTATGCTGGCAGGTGGGTCAGTTTACGCATTGTTTCACATTAAACATAAAGACGTATACAATAAAACATACTACAAAGACATGTAGACCAAAGACATATATAAATAGATATCAGTAAACAGTACAAAAGGTGCATGTAGTCAATATAGGGGCAACCAAAAATCTTATCCAAATACAATAAAAAATGCGATAACCAAAATACATATACAACATCAAAGACTATTGGGTATGGCGGACTCTGAGTCGGCCCGTCACCCTCCCGACGTTCCTCCATTAGGAAATAAACCTTCATCAATACCCTCCTGGGAAATCTTCATGACATGACAACACTTAGGCAACATATCAGTGGCATGATCAAAATGTGCCTGCTCCTCATCTAGAATCTCTTAATGAGCTGGCATCGGTGGGTTTCCTGGAGAATCTTGCACCAGGTATGGATGGGACACCCTAAAGAACCATATGATATAATTTTCCATGTAGCTCTAGTCGTCTGGAGCAATGGTACTGCGGGCCTCATCTGGAACAAGATGATTCACATAATCATCAAACAAGGCATTCATATCCCTACGTTTCACCAGGGGAAGAGCAGATACATCAGGATCTTGGGGAATATATTGGGTGTACCCGAACTGACGCATGACGCGCTCAGGCATATAAGCAGTTGTCTTGCATGACCTACAAGCCAGCCATCCTGTAAACAATGCAACATCATCAAATGGTATCGTGTCACGATGGTTGTGGTATGAATGAACGTGTATGTCCATAAACACTAGTCGGTCGATATACACCCATAATGGTTATGTCGCCTGGTTCCCTCGAAACAGGTCATATGCAGTGGCACGCGACTTAACTTCAATATAATCAGTAGCTAGTGACCAACCCGAGATGCAAGAGAAGTACATTAGGATCCTGCCCTGAAATAACAATAATTCTTAATTAGTAATGGAATCACAATAATTAACAAAACGCCATGAAGACTATGAAATTTTACTGTCAAGAGCGTGATGCTACTGGTCATCGCTTCGTCTTCCACTTACATCCTTCACACAAAATTCATATACAAGTACACCTAACAAGCTGCACCCAGGTTCCACTAGTGAATCTGATCAAAATCATCAAATTACCCTAGGTACATCACATATGCGTAAGTGGCACTACTGTCCATAAAAATATGTGTCCCAAACAGAAACAAAAGGTTTGCTCTTATAGCAAACCTCTGGTGTAAGCTAACCTGCTCGGGATCACCATCTGTGTAACACCCCGAGTTTTAGATTAATTATTTAATTAATTAATTTAGTATGATTATATGAGTCTATGTGAAGTAGATGGTGTTTTGATGTTTTGATGCTTATTTATGATGTTTTGGTGCCTTGTGTGAGTCCTTGTGGTGGTATATGATGTGTATTCATGATGCAATTATGATGCAAATAGTGATTATTTGATGAATAAGGTGTTTAAGATGATGAGTTATGTGGTGTAGGATGAGTTAGTAAGAAGTTTTGGAATTTAAATAATTATTTTGGAATTATTTAGATTTAATAGTGATTAATTGGAATTATTTGGATTTTACGTAATTAGAATAATAGAATAATAGAAGTGTAGAGAAAATAAGGAGAATATGGTAATTAGTAGAAAGCATGAGGGCATGATGGTAAACGGTATAATACTAAGTGAGGGAAATTTTTGAAGATATTAGGGATCCTTGTGATAACTAAGGGAAAAGAGAATTGTACGATCATTTGGTACGATCGAGATATTGGGAGAAGAGCAAAGGAGAAGCTAGGGCACAAGGAGACATGGAGGCAAAGAGGAATTTGTAGAATGAGAAGAGGAATTGAAATCTAACAATAATCATAAGGTAAGGGGTGAATGGATTCTCTAATTGGAGATCTTACATGAGAAGGTAGTGAGGGTTCCTTTCCCTCTTAGGTTGTTTTATATGATTTATGCATAATTTGTTTGGTTTGATTGAATTGATGTGTTGTATATGATTATACATGGATCTGTGATGCTATGTTGTGATTGTTGTTGTGAGTGTGTTGTTATGATTATTGTTGCATAAAACCCCAATCTAGAACCTATAAGTAATGAGAATTAGGATTTGAGGATTTTGGATGAGGATTTAATAAAATATAAGATGAATAATAATACCCAAATGATGTATAATTTATGTAGAAACATAGGATGATAATGGATGACGAATCATTATGATTAGATGATGTTTTAGGACCTATAAGGTAGTGAAATCGCAGAAAAATCACAGAAAAATTCAGCATAAAACAGCATGCGTCAACTCAAAGAGGTCATGCGTCGAATCATGCAAGTTCAAGACTCAGTATGTGTCAACTCATTGGGTCGACCTAAGCATACCCAGGCAGACAGAGTACCTATGCATTGACTCAAAGGGGGCATGCGTCGACTCAAGCAATCCAATTTTTTGACAGATTTTTCTAAAGGCCGTAACTTTTGAACTGTAACTCCATTTGATGCGCCGTTCGAAGCATTGGATAGATAAAACCATAAACATGAAGTAGGTAGAATAAAATAAAGATTTAGAAGGATAATTCTAGTAATTGGGTTAAAATATGAATTATTCCCCGTTGTTACACCAAAACAGTGGGTTGTTTTCTTGCAATGTTCTTTTGTCGATGATGTCGGTATGAGGCAATGTTGGTGATTATGATGAGGATGATGCAGATGGCTTAAATTACCATGGTGATGAAGTATTATTCCTTGTGGTTGTATGGTTTCACATTGTTGCATGTTCATATTGCATGCATTCATGGATGAGGGCTTATGCCCTGGTGTTGGCCTAGATTGGCGTTGCGTTGAGGGCTTATGCTCTGTTATTGCCCAATTGGCATTGAGTTGAAGGCTTATTCCTTGATGGTACCACATGCATGTTTATGTAGGACTATTGAATTGCATAAATACTAAATTAATGTTGTATGATGTGATTATGGTTATTTGTGATGCATTTTCTGTATGTTGTGATTTACTACTCCTTAGCATGTTTTATTTCACTGTGTAATTATTAAATGAAATTCTCACCCATTTTATGTTGTTGTGTCTGTACTCTTTGGGAGTATAGATAATCAGGTACCCAAGTAGTGCTTGAAGTGATGTTACCAGATCGAGTCTTAGGAGTCGCTCTGATATATAACACGGGATTTGGGATTTTCATTATGTTTTGCATGATTTCAAATGATGCACATTTTCTTTTAAACTTATGATGGACCATGTATTGTGGATTTGAATTGTTGTTAAGGCTATAATTCCATTGAACTACTTTTATGTTGATTTTCCGCTGCCGAATAACCATTTTTGGATACATGAAGTAATAAAGTATTTTGAGAACTTTATGGATTTTATGATTTATGTGGCATCCTATTGTGAACTCTGGTTCCTTTGTCCTATATTTCATTATTAATATTCATATGGGAAAATGGGATGTTACAATTAGTATCAGAGCAGGTTGGTCCGGCCGGCCAGGTTGTCTAATGATGTTTGTTTCTTAGTGTGTGAAATGTGTGTGAAACACTGTCGATACATGCTTGTTTTTCTAACTATTTATTTGCAAGGGTTGGTTTGAAACAATTGGGGGAGAAGCTTTTGCTTCTCTGAGATATTTCAGGTATGGGAGTTAGTGTAATACACT
Organism: Vicia faba; assembly: GCA_948472305.1. Classification (NCBI taxonomy): domain Eukaryota; kingdom Viridiplantae; phylum Streptophyta; class Magnoliopsida; order Fabales; family Fabaceae; genus Vicia; species Vicia faba. The sequence continues at coordinate 733,692,830 of OX451739.1, forward strand.
GCTGAGTTACAATGAGCGCAAGTATTGTTGAAGCTATGTTGTTTTTGGAAACTGAAGAGAGTGTGAATTCATGATTTTGTCTGCAGGTCAAGTTGGGATGTCTTCAGAAAGAATAATCAAGTATTTTTGATGTTTTCTTCTCGGAGAATAAAGAGCAATGTGACGGTTAGTGATATGTCAGTGTTGTGTGATTCCTGATCTTTTTCCTATAGATATTTGTAACTTGCCTCCAGAGTGTGGATCCGAGTTCAGTGACAGTAGAGAACTGGTGTTTTTATCTGCCAAGCAAGTAGGATAACCCTTGGGATATGAGGCTTGGAGGTTTGCATGTTTGTGACAACAATTGAATGAGGTCGTATGTGGATTATCGACCATTGAGTAAGGTAATGGGTGAGATTAATTATCCACTTCAAGGGATTCATGATTTGATGGACCAACTGTTAGGCGAGTATGTCTACATATAATCGAATTGAGAAGGGTTACCTTCAGATTCAAATGAATGGTGAGGATAGTTAGAGGATAGATTTTAGAACTCGTGTAGGCATTACAAATATTTGGATTAGTTTGTTGCGGTGTTTATTGAGAACATTATGAGTTAATCTAAGTTAGAATAAGTGAATATCGAACATTGTGAATTACAATGTTGAAAGGGAAGAAACTTTATGCTAAGTTGTCAAGGTTTAGATCATGGTATGAGGAGGAGAATAAGGCTATCTCATCCGATCCTCGCGTTCCCAAGTCCAACTCTCACCATCTGGTCTACCCCATAACACCTTCACTAAGTAAATCTCTTTGCCTTATAATTGCTTCACTTCTTGACCTTCTATTCGCATTGGCAACGTCTCAATAGTAAGGTTATATCTCACTTGTACATCATCCATCTGAATCACATGCGAAGAATCTGGCATATACTTCCTCAATTGAGACACATGAAATGCATCATGTAAATTCGCAAGTGACGATGGCTAAGTAACTCGGTAAGCCACCTTAGCTACCTTCTCTGATATCTGATATGGTCCAACAAATTGCGGCATAAGTTTCCTCGATTTCAACGCTCTACCGACACCGGTTACTGGAGTAACTCAAAAAAATACATGATCATCTTTCTTGAACTCAATGTCCTTTCTCCTCTTATCATGGTAACCCTTATGACGACTTTAAGAAGCATTCATCTTCTCTTGGATCATATTTATCTTCTAAGTTGTTTCTTGCACAACCTCAGGTCCGAGCACAACACTCTCATCTGACTCATACCAACATAATAGAGTTCTACACCTCCTACCATACAAGGCTTCATACGGTACCATCCCAATACTAGAATGGAAACTATTATTATAGGTAAACTCAATCAAAGACAAGTGGATGTCCCAAGCACCTCCTTGTTCCAACACACAAGCCCTTAATAAATCTTCCAAACATTGGATAGTCCTCCCCATCTGATCGTTCGTTTGCGGATGATATGTAGAACTCAACGTCAACTTAGTACCAAAAGCATTCTACAACCCGTCCAAAATTTCTAAGTAAACCTTGGATCTCTATCCAACACAATACTCGAAGGTATTCCATGTAATCTCACAATTTCTTCCATATACATCTCAACTAGCTTCTTCAACGGATGCTCGATCTTCGTTGGCAGAAAATGCACTGACTTAGTCAACCTGTAAACTATTGCCCAAATCGAATCATTACCTCTAACACTCTTTAGAAATTACATCACAAAGTCCATGGAAACAATACCCCATTTCCACTCAGAAATACTCAACGATTGCATAATACCCATCTACTTCTGATACTCATATTTCGACTTCTGACAAGTCAAATAAGCATAAACAAAATTAACAATTTCCTTTTTCATACCCGGCCACCAAAATAACTTCTTCAAGTCTTGATACATTTTCGTAGAACCTAAATGAATACTCAATCCACTTCTATGTCCTCCCTTAAGAATACTCTTATTAAGTTCTGGAACATCTGGAACACACACTCTATCACAAAACCTCATCGCACCATTCTCGTCAATTATGAACTTATCTCCTTTACTTGGTTAATTAAAGTCAATTGATCAACCAACTTTAAATCAAACTTCTGACCTTCTCGGATTTCCTCTATTATACCACTAGTCAGCTTTAACATACCGAACTTCAAACTATCAGGAGTTTCTACACACACCAAGCTCATATTTTGGAATTGTTTGATCATCTCCAATTCTGGAACCATGAGCATCGACACATATAACAACTTCCTACTCAACACATCGGCAACTATATTTGCTTTATCAGGATAGTAACTCAAATAAAAGTCATAATTGTTCAGTAATTCAAGCCACCTTCCCTGTCTCATGTTTAATTCCTTCTAGTCGAACAAATACTTCAAACTCTTATGATCACTAAACACCCCAAGTTTAGAACCAAAAAGATAATGTATCTAAATATTCAACATAAACACCACCGCTGTTAACTCTAAGTCACACGTAGGGTAATTCCACTCATGAACTATGATTTATCTAGAAGCACAAGCAATAACTTGTCCATTCAGCATTAGCACACCACTAAGTCCCATCTTAGACGCATTCATAATACACTACAAATGACTCACTCGGATTAGGCAAAACCAATACCGGAGCAGTCATCAATCTCTTTTTCCGTTCTATAAAACTTTCTTCGCGTGCAACATCCCACACGTAAACCTGGCCCTTTCGAGTCATCTGAGTCATTAGTAACGCCAACTTAGAAAATCCCTCAATGAATCTTAGGTAGTAACCTGCTAACGCAAGAAATCTCTGAATCCCAATTGTAGATTTAAGTGTCTCCCACCACAACACTGCATCGACCTTAGAAGTATCTACCATAATTCCACCATTAGAAATCACATGGCCAAGAGAACTCACTTCCTTCAACAAAAATTCACACTTCGACAGTTTCTCATACAACCAGAAGTCTCCAAATTGTTCAATAAGTCTTAACTCTTTCACAGTCACTTATCCATTAGGTTCACCCAAAATGATGAACGAATATTCCCTTGATGGAACGTTAAACACTTAACACACCATTAAGCTGGTAAGACAAGTCTATCACATCCAACACGATACTGTCTACTATCAACAAGAGATCAAGGGTGATCAGTTCCTTAATTTTTCAATAGGTATCTTACAACTATGATAGCGCATAAACCATCATTACTAAACTAGAATAGTGTTTCTTTAAAACTTATACTCAAAGTTACCTAAAGCACCATGTTCCAATTAATATTTGTCATTATAATCATTCTTACTCGGCATAATTTGTATCTCAATGCGCTCCTCTAATATCTCCATAATCTCCCTAATGCCAAACATCTCATTCCTTCAATTCATTCATTTACAACATATCATACTTGACCTCGTCATAAACAAGTTGCGACAATAACTAGTTAAGCCTAAGAAGCTTATAGTCTTTGTAACCGACTTTGGAGTCTCTCAATGTAGAACCATACATGCTTTGGATGGATCCATATATACCATCATTCGAAATAACATGCTCAAGAAAATAATGTTGTTTCCGTCAGGTAATTTTCGAGGACGAAAATTCTTTTAAGTGGGGAGAGTTGTAACACTCTGAATTTTAGATTAATTAATTAATTAATTAATTTAGTATTATTATATGAGTCTATGTGAAGTAGATGGTGTTTTGATGTTTTGATGCTTATTTATGATGTTTTGGTTCCTTGTGTGAGTCCTTGTGACGGTATATGATGTGTATTCGTGATGCAATTGTGATGCAGATAGCGATAATTTGATGAATAAGGTGTTTAAGATGATGAGTTGTATGGTGTAGGATGAGTTAGTAAGAAGGTTTGGAATTTAAATTATTTTGGAATTATTTAGATTTAATAGTGATTAATTGGAATTATTTGGATTTAAGTAATTAGAATAATATAAGTGTAGAGAAAATAAGGATAAGATGGTAATTAGTAGAAAGAGTGAAGGCATGATGGTTAATGGTATAATGTTAAGTGAGAGAAATTGAGGAAGATATTATGGGTCCTTGTGATAACTAAGGGAAAAGAGAATTGTATGATCATTTGATAAGACCGAGATATTGGGAGAAGAGCAAAGGAGAAGCTAGGGCACAAGGAGACATAGAGGTAAAGAGGTATTTGTAGAACGAGAAGAGATATCGAAAGCTAACAATAATCATAAGGTAAGGGGGTGAATGAATTCTCTAATTGGCGATCTTACATGAGAGGGTAGTGAGGGTTCCTTTCCCTCTTAGGTTTTTTTATATGATTGATTCATAATTAGTTTGGTTTGATTGAATTGATGTGTTGTATATGATTATTCATGGATCTGTGATGCTATGTTGTGATTGTTGTTGTGAGTGCATTGTTATGATGATTGTTGCATAAAACCCCAATCTAGAACCTATAAGTAATGAGAATTAGGATTTGAGGATTTTGGATGAGGATTTGATGAAATATAACATGAATAATAATGCCCAAATGATGTATAATTGATGTAGAAACATAGGATGATAATGGATGATGAATCCTTATGATTAGATGATGTTTTAGGACCTATAAGGTAGTAAAATCACAGAAAAATCGCAGAAAAATTCAGCACAAAATAGCATGCGTCGACTCAAAGAGGTCATGCATCGACTCATGCAGGTTTAAAACTCAGTATGCGTTGACTCATTGGGTCGACCTGAGCACACCCGGGGCAGACAGAATACATATGCGTTGACTCAAGCAATCCAATTTTTTGATAGATTTTTCTAAAGGCCGTAACTTTTGAACCGTAACCCCGTTTGATACTCCGTTCAAAGCGTTGGATAGATAAAACCATAAACTTGAATTAGGTAGAATAAAATAAAGATTTAGAAGGATAATTATAGTAAATAAGTTAAAATAGAAATTATTCCTCGTTGTTACACCGAAACAGTGGATTCTTTTCTTGCGATGTTCTTTTGTTGATGATACCGGTATGAGGCAATGTTGGTGATTATGATGAGGATGACGCAGATGGCTTAAATTTCCATGGTGATGAAGGATTATGCCTTGTGGTTGTATGGTTTCATGTTGTTTCATGTTCATATTGCATGCATTCATGGATGAGGGTTTATGCCCTGATGTTGGCCTGGATTGACATTGTGTTGAGGGCTTATGCTCTGTTATTGCCCAATTGGCATTGAGTTTAAGGCTTATGCCTTGATGGTACCACATGCATGTTGATGTAGGACTATTGCATTGCATAAATACTTAATTAATGTTGTATGATGTGATGATAGTTGTTTGTGATGAATTTTCTGTATGTTGTGATTTACTACTCCTTAGCATGTTTTATTTCACCGTGTAATTATTGAATGAAATTCTCACCGTTTTGTGTTGCTGTGTCTGTACTCTTTGGGAGTATAGATAATCAGGTACCTAAGTAGTGCTTGAAGTGATGTTATCAGATCGAGTCTTAGGAGTCGCTCTGATATGTAACACGTGATTTGGGATTTTCATTATGTTTTGCATGATTTCAAATGTTGCACATTTTCTTTTAAACTTATGATGGACCATGTATTGTGGTGTTGAATTGTTTTTAAGGCTAGAATGCCATTGAACTACTTTTATGTTGATTTTCCGCTGTCGAATAACCTTTTTTGGACACGAAGTAATAAAGTATTTTGAGAACTTTATGGATTTTATTATTTATGTGGCATCCTATTGTGAATTCTGATGCATTTGTCGTATATTTCATTATAAATATTCATATGGGAAAATAGGGTGTTACAATCAGCCTCTCGTGCATGCCTAATCTCATCCATGAAAACCCTCTTCAAATAACTATATCTGACGTGGGCACCACGGATGAAGTCCCACTCAGTCATGGAACTCTTGAGGGCAACTCCCAAATCCTCTACCAACATATCAAACGCCTCCTCCTTGTCAATCCTTTCATGGTCTTAAAATTCCCCTCTAATCAGAAGATGCAGCAAAGAGGCGACTTCGTCTAGTGTGATCGTCATCTCACCATGTGGTAGATGGAATGACGATGTCTTATGATGCCACCTCTCAACAAAAGTGTTAATCATACCATGATTAACGATGATATAACCACACTCGGCCAAATCTTTAAACCATGTAAGTATCAACATCCCATCAAACCATGGCTCAACAAGGAGTACGAGTTCACTAATCTTCTGCCCATGATTAATAACCTTCAGTGAATCACATTCCTGCATATATTGTTTGACAAAATTCATTCAACGAAATCCATAATAAAACAAATGGAAGAAACAAGTCAAAATCTATACCTCTCCTTCCCATATATGTCTAGCAACATGGTCCATATATATAGGTGTTTTACCCCAAAATTTGCTCTCTTATTTTACTCAACACATGCCCATTGAGGTCCTCAAGTTGCTCAAGGATGCCCAGAAGTTGACCAGACAAATTATCTCCTAAGGCAATGTACCCCAAATTAGGGTTTCCATTTTCATCAGGGTATGGGAGCTCCAAAGGTCCCAAATGATTTCCATGGTCCTAATATTTTTTCAAGATCATCCATGTCAAGTTTTATGCCTTGCGCAAGAGGTTTGCTCAGTCAACTGCTCAGATGCCTGAAAATCAACTGTACTAGGTCAAAAGTCAATTGTGGCCCAATTACAGTCAAACTTCAAGATTTTTGGTAAACATCAACATTTTTAAGTGATATTCATCATTTTATCAAGGGTTGATCATGATTCCCCAAGGAATGCCCCAAATTCATCAAAACCCAAAAGTTGCTAAATTAGGGTTTCTCAGGAAAAGTCAACCAAACTTTGACCAAGCATAACTTTCTCATACTTTATCATAAAGTTTCGATCCAAAGCTCATTTTGAAGAGGATGCAATTCCCTACAACCCATCTTCAGCCCTCAAGTTCAAAATATGCATTCATCAAAAGATAGGAATTTCTACATTATAGGTCCTTTTGAAAAGTAAACAAAAACACCTTTTAGGTCAAAGCTTCTTACATGAACATGGAAGACCCATTTGAGATGAGACCAAAAGGGTTGTTTATAGGACATCTTAATATTTCTAAAAAGTCCAAGAACACCTCTCTAGGGTCAAAATTGGAGGAGATATGCCTTGGTAAAGTTGGCCATTTTTCAAAATTTCCAAAAGTCAAATGTGCTCAAAAATACATTTTTTGTCAAATGGGCTTAGTTTTTCATGATTGAATCTTGCTTATGACATGGTCCACGATCCAAATCAGCACCCACACATCTTTTTATTTATTTATTTATTTTATTTTGATTTTTATCATTTAAAAGTCAAATTAAATCAAATAAATAGCAAAAAATATCAAAGATTTGTTTTGTGATCAGATTTTGGGTGGAATCAAATCCAATTAGGCTGACAAATCATATCCAAAACGTGCAAAACAAATTGAACCAAAATTGGCATGATTTGGCTTGATATAGAAAGATATCATACAAGGATAAAGACCAAATCAAATCTTCATAATGGGCCAAAATTTAGCTCGTTTTTGTTGACCTAATGTATTCCATTACATATATAGAACACATCCAATGCACGGGAAGAATGATTGAAGGTCGTGAAAGCATCAAACCGAACTGAAAAATTTTGGCAAAAAAATGTGGATTGGTTTCAAGCTTAGAGGGCAATCCACGGAAATTCAAGGCTTCCAATCACTTTCTGGATATCTCCTGGAGCTAATAGGATCATTTGCACGCCTCCACAAGCCCAGAATTATCACATAATACTCTCACAGTTTGCTTCTTTTTCAAAATCCGATTACAATGATTCTTGCATCATAAACATGTTTTAATGATATATTTGTGTTTGTTGACATATTTGCAACATATTTGAATGGTTTAATTGATGTTTCAGTGCATATATTGATGATTACCATTACTAGTGTTTGAGGTTCCGTTTTAGGGTTTCTTTGTACAGGTGAGATTGGGCCAAGAAAAGAGTACTATCATACTCGTGAGATCAAAACGAGTTGATCCATGTGCTTAGAATTAATTTATCATGTTTGCTATTGATTTCGGAAGGTTGCAGGTTTGTAGCTATGGAAGATGTCCGTAGGTAAAAATATTGTACATAAAACGACAGACTGAGGAAGAAGGTGATGAGGTGGATGATAACCATTGGCCTGTTTGAATAATAGGCGTGTGTTTTTAGTTGTTTCAGTTATCCACGTTTTTTACATATAATATATTGTTGTTATTATATTATCAATTAAGCAGCACAGCGCAGATGGCAAGGACGTGTGTTTGAAAGTGGGAGGACTTGGGTTCGATCCCAGGTCCAAGCGTTTTCTTTGTTTTCTCAATATTTGATTGTAGATCTAGCGCGTTATGCTTCCAGGCGTCCACCATGCAGCCACACAATCCAGCCAATGGATTCATCTTCAATCTAATCCAACGTCCCAGGCAGCAAAGACCATGGTGCACCCTCCAATCATGGTTACCACTGAATATAACCCAGAGAGTGGGCTGAGCAGCTAATGGGCCTTGATAAATTCAGCATCATACCCCCCCTGGATTGCTATACAGGCCTAATTTCTTCCTTTTCTTTTTATTTTCTTATCTTAATTATTTTGTTAATTATTTTCTTTTTACAAAATAACCCAAAAATCATTTTTTTTATTTAATCAAAAACATCAAAAAAATCATATTTTCCATAAAAAAATATTTATTTCCATAATTAATTAGTTTAATTTAAACTAGGGAAATTTAATTCTTTTTTTCATAATTTAAAATAATTAGAATTAGGGTTAATTTGTACATAACCTAATTTTTCTCAAAAAATAACCTAAGTATTTTTTCAACTAGACTTTAGGTTTTCTAATTAATTCTAGCATTTAATTCGCCGCGCGCATTTTTTTTAATTTCCTTTTTATTATTATTGTAACTGCTCTGAGTTTCTAATAGTAATTAGGGTTTTAAATCCCTCTTCTATTTTACAGTCAAAAATAATTTTGTACCTGCGAAAGCTATGTAATAGCTAGAACTTTAAACTTTCTGCACTTTTAATTCCCGCAAATTATAAACTGTTAGATGTATGCTAATAGGATTGTATGGAAAGAATAATTGAAAATTAAAACGGTAGAAAACCCTAAATGTGAAAAGAAAAATTAACTGAAAAAATTCACTCGCACATGCTCACTCCTAGGGTTTTCTCCACTTCGGTTGCCTTCGGTTAAACGGTCATAAGTATAGGGTTTGTTAGTGGTCGTCCTCTAGCCCCGAAAGATCTCAAATGACCCATTCAGATGTTGCCTCGAAAAAAGATATTTAAGGCTTTAGGATGATTACTAACACCTCCTAACACTGCTTTTGTGATCGTACTTGTCCCTTCAAATGTCCCTTAAAACTCCAACGACGGTGCTACCTATTCCTTAATAATAGGATAGCATTGTCTAAAGGAAAACAAATAGACTTTTTTCGAGTAGGTAGATAACTGTTAGGTACTTGCTCTAAATAAATAAACTTTTTCACACCAAACACTTTTCATACAAAGTTTTCAAAAAACAACTTCGTAACACTCTTGAGGACAGAAACAAGGGTTAAAATGAAGTAAAACAAAACTTTTCAAAAACACAAACACACAAGAAATTTTCAAAAATGAGAAAGTACCTAAGAGCCCATGGAAAACCACGGATAGAAAGGGTGCTAACACCTTCATTTTCTATAATCTACCCCCCCGTACTCAGAAACATCTCGAAAAAGGTTTTTCTGTTCTTTTTCCTTTTCTTGATTGGATAAAATAAAAGTCGGTGGCGACTCTTGCTTACCGCGACATTTGCGAATACAAAATGCAAACCAATATAACAGTCGGTTCTCCCACCGTATCACAGAACTGGTGACTCTGCTGGGGAATATAAAAATAAAGTGTGGTTTACCTTAGGATCTAGGTCATTTTTTAAAATTGCTTTCTTTGTTTGTTTGCTTTATTCTTAAAGGGTTTTGCTTGGGTTACTATAGATTCTACACCCGGATGTGGGGGCATTTTTTAGCTAAACAACAATAGATCGTGGAGACTGTACGGCATAGACCAATATGGTTTAAGCGATGATTGTGTTGGTGTGGCACTTTTGTTGATACCAGTATCCTCTGTGGGGAAACGAGGAGAATACAAAGCCTCCGCGTGGTGTCGTGAAGCACTAACGGACCTTATAACCTTAGTTGAACAAACTTGGCCATTAGAAAGTAGTGAGATAGCTGGCCTCAGTATAGAGCTGAGGATCGGTTGATACTCGATGCTACACTCATTGAGATTGGACTTTCGGGATGTTTCGGCCGCAAGAAAAGATTGCTTGAGCTGAAACAATGTCTGATAAAGGATGATCAGTGATATTAAGATCCCTTTAGAACCCGGTTACATATTTATAGGATAGGTTGAACCAATCCAGCTTCAAGAGGGTATGACCTTAAAACTCAAGCAGGCCTTAAACCTAAGGGCTTGGTGTGATTTGTTTGTGTTTGCTATACATGTGGTTTATCATGACATCATGCATCATAACATAGCATCCATTCTTATTGCACTAACCATTTCAAGGACCAAGGGAATTTATCTTTGTTCTGTTTTGCAGATCATGGCTTCTGTTCGTAGAAACACTACCCGAATCAATTTTGTGAAGATACCTTCCCAACTCAAAGAGTTAGTATCAAGGGTTTCTGAAACTTCTGCGTTCACCAAGAGACATGGTCGACTTCTCAACCTGGTTACTTCAAACTTTGATGAAAATATGATGAGTGTACTCTTTCAGTTCTTTGATACCAAGCACCACTGCTTCACCTTTCCAGACTATCAGTTGGTGCCTACCATGGAAGAGTTCTCTCAGTTGTTGGATATACCCATTCTTGAACAGTTTCCCTTCACAGGTCTGGAAGAGGTTCCTAAGCCAGAAGTCATTGCCTCAGCTTTGCATCTGAAATGGGTCGACGTGGTATCCAATTGGGAAATAAGAAGCGGAGTCAAGGGTTTTCTAGCCAAGTTCCTGATAGACAAGGCCCTGTTGTTTTTAGATGACATGGATTTTCAGGCTTTTAAGGAGGTCTTGGCCCTTCTAATCTATGGGTTAGTACTATTCCCTAATCCAGACTTATTCACATACGTGAATGCTATCAATATCTTCCTCTCTCACAACCCTGTGCCTACCTTGCTCGAAGATATTTTGCACACTCTCCATACTCGTACCATGAAGAGAAGAGGGGTGCTTATGTACTGCATGCCATTGCTGTCGAGGTGGTTTATTTATCACCTCCCTAAGTCTGTACTGAAGAATGAAGAAGGTGTGGGTTGGTCACAAAGGATAATGTCACTCGCTCACATGGATATTCTCTGGTGTTCCCAAGCTATGGAAAATATTGCTATTATTGACCGCTGTGGGGAGTACCCTAATATCCCGTTACTTGGCATCAGAGGGGGTATAACCTACAATCCTTGTTTAGCTCTGCGACAATTTGGTTATGCTCGAAGGGATGGTCCCCATGAGTTACTTATCAAGGGCATTGTATTCAACTATGAGGATGATGTCCAAGAGTATTGCTGGAGGTTCATACGAGCTTGGGGCATGGTAAATAGATCTGGCACCAAGGCTTTGGGGCCAAAGGCTTCTATTCCTATGGAACCCTATCTCCAATGGGTACGAGCTCGCGCCCAGAAACTTAGGATGCCCTATATGGCCGTTTAACCAGTAATTATGGAACCCGCTACTAAATGGGGTATTCCTTACACGATTATCTATCCTGATATGCCCACTGATCTTGGAGAACTACAGAGGTCTTGGATTCAGTTGAAGAAAGAGCAGGATACTTACAGGGATCAGTTTTATGCCCAGGAAAGGAAGGTTTTAGAGCTCACAAAGCAGCTGCATGATGAAAGAAGCCGCAATGTCTATCTCGGCCCGAAGTGGAAATGTGATACGGTGGGAGAACTGACTTGAGGTTTTTGCGTTTTATCGTAAATGTTGCGGTTAGCAAGAGTCACCACCGACTTTTCTTTTATCCAAAAGGAAAGGGAAAAAAGCACAGGAAAGACCTTTGAGATTGTTTCTTGAGTTCGGGGGGTAGATTATGAAAAGGGAAGGTATTAGCACCCTTTTCATCCATGGTTTTCCATGGGCTCTTAGTTACTTTCTAGATCACTTGCTTTTGTTTAAAATTGTGCTTTGTGTGTGTGGTTTTTGAAAGTATTTTTGAAAATGGAACTTCGTAATGGTTCTCGTCTCTATAAGAACACATACAAAGTGTTTGTTTCGAAAATAGTTCAAAGAGGTGTTTGTTTTTGGAAAATAGCAAGGATGGTTGTTTTGAAAATAGAGCAAGTAACTAGAAGTAATCTACCTACTCAAAATGTCTTTCTTATGCATTTCATATTCCTTTGACATTGTTGTCTTACCATTGATTTGGTAAGCAACCCTATCTTTGGATGTAAACGGGACAGGCGTGGGTCATCGTATAACCATGATTAGCAATGTTTGCAAAGTATCTTAGCATTTTTGAGGGACCAAGATCATTTTTGTAAGGAAATTTTGAATAGCGTCGTCGTGGGACTATGATCTTATACTTGTTTGTTTTGCAAAGATACTTCGCATGCGTAATATAGCCATTTTTGTATAAGGTAACCAAGTGGAGAAACCCTAAGGATGCTTGTGTGCAAGTGTGTTATTTTGCATACATTTTGTCTTGTTTTTGAAAGTCATCTATTTGTTGATTTCATCTTGCCATACATCTTATTTACTAGCAATATATGAAAAGCAAGTAAAAAGCGGAAAGTAAAATCTAAGCTATTACATCACTTTAGAGGGATGGGGGTACAATTTAACAATGGGGGTGAAGTAGGAACTAAAATATTACAACCACATCGAATGATAATGAAAATAATGTGAAAACAGTGTAGAATAAAGGAAAAATGCATTTTTGAACTGCTATGTGTCGACCCATGCTGCTATGCATTGACACATAGCTTCTCCTTGCTCCTGTAAAGTGAAATCTGTTCAGTATGAGTCGACCCATAATGGGATGTATCGACTCATACGCCTTTTGCATCAACGCAAAACGCGTATGTATCGACTCATAGGCCTTTCCAGCTTCTGTTTAGTGACTTGAACTCAGTATAGGTCGATGCATGAGGGTTATGTGTCGACTCATACCCTGTATTTTCACTAAGATGGGTCGACACATGTGGATATGTGTCGATACATACTGCCTTTTTCTGCCTTAAACACCATTCTTTGCATACGTCAGTTAGTTTTTAACATATAAATGAATAACATGAACAACAAATAAATGATTAACTTCAAAAATAGTGATTGCTACATCCTATAAACAGAAAAGTTGATGTATGGAAAAGGCAAGGTAAAGATGACTTACCTTAAAAATGCACTTTAGGTTTTGAATCCAAATACCCTTCAAGATGTTGTATGAACCTTAAGGAAGCTCCAACAGGCTGCTAGACTTTCCTTTTCGTTGAAGGTTACTAAACAACCTCTGTGTGGTATGAAATGTTTGGATGGTTTTTAGATGGAATATGCAAAGTGTGAGAGGTTTAAAGGTTTAGACTTCAAAACTCAAGAGTGGAGGTTTTATGGACTGTTATGGCTTTTTGTGAATATGAGATTTTAAGGGTTTATCAATAAAAATTCTGGCTGTTCTCTCTATTTTTTCTAACCTCCTTTTCTAACCCTTTCTCTCTTGCAACTGGCCTCTCTATTTATAGAGAATGTTTGAGACTTCAAAACAACTCCGATTTTTTAATCACATGTTATGGCTAGGTTATATTGTACATGAAGCAAGCTTGAAGATTATAGTTCCAATGCTTTGTACTTTGTTGCATAGAGATGTTGGACACTTTAAGCACGCCCTTCTGATTTTGCATGTTGAGTGTGATTAGAACAACAAGTTAGAGGCTCAAGAAATTGACTTTATGAATAAAGTGAACTTTGCAAGAATGGAAATGGTGCCTTTGTGCCAAAAATGGAAAGATCACTTGGACAATGCTTAAACCAAATGGACCATAGCTCAAACGTTTGTGTAAGCATTAAATTATGGTAAGATTTGCAAGTCACAAGGCCTGCAAAATAAGATTATGCAGCACATCATGCCAATTGGATTATGTGTTCTTCAACAAAGATGGCTTGCAATTCAAGAATGGATGTCCAACTTCAGGCCCTTGAATCTCCTAACTCAAATATGATAAATTCATGCTCTTGGATGTTTTGGAAAGCTTGAAACACCCTCTAAAACTTTCATGTTGACCACTTTTGTTAAATCAAACTGGAACTTGATGAAAATTAGCCAAGAAGTTGGGATAAAAACCTGACCAAAACGGCTGAAGATTTTTCTAAGTGTTTAATGAAAATTCTATGACTTCATGAACTTATAACTTGAGATCTAAGCATATTTAGGAGAAGTTATGTAAAGAAATGTTGTAGATATCATGGAGATCTACAACTTTTAGTTGAAAGTTTCCCTTGAACTGTCTTGCATCTTAGTGAAAGAATGGCATGAAGTAATGAAATTATCATGTATAAAGACACTTAGAAAATTTCTAAGTCTTGGAAGTCTTGACTTTTCAAGTTGACTTTTGACTTTCTTGACTTCTTGATGATCAAGCTTAATATTCTTGAATGTCTTGATGAAATTTGATCTTTGGAATGTAATGTTGACCAAAAAGTCAAAGTTTGACTTTCCAGTATGCAATTGACCATTTCGCCCTTTTGCCAATTCCAAGCCTAAATTGATGTATCAGTGCTGCAAACTTGATGTCATAAAAGATCTTGTGAGAAAATCCTTGAGAAATGAGAAGGCAAATTTTGGGGTACAACAGGAAGCATCCGTGGGATTTTTTATTTTGTTTTCTAGTTTTTTTTAGATTTGTTTTTAATTGTAACGCTTAAAAGGCATGTGAACTTTGAATCTAACTAATAAAAGCTTTGTTTCATTTTGGTTCGCAAAGTGTGATCGGTGGATTTAGAACTGACTGTTTAACGCTGGTTCGCGAAATGTCGCGGAAGCAAGAGTTGCCACCGTCTTTTATTTTCTCCAACATGGACAGGACAAAAGCACAGCAAAATTCCTTATGAGATAGTTTCTCGGTTCGGGAGGTAGATTTATAGAAAGGGAAGGTGTTAGCACCCTTTCTATCCATGGTTATCCATGGGCTCTTAGATACTTGCTCTTATGTTTTCAAAATATTTGCTTTTCAAATGTGAGTGGGTTTTGAAAAGTTTCATTGAAAGATTTCTGAATAACTCTTGTATCTGTCCTCAAGAGTGTTTGAAAAATTGTTTTGAAAGCTTTTTGAAAGTGTCGGTGTGAAAAGGTTTTTGATTTGTTTTTGAATAGAGCAAGTATCCATGAGTCATCTACCTACCCTAAGGAATTAAGCTGTGTATAAGTCCTTTAGGTAGTGTCGTCCCACCATTGAGCGGTAGGTAGCACCACCGTTGGAGGTGTTCGGGTCAATTCGATTATTAGGGACATTATGGTCACCGAAGCAACAGTTAGGACACCTTAGAAGCTACCCTTATGTCCTTGATCCTTTTTAAATCCGAGGCAACCGTTTCGAGGCAACTATTCTGAGGCAACTGTTTCGAGGCAACTGGATCATGGACATAAGGACTTACTAAAACGTCCTATACTTGACGACCACGTTTCGAAGGCAACAGGTGAGGCGTACCCTAGAAGTGGTGTGTGTATTTGTGTGTTGTTTTCAGTTTAACAGTTATCTTTGATCATGCAATTGTGAGCTACGCTTGTTTTTAATTGGCCATACATTCTTTCATGCAATTTAGAATTTAAGAGTGCGGAAATTTAAATGCGGAAAGATAAAAGCTACGCTATTACAAGGCGCGGGTCTATACATCGCCAAAGTACAAAGACCCGTTTTTGATAAAAATGCGGAAAGTAAATAAATGCGGTAAACCTAATTACTATTACATCCTTGAGCAGTTACATAATAATCGATAAGAAAATAAAGCGCGAAAGAAATAAATTGGACGTTCGAGGGTTTTGACCCTTTTGAGAAATTAAATTAAATTAAATTAAGACTATTTAATTATTTAATTAAAGAAAGGAACGTGTTTTTTATGGTTTTTGGTATTTAATGAAAATAAAGAAAAGAATTAAAATTAAAGTTAGTGAAACCCTAGTTCTAAATTATTTTAATTGTTAAAGAAAAAGGTCAAAATTAGGCTAATTAACTAAATTATTTAATTTACATGTTTATTTACAAAAATAATAGTTAATAATAATAATAAATAATGAGGAAGAATTAAGTAAGAAAAAGATAAAATGTCAAAACCTAATTCTATGTATTTTATTTATTAAGAAAATATTGAGTTAAAACCTAAATTAACTAGATTAATTGTTAGTTATTTATTTACAAAAATATGTTAATGGTGAAATTTAATAATAATTAAATATAAAACATTTTTTTTGGTTTCTGATTTTTTATTATGAAAATTAATGAATGGTGAATTAATAAAAATAATTAAAAAGAATTGAAAAGAATTAGAAAGAAAAGAAAATAAAATTAAGAAATATGCAAACCAAGGGGGGGTTTCAGGCCCATATGGAGGTTAGCTGAAGCAATTCAGGCCCACTGAAGCATAAGCTCGTTTGACTTTCCAGCTTGAGTGCGCCTTGGTTGACTGAGGTACACCGTGGACTTCCTTCTGAGGCCCTTGGATTAATCATCATGTCCACTTGGCAGGCCTAAGCATGAGCGTGTATGGTGAACCATTGAGTGAGCGCTGCATGGGAAAGCATTATAACAAAAATCATGAATTAAGTGGGGGGACCTGGGAATCGAACCCAGGTCCCTATACCTGCAAGACACGTCCTCAACCACCAGGCCATTTGCGTTTGTTTGTATACAATATAACAACGAATTATAATATATGAAAAAAGGCAATTATGCTGAAACAAAGAAAAAACGCGCTAATATTTGAATCTCCCAGTAACGTGATGACACGCATGCTTCGTCTTCGTTCTTTCTGCAAATAGAAAACAAGTAGCGGGGGTTTTAAACCCCCACTAAGTGGAACAGTGAATAATAGCGAATAAAAGAGGAGTTAATATAAAAAAGGCGCGATTATCTCAATGAATCAGGCTTCTTGCCATGAGTTCAACCATATTGGTCTTGAGGTCCAATTTTACCATATGTGAAAAGCCCTATTTTGAAGCTTCTGAAACCCTAGGTTTCATCAATGGCAGATTTCGATTCAAGCGGTTTTGTAACAATTAAACTATACCAAACGCTTCAGGAAGATGTTAGTAGCATAAATCAATAATCAAAACACATGAATGATGCGTGGAAATTAAAATTCGATTATGAAATATTTGTGAAGAAACGTGACCCTGTTCTACCTCTTCTTTGAGTATGAGGACCTGTTCTTGATGCCAATAGTTTCCTAGCAATGTCAGTAATGCAATGGAAAAGATTTCAAGCCTTGAATCGTACTGCAAGTGTGATTTCAGTTTCACCACTTTCCTTCAAAATTTGCAAATTGGTTCTCTCTTCTCAGCAGCTTTTTCGTGTCCTGTGGAATAGGGTTAGGTTGTGCATAAGTATGTGAAGCAAATTAGGTCAAGAAAGAGCCCAAAAGTCCATGAATTGATGACTTGAATCTTTGATTGCCAATCATATATTTTCCAATCTTTTTCCATGGAAACTTTGCCAATTATGGAAGATCTTGTCCCCTTGAGATGATGCACGAAATCTTTAGCATATTTGGAGTATATTTGCTGCATAAAAAGATTTGAAAAAGCATTATTTGATATTTTCTCATAATTAAATCTAATTAAATGAATTAATATGAATAAAAATTCAATTAATTAATTAAAAATAAGAAAATAAATCCTTTTAAGCTCAATGGGTCGTGCATAGGCTTTGGGTAATGATTCAAGGAAGAATTTGAGGCCCATTAGCAAATTTGAAGTGTTTTAGGCAAAGTTGACTTTTGAAAGTTCCCAAAAATTTCCCAACTTCTGCAATGCATATCTTGCTCAATTTTGAAGCTATGATAATGTTCTTGGACATTTTGGAAAGGTCTTGAAGTCCTCTAACCAATTCCTTTGGTCCCATGTCATTTTGATTTACCAATCTCAAGTTATGGTCTTTGACTTAAAGTGCCTTTTTGTTGACTTTTGAAAATGACCTATAATGTTGAAATTGATAACTTCTTGTGAGAGCATTTCTTGGACTTGGAGCGTGAAGATGAGTTCTAGGAAATGTCACCCTCTTCAAAATGAGATTTGGATGGGATTTTTATGATAAACCATGAGGAAGTTATGCCTTGGTCAATTTGCAGTTGACTTTTTCAACTGTCCCAAAATAGAAACTTTTGCACCTTGAGACTTTTTGAGCCATGCTTGTGGAATCATGATCAAGAATTGATCAAATGATGATTGTGGCTTCAAAATGAGATGTTGACAAAAAAATTTGACTTTTGACTGTCAAATGACCATTTTGCCCATGCAGTTGACTGTGAAGCAATTAGGGTTTTTGACTGTGCAACTTGATGCTGTGAGTCTTGAAACTTGACATATGGATGCTTGACAATATATATGGGCATGTGGGACTTGATTGGACCCTTGGAAACCTCAATTTCTTTGCCAGAACCAAAACCCTAATTTTGACTGTGTTAGGAGGCAATTGGACTGTGCAACCCTTGAGAGATTTTGAAGCTTGATCTTGGCAAATCTTGAAGAATATGGGCGGGAAAATTTTGGGGTACAACAGTTGCCCCTGTTCAATCTTCTTAGACCTGAGGATGTAGATTGGCTGGCGTGCCTTTCGTGATCCGAAGGTAGAAGATGATTGAACACTAGAGTGCCCAGAAATTTGCACTCACATAGTATAATGTTAGCAGTGTGATGTCGGGAATGGGCTTACAGATGCCATTTGGAGAGATGATGGATAGGGGGATGGGCTTATAGATGCCATTTGGAAGGGTGACAGAACTTTGTCGGGAATGGGCTTATAGACGCCATTTGGAGACTGTTGGTATGTGGATGGACTTATAGATGCCATCTAGGTGTCGATCGCGTAAGAGATTCATTAGCGAGAACTTGCGTACCTGAGAAAGAAAGATAATTACCTGGCCTGTTACCGGTGTTGATCTTCAAACTCTTTATGTAGACGTGCCCTGGCGGGATACAGGAATCGAGTCCGGAATTAGTCATCAACAGATACACCCTGGCAAGATACAGGAATCGGATCTTCAAACTCTTCAGACGTGCCCTGGCAGGATACAGGAATCGAGTCTGGAATTAGTCGTCAACAGATACACCCTGGCAAGATATAGGAATCGAATCTTCAAACTCTTCAGACGTGCCCTGGCAAGATACAGGAATCGAGTCTGGAATATAGTCGTCAACAGATACTCCCTGGCAAGATACAGGAATCGGATCTTCGAACTCTTCAGACGTGCCCTGGAAAGATACAGGAATCGAGTCTGGAATTAGTCGTCAATAGATACACTCTGGCAAGATACAGGAATCGGATCTTCAAACTCTTCAGACGTGCCCTGGCGGGATACAGGAATCGAGTCTGGAATTAGTCGTCAACAGATACACCCTGGCAGGATACAGGAATCGGATCTTCAAACTCTTCAGACGTGCCCTGGCAGGATACAGGAATCGAGTCTGGAATTAGTCGTCAACAGATACACCCTGGCAAGATACAGGAATCGGATCTTCAAACTCTTCAGACGTGCCCTGGCAGGATACAGGAATCGAGTCTGGAATTAGTCGTCAACAGATACACCCTGGCAAGATACAGGAATTGGATCTTCAAACTCTTCAGACGTGCCCTGGCAGGATACAGGAATCGAGTCTGGAATTAGTCGTCAACAGATACGCCCTGGCAAGATACAGGAATCGGATCTGGAATGGCGACAGTTGATAGTAATCATCTTTGTACTGATCTTGGTCCTGAAAAGACAAAACATCAGTTGTATGCAATGTCATGATGTATGAAATGTGTGATGTTCTCAGAATAAATGAGATTGTATGTCCATGATGCGTATGTGCATGCTATAATGTATGAAGATGTGATGTTTATGGATTTTTGTCTAGGAAAATAAATCCTTGACGGGTGCCGGGAAGTCAACTCCTGGGCTTGATGTTGAGGAGTAGAGCTTTGTTTCTGCTGGGGATGATAATTGCAAGTATGAACTGGTAGGAGAAGATGACTCCATTGGGGAATAAACTTGGCGAATAGATTACTCTGCGGGGAGTGAACTCTGTGGGGAAAGAGAGGTACTTTGCTGAAGTTGATGATAACTCCGCTGGGGATACCATTGATATGCTCTGTTGGAAGTTTTGATGAACTCCGCTGGGGATAGGAAGACTTTGTCAGGGACGATCTTTCCGCGTAAATTGGCTGAGGATAACCCAGTTATATCCTGGTGGGGAAATAACCTTTGAATAAAGCTGGGGAGGCGCGTTCGTACTCTGCAGGTGATAAGCTTCCAGAATCTACTGGGGATAATCTTCTTGAATCTACTGGGGAGATTGATTGAACTCTCCTGGGGAGACTTTAGACTGCACTGGGAAGTGGCTCTACTGGATGTTCGGTATACCGCCGGGGAACAATCTTAGATCAAGACTGCCGGGGATGCTTGTTAGGAATGTTTGTATACTCCGTTGGGAAATATTGAGATCTTGTGGGGATACCTACTTCCTTAAGACTGATTGTAGGCTAATTCTGCTTGGGGAGAGTGTTGCGGACTTGCTGGAGGTATTGTACCTTCTCTGCTCGGGGGGAGTATGGCTGAACCTTGGCTCACTCTCTGGGGAATTAAGATATCTTGGTTACATTCTTCAGCCGAACTTACCTTGGTACCTTGGTGGACAGAGCAATTAGATCGCTTGGACAACTCATTATTGCCCCTGTTTCTGATGTCACCTGTAATTAATCCTTTGTTTCGTATGCAAATATTTATGAGTTAGCAATTAGTGTCAAATGCATATATCACAATTGAACATTGGACGTTCTTCGCAAAGCAAAACAGAAAAAGGAAAAAACAAATGGCAATTGGTCTGAAAAGTGAATTTGTATTGATTTTTGAATTTGCCTGTAAATAGGCGTTTATGTACAAGAGGTTACCGTCCTAGTAAGAGGACGCCGTCGAACAACAGAGTTTATACAATTTTGTGAAAAGGGAAAACAAAACAGCTATGTGAAAAGAGTAATCCCGCTGGGTTCCAACTCTGCTATCGCCTTTATATCTTCGAGCGTCTCATCACTTGGCTGCTTAGTTGAAGATGAAGTTGATTGATCGACACCGTCTGAACTTGATGTTGATACCGGATTCTGGATGCAAGGTGATCCAATGAGACATAGTATTACGCTTTAATCCCTAACTTTTGCCTGGACCGCCCTTTCGGGTTTTCAGTCCACCGGGATACCCCTTTTTGCCCAAGCCGCCTTTTCAGGTTTTCGACTTGCCGGGTGTACAAATTTTTTTCATTTCATCCCTTATTTTTGCCCGAACCCTTTTGGTTCGCCGGGAAGCCCTTATTTTTGCCTAGGTATGTCAACCTAGTGGGTCTTTTATCATGCGTAGTATCTTTTTACTATTTCTGCATTGGCGGGGTGAGGAAGGTCGTCACCATCCATGGTTGTTAGAATCATGGCTCCTCCTGAGAACACATGTTTAACCACAAATGGCCATTCGTATGTAGGGGTCCATTTGCCCCTGGGATCACTTTGAGGAAGAATGATGCGTTTGATTACCAGGTCCCCAACTTGATACTCTTGTGGTCTGACTTTCTTGTTAAATGCCTTGATCATCCGTTTTTGATACGTTTGACCATGACAAATAGCAGTGAGTCTCTTTTTTTCCATTAGGTTTAACTGATCAAGTCGAGTCTGAATCCAGTCATCTTCGCTCAAGCCTACATCTTTCATTATCCGGAGAGAGGGTATCTGGACTTCAATCGGTAGGACTGCCTCCATGCCATAGACCAAGGAAAAGGGAGTTGCCTCGGTTGACGTCCTTGCTGAGGTACGGTACCCATGAAGAGCGAACGGTAGCATCTCGTGCCAATCTTTATACGTCACCGTCATCTTCTGCACAATCTTTTTGATATTCTTATTCGCTGCTTCTACAGCCCCATTCATCTTCGGCCGGTAAGGAGAAGAGTTGTGGTGTTGTATCTTGAATTGCTCGCAGAGCTCAGTGATCATCTTGTTGTTGAGATTGGTACCGTTGTCCGTAATGATTCTTTCTGGTACACCGTATCGACAGATCAGGTTATGCCGAATGAACCGTGCCACGACATTCTTGGTTACCGTAGCATAGGAAGTTGCTTCAACCCACTTTGTAAAGTAATCAATCGCTACCAGGATGAAGCGATGCCCGTTGGATGCTGTAGGTTTAATCTCGCCGATCATGTCAATGCCCACATTGCAAAAGGCCAAGGTGCTGTCAAGACATTCAGAGGGACTGGAGGAACGTGCACCTTATCAGCGTATATCTGGCACTTATGACATGTCCGAGAGTGTTGGTAACAATCGGCTTCCATTGTGGACCAGAAATATCCTGCCCGAAGGATTTTCTTTGCCATGGTATGTCCACTGGAGTGCGTTCCGAAGGTACCTTCATGCAGCTCTGCCATGATCTTTTCTGCTTCAGCTTTATCCACACAATGCAGTAAGGTTGAATCATGGTTTCGCTTGTATAGAATGTCGTTGCTGAGGAAGAACTTCGCTGTGAACCTTCTCAGAAACTTCTTGTCATTGATGGATGCACCTTCAGGGTATTCTTGAGCTTCCAGATACCTCTTCACTTCATGATACCAAGGTTTTTCAGTTACCACCTCAGCCTCAAGATCACAACAATATGCAGGTTCGTCCAGTTTCCAGATAATGATCTGGGGAGCCTCGTTGTCCCGTTTGACTTTGAACATAGAAGACATCGTAGCCAGCGCGTCCGCCAACTGGTTCTCCTCTCTTGGGAAGTGTTCAAAAGTTATCTCTGTGAAATGGGGAATCAATGTCAACACACATTTTTTGTAAGGAATAAGGTTTGGGTGTTTCTTATCCCACTCGCCTTTGATCTGATTGATCACGAGAGTGGAATCTCCGAAGACACTCAGAAACTTGATCCTTAAGTCAATCGAAACTTGAAGACCCATGATGCATGCCTCATACTCCGCCATGTTGTTGGTGCAGTTGAAACATAGTCGGGCGGTAAGTGGAGTATGAGTGCCTTTGGGGGATATGATCACAGCGCCAATACCGTTACCCAAAGCGTTGGAGGCTCCGTCAAAGTGCATAGACCATCGGGATCCTTCCTCAGGTCCTTCATCCGGTCCAGGTACTTCACAATCAGTCACTACCATGATGTTCTCGTCGGAGAATTCAAAGTTCATTGACTGGTAGTCGTCTACTGCCTGGTGTGCCAAATGGTCTGCCAACACACTTCCTTTGATGGCTTTCTGAGTCGTGTACTGGATGTCGTATTCTGTCAAGATCATCTGCCATCTTGCTATTCTTCCAGATAGAGCAGGCTTTTCGAATATGTACTTTATTGGATCCATCTTAGAAATTAACAGAGTAGTGTGAGTCAGCATATACTGTCTCAGCCGGCGAGCAGCCCATACCAAAGCGCAGCAAGTTTTCTCGAGCAATGAGTATCGGGTCTCACAGTCGGTAAACTTTTTGCTAAGGTAATAAATGGCGTGCTCTTTTCGGCCAGACTCGTCATGCTGCCCCAACACACACCCCATTGAGTTGTCCAGTACTGTCAAGTATAGTATCAGAGGTCTCCCTTCAACCGGTGGCATAAGAATGGGTGGTTCTTGGAGATACTCTTTGATTCTGTTGAAAGCGGCCTGACATTCATCATTCCAACGTACTACTTGATCTTTCTTCAGCAGCTTGAAGATTGGTTCACAGGTAGCAGTTAGATGCGAGATGAATCGGGCAATGTAATTTAGACGTCCTAGAAAGCCTCTGACTTCTTACTCTGTCTTGGGAACTGGCATCTCTTGTATGGCTTTAACCTTGGCAGGGTCCACTTGAATACCTTTGTCGCTCACGACGAAGCCTAGCAACTTCCCAGATCTTACCCCAAATGTGCATTTGTTTGGGTTCAACCTCAGCTTGTATAACTTCAGACGGTCAAACAGCTTCCGTAAATGGTCAAGGTGCTCCTCCTCAGTTTGAGACCTTGCAATCATATCATCAACGTACACTTCAATCTCATGGTGGATCATGTCATGAAATAAAGCAACCATGGCACGTTGGTAAGTTGCCCCAGCATTTTTCAACCCGAATGGCATGACCTTGTAGCAGAAGGTGCCCCACTGAGTAACAAAGGTAGTCTTTTCCATATCTTCAGGAGCCATCTTGATCTGATTATAACCTGAAAAACCATCCATGAAAGAGAACACCTTGTGCTGAGCAGTATTGTCAACCAGAACGTCTATGTGAGGTAGGGGAAATCATCCTTGGGGCTCGCCCTGTTCAGATCTCTGTAGTCAACACACATTCTGACCTTACCATCTTTCTTTGGCACCGGAACCACGTTGGCAACCCAATGAGGGTAAGAAGTCACTGCTAGAAACCCGGCATTGAATTGCTTCATAACCTCAGCTTTGATCTTCTCGGACATCTCTGGACGCATACGGCGGACCTTCTGTTTAACCGGAGGGCATTCTTCCTTGGTAGGCAGGTGATGGACCACAATGTCAGTATCCAACCCAGGCATGTCTTCGTAGGACCAGGCAAAGATTTCAACATAATCATGCAACATCTGGATCAACCGTTGTTTCACGCTGAGCTCCAGATTGGCGCCAATTTTAACTTCCTTTTTATCTGTCTCAGTACCCAGATTTACCGTTTCCACTGGCTCTTCATGTGGCTGAATGGCCCTCTCTTCCTGGAGTAACAGTCTTGCAAGCTCGCCAGGCACTTCGCAATTATCTTCACCTTCGTCTTCGACTAAGTTGATCGGATTTTCGAAGTCATAACTGGCGGTAGCAGAGTCGTTACCAGTGAGATCCAGAGTGGATTGGAACCTGTATGAGTGAGTGTGTGTAAATATAGCTGTTTTGCAATATATAAAGAAAGAAAGAAAGGGAGCACAAGATTTGAAATGCGAAAAACATCCAATGTCTTTATTCATGATATATGGAAATGACAAGTAATAAGCCCTCACAAATGAAGCCAACGGTGCCCCGGGTAAGACACCGGGCCATAAAGTTTCAATTTATTGTTCATTACAAATTAAAGAAACAAAGGAATTCATTACTGCGTAACAAAAGTAACAGGTATGTGGTCTTTTGCAGTCCAATTGCTAAGTCCACCGTCAGTTGTCGGGTAGATCCAGCTATCAAACTCTGATTCCTCCGCCTCGCCTTCAATAGCATTCACTCTCGGGTTAGTGATGAACACGGGAGGTCTTCCGATCCTTGCTTTGCGTACAGCCCTCTGAGCCTCTGCAGTAAAACCCAGCCCAAACTTGTCAGTTTTAGGAGTAAAGTCAGGGAGCCTGCCCCAGTTAGCACATTCACCTTTCTCAATTACAGCCCGGGCATCCTTCAAGGACGCCATCTTCAACGGAAAGTCTTCTTCAATTATTGTCTCTACTGACGCCAATGTTGGAGGCACCTCTTCAAAATGTTGAAAGGGGGTTTCAATAAACTCCCCGTCCATCTCTATATACCGGAATGAGTTCAGATGACTAACCATGTATTCTTCCTCCCCCTGCACTATAACAATCTTCCCTCTGACAGGGTATTTGAGCTTCTGGTGTAGAGTGGAGGTCACAGCCCTAGCCTTGTGAATCCAGGGTCGACCCAGCAAACAGGAATAAGATGGACGAATGTCTATCACATAGAACGTTGAATCAAAGACTTGGGAACCAACCCGGATCGGAATATCCACTTCACCATGTACCATCCTCTTCGACCCGTCAAAGGCTCGGACCACGATGTTACTAGGCTTCAACTCCAGACCCTCATAATCCAACCTGTCTAAGGCCTTCTTGGGCAATACATTCAGCGAAGAACCGGTGTCCACCAACACGTGTGCAAGAGTAGTGCCCCTGCATTCAATGGAGACATGCAGGGCATCATTGTGGTTCTTTCCCTTAGCGGTCAGATCAGCATCCGAGAAACCCAACCCATTGTTAGCGGTCAAGTTGGCCACACAGTCAGTGAATTGATCAGCGGACGTCTCTTGTGGCACATGAGCCGTCTTCAGAAATGAAATCAGGGCCTTGGCATGGGCCTCTGTGCACAACAACAATGATAGAATAGAGATTTTAGAGGGGGTATGCCCCAGCTGTTCAACGATGTTGAAATCGCTCTTCTTAATGATCTTAAGGATTTCCTCCATCTCTTGCTGGAAGGCTTCAACATTGACCGTCTTTGGTGTAACACCCCAGTTTCTATTATTTGATTTATTTAATTGGAAAATTATTTTATTGGAATTAATAAAATAAAAAGGAATTATTTATTTTGGAATATTTGAAGAAAATAAAAGAAATAAGAAATATTGAGATTTTTAAGTCATTGGGCTTAGATGTTGTTAGTAAAGAGTGGGGGTGCAGAGAAATAAAGTTATGTTTGGGACTTAGGCCATTTTCTCATTTTTTGGTTTTCACGTAAGAACAGAAGTTGGAATTTGGGAAAATAGAGCTCTGAAGAACGGAGAACGAAGAACATCGCCCAAGAACTCAAAGCTGCTAATTGATAAGGTAAGGGGGGTTTATACTCGAATTATATTTGTTTATGGGTTTATGTGCGGTTGATTCGGGTAATCGTAGGAAATCCCAATTGTTAGATGTTCTAGGAATCGATACCCTTAGGATTGAACCTGGTTAGAAAAGGGTCAGGTTCCCAATTATCATGAATCGATTAGGAATTTTAGGTCCCAAATGGTGAATTGGGAGTATATCTAATGATCGTGAATTTACCTTGGAAGTTATAGGGATAACCTCAGTGTCAGTAGATTTCCCCAAAGGGACGGTTAATCCCCGGTTAAGGGTACTATAATGATTGTTGGTATTTTGGATATGGTGGTGTTGTTGTGAATTGTACAAACCTGATGTCGTTAGGTACCGAATTACGCGTTTGGCGGGCGTTTTCCCGCGTTTGGACTGCTGTTTCTGAGCTGCTGCAGGTTCAGGAAAATCCTGTACGCGCTCAGCAACACGGGCCGTGTTGCACAACACGGGTGCCCGTGTTGCTCTTCTGTGTTGGAAGAGGGTGTGCTTCTGGTTGCACGACACGGGCCGTGTTGCACAACACGGGTACCCGTGTCAGATCCCCTGTACTGATAAAAATAAAATGTGCGTTTTTCTGGACGTGCTGCACAACACGGGCCGTGTTGCACAACACGGGTGCCCGTGTTGCTCTGCTGTGATGATTTTCTGAATTTTTGGTTTCAGTGTTTTGATGTTGGATTTTATTGCCATGTTTTTAGATATGTTATCGAGCATGAATTATGATATAATTGATGTGATTGGTTGATGTTTGAATAGTATGCGGAGTGATTACATGCTATTCGTAACTTGATATGATTGATGTTTAAATAGTATGCTGTGTGGTTACATGCTATTCATATCATGTTATGTTTGATATTGTTGATGTGCATGATATGTTGATCGATGTTCATAGTATGCTGAGTGTTACATACTTACATATCATGTTGCATTTGTTAATTCCCATTGTGTGGAATTAACATGGTGGCCAATATACGTGTCCGCGATTTAATGGAACGTTGAGGTGGTAGCCGTGTCCGCGATATAATGGAACGGTGAGTTATCCGTGACCCGAGATTTAATGGGGCGGTGAAGTGGTACCACATGCATGGGTGTGTTGCATTACTCGAATATAACATGAATGGATGATTTTTCCAATGTTATATTTGATTGTCTGTATGCACGTATGATTTGATAAATGGTTGATGATGTTTGATGAATATTTGCAAAAATGGAAGGCAATATGTCATGGATATATGAATTGTAAAGGTTTTGTAAATTATGAAATATGCTAATTATTGGGTGATGCTTATGATTTCGTGAATTGATTGTTATGAATGTATAACCAAATGTATATTTGAGAAGCTCACCCTTACTGTTGAATATTTCAGATTGAGGAGCTTCGCTCAGGTGCTTGGCGAAGGCTTACCGTGTCTAGTTTAGTTTCGTTTTAGTATGTCCGGGTCATGCTCTGATAGTTGTAACTCCAGGAACGTTTGGTTGTCGAGCTGCTTTAGTCAGACTCGTTTATTTTCTTTTAATTGTTATAATATGACGTTGACTTTTCCAGGTGTTAATCCCTGATGATTTTGGAAAAATATTATAACATTTGATTTTATTAAATAAATTATTCCGCTGTGTAGACATGTATGAGTTACCACTAAAATTATGCATGACAGGAATTTATTTTATTAAAAGAGAATTGTAGCATTCCTCGATTATTACATGTACTCTGAGTTTATACTTTTAATATTTGCGAAAAGTATATGCGGGGTTTAGAGGGTGTTACAATAGTGGTATCAGAGCATAGTCGGTCGTCGTGACCAGAGTCTTGAGTCAGTCATTCCTTTTGTATGCGATTAGTGTAAGGCAACACTGTCGATACTGTATTCTGATGTGGAGTATGTTTTAATTCTCAGGAATATGGCTGGAGGTAATGGACGAAATGATGCTGCACTAGCGGAGGCTTTGGGGATGTTAGCTGGTGTACTTGCTGGAAACCCAACTGGAGGCGTGATTGGTGCTGATAGGCAATTGGGAAATTTCCAAAGGAACAATCCTCCGTTGTTCAAAGGTACACATGACCCTGAAGGTGCTCAGAAGTGGCTGAAGGAAATCGAAAGGATTTTTCGTGTGATTGATTGTGCTGAAGATCTGAAAGTCAGATATGGTACGCATATGTTGGCAGAAGAGGCCGACGACTGGTGGGTTGCCACAAGGACCGAAATGGTTCAGGATGGAGAGGCACTGACTTGGGCTAACTTCAGAAGGGCTTTTCTGAGGAGGTACTTTCCTGAAGATGTTCGGGGAAGAAAGGAAATTGAATTTTTGGAGCTTAAGCAGGGCAATCTGACTGTTAGTGAGTATGCTACTAAGTTCACTGAGCTGGCAAAGTATTATGCGCACTACAACAATGATGAGGCTGGAGAATTCTCTAAATGTATCAAATTTGAGAATGGTCTCCGAGATGAGATTAAGCATGGAATCAGGTACCAGCGTATTCGTAGATTTTTCGATCTGGTGGATTGTAGCAGGATCTTGGAAGAAGATATTACCAAGAATAGGTCGTCTCACTCTCGTGGGGCTGTTGACAAAAGAGGAAAGCAACATATGGACCGTGGCAAGCCATATGGTAGAGATAACCCGAGATCAGGTGGATGGAAAAGGCCTAGTGGGGGAGATTCTAAGGCTCCTATCAGATGCTACAGGTGTGGTGAGTTTGGTCATCACATTCGAGATTGCAAGAGTGATGAGAAGAAGTGCTATAAATGTGGAAAGGCTGGTCATTTGTCTATTGATTGCAAAGGGAAGTCTGTTACTTGTTACAATTGTGGCGAAGAAGGTCACATTCGTCCGCAATGTCCTAAGCCTAGGAAGGATCAGTCAGGTGGAAAAGTGTTCGCTTTGTCTGGATCTGAGACTACTCCAGAGGATCGATTGATTAAAGGTACGTGTTTTATTCATGGCACACCTTTAGTTGCAATTATTGATACTGGTGCAACTCATTCTTTCATTTCTTTGGATTGTGCTGAGAGGTTGAAACTGGACATATCTGGTATGCGAGGTAGCATGGTTGTTGATACTCCTGCATCGGGTTCAGTGACAACTTCACTTATATGTAGGAATTGTCCTATTGAGATTTTTGGTAGAGGTTTCGGTATGGATTTAGTGTGCCTACCGCTTGAACAAATTGATATTATCCTTGGGATGAACTGGTTGGAATTCAACCGGGTTCATCTGAACTGTTTTGCTAAGACGGTGATTTTCCCAGAAGCAGTTGGTGTCGAGAATTTGACTATGACTGCTAGGCAGGTACAAGAAGCAATGGAAGACGGTGCTAATGTGTTTATGTTACTTGCTTCGTTAGATGCAACAGGAAAGGTCAGGAGTGGGGAATTGCCAGTGGTGTGTGAATTTCCAGAAGTCTTTCCTGATGATGTTGGCGAGTTACCTCCTGAGAGAGAGGTGGAATTTTCTATAGATTTGATTCCTGGTACGAGACCGGTGTCGATGGCGCCATACCGTATGTCTGCGTCTGAGTTGGCTGAATTGAAGAGTCAGTTGGAAGATTTACTGGAGAAGAAGTTCATTCGTCCAAGTGTTTCGCCTTGGGGTGCTCCGATATTGTTGGTTAAGAAGAAAGAAGGTTCTATGAGACTGTGTGTTGATTACAGGCAATTGAACAAAGTAACCATTAAGAATCGGTATCCATTACCGAGGATTGATGATTTAATGGATCAGCTAATTGGAGCCAGTGTATTCAGTAAGATTGACTTGAGATCTGGATATCATCAGATTCGTGTGAAAGCGGAAGATATTCAAAAGACTGCTTTTCGAACGAGGTATGGGCATTATGAATATTCTGTTATGCCGTTCGGAGTTACTAATGCACCTGGTGTTTTCATGGAATATATGAACAGGATTTTTCATCCGTATCTGGATAAGTTTGTTGTGGTTTTTATTGATGACATTCTGATTTATTCCAAGAATGACAAAGAGCATGCGGAACATCTCAGAATTGTATTAGAGTTGTTGAAAGATAGGAAGTTGTATGCAAAGTTGTCCAAATGTGAGTTCTGGCTGAATGAAGTTAGTTTTCTTGGACATGTGATTTCTAAGAATGGTATTGCAGTGGATCCTACAAAAGTAGAAGCGGTATCTCAGTGGGAAGCGCCGAAGACTGTTTCTGAAATCAGAAGTTTTCTTGGTCTTGCAAGTTATTACAGAAAATTTATCGAAGGATTCTCAAAGTTAGCATTGCCGTTGACGAAATTGACTCGTAAAGGACAAGCGTTTATTTGGGATTCTGATTGTGAGAAAGGTTTCCAAGCATTGAAACGGAGATTGACTAGTGCTCCTATTCTGATTTTGCCGAATCCGGTGGAATCTTTTGTGGTCTATTGTGATGCATCTCTGTTGGGTCTAGGTGGTGTTTTAATGCAGAATCAACAGGTAGTTGCGTATGCTTCGAGACAGTTGAAGGTTCATGAAAGGAACTATCCTACTCATGACTTAGAACTGGCAGCAGTTGTGTTTGTCTTGAAATTGTGGAGACATTATCTGTACGGTTCGAGATTTGAAGTGTATAGTGATCATAAGAGTTTGAAGTATCTTTTCGATCAGAAAGAGCTCAATATGAGGCAAAGAAGGTGGTTGGAATTTCTCAAAGATTATGATTTTGGTTTGAATTACCATCCTGGTAAGGCAAATGTGGTTGCAGACGCTTTGAGCAGGAAATCCTTGCATATGTCTATGATGATGGTTCGTGAATTGGATTTAATTGAACAATTCCGAGATTTGAGTTTAATTTGTGAAAGTACTCCGAAGTGTGTTCGTTTGGGTATGTTGAAACTTACTAGTGGTATTCTAGAAGAGATCAGGATCGGGCAAAAATCTGATGTTAATTTAGTTGATAAATTGACATTGATCAACCAAGATCAAGGTGGTGAGTTTAGGATTGATGAAAATGATGTTATGAGATTTGGCGATAGAGTTTGTGTTCCTGATGTCGCAGAAATCAAGAAAAGTATATTAGAGGAAGGACATCGCAGTGGGATGAGCATTCATCCGGGTGCCACGAAAATGTATCATGATTTGAAGAAATTGTTTTGGTGGCCGAGAATGAAAAAGGAAATAGCTGAATTTGTGTATGCATGTTTAATCTGTCAGAAATCGAAGATTGAGCATCAGAAGCCGTCTGGATTTATGCAACCAATGTTTATTCCAGAATGGAAGTGGGATAGTATTTCTATGGATTTTGTATCTGGGTTGCCGAGGACTCCTATGAATTGTGAAGCAATATGGGTCGTTGTGGATAGATTGACTAAGTCTGCTCATTTTATACCGGTGCGAATGGATTACTCAATGGAGAGATTGGCACAGTTATATATTGAGAAAATAGTGAGTTTGCATGGAGTTCCTTCTAGTATTGTGTCAGATAGAGATCAGAGGTTCACTTCGAAATTTTGGGAAGGATTACAGAAGGCTTTGGGTACTAAATTGAGGTTGAGTTCAGCTTACCATCCTCAGACTGATGGACAGACGGAGAGGACGATCCAATCGTTGGAAGATTTATTGCGCGCTTGTGTTTTAGAGCAGGGTGGAGCTTGGGATAGCTATTTGCCATTGATTGAATTTACTTATAACAATAGTTACCATTCGAGTATTGGTATGGCTCCGTTTGAGGCATTGTATGGTAGACGGTGTAGAACACCTTTGTGTTGGTATGAATCTGGAGAGAGTTCGGTAGTTGGGCCAGAGATTGTTCAGCAGACTACTGAAAAGATCAAATTGATTCAAGAAAAGATGAGAGCTTCTCAGAGTCGTCAGAAAAGTTATCATGATAAGAGGAGAAAAAATTTAGAATTCAGTGCTGGAGATCATGTGTTTATGAGAGTTACTCCGATGACGGGTATTGGTCGGGCGTTGAAGTCTAAGAAGTTGACTCCGCGTTTTATTGGTCCGTTTCAGATTACGGAAAGAGTTGGAGAAGTTGCTTATCGTATTGCTTTACCTCCGAGACTTGCGAATTTGCACGATGTTTTTCATGTTTCTCAGCTGAGGAGATACATTCCAGACCCATCTCATGTAATCCAAATAGATGATGTACAAGTGAGAGATAACCTGACAGTAGAAACATTGCCTATGAGGATAGAAGATCGGGAAGTGAAACAGTTAAGAGGTAAAGAGATAGCATTAGTAAAGGTTGCTTGGGGAGGTCCAGCAGATGGAAATATCACTTGGGAGCTGGAGAGCCAGATGAAAGAGGCTTATCCTGAGCTGTTCGTCTAAGGTATGTTTTCGAGGACGAAAACTCTTTTAGTGGGGGAGAGTTGTAACACCCCAGTTTCTATTATTTGATTTATTTAATTGGAAAATTATTTTATTGGAATTAATAAAATAAAAAGGAATTATTTATTTTGGAATATTTGAAGAAAATAAAAGAAATAAGAAATATTGAGATTTTTAAGTCATTGGGCTTAGATGTTGTTAGTAAAGAGTGGGGGTGCAGAGAAATAAAGTTATGTTTGGGACTTAGGCCATTTTCTCATTTTTTGGTTTTCACGTAAGAACAGAAGTTGGAATTTGGGAAAATAGAGCTCTGAAGAACGGAGAACGAAGAACATCGCCCAAGAACTCAAAGCTGTTAATTGATAAGGTAAGGGGGGTTTATACTCGAATTATATTTGTTTATGGGTTTATGTGCGGTTGATTCGGGTAATCGTAGGAAATCCCAATTGTTAGATGTTCTAGGAATCGATACCCTTAGGATTGAACCTGGTTAGAAAAGGGTCAGGTTCCCAATTATCATGAATCGATTAGGAATTTTAGGTCCCAAATGGTGAATTGGGAGTATAT
The DNA here is from genome assembly GCA_948472305.1 of Vicia faba. Classification (NCBI taxonomy): domain Eukaryota; kingdom Viridiplantae; phylum Streptophyta; class Magnoliopsida; order Fabales; family Fabaceae; genus Vicia; species Vicia faba. The sequence continues at coordinate 733,726,394 of OX451739.1, forward strand.
CTAATGATCGTGAATTTACCTTGGAAGTTATAGGGATAACCTCAGTGTCAGTAGATTTCCCCAAAGGGACGGTTAATCCCCGGTTAAGGGTACTATAATGATTGTTGGTATTTTGGATATGGTGGTGTTGTTGTGAATTGTACAAACCTGATGTCGTTAGGTACCGAATTACGCGTTTGGCGGGCGTTTTCCCGCGTTTGGACTGCTGTTTCTGAGCTGCTGCAGGTTCAGGAAAATCCTGTACGCGCTCAGCAACACGGGCCGTGTTGCACAACACGGGTGCCCGTGTTGCTCTTCTGTGTTGGAAGAGGGTGTGCTTCTGGTTGCACGACACGGGCCGTGTTGCACAACACGGGTACCCGTGTCAGATCCCCTGTACTGATAAAAATAAAATGTGCGTTTTTCTGGACGTGCTGCACAACACGGGCCGTGTTGCACAACACGGGTGCCCGTGTTGCTCTGCTGTGATGATTTTCTGAATTTTTGGTTTCAGTGTTTTGATGTTGGATTTTATTGCCATGTTTTTAGATATGTTATCGAGCATGAATTATGATATAATTGATGTGATTGGTTGATGTTTGAATAGTATGCGGAGTGATTACATGCTATTCGTAACTTGATATGATTGATGTTTAAATAGTATGCTGTGTGGTTACATGCTATTCATATCATGTTATGTTTGATATTGTTGATGTGCATGATATGTTGATCGATGTTCATAGTATGCTGAGTGTTACATACTTACATATCATGTTGCATTTGTTAATTCCCATTGTGTGGAATTAACATGGTGGCCAATATACGTGTCCGCGATTTAATGGAACGTTGAGGTGGTAGCCGTGTCCGCGATATAATGGAACGGTGAGTTATCCGTGACCCGAGATTTAATGGGGCGGTGAAGTGGTACCACATGCATGGGTATGTTGCATTACTCGAATATAACATGAATGGATGATTTTTCCAATGTTATATTTGATTGTCTGTATGCACGTATGATTTGATAAATGGTTGATGATGTTTGATGAATATTTGCAAAAATGGAAGGCAATATGTCATGGATATATGAATTGTAAAGGTTTTGTAAATTATGAAATATGCTAATTATTGGGTGATGCTTATGATTTCGTGAATTGATTGTTATGAATGTATAACCAAATGTATATTTGAGAAGCTCACCCTTACTGTTGAATATTTCAGATTGAGGAGCTTCGCTCAGGTGCTTGGCGAAGGCTTACCGTGTCTAGTTTAGTTTCGTTTTAGTATGTCCGGGTCATGCTCTGATAGTTGTAACTCCGGGAACGTTTGGTTGTCGAGCTGCTTTAGTCAGACTCGTTTATTTTCTTTTAATTGTTATAATATGACGTTGACTTTTCCAGGTGTTAATCCCTGATGATTTTGGAAAAATATTATAACATTTGATTTTATTAAATAAATTATTCCGCTGTGTAGACATGTATGAGTTACCACTAAAATTATGCATGACAGGAATTTATTTTATTAAAAGAGAATTGTAGCATTCCTCGATTATTACATGTACTCTGAGTTTATACTTTTAATATTTGCGAAAATTATATGCGGGGTTTAGAGGGTGTTACATTTGGTGCCTCCATCCGGGCAGGCACATCATCAATCCCTTTGCCCCGAGTGTCAGACGACTCGGCAGCAGGGGTAGAAACTTGATCAGAAGGGGAAACAGGCGCATTTGTAGGCGTTATGATAAGAGGTCTTCGGATAACTGGTGGCGCAATTTCAGGCGAGAAGAGCCTGCCACTGCGGGTAACTTTAGCGGGACCAGTGATGTTACTGATGCCGGTACTGGTGTTGAACTCCTGCTTTACTCCAAGTACATACACATCTGCCCCATAGTGACATGGGACAGCCTTGTCAGATTTATAGAGGAGGGGCCCCGGAACAGTAATGATAATAGGTGCAACAGACGTGATTTTGACTGGCTTCCTCGGGGGAGCCTTGGTAGGATTGTTGAAAATGGTGACAACGGATACTTCTTCAGTGGGAACAACAGGAACAATGGTCTTTTTGAACAAGATCTCTTTGCTATCCATCAGGTTTTAAACGCCTGACTTCAGCAACGGACAACCAGCAGGGGAAACGGCACACAGAAGGAAACCCTTGCTACAACCCGGAAATAAACTGGCTAGCAACAGGTTCCTTTTGACAGTCAATAAAGGGGTAGCAACATCATCCACAGAAACTGCATACAGGTCTTCCTCAATAGCATTTACTCCATGCTGGGGCATAGGAGCAGTCACAACGTTGGGCCTTTTGGGCGCCTCAAATTGAATTTCCTTGGCATCGATAAGGTCCTGAACCTTATTTCTCAGGGCCCAGCAATCATCAGTAGAATGCCCCGGGCTATCAGAGTGATAAGCACAGCGGGCGTTGGGATTATACTTCGGAGAGGTTGTGTTTACCACCTTCGGAGCTTCTCTGACGGTTACCAAGTTAGTCGATAGCAGTTGCGGCAAGATCTGTGACAAGTTCATACTAAGCCGAGTATATTCTCTTCTGGGTCTCTCACCCCTTGGTTGGTTAGGTTGCCGAGGAGTGGCAGCAGGCTTTGCAATTACCACCACATTGACAGCTTGGCGGAGTTCTGGTTTGTTTTGCCTTCTAGGCCCATACACAGCACTGGCTTCCTTTTTGAAAGGCTTTTTCTCAGAACTTTAGGACACACCTTTCTGTATCTTCCCTGATTGCATGCCAGCCTCTATCCTTTCCCCAGTCAGAATGAGGTCTGTGAACCCTGCAGATGAATTGCCAATGAGATGATTGAAGAACGGCCCGGATAGGGTCCCTAAGAACATGTCCATAAGTTCACGGTCGGTTAATGGTGGCTGCACCTTGCCAGCCAGGTCCCTCCATTTCTGCGCATACTCTTTAAAACCTTCTCCCGATCCTAGCGATATACCCTGGAGTTGGGTACGTGTAGGAGCGAGGTCGGCATTATACTGATACTGCTTGTAAAAAGCAGTAGCCAAGTCCTCCCAGTTACGAACCTTGGTCCCATCCAGCTGATAGAACCATTCGAGATGAGTCCCTGAAAGACTCTCCTGGAAGAAATGGATCCATAAGTTCTTGTCCACAGTGTATGGTTAGATCCTCCGCACATAAGATCTGAGATGTAGCTTAGGGCAGGACGCCCCGTCATACTTTGCGAAAGATGGTGCTTTGAACTTGTGTGGGATCACCACACCAGAAGATAGACCCAAGTCTCCAAAATCCAACCCGGGCACTTGTTGAATTTCCATGGCATTCAGGCGATCCTCTAACTGTTTGTACTTGTCTTCAGCTGGAGGATACTGCTCCTCATTGAAATCAGTCTCGTTGTCAGAGACCACCGGACTAGGAACCCTTCCCCCTTGGGACTGCCTTTCCCTACAGAAGAACCAGCTTGATCAACCTCATTCTGCAGTGTGTTACCAAACCTCCGGCCAGTGTTGAATAGTACAGTTCTCTTCTTCTTCTTCTTGACCAGCTGAGCCTTCAATTCTTCCTGACCTTGGGCCAAACTCATGATCAGCTCTTGGAACTGGGCGTTCTGAGCCTGGAGGGCCTTGATGGATTGCTCAGTAGATGATTCATGATTCATGATGAGATTGCTGAAATAAACAGCGAAGAACATTAAGCAACCTGAAAAGAAGAGTACCTGTTATGCACATGATGCATGATATGCTGTTTATGCAATGTATTCAAGGGTTCGAAAGTTCAAATTTGTTGTAGACAAAAAGGAACACACGTTATCATTAAGAAATAATTGTCCAGTACATCAAAGCCTCATGGGTAAAAATTACAAAGTAAATCAATCCCAAAAGACACTGCGCGTCCTCTTTGGAGCTATGTAAGTGTTAAGAGTCTTTTCCTCGTGCAATAGGCGAGTGAGCTCCAAGACCTTCTTCTCACTAGCATGCAGACTGGTTTCAAGAGAATTCTGTTCTTCCTTTAGCTGGATCCAGCTCTTCTGCATTTCTTCCCAGGATGTAGGCATGTCAGGATGTTGAATGGTGTAGGACACCTCTCCTTCCAAAACTGGCTCTTTGATCACAGGGAGAATATGAGGATATGGCATCACTAACTTCTGGGAGTGGGCTCGTACCCACTTGAGATAAGGCTCCAACGGGATGGAGTTCCTGTGCCCCAGTGTCTTGCTGTCTACCTTGCTGGGCATCCTCCAGGCTCTGATAAATCTCTGGCGAAGTCCTTGTGCATCGTTGTCGAAGTCAAAAACTATGTCAGGAATTAACATGTCATGAGGGTCGTCCCTCTGAGCATAACCAAACTGTCTCCAAGCCAGACACGGGTTGTAAGTAATACCTCCTCTGATTCCAAGTAAAGGAACATTAGGAAACTCCCCGTAACGATCAATGATAGTGACGTCTTCTCTGGACCGAGAACACCAATGTATATCTGCATGTGTAAGAGTCATCAATCGTTGTGACCATCTCAAACCCCGCTCATTCTTCAAAACTGATTGTGGAAGGTGCGAAATAAACCACCTTCCCAGGAGAGGAGTGCAGCACATAAGAACACCTCTTTTTCTCATGGTTCGAGTGTAACATGAGTGAAGGATGTCCCCAAGCAACGTAGGTATAGGATTCCTGGACATGAAGATCTTGACAGCATTGATATTTATAAGCTGGTCTAGATTAGGGAACAACACCAACCCATAGACAAGGAGTGCCACAACTTCTTCAAAAGCTTGTAGGTCAAGGGAGTTCCAACATTCTTGGGCCTTCTCAAACAGAAACCTGGCCAAGAACCCTTTGATACCACTTCTAACTTCCCAATGTCCCTTGATGTCAGATGGTTGTAGGCGTAATGCTTTAGCAATCTCTTCAAGTTTGGGTTCCCTTTCCGTACCATTGTAGGGTAGTTGACTAAGGATAGGGATCTTCAGAAGCCGGGAAAACTCTTCCAATGTAGGCACCAGTTGATAATCCAGGAAAGTAAAACAGTGGTGCAGAGGGTCAAAGAACTGGAAGAGGACCTTTATCATATCTTCCTCAATGTTGGTGTTGACCAAGCTAATGAGTCTTCCATGCCTTTCACTGAAAGAAGAGCTCTCGGGAATCCTGGATATAAGTTCCTTAAGCTGAGGAGGGATCCTTACAAGGCTGATCTGAATTGTCTTTCTGCGGATAGTTTCCATGTCCTACAAAACAAGAACAAAGATGAAGATTCGAACCCCTGAAATGGTTAGTCGATGCATATGATGATGTATGATGTTATGATGCTATGATAAAGCATACCACAAGTATTCACAAAAGCAAACATGGTAAGGCACGCAAGTCACACAAGACAGCCCTTAGAGTTCAGGCCAGCATGGGGTCTAGGTATTACCCTCTTGAAGTTGGTGGGCTCAAACCTGTCCTATCAGAAGTAACCGGGTTCTAAGTGTCTCAATATCATTGGATTATTTTCTGTGTTCATCGTTTCGATTTAGCCACTGAACTGGCGACCGAAATATTCCAAGAAAACAACCCTCAACTGAGTGTAGTATCGAGTATCAACCAACCTCGGACTGCACCAAAGTCAGTTATCTCACTACCCTAAAGAGGCCAAGATGGTTCAATTAAGGTTCCTAAGGTCAGTTGATGCTTCACGAAACCACGCGGCGGCCCCGTACTCTCCTTGACTTGACTCAAGGGTTACCGGTACTCACCAAAGTGCCACATCAACGTAGCAGACTGCTTCAACCGTGTCGATATACCCCGCACAGTTCCCTCACAGTCTTGTTGCTACTTTCTAAGAAGGTATCCCCCGATCCGGGTTAGGATCTATAGAACTCCCAAGACAGTGCCTACAATAATAAAGCAAACAAAACAAAGCAATTGAAAACACAAGTATGAGCTATCCTAAGGCACACCTCACTTTAAGTAGTCCCCAGCAGAGTCGCCAGTTATGTGATCGGTGGATTTAGAACTGACTGTTTAACGCTGGTTTGCGAAATGTCGCGGAAGCAAGAGTCGCCACCGTATTTTATTTTCTCCAACATGGACAGGACAAAAGCACAGCAAAATTCCTTATGAGATAGTTTCTCGGTTCGGGAGGTAGATTTATAGAAAGGGAAGGTGTTAGCACCCTTTCTATCCATGGTTATCCATGGGCTCTTAGATACTTGCTCTTATGTTTTCAAAATATTTGCTTTTCAAATGTGAGTGGGTTTTGAAAAGTTTCATTGAAAGATTTCTGAATAACTCTTGTATCTGTCCTCAAGAGTGTTTGAAAAATTGTTTTGAAAGCTTTTTGAAAGTGTCGGTGTGAAAAGGTTTTTGATTTGTTTTTGAATAGAGAAAGTATCCATGAGTCATCTACCTACCCTAAGGAATTAAGCTGTGTAGAAGTCCTTTAGGTAGTGCCGTCCCACCATTGAGCGGTAGGTAGCACCACCGTTGGAGGTGTTCGGGACAATTCGATTATTAGGGACATTGTGGTCACCGAAGCAACAGTTAGGACACCTTAGAAGCTACCCTTATGTCCTTGATCCTTTTTAAATCCGAGGCAACCGTTTCGAGGCAACTATTCCGAGGCAACTGTTTCGAGGCAACTGGATCATGGACATAAGGACTTACTAAAACGTCCTATACTTGACGACCACGTTTCGAAGGCAACAGGTGAGGCGTACCCTAGAAGTGGTGTGTGTATTTGTGTGTTGTTTTCAGTTTAACAGTTATCTTTGATCATGCAATTGTGAGCTACGCTTGTTTTTAATTGGCCATACATTCTTTCATGCAATTTAGAATTTAAGAGTGCGGAAATTTAAATGCGGAAAGATAAAAGCTACGCTATTACAAGGCGCGGGTCTATACATCGCCAAAGTACAAAGACCCGTTTTTGATAAAAATGCGGAAAGTAAATAAATGCGGTAAACCTAATTACTATTACATCCTTGAGCAGTTACATAATAATCGATAAGAAAATAAAGCGCAAAAGAAATAAATTGGACGTTCGAGGGTTTTGACCCTTTTGAGAAATTAAATTAAATTAAATTAAGACTATTTAATTATTTAATTAAAGAAAGGAACGTGTTTTTTATGGTTTTTGGTATTTAATGAAAATAAAGAAAAGAATTAAAATTAAAGTTAGTGAAACCCTAGTTCTAAATTATTTTAATTGTTAAAGAAAAAGGTCAAAATTAGGCTAATTAACTAAATTATTTAATTTACATGTTTATTTACAAAAATAATAGTTAATAATAATAATAAATAATGAGGAAGAATTAAGTAAGAAAAAGATAAAATGTCAAAACCTAATTCTATGTATTTTATTTATTAAGAAAATATTGAGTTAAAACCTAAATTAACTAGATTAATTGTTAGTTATTTATTTACAAAAATATGTTAATGGTGAAATTTAATAATAATTAAATATAAAACATTTTTTTTGGTTTCTGATTTTTTATTATGAAAATTAATGAATGGTGAATTAATAAAAATAATTAAAAAGAATTGAAAAGAATTAGAAAGAAAAGAAAATAAAATTAAGAAATATGCAAACCAAGGGGGGGTTTCAGGCCCATATGGAGGTTAGCTGAAGCAATTCAGGCCCACTGAAGCATAAGCTCGTTTGACTTTCCAGCTTGAGTGCGCCTTGGTTGACTGAGGTACACCGTGGACTTCCTTCTGAGGCCCTTGGATTAATCATCATGTCCACTTGGCAGGCCTAAGCATGAGCGTGTATGGTGAACCATTGAGTGAGCGCTGCATGGGAAAGCATTATAACAAAAATCATGAATTAAGTGGGGGGACCTGGGAATCGAACCCAGGTCCCTATACCTGCAAGACACGTCCTCAACCACCAGGCCATTTGCGTTTGTTTGTATACAATATAACAACGAATTATAATATATGAAAAAAGGCAATTATGCTGAAACAAAGAAAAAACGCGCTAATATTTGAATCTCCCAGTAACGTGATGACACGCATGCTTCGTCTTCGTTCTTTCTGCAAATAGAAAACAAGTAGCGGGGGTTTTAAACCCCCACTAAGTGGAACAGTGAATAATAGCGAATAAAAGAGGAGTTAATATAAAAAAGGCGCGATTATCTCAATGAATCAGGCTTCTTGCCATGAGTTCAACCATATTGGTCTTGAGGTCCAATTTTACCATATGTGAAAAGCCCTATTTTGAAGCTTCTGAAACCCTAGGTTTCATCAATGGCAGATTTCGATTCAAGCGGTTTTGTAACAATTAAACTATACCAAACGCTTCAGGAAGATGTTAGTAGCATAAATCAATAATCAAAACACATGAATGATGCGTGGAAATTAAAATTCGATTATGAAATATTTGTGAAGAAACGTGACCCTGTTCTACCTCTTCTTTGAGTATGAGGACCTGTTCTTGATGCCAATAGTTTCCTAGCAATGTCAGTAATGCAATGGAAAAGATTTCAAGCCTTGAATCGTACTGCAAGTGTGATTTCAGTTTCACCACTTTCCTTCAAAATTTGCAAATTGGTTCTCTCTTCTCAGCGACTTTTTCGTGTCCTGTGGAATAGGGTTAGGTTGTGCATAAGTATGTGAAGCAAATTAGGTCAAGAAAGAGCCCAAAAGTTCATGAATTGATGACTTGAATCTTTGATTGCCAATCATATATTTTCCAATCTTTTTCCATGGAAACTTTGCCAATTATGGAAGATCTTGTCCCCTTGAGATGATGCACGAAATATTTAGCATATTTGGAGTATATTTGCTGCATAAAAAGATTTGAAAAGGCATTATTTGATATTTTCTCATAATTAAATCTAATTAAATGAATTAATATGAATAAAAATTCAATTAATTAATTAAAAATAAGAAAATAAATCCTTTTAAGCTCAATGGGTCGTGCATAGGCTTTGGGTAATGATTCAAGGAAGAATTTGAGGCCCATTAGCAAATTTGAAGTGTTTTAGGCAAAGTTGACTTTTGAAAGTTCCCAAAAATTTCCCAACTTCTACAATGCATATCTTGCTCAATTTTAAAGCTATGATCATGTTCTTGGACATTTTGGAAAGGTATTGAAGTCCTCTAACCAATTCCTTTGGTCCCATGTCATTTTGATTTACCAATCTCAAGTTATGGTTTTTGACTTAAAGTGCCTTTTTGTTGACTTTTGAAAATGACCTATAATGTTGAAATTGATAACTTCTTGTGAGAGAATTTCTTGGACTTGGAGTGTGAAGATGAGTTGTAGGAAATGTCACCCTCTTCAAAATGAGCTTTGGATGGGATTTTTCTGATAAACCATGAGTAAGTTATGCCCTGGTCAATTTGCAGTTGACTTTTTCAGCTGTCCCAAAATAGAAACTTTTGCACCTTGAGACTTTTTGAGCCATGCTTGTGGAATCATGATCAAGAATTGATCAAATGATGATTGTGGCTTCAAAATGAGATGTTGACCAAAATTTTTGACTTTTGACTGTCAAATGACCATTTTGCCCCTGCAGTTGACTGTGAAGCAATTAGGGTTTTTGACTCTGCAACTTGATGTTGTGAGTCTTGAAACTTGACATATGGATGCTTGACAATATATATGGGCATGTGGGACTTGATTGGACCCTTGGAAACCTCAATTTCTTTGCCAGAACCAAAACCCTAATTTTGACTGTGTTAGGAGGCAATTGGACTGTGCAACCCTTGAGAGATTTTGAAGCTTGATCTTGGCAAATCTTGAAGAATATAGGAGGGCGAATTTTGGGGTACAACACAAAGTTAAATTTCCCAAAGTCTTTGAAAACATTGCATACATATATCATACATATCATCGCATAACAGGATTCATAACAGGTTTCTCATCACCTCCGCTGTTTATTTCAGCAATGGCTCTTGAACAAACTGTGAAGGATCTTCAGACTCAGAACACGCAGTTCCAGCAAATGATTGTGGCTCTGGCCAAAGGACAGGAAGAGCTGAAGGCTTTGATTGTTAAGAAGAACAAGAAGACCAAGAGGATAGCCGGTGTGGTAAATATGGGCAGAAGGTTCAGAGGGCCGCCAAGACGGGTTGTTGGAGCTAGCTTCTTCTGAAGGGGTGAAAAACACAAGAAGGGGGGGTTGAATTGTAAAAACTGGAATCTTAAAGCAAATGACAAGGTATTTTTATCCTGGTTCGTTTGATCTCAAACTACTCCAGTCCACCCGTCAAGGTGATTTCGCCTCTCTCCAACGAGGTCTTAATTCACTATATTCAACTGAATACAAATCTGCTTTAGCAACTGCTAAAACCTTCTTGATTCAAACCACAATCCGGTTTGTCAAGGCAGCACTTTCTTACAAAGGTATAAACAAATGTGTGTGAATGTTTTCTATAAAAACTATATCACAACTGTGATGTATACACAAATTAAGCTTAGAAACTTAGAATGTTAAACACTAATGGAGTATCAGAGTTTGTTGGTTTAGCAAAACTTGGATGAAGATTATTGTTCAGCTTTTTGCGTGTAGAGAGTTTGGAAGCATTAGCCATGATAATCTTCAAAGCTTGGTTTATATAGCACTTGAGAAGATGAACGTTGAAGCAAATATTCTTGATTCAATGCTATTAACAAGCTTTCCTTTTTGAGCAGATCTTGTCTGGAATGAGGCCGTTGGAATTGATTAGCGTTCAATGCACAGTACCGTTGCTTCTTCAATGCACGATCTGGCTTGGCTCATTCTGATTCTGCTTTGCTGCTGATGAACTAATTTGTTTCTGTATCAGAGTGTTTTACGCGCAGTTCTGTTCATCAAGCTTCAGCATGTGCAAGCGTTGATCATCTGATCTTGACGTTCTGATTCAGCAACTTCTGATGCTGGTGCATGAAAACATATTCTGATGCTGAGAACGTGATCATGCTTATTTTAATCAGCATATCTGCAAATTAGAGCATAGTAATTTTAGGCAGCATATAATTCAATCATGAAATATTTAACTACTATATCTTTTCACTTTGTTATCATCAAAACTTAAATATAGGGTACTAGATTCAAACATTGTTCTAACAATCTCCCCCTTTTTGATGATGACAAAAACTAGATATTTTAAATGAAAAAATAACGTGAAAAGTTATCAGAGCTATGTATCAGAATAAGAAGTACGGAGAATTCAGAGTTTAAGAGATACTCCCCCTGAGTTTGTTACTTCCCTTTGCTATGCGTGTTCTTCAGAGTCAGATCTTTTTCTATCTTTGAGCATCAGATTATAAGTCTTTGACTTATCAGAGAGCAGAGCTTCAGAGCTTTTCCTGTCAGAGCTTTGCTTCGGATCAGAGTGTTAGGTCGATCAGAGCTTCATATATCAGAACTTCATATTTGATCAGAGCAACATGAGCTTCTACATTTTGATCAGATCTTCTAGCTTCTAGTCTTCATAGTGTTCAAGAGCTTCCTTGTGCCTGTAGACTTAAAGACAAAACAGAAAAACATTTCAAGTAATAGAGTTAGAATGTTTGAGAGTTTCTGTCTAGTTAGCCGTTATTGATTTTAAATATCATTCTTGTTCTCCCCCTTTTTGTCAGCAATCAAAAAGTGTTAGTGATGTGCTAAAACAATTTAGATCAGAAAAACAAATTATATTAAAGGTAGTTCAGTGCAAAAGAACATTTACACAAACATAGTCAAAATAGTACATCAGAATGAAGAAAACATAAAAGGTTATGCATGACAAAAATTTTAAGGTTGTGGGGGCATGCGTGAGAACAGGCTTTCCAGCATTGCTTGAATCTTTTCAGAAGTTTCATTCTGCTTCTGAACCATGGTGACAACAGTATCAATTTTGCTGTCCTGAACATTCATTCTTGCTTCCATCTTCTGATCATTCTCTTCCATCCGCTGCTGTAGACGCAAGTCATTCAGCCTTAATTCTTCCAGAGCCTGCCTGTCCAAGGCAGCTTGAGAACTTTCAGCAGGAGGAAGCTTCTCAGAACTTTCAGCTACATCTTCTGCTGGATTTTCTTCCTGAAGAGTCTTGTCTTCTTCTGCTGGTTGCACCTGTGCAGCTTGCTCTTTCTCAGACCAGGATTCACTGTCTAGAGGGAGCACAACTTCTTGAGGCAGCTGACTCTCAACTTCCTTCAGCAGCTTGCTAAAGTTCTGTTGAGCCTGCTCATAGTTGACGTCCTGCAGCTTGAGTGCTTCAGCACGAACCCATACTCTGAACTGTGACCAGAGCTGATCAGAAGCAGCTGGGTCGATCATCCCCGGACAGACTTGCTTCAAAGAAGCAATCCATTGCAGCATACCTGTTTCAAAGTCCAAAATACCAGAGCCAACATCTAGTTGCTTTGGTTTGGGAATGGCCAATTTGTGTCTTAAATCAGCAAGACGTTCAAGACTTGTTAAGTCAATGAAAGTTTTGCTGGGGTTTTCAGAGGATTGGTTTTCAGAGGTGTGCTGAGGTGCTGTTTGTTTTGGAGGATGGTTATCAGAGTCAGAGGATATATCTATTGGAGTGGTTGGAGTTTTTGGAGGTGTTGATTCCTCTGATGATGGTAACTGGGGTCTGACAATGGTGGTTCCACATGGCAACTGTATTGCCAGCGGTGAAGGTTGAGGTGAGTGGGGATCAGAATGATGAGGAGATGGGGTTTCATAGCGGTGAAACTCTGTTTGTGGTGAGGGTGGATTATTTTCTGGTTGAGGAGGTGGAATCTCTGATTGCTCAGGGATCAGAGGTTCTTCTGTGATTGGTTGTTGAGATTGTGGTTCTGGTTCTGGTTGATGTTCTGGTTGTATTTCTGGTTCAGGTTGAATTTCTGGTTCAGGTTGTGGAGGAGGAATATTTGGTGGTTCAGAGTGAGGTTGAACAGAAGCATGTTCACGCTCAATGTCAGCTAGCACTCTATCAAGTGCTGGTGTTGTTGAAACAGTTGGTTGTTGTTTGGGAATTTTGATTGGAATTTTAATTCTGGTTCTTCTGAGTTGTAAGGCCTCAGAAGGGTCTTCTGGTATGGTTTCATCAATAGTGGGGATTGGAATGGATATTCTGTGAGAGGTTTGAGGAGGAGCAACAGATGTTGGAATAGTAGTTGAAATTGAAATAGGGGCAGCAGATGAATTACCTCGTTTCTTTGGAGTCTGATGAGATGATCCTTCTGCTTTCCTCTTCTTTGACTTCTTCTGAGTCACTTCAGGTTGAACTTGACTCAGATCTTTGATCTTCAGCTTTGAACCTGCATCTTCTTCCTTGTATGAATCTGGATACTTGATAAACATATCAGGTTGGGATTCCATTTCAGAAAATCTTGGGAAATCACTCAGAGGCATTCTTCTTCTGGAGATGTCAGCAGTTGAAGCAGCTCTGGGTTCCTTCCTAATATTTTCTATCAGCTTCATCTTTTTCAGGTTCTTAGCATTCAGCGGTTTTCCAACAGTTGGTTCAAAATTGCCCAGTACTTTAGCTTCGCTCAGATAATCTATCAGCTTATTCTCTGTCAGAATATCTGATATGAGCCTTCCAAATGGTATCCAGTCTCTTTTGGTCCTTTCTTCTTCTCTAGTCTCTTTCACACTAGTCTTCAGATGATTGAACAGGAAGTGTGCCAAATTGATCTTCACCCTCTGATCAATAAAGTAGATCAGAAATTGCTGATCCACGTTTATATAGTCAGGAGAGCTTGTTGGCTTCCTGTGATTGAAACAGCCTAGAACAATCTTGGCCCACACTCTGCAGTGATCCTTCAGATCCTTGATTTTGCTGCTGGGAAAACCAAGAGTGAAAATGCAGTTGGCTACCACACCTATATCAGGGCATCTATCAGCCATGTCCACACAACGGACTCCACCACCACTTTGACCAATTAACCTAGCAATGAGGTCTTCAGAAATTATTATCTTCTTTCCCATGACAGAGGAGATGACTAGATGTTTATGAATCTTGGTGTGAATCCAAAATTCCTTGACAAGCTCTGGGAAGGTTGGTCCAACCAATCTATCAAAGTACCTCTCCCACTTTTGAGCTTTGATTTCCTCAGTTAGGTCAAATCCATTATCCTTCAAACTTTCGAAATCGACGATTAACTCAGAGAGAACCTCAAGATTCTTTACTGGTGTGAGAAGAGTTCTGGTAGGCGCTTGATATTGCTCAGAGGTTTCCTTCTTCTGATTTCCTGCAGAAATGCTGGAGGATGCCATTGTTCTCACACAAAAAGCTTGAGAGTGATTTGAGAGAAAAAGGGTTTGAAGGAGATAAACTCAGAAAAATGCAGAGAATACTTAAGAGATTATGAGAAAGCGTAAAGATTAAGAATGAAGAATAATGTGCTTAAATAAAGATTTCAAAAATTATTTTGAAAAATTAAACGTTTTTTAAGAAAGAGAAAAAAAATAATGATTGCCATTAACAAGCGTGATTACTTTGCATTAAATGCTTGCTGATTTTGGGGGATTTGAGAAAGATACTTAAAAACGGTTACCAGACATGTGTCTCAATGCACCCAATCAGCGCTTTCCTTTCTCAGAAGCGTGCACGCGTTCTGCTTCAGGGATTTGCTGATGATTGGATGACACTTGTTTGATGTAGTGATCAGCACGTCTGTCTTTGAGATTAGACTCTCAGATCTTTAGACTTGCCTTTGATACAATCTGCATGTTCTAACTTTTTAAGCAAATAGCAGAAGTATTATCACAAAGAATAGGAATGTTACTCTCAAAAATCTGGAAGTCTTCAAGCTGACTTTTCATCCAGAGCATCTGTGTGCTACATCCAGCTGCTGCTATGTACTCAGCTTCTGCTGTTGACAGAGCAATTGTTGATTGCCTTTTGCTGGACCACGAGATCAGATTTTCTCCCAGAAACTGGCAGCTTCCAGAAGTACTCTTACGTTCCACTCTGTCTCCAGCAAAATCAGCATCACAGTAGCCTACTAAACTGTAATCACTAGATTTTCTATAAAACAAACCCAGATTAGTAGTACCTTTCAGATACTTGAAAATTCGCTTAACAGCTGTTAAGTGAGATTCTCTAGGATCTGATTGGAATCTAGCACAAATACATACGCTGAATAAAATATCAGGTCTTGAAGCAGTCAGATAAAGGAGAGAACCAATCATACCTCTGTAGACTTTCTGTTCTACGCTTTTGCTTACCTCTTCTCTTTCCAGAATGCACGTGGGATGCATTGGAATCTTTGATGGCTTACATTCTGAGAGATCAAATTTCTTCAGAAGATCTCTGATGTATTTGCTCTGATGAATGTAAGTTCCCTCTGGAGTTTGATTAATCTGAATTCCTAGAAAGAATTTCAGTTCCCCCATGAGGCTCATCTCAAATTCTGCCTGCATACACTTAGCAAATTTTCTTCCAAGAGAAGGATTAGTAGAACCAAAGATTATATCATCAACATAAATTTGACAGACTAAAATGTCACTCTTAACTGTTTTACAGAATAGAGTAGTGTCCACTTTCCCTCTGGTGAATTCATTTTCAAGCAGAAAGTTACTTAGCCTTTCATACCAAGCTCTGGGAGCTTGTTTCAGACCATACAGTGACTTTTTCAGTTTGAAAACATGTTCTGGATGTTTTGAATTTTCAAAACCTGGGGGTTGGTGAACATAAACTTCTTCTTCTATATAACCATTTAAGAATGCACTTTTGACATCCATCTGATACAGAGTGATGCCTCTATTAACAGCAAATGAGATTAAAAGTCTGATAGATTCTAACCTGGCGACTGGGGCAAAGGTTTCTGTATAGTCTATCCCCTCTTGCTGACTATAACCTTGTGCAACCAGTCGTGCCTTGTTTCTGACGACTTCACCTTGTTCATTGAGCTTGTTTCTGAACACCCATCTTGTTCCAATGACGTTGAATCCTTTTGGTCTGGGAACGAGATCCCATACGTCGTTTCTGGTGAATTGATTCAGCTCTTCTTGCATTGCCAGAATCCAGTCATTGTCCAGAAGTGCTTCATCAATAGAAGAAGGTTCAATCAGAGACACAAGTCCCATCAGAGTTTCTTCAGAGTTTCTGAAGCTTGCTCTTGTTCTGATTGGATCTTCCTTTCTTCCTAGGATAGTTTCTTCTGGGTGATCCAAACTGCTTCTGGGTAATCTCTTCTGAGGTTGATCAGCAGCAGTTGTAGGAGTTCTAGCATTGCTTCTTTCAGACGTTGAAGGAATGTCTGTGTTGAGAGCTTCTGATGACTTGTCTTCAGAACCTGCAAATTCAATTTCTATACCTGCAAGATTTTCATTCTGCTTTGACTTTTCAGAGTCAAGCTTGTCATCAAAACGAACACTGATTGATTCTTCCACAATCTGTGTTTCTGTATTGTATACTCTGTACCCTCTTGAGCGTTCAGAGTATCCTAACATAATACACTTCTGTGCCTTAGAATCAAACTTGTTCAAATAATTCTTAGTATTTAACATATAGCAAGTACATCCAAATGGATGGAAATACGAAATGTTGGGCTTTCTGTTCTTCCACAATTCATATGGAGTCTTTTCCAGAATAGGTCTTATTGAGATTCTATTCTGAATGTAGCACGCTGTGTTTATTGCCTCTGCCCAGAAAGTCTTAGCAACGTTTGTCTCGTTGATCATGGTTCTGGCCATTTCTTGCAATGTTCTGTTCTTTCGTTCTACAACTCCATTTTGTTGGGGAGTTCTAGGACAAGAGAAATCATGCAGAATGCCTTTGTCATTAAAGAATGACTCAAAATCTTTATTTTCAAATTCTCCACCATGATCACTTCTGACTTTAACGATTCTAAGATCTTTTTCATTCTGAACTTGGTTACAGAAGGTAACAAACACAGAGTGTGACTCGTCCTTGTGTCTTAAGAACTTTACCCATGTCCATCTGCTATAGTCATCTACGATTACTAACCCATACTTCTTGCCACTGACTGAAGCAGTTTTAACTGGTCCAAATAAGTCAATGTGCAGAAGTTCTAATGGCTTAGAGGTAGAAACAACATTTTTGGATTTAAAAGATGGTTTTGCAAATTTGCCTTTCTGACATGCTTCACACAGAGCATCTGAATTGAACTTCAAATTTGGAAGTCCTCTGACCAGATTGAGTTTGTTAATCTGAGATATTCTTCTCATACTAACATGCCCCAATCTTCTGTGCCAGATCCACTGCTCGTTGTTAACAGACAGAAGACATTTTACGTTCTGACTTTTAAGTTCAGAAAGTTTGATTTTGTAAATGTTGTTTTTCCTCTTACCATTAAATAGGATAGTCCCATCTTTCTGACTAACAGCTTTACATGATTTTTGATTAAAGATTATATCATAACCGTTATCACTTAATTGACTTATGGATAACAGGTTATGCATCAATCCATCAACAAGCAGAACATTATTAATAGAGGGAAGATTTCCGTTACCTACAGTTCCAGAGCCAATTATCTTTCCCCTCTGATTGCCTCCAAAGCCAACGTGGCCTCCAGGCTTAAGTTCCAGGCTTTGGAACATATGCCTTCTTCCCGTCATGTGTCGTGAGCAGCCAGAGTCCAGGTACCATGACTGGTGTTTCTGACTTGCTGCTAAAGATATCTGCAACATGTATTATTTTATCCTTAGGTACCCAGATCTTCTTGGGTCCTGATTTGTTAGTTTTACCAAAACTCTGGTTGAATTTTGGTTTCACAAAGTGATTACTACTAGTATATTTGATGTCATGTGTGTGACCATACACAAAGTGTGAATTTAGAGGAGTGTGTTTAATGGTTAGATCCATGACATTTTTAGGTGTAGGAACCTTACCTAGGTATCCTATTCCTTTCCTGCCATTTCTGCTAACTCCATAGATCATTGAAGCCATTCTGCTTCTATCTATGCTTTTAGCAAGGAACTTCTGGAAACTATGATCATACTCCTTGATGATCTCATCAGCGTTGCTGGGAGTTTCAGCAATTGGTTCCTTCTGAGAGTTTTGTAAAGAGTTTTCTAATTTTAAAATTTTATCTCTCAGCTCAGAGTTTTCCAATTTGAGACTCTCAGACTTATTAGAGTCAGATTCAAGAGTCCTTTTCAGGTCTCTGAATTTAGCTCTAATCTGCTGATAACGTTCCAGAATTTCATTTAGGCTTTCAGCAAGTTCAGCCTTTGTAAAATTAACAGCGAAGTTAGGGAATACCTCTTCTGTGTCTGATTCTGAGTCTGATTCAGAAGCTTCATTGTCATCTGGAATGTTAGCCATGAGCGCTATGTTTGCCCTTTCATCATCTGATTCTGAGTCAGCTTCAGACGAGTCAGAGTCATCCCATGTGGCCATGAGACTTTTCTTCTTCTCTCTTCCAAACTTCTTTTTGGGCTTTTCCCTCTGAAGCTTTGGACAATCACTCTTGTAGTGACCTTGCTCATTGCACTCGTAGCAGATGATGTCTTTGGTGCTTGGCTTCTTGCTGCTGGAGGAGCCTTCAGATCTTCTGTGTCCAGAGGAAGAATCTGTCCTTCTGTATCTGGAAGAAGACTCGTTCTGATCAGATCTTCTGGGATTCCTGAACTTCCTTTGTCTTTGCTTCCACAGTTGATTTACTCTTCTGGAGAGAAGGGAAAGCTCGTCTTCTTCTGATAAGGATCCATCAGATGTTTCTTCAACTGCCTGCAAAACTTTAGATTCAGATTTTCTGTTAGATTTTAAAGCTATAGGCTTACCTTGCTTCTGAGGCTCGTCAGCTTCCAGCTCTATCTCATGACTTCTGAGGGAGCTTATAAGTTCCTCCAGAGTGATTTTGTTGAGATCTTTCGCCAGCTTCAGAGCAGTAACCATAGGCCTCCACTGCTTGGGTAAACTTCTGATTATCTTCTTGACATGGTCAGCAGTAGAGTATCCCTTGTCCAGAACTTTGAGACCAGCTACCAGAATCTGGAATCTAGAGAACATAGTTTCAATGGATTCAGATTCTTCCATTTTAAACGCCTCATACTTCTGAATGAGCGCCAGAGCTTTTGTTTCTTTGACTTGAACGTTGCCCTCGTGCGTCATTCTGAGAGAATCAAAGATGTTCTTAGCTGTGTCTCTGTTGGAGATCTTCTCATACTCAGTATAGGAGATAGCACTGAGGAGGATGGTTCTGGCCTTATGGTGATTCTTGAAATCACGCTTTTGTTGATCAGTCATTGATTTTCTTTCAATCTTCTGACCAGTTGCATTCACAGGGTGCGTGTATCCATCTGTCACCATATCCCACAGATCAGCATCATGTGCTAGAAAGAAGCTTTCAATTCTGTCTTTCCAGTAATCAAAGTTTTCTCCATCAAAGACTGGAGGTTTGCCGCTGAATCTGTCTCTGTCCTCATTGGTGTCATTGCTGAAATGAGAGTTGTTTCCTGCCATTGTGTTTTTCTGACGCTGGATCTTGTACTGACACGGTTAAGTGTTTTAGCTCAGAACCAGGCGCTCTGATGCCAATTGAAGGGGTGAAAAACACAAGAAGGGGGGGTTGAATTGTAAAAACTGGAATCTTAAAGCAAATGACAAGGTATTTTTATCCTGGTTCGTTTGATCTCAAACTACTCCAGTCCACCCGTCAAGGTGATTTCGCCTCTCTCCAACGAGGTCTTAATTCACTATATTCAACTGAATACAAATCTGCTTTAGCAACTGCTAAAACCTTCTTGATTCAAACCACAATCCGGTTTGTCAAGGCAGCACTTTCTTACAAAGGTATAAACAAATGTGTGTGAATGTTTTCTATAAAAACTATATCACAACTGTGATGTATACACAAATTAAGCTTAGAAACTTAGAATGCTAAACACTAATGGAGTATCAGAGTTTGTTGGTTTAGCAAAACTTGGATGAAGATTATTGTTCAGCTTTTTGCGTGTAGAGAGTTTGGAAGCATTAGCCATGATAATCTTCAAAGCTTGGTTTATATAGCACTTGAGAAGATGAACGTTGAAGCAAATATTCTTGATTCAATGCTATTAACAAGCTTTCCTTTTTGAGCAGATCTTGTCTGGAATGAGGCCGTTGGAATTGATTAGCGTTCAATGCACAGTACCGTTGCTTCTTCAATGCACGATCTGGCTTGGCTCATTCTGATTCTGCTTTGCTGCTGATGAACTAATTTGTTTCTGTATCAGAGTGTTTTACGCGCAGTTCTGTTCATCAAGCTTCAGCATGTGCAAGCGTTGATCATCTGATCTTGACGTTCTGATTCAGCAACTTCTGATGCTGGTGCATGAAAACATATTCTGATGCTGAAAACGTGATCATGCTTATTTTAATCAGCATATCTGCAAATTAGAGCATAGTAATTTTAGGCAGCATATAATTCAATCATGAAATATTTAACTACTATATCTTTTCACTTTGTTATCATCAAAACTTAAATATAGGGTACTAGATTCAAACATTGTTCTAACATCTTCATCAAAAGAGGGAGAGAATCAAGAGGGTGAAGACATAGAAGAGGACCCTAGTCCTAAAGAGTATGAGAATGAAACTGATTACAATGAGGAGCAGTACCCTCTGGCTGATAAAAGGTATAAGCAATTAGAAGAGTGTCTGAGCGCTATAGAAATCCAAAAGGTTCCTGGGCTGGATTTTGAAGAGTTGGGTCTGGTCTCTGGGGTTGTCATCCCCCTAAAGTTCAAGGCACCGGTATTTGCTAAGTATGATGGGGTCTCTTGTCCTAAAATGCATCTTCGTTCTTATGTAAGGAAGATACAACCTCACACTTCTGACAAAGACCTGTGGGTTCACTTCTTCCAAGACAGTCTGTCTGGAACACAACTGGATTGGTTCTATCAGCTGGAAAGAGCCAATATTCGTAACTAGGAAGACCTTGCTGCTGTATTTTATAAGCAATATCAATATAATGCAGACCTCGCTCCCACCCGTACACAACTCCAAAATCTATCTATGGGTTCGAACGAGGGTTTTAAGGATTATGCTCAGAAGTGGAGAGATTTGGATGGAAGAGTTCAACCTTCCTTGGCTGACCGGGAGCTCGTGGATATGTTTCTGGGAACTTTGATTGGTCCGTTCTTCAACCATCTAATTAGAAGTTCACCGGTGGGTTTTACTGAATTGATTTTAACGGGAGAAAGAGTGGAAGCTGGAATCCGAAGTGGAAAAATTCAGAAGGATGCCTCTTCTAGTGTTGCAAGGAAGCTGTTTGTAGGTAAAAAGAAAGTCAGTGTTATATACAACCAAAAGAATCAGAATCGAACCGAGCGTCATCCGATAGTAGGGGTTGTTATGATTCCCAACCCCGCACCTTCTCAGCAAAGAAATAATCAGCTGAGAGCAGAGAGGCCAACTAGGCAGTTCACTCGAATCAACATGACATTGTCTCAGATTTTACCTCATTTGCTGAAGACCAATTTGGTTACTCTGAGGGAAGCTCCGAAAAATCCGAACACCACCTCTCCCTACTATAAACCGAATGCTTGTTGTGCTTACCATTCGGAGAGTCCAGGCTATGACACCAATGACTACTAGACCTTGAAGAACAAAGTACATGATTTGATTGATGCTAAGGAGATTGAATTTGATCCCCTAGAGACTCCTAACGTTATCACTGCTCCTATGCCGAAACATGGTCGGGGTGTTAATGTCGTTGAAGAAGAGGTTTTTGTGACCTTGATGGAAGAATTGATAACCCCACTCAGACTATCAAGGAGATTTTGTTGAAAGTCGGTTTATTTCTGGGCTGTGGTGAAGGTTACCACTTTTGTTCGTTTCTACCGACTGGTTGCCCTTTGTTGAAGGTAGGTGTTCAGCGCCTGATGGATGACAAAGAGATTCTATTTGAGAAGACTCTCGTTCCAAATATTTCTTGTAAAGACATTACCATCATAACCATTTCCGCCAATCCTCCCAGGGCCTCCGCTAAGAGACCCGACAGGATTACATCAATTCCGAAAGTGACTCCGTTGATCATAACCATGCCTGGGCCAATCCCATATTCCTCGGATAAAGCTGTTCCTTAGAACTATGGGGACGACGTCTATTACTATGGCGTCAAGCAGGATATGCTAGCCATTGAAGACAAGATTGCTGAAGATGTTGATTTCGACATCGTCAATATTGCTGGAACTAGTAAGATAACAAGAAGTGGAAGAGTGTTCTCCCCTAAGATTTCTCCTCCAAAGACCGCTATCGGACCTGTGATCATTCCTGCTGCGGTTCCACCCGAGACTACTTCTGCAACTCTAGTAATTACTCCTGTTGACCCTCCCATCACCGAGTCGGCTGAGACTCGAGGAAAAAACATACTAATTAAGTCTGTCCTGACAAGAGTAATTCAGTAACCATACCAGAAGCTTCCAAGAAAGAAATGGAAGAAATTTTGAAGATAATAAAGAAGAGCGACTACAACGTGGTCGAGCAGCTGGGGCAGACCCCATCTAAAATTTCTATGCTGGATTTGTTGTTGTGCTCCGAGGCCCATGCGAAGGCTTTGGTTAAGTTTTTAAAGACGGCTTACGTACCACAAGAGACGCCTGCTGATCAGTTTGAAGAATGTGTGGCTAGTCTAATTGCCAATAATGGTTTGGGTTTCTCTGACGCGGATCTGACACCAAAAGGAAGGAAGCATAATGATGCTCTTCATGTTTCCATTGAATGCATGGGCACGACTCTGACCCATGTTTTGATAGATATTAGCTCCTCGTTGAATGTGCTACCTAAAAAAGCTCTAGACAGATTGGACTGCAAAGGCTTGACCTTGAAGCCTAGAAATATAGTAGTGAGAGCTTTCGATGGTTCGAAGAGGATGGTACACATGGAAGTGGATGTCCCTATCAAAGTTAGTTCTCATACATTCGACTCCACTTTCTACGTGATGGATATCAAACCATCATATTCTTGCTTGTTGGGACGTCCTTGGATACATGGGACTGAGGTTGTTACTTCCACCATCCACCAAATGTTGAAGTACCCAATAAGAGGAAAGATTGTCACTATGCGCGGTGAAGAGGAGTACATGATCAGTCACTTGAACTCCTTTAGGTATGTAGAGATGGATGGCGAGTTCATCGATACTCCTTGCCAGAACTTTGAAGAGGTACCTCAGATTATGGCTACAGCAGAAACTACCGACAGTCCTTCGAAGGTCACCAAACCTCCCTTGAAGATGACTTCTCTTAAGGATGCACGAGCAGTGGTTGAAGAAGGTGGGTCTACCATTTGGGGTCAGCTCCCGGTTATTCATTACAAGTCTGACAAATCTGGTTTAGGATTTACTACAGGTGCTCAAAGGGATGTTTGTCGTGCTCGGGCTGGAGGACCTCCCCTACGCATCCGTAATCCTGGGTTCAATGTACTTGAAGACAATGATGGTGATTCCGACATTGACAACTGGATCTTCCCGACTACCAACAGTGGACTCAGTAACTAGAACACCAAGGACTTTGTGCCGATTACTTTTATTCAAGAGTAATTGTCATTTTGTTTTTTCGGATATGTAATTTAAAAACAATATAAACTCTATAGCCATGTGTCTTACCTGGGGCACAATAGTTCTATTTGTGAGGGTTGTCATGTTTCATTTTCATATGACATTAATAAAGCATTGGACATTTACATACAAATTTTGTGCTCTTTGTCTTTCTTTTCTTTTATTTTGTCTATACAACTATGCTCTTACACATACTCACGTATCCAAATGCAGATCCATATCCACTCTGGATCCCATTGATAATAGTTCTGTTACTACTCATTATGACTTTGAAAATCTGATCAACCAAGCCGAGGACGAAGGTGAGGAAGATTGTGAGGTACCCGGAGAACTTGCTAGACTATCACAGCAGGAGGAAAGGGTCATACAGCCTCATGAAGAGCCGGTTGAGACAGTGAACTTGGGTACTGAGGAAGATATAAAAGAGGTTAAGATAGGTGCAAATCTGGAGCCTAATGTCAAACAGCGGTTGGTACAGATGTTACATGAATATGTTGAAATCTCTACCTGGTCATATGAAGACATGCCGGGACTAGACACGGATATAGTGGTTCATTGTCTGCCGACTAAAGAAGATTGTCCTCTGGTAAAGCAAAAGGTCTGCCGTATGCGCCCTGAGATGTCAGAAAAGATTAAAGACGAGGTTATAAAGCAGTTCAACGCAGGGTGCTTAGTTGTCACCTCCTATCCATAGTGGGTTGCTAATGTGGTTCTAGTACCTAAGAAAGATGGTAAAGTACGAATGTGTGTGGATTACAGAGACCTGAACAGGGCAAGCCCCAAGGATGACTTCCCGCTTCCCCATATCGATGTTCTAGTTGACAACACTGCACAACACAAAGTCTTTTACTTCATGGACGGCTTCTCTGGCTACAATCAGATCAAGATGGCACCAGAAGACATGGAAAAGACAACCTTTGTTACACAGCGGGGCACTTTCTGCTATAAGGTGATGTCGTTTGGGTTGAAGAATGTTGGGGCAACTTATCAGCAAGCTATGGTAGCTCTGTTCCATAACATGATTCACCGTGAGATAAAGGTTTACATCGATGATATAATAGCCAGGTCTCAAACTGAAGAAGAACATCTTGATCATCTACAAAAGCTGTTTGATAGGTTGAAGACGTACAAGGTGAGGTTAAATCTGAACAAGTGCACCTTCGGGGTAAGGTCTGGTAAGCTTTTGGGATTCATCGTCAGTGACAAAGGTATTCAGGTAGACTCTGCAAAGGTGAAGGCCATACAAGATATACCGGCTCCCCGTACAGAGAAGGAAGTTAGAGGTTTCTTGGGACGCCTAAATTACATTGCCCGATTCATTTCACATCTGACTGCTACTTGTGAGCCAATCTTCAAGCTTCTGAAGAAAGATCAAGTGGTAAAGTGGAATGACGAATGCCAAGTAGCCTTTGACAAAATCAAACAATATCTCCAAGAGCCTCCTATTTTGATGCCTCCGACTGAAGGAAGACCTTTGATAATGTACTTAATCATGCTAGATAATTCAATAGGGTGTGTGTTGGGGCAGCATGACGAGTTTGGTCGAAAAGAGCACGCAATATACTACCTTAACAAAAAGTTTACCGACTGTGAAATACGATACTCACTGCTCGAGAAAACTTGCTGCACTTTGGCATGGGCTGCTCGCCGACTGAGACAGTATATGTTGACCCACACTACTTTGTTGATATCTAAGATGGATCCGATCAAGTACATTTTCGAGAAGCCCGCTCTCTCCGGAAGGATAGCAAGGTGGAAAATGATCTTAACCAAATATGACATCCAATACACAACCCAAAAAGCAATCAAGGGAAGTGTGTTAGCGGATCATTTGGCACATCAGGCTGTGGACGACTACCAGTCCATAAATTTTGAGTTCCCGGATGAGAATATTATGTTGGTAACCGACTGTGAAGAACCTGGACCAGATGAAGGACCTGAGGAAGGATCCTGATGGTCTATGTATTTTGATGGAGCCTTAAACGCAATGGGTAATGGTATCGGCGCCGTAATCATATCTGCCGAGGGCTGTCATACTCCGTTCACTGCCCGATTATGTTTCAACTGTACCAACAACATGGCGGAGTATGAAGCATGTATCATGGGTCTTAGAGCTGTTATTGACCTAAGGATCAAGTTCTTGAGTGTATTCGGGGATTCCGCTTTGGTGATAAGTCAGATCAAAGGCGAGTGGTATACGAAGCACCCGAACCTTACTCCTTACAAATAGTATGTACTGACACTACTGCCGCATTTTGAAGAGATCACCTTTGAACATTTCCCACGAGAAGAGAATCAGTTAGCGGACGCGCTAGCTACTATGTCGTCAATGTTCAAGGTCAGGTGGGACAATGAAGCTCCCCAAATCACTATTGAGAGGTTGGATGAACCGGCATACTGCTGTGAGATCGATACTGAGGAGGTAGCCGACAAACCTTGGTTTCATGTGGTGAAAAGGTATCTCGAGGCTCAAGATTACCCCGAGGGGGCATCTGTCAATGATAAGAAATTTCTGAGAAGGTTTGCTGCAAAGTTCTTCCTCAGCAATGGAATCCTCTATAAGCGCAACCATGACTCTACCTTATTGCAGTGTATAGAAAAGAGCGAGGCAGGGAGGATCATGGCAGACCTACACGAAGGTACCTTTGGCACTCATTCCAGTGGACATACCATGGTAAAGAAAATCCTATGGGCAGGATATTATTGGTCCACTATGGAAGCCGATTGTTATCAGCATTCTCGAACCTGTCTGTTGTACCCCAAAATTTGCCCTCCCATTTCCTCAACATTTTCTCATCACAAGACCTTTGGAGATCAAGATACAGTTAGGGTTTCCTCTGCTCAAGGCTTCTCCTTGCACTGTGGACTCAAATTAGGGTTTGTATTTACCCTAGGATGTTTTGACCTAAAATGCCTAAGATGACTTTCATGCTTCATATTGGACTCCCAAGTTTACCTATACCAAGTTTCAAGTCTTGATTCCAAGTTTTGCCCAGTCAATTGGACAGTTGACCTAGAAATCAGCTGTATTGGGGAAAAAGTCAACTGTGGCCAATTGACAGTCAAACCTCATGAAATTTGATCCATATCAACATTATGAACTCACATGGACCATTTGATCAAGTTTGAATCACAATTCCACAAGAAATTTGATCAGATCACCAAAAGGGCAAAATGGTCATTTTTAGGGTTTTGACTGCACAAAGGCAATTTTTGACTGTTTGACCTAGCCAATGGCAAACCAAGTTCACATATGGATTCAAGGACTCAATGAAATGGTCTTGACACATTCATCAAGCTCAAAAGATCCCAAGTACACAAGATTGACAGTTGAATTTCCCAGTCAATTGATCAATTTTGACTGTATACTGAAAAGTCAAACTTTGACTTTTTGGTCAAAATCAAGAGTCAAGATTCATTTTTCATCAAAACATTCCAAATCATGAAACTTGTTCACCAAGAAATATCAAAATGCAAATTAGGGTTAGAAAATGGAATTTTTCATAACTTAGAATTTTTCTAAGTTATGGAAAACCCTAATTTTTTCCCAACTTTGCCCCATCTTTTCACCATGATCCATTTGGATTCAAACAAAAGTCAAAACATGAAAGTTGTAGCTTGTTGCATAGTCTACAACTTTGATTCACAAAGTTTTCTCATTTGAAGCTTGTATCTCAAGTTATGATTTTTTGAATAAGGGCACTAAACCATCTTTTAACTTAGTGAAATTTGACCTATTTTGACAAGGTTTTCTACCCTACTTCAAGGCCACTTTTCATACCCTTCCACTTGGAATTTTGATTTGCATTTCAAAGATGGATTGTAGTACACATTCCAAGCTTTCCAAAATGTCCAAGAACTCATCAAACAACCTCATAACTTGAGAGATTCGAATTTCACAAGTTGGCAAAAATTCACTTTTGTTCTTCATCAAGACATGTTCATAAACTTGGGAAATTTGAACTCAGCATAGTTTGTGCTACTTTGCAGGTCCTTAAACCACATTACACTCCTTAATTTAATGCTTGTTCATTGTGTCTAAGTGTTGTTCCATGAATTCAAGCATTATACACAAGATTGATCCATTTTTGGATAAAGTGAACTTTCCATTTTTACAAAAGTTTGCTTTATGTCAATTGGTAAATCAAACAAGTACATGAAAGATCTGCTTTGCACAAGATTATGTGCATAACACACTGATCAAGAGAGGCTTATGCAGCACATTAGGAGGCTCCCTACTAACCTAAAACCACCAACTTGCTTTTGTAGCTTAAGTGTGAAGAAAGGTCCATAACATATGCTATCTCTCATCTCAGCTTACACACAACAAAAAAGCTATCAAACATATTCCATAGACAAAATCCAAGCTAACACACGAGCCTTTGTCATCTGAAGCACCCTCCATCTCAAAATCACCTCAAAACTGCATAAACAGGGGAGCCCCTGCAGTTTGAGTGCAAACTCCCAATTCCTTCAAGCATTTTGATTCAAACCTTTTCCTCTACCTTCCCTACAATATATGCAAGCTAACCATGTCCTAAAATCAGACCTGTAACACCTCCAAACCACTTCACCATTTTCAATTTTCTGTTTTGCAGTTGGAGTTCACTAGCTCGATTCAGGGAGTTTCAAGACAAAGTAGGAATTGGAAAAGCATCCTTACACTTCAAGGAAGCTGTACAAGTCATCATTTCACTCTGAAACATCCTCCATTGCCAAGCTCGATTCCAACTGAACAGGTATATTCATGGAGTTCTATCTCTCTTATTAGGCATTGTTAGCTTTAGGTTTTTGAAGAAAACATGTCACAATCATAGCCCTGAACATGCTCATATGATTAGATTTCATTTATGTTTCGTGTGCTTAGAGAATTTCATGTCTGAACATTGATGAAAAGTTAGGTCAGAAAAGAGGGGGAGAGAAATTCTCCCTCATCTTAGAGAGATAGGTCAAGTTATTTATATGGTTGAAACCGTCTCTTCATGCTGAACATTTCTTGTGTTATGAGTTTTTGCTGAAAAGCCAAGAATCAGGAGTTAGACATTGAAGCAAGAGGCGCGCGTTTTTTCAAATGTTTGAAGCTGGAGGTTGAAGACAATGGTCAATGGGTTGGGCCTGTGTTATTTTGCTTTTCACACCATCTTTTTTGGTTTGCACCCCCCTGAGCCCATTTGCTCATTTTTTAACATTTTTGACTTTTTCTTTTTTGGCTGACTTTGTTTATTTTTTCTCATGCCATTTAAAAATTAAAAATATTTTTTTCATCACTTTTTGCATTTATTGCATATTTATTTGTTTATTTTCTTTGTTTGTACATAAATATATATATATGATTATTAGAATAAAATGTAAAAATAATGTAAATACAATTTTTATTTTTATTTACTTTCTGAAAATATTTCACACAAAAAAATACTCTTTTATTTATTTTACTAAAATATTAAATAAATATTTATTTTTTGTATAATACATATTTAGGGTTTAATATAAATATATATATATGATTATTAATATATTTAAGACAAAATATAAAAATACTTGATTTTTCATTTTATTTAATATTTGATACAAAAAATACCTTTTTTCACAATACACTTCATTTTATTTTATTTTTATAAATAATAAATAAATAGTAGAGTTAAATTAGATAATAATACCTTTTCTTTAAAAATTAGGGTTTTTTACCTTAAGTTCAAAATACTCAAAAAATAAATACATTTTTATTTTCTTTTCCCTTTTACATAAATAATATTTTCTCATACATATAAAAATTTTCTTTTTGCATTTCACATATTTATTTAATTTACATTTAATTATGCATTATTTAAATTGCAAATATTCAAATGTTGTAATAATTTAGATTTAAATTCTTGTCAATATCCCCCATTTGAACATTTGTACCCCCCTTCCCATATTTGGTTTTGTAATAGCTTAGTAATTTTAATTTCGCACTTTATTGCTTTCTAATGATAACATGTTAGAATTAGGGTTTGTATGCGAAAAAACGATAAAAAATAGTTTGACCTAATACAAGATAAACAAGCATGAAAATGGACACACAAATCACACTTGCACCCCCTAGGGTATTCCACTTGTTGCCTTCAAATAAATGGGCCATATTGCATGTTGAACTTCTTTGGGCAAAGCAAACAGTTTGAATGATCATAGTCCCTCGACAAAAACTTTTCAAAACAAACAAAAACAAATGATCAAGTCCCTTAGAGAAATTGCTCAAAGACATTTAACGCCGTTGCAATTATGGTCCATACGATGACCCGCGCCTGTCCCTTTCACATCCTAACACAAGGTTGCCCACCAAATACAATGGTGGAGCAAACTTGCTAAAAGGGTTAAAGTATAGCAATAATCTTTTGAGAAATTTAGGAGTAGATAACCTCTTAGTTATTTGAATCATCTTGCAAAACAAAACACTTGCCTAAATTCAAAATCACACATCACTACACTTTCAAAACAAAACTTTCAAAAACAAAAATGAAAACCTTTTCAAAAGACATACATCTTTGTATACATCCCCACATGGATCATTACAAAGGTTGCCACCACATTGGCCTCTTTTCAAAACATTTTTCAAACCCACACACTCAAGCACCATTTAAAACAATTGAAAACAAAAGGCAAGTGATCTAAGCAAGTAACTAAGAGCCCATGGATAACCATGGATAGAAAGGGTGCTAATACCTTCCCTTTCTATAATCTACTCCCCGAACCTAAAGAAAACATCTCAAAAGGTTTTTGCTGTGCTTTTTAACCTTTCCTTAGGATAAAATAAAAAGTCGGTGGCGACTCTTGCTAACCGCAACATTTGCGAATACAAACGCAAAACCTCAAGTCAGTTCTCCCACCGTATCACAGAACTGGCGACTCTGCTGGGGAGAACTTTTAAAGTGGAGTAACCTTAGGGTTTAGATCACCTTTGTTTTCAATTGCTTGCTTTGTTTGCTTTTACATCTTGTGGGCTTTGTATCGGAGTTTTATAGATCCTAACCCGGATCTGGGGAAACCCTTTTAGGTAGCAACAAGGCTGTGAGGGAACTGTGCGGGGTATACCGACATGGTTGAAGCAGTCTGCTACGTTGATGTGGCACTTTGGTGTGTACCGGTAACCCTTGAGTTCAGTCAAGGAGAGTACGGGGCCGCCGCGTGGTGTCGCGAAGCATCAACTGACCATAGAACCTTAATTGACCATCTTAGCCTTTTTTAGGGTAGTGAGATAACTGACTTTGGTGCAGTCCGAGGTTGGTTGATACTCGATACTACACTCAATTGAGGGTTGCTTTCCTGGAATATTTCGGTCGCCAGTTCAGTGGCTAAATCGAAACGATGAACAATGAAAGCAATCCAGTGATATTGGGACCTTTAGAACCCGGTTACTTTTGATAGGACAGGTTGAGCCCACCAAGCTTCAAGAGGGTAATACCCAGACTCCATGCAGGCCTAAACTCTAAGGGTTTGTGTGACTTGTGTGCCTTACCCTGATTGCCTTTGTGAATATTTATGGTGCATTTAATCATCACATCATTACATCATACAAACATCATGAGCATTGACTAACCATTTCAAGGGTTTCGGATCTTCATGTTTGTTCTTGTTTTATAGGACATGGAAACTGCTCGTAGAAAGACAATTCAGATTGGCCTTGTAAAGATCCCTCCTCAGCTTAAGGAACTTCTGTCCAGGATTCCCGAGGGTTCTTCATTCAGTGAGAGACATGGAAGACTCATCAACTTGGTTAACACCAACATTGAGGAGGACTTGATAAAGGTCCTGTTCCAATTCTTTGACCCTCTGCATCACTGCTTCACTTTTCCGGATTATCAGTTGGTGCCTACATTGGAAGAGTTCTCCCGACTCCTGAAGGTCCCTATCCTTGATCAACTACCCTACAACGGTACGAAAGAGGAGCCCAAGCTTGAAGAGATTGCTAAAGCCTTGCACCTACAGACATCTGACCTCAAAGGACATTGGGAAGTTAGAAGTGGTATCAAAGGGTTCTTAGCCAGATTTCTGTTTGAAAAAGCTCAAGAATGTTGGAACTCTCTTGACCTACGAGCTTTTGAGGAAGTTATGGCCCTCCTTGTCTATGGTTTGGTGTTGTTCCCTAATCCAGATCAGCTTATTGATATCAGTGCTGTCCAGATCTTCATGACCAAGAATCCTATACCTACGCTGCTGGGGGACATCCTTCACTCATGTTACACTCGAACCATGAGAAGAAGGGGTGTCCTTATGTGTTGCACTCCTCTCTTGGGAAGGTGGTTTATTTCGCACCTTCCACAATCAGTTTTGAAGAACGAGCGGGGTTTGAGATGGTCACAACGGTTAATGACTCTCACGCATGCAGATATACATTGGTGTCCTAGGTCCAGGGAAGACGTCACTATCATTGATCGTTGTGGGGAGTACCCTAATGTTCCTTTATTTGGAATCAAAGGAGGTATTACCTACAACCCATGCCTGGCTTGGAGACAGTTTGGTTATGCTCGGAGGGATGGCCCTCATGACATGTTAACTCCTGACATAGTTTTTGACTTCGACAACGATACTCAAGGACTTCGTCAGAGATTTATCAGAGCTTGGAGGATGCCAAGTAGGATAGACAGCAAGACATTGGGGCACCGGAACTCCATCCCATTGGAACCTTACCTCAAGTGGGTACGAGCCCGCTCCCAAAAGTTAGTGATGCCTTATCCTCATATGCTTCCTGTAATCAAAGAACCAGTCGTGGAAGGAGAGGTGTCCCACACCATTCAACATCCTGACATGCCCACCTCCTGGGAAGAGATGCAGAAGAGCTGGATCCAACTTAAGGAAGAACGGAATTCTCTTGAAACCAGTCTACATGCTAGTGAAAAGAAGGTCCTGGAACTCACCCGCCTGCTGCACGAGGAAAGGAATCTCAACACCTACATCGCGCCAAAGAGGATGCGCAATGTTTTTTTATCTTAAGGAGTTATTTTGTAATATTTGGCCCATGAGGCATTTATGTACTAACGAATTTCTCCTTATTAATATGATGTGCCTTCCTTTTTGTCTACAACAAATTTTGAATATTCTAAATCCTTGAATGCATTGCATACATACGCATTCCATTGCACCATATGCATAGCAGGTACCCTATTTCACAGGTTGCTTAATCTTCTTCGCTGTTTGTTTGAACAGTCATCATGAATCCAGAATCATCCAGTGAGCAAGCAATCAAGGCCCTTCAGGCCCAAAGTGCACAGTTTCAAGAGATGGTCCTAAGCCTAGCCCAAGGTCAGCAAGAGTTGAAGACTCTACTCCTAAAGAAGAAGAAGAAAAAGAGGACTGCATTGTTCAACACCGGACGCAGATTTGGGAACACACTCCACAATGAAGCTGATCCAACCACTTCTTCTGCTGAGAAAAATAGTCCCCAAGGGGGAGGAGCTCCTAGTCCCGCAGTCTCCGACAACGAGACGGACTATAACGACGAACAATACCCACCTGCTGCTGACAGATACAAGCAATTGGAGGACCGCTTGAGCGCCATGGAAATTCAGAACGTGCCGGGACTGGATTTCGGAGATTTGGGATTATCTTATGGAGTAGTAATTCCACACAAGTTTAAGGCGCCTGCCTTCGCCAAGTATGATGGGGTCTCCTGCCCAAAGCTACATCTAAGGTCGTACGTAAGGAAAATCCAACCTTACACGGCGGATAAGAACCTCTGGATTCACTTCTTCCAAGATAGTCTCTCAGGGTCACAACTTGAATGGTTCTACCAATTGGACGGAGCTAGCATCCGGCACTGGGAAGATTTGGCAACTGCACTCTACAGACAATACCAATACAATTCTGATCTCGCTCCTACGCGTACCCAACTTCAGGGTATGTCTCTAGGGACGGGTGAAGGGTTCAAAGAGTACGCTCAAAAATGGAGAGATTTGGCTGGCAGGGTGCAGCCTCCATTAACTGATCGAGAGCTGGTTGATATGTTCCTTGGGACGTTGTCTGGTCCGTTTTTCAATCATTTGGTTGGTAACTCCTCCGCTGGATTTACAGATTTGATATTAACAGGAGAAAGAATTGAAGCTGGCATCAGGTCAGGCAAGATACAGAAGGCTGCCTCTACAAGTGCTGAGAAGAGGCCATTTAAGAAAGAAGCAAGCGCCGTCTATGGCCCTAGAAGACAAGTCAAGCCCGAAAGTCGCCAAGCCGTCAATGCTTTGGTCATCTCCAAACCTGTTGCTGCTCCTCAGCAATACAATCAACAAAGAAGTGAAAGGCCCAAGAGGCAGTATACCCGACTGAGTATGACATTATCTCAAATTTTACCCCAACTATTATCCACCAACCTAGTGACCCTCAAAGAAGCTCCTAAGGTCGTCAACACTGCGTCTCCTAAATACAACCCAAATGCCCGGTGTGCTTATCATTCTGATAGTCCCGGGCACACTACTGATGATTGCTGGGCCTTGAGAAACAAAGTGCAAGATCTGATCGACGCAAAGGAAATTCAGTTTGAAGCGCCAGAAAGACCAAATGTTGTAACGGCTCCTATGCCCCAGCATAGGGTAAATGTCGTTGAGGAAGAAATGTATGCTGTTTCGATAGATGAAGTTGTTACCCCTCTGAAGACTGTTAAGAAGAACCTACTGCGGGCCGGTTTATTTCCGGGTTGCGGCGAAGGTTGCCCATTCTGTGCTATTTCCCCATCTGATTGTCCCTTGCTAAGGTTAGGCATCCAAGGCCTAATGGATAGCAAGGAGATTCTATTCAAAAAGACTGATGTTCAATTGGTTCCGATGAAAGAAGTTTCCGTGATTACCATCTTCAAAAATCCAATCAAGGCTCCCCCGAAGAAGCCTATTCAAATCATGACAATTGCGCCTGTGATCATTACTGTTCCAGGGCCCCTCTCCTACGTGTCTGATAAAGCTGTCCCCTGGCATTATGGGGCAGACGTGTATGTAAATGGAATCAAGCAAGAATTCGACGCTAGTGCCAGCATCTGCGATATCACTGGTCCAGCCAAGGTCACCCGCAGTGGCAGGCTCTTCTCGCCTGACATTGCGCCGCCCGCTATTCGAAAACCCCTCCTCATAAAACCTGCAAGTTTACCTAGTCCTGTTGCTGATCAAATTGTGTCCCCTGCTGCCGAGTCATCAAATGCTCGGGGCAAAGGGATTGAAGAAGAGCCTGCCCGGATGGAGGCACCAATACCCGTAAATGCTGAGGCCTCCCGACAAGAAATGGAGGAGATTCTGAAAATAATAAAGAAGAGTGATTTTAATGTTGTCGAGCAATTGGGGCATACACCCTCCAAGATCTCCCTGCTCTCCCTATTGCTATGCTCCGAGGCCCATGCAAAGGCCTTGATCTCATTTCTCAAGACGGCCCATGTGCCGCAAGAGACGTCTGCAGTCCAGTTCACTGACTGCATAGCGAATCTGACGGCGGACAACGGCTTGGGTTTTTCAGATGCTGACCTGACCGCAAAAGGGAGAGACCACAATGATGCCCTGCATGTCTCTATTGAATGCAGGGGCACTACTCTGGCCCATGTATTGGTGGACACTGGTTCTTCCTTGAATGTTCTTCCGAAAAAAGCTTTAGATCGTCTGGATTATGAAGGCCTGGAGTTGAAACCCAGCAATATCATCGTCAGGGCTTTCGATGGTTCAAAGAGGATGGTTCATGGAGAGGTTAACATCCCTATTCGTGTGGGCTCTCAAGTGTTTGACTCTACCTTTTATGTGATGGATATACGTCCATCATACTCTTGTCTGTTGGGTCGACCTTGGATCCATAAAGCCGGGGCAGTGACCTCCACCTTGCACCAAAAGCTGAAGTATCCCGTCAGGGGGAAGATCGTCACTGTACAAGGAGAAGAGGAGTATATGGTGAGCCATTTGAATTCCTTCAGGTACATCGAGATGGACGGAGAGTTCATTGAAACCCCCTTCCAACATTTCGAGGAGGTACATCCAATTTCAGCAGCTGCAGAGACAATGGCCGAAGAGAATGATTCCTTGAAGATGGCTTCCCTAAGGGATGCCCGGGCTGTGGTTCAGAAAGGCAATTGTGCACACTGGGGTCAGCTTCCTGACTTCACTCAGAAAAACGACAAGTTTGGGCTAGGCTTTACTGCAGAGGCTCAGAAGGCAGTGCGCAAAGAGAAGATTGGAAAGGCTCCGGTGTTTATTTCCAGCTCAAGGGTGAACGCTATTGTGGAAGATGTGGAGGAAGCTGAGTTTGATAGTTGGATCTACCCGACTGCCAGCGACGGACCAAGCAACTGGACAACAAAGGATTTTACCCCTATCACATTTGTCACGCAGTAATTAATTTCTTTTGATTTCCAAATTTGTAACAAACAATATGTTAAAACTTTGTTGGCTCGGTGTCCTACCCGGGGCATCGTAGCTCCATTTGTGAGGGCTTTTTGTATGACATTTTCATATATCATCAATCAAAACATTGGACGTTTGTTGCATTTCAAATCTTGTGCTCTTTTTCTTTCTGTGTTATACATATTGCAAAACAGCTATATTTACACACACTCACTTATACAGGTTTCAATCCACTCTGGATCTCACTGGTAACAGCTCTGCTACCGCCAGTTATGACTTCGAAAATCCGATCAACTTGGCCGAAGACGAAGGTGAAGATGATTGCGAAGTGCCTGGTGAACTTGCAAGACTGCTACTCCAGGAAGAGAGGGCTATTCAACCACATGAAGAGCCTGTGGAGACAATTAACCTGGGTACTGAGACAGATAGGAAGGAGGTCAAGATTGGTGCCAATCTAGAGCTCAGCGTGAAGCAACGATTGATCCAGATGCTACAAGACTACATGGAGATTTTTGCTTGGTCCTATGAAGATATGCCTGGTTTGGATGCCGACATTGTAGTTCACCATTTGCCAACCAAGGAAGATTGCCCTCCAGTAAAGCAAAAAGTTCGACGGATGCGTCCAGAGATGTCTGAGAAGATTAAAGCCGAGGTGATGAAACAGTTTGATGCGGGTTTCCTTGCAGTAACTTCTTACCCTCAGTGGGTTGCCAATGTTGTGCCAGTGCCGAAGAAGGACGGTAAAGTCAGAATGTGTGTCGACTACAGGGATCTGAACAGGGCCAGCCCCAAGGATGACTTCCCCCTACCTCACATTGATGTCCTTGTTGACAATACAGCTCAACACAAGGTGTTCTCCTTCATGGACGGTTTTTCAGGGTATAATCAGATCAAGATGGCTCCGGAAGATATGGAGAAGACTACCTTTGTGACTCAGTGGGGCACCTTCTGTTATAAGGTCATGCCATTCGGATTGAAAAATGCTGGGGCAACCTATCAACGTGCCATGGTTGCTTTATTTCATGATATGATCCATCATGAAATTGAGGTATACGTAGATGACATGATTGCAAGGTCTCAAACTGAGGGGGAGCACCTTGACCATCTGAAGAAGTTGTTTGATCGACTCAAGTTATATAAGCTGAGGTTGAATCCCAACAAATGCACCTTTGGGGTAAGATCCGGAAAGCTGTTAGGTTTCATTGTAAGTGATAAAGGTATTCAGGTGGATCCTGCCAAGGTAAAAGCCATACAAGAGATGCCGACTCCAAAAACAGAGAAAGAAGTCAGAGGTTTCCTAGGACGACTGAATTACATTGCCCGATTCATCTCACATCTAACTGCTACTTGTGAGCCAATCTTCAAATTACTGAAGAAAGATCAAGTGGTACGCTGGAATGATGAATGTCAGGCCGCCTTTGAAAGGATAAAGGAATATCTCCAAGAGCCACCCATTCTTATGCCACCAGTGGAAGGAAGACCTCTGATACTATACTTGACAGTGCTTGATAATTCAATGGGGTGTGTGCTGGGGCAGCATGACGAGTCTGGCCGAAAAGAGCACGCTATTTATTACTTGAGCAAAAATTTTACCGACTGTGAGTCTCGTTACTCACTGCTTGAGAAAACTTGATGCGCTCTTGTATGGGCTGCTCGCCGGCTGAGACAGTATATGCTGACTCACACTACCTTATTGATTTCAAAGATGGATCCCATCAAGTACATATTTGAAAAGCCCGCTATGTCTGGAAGAATAGCGAGATGGCAAATGATCTTAACAGAATATGACATCCAGTATACAACTCAGAAAGCAGTTAAGGGAAGTGTACTGGCTGATCATTTGGCACACCAACCTGTGGACGATTACCAATCATTGAACTTTGATTTTCCGGACGAAGACATCATGGTGGTAACTGACTGCGAAGTACCTGGACCGGATGAAGGACCTGAGGAAGGATCCCGATGGTCTATGCATTTTGATGGAGCCTCCAATGCTTTGGGTAACGGCGTCGGCGCTGTAATCATATCTCCCAAGGGGACTCATACTCCACTCACCGCCCGATTATGTTTCAGCTGCACCAACAACATGGCAGAATATGAGGCATGTATCATGGGTCTACAAGCTGCAATCGATTTGAGGATCAAGTTTCTAAGTGTCTTCGGAGATTCCGCTCTCGTGATCAATCAGATCAAGGGCGAGTGGGATACGAAACACCCGAATCTTATTCCTTACAAGGAGTATGTGTCGACCTTGCTCCCTCACTTTGAAGAAATAACTTTTGAGCATTTCCCCAGAGAGGAAAACCAGCTAGCGGACGCACTAGCCACGATGTCTTCAATGTTCAAAGTTAAATGGGACAATGAGGCTCCCCGAATCATAATCTGGAAGTTGGATGAACCGGCATACTGCTGTGAGCTCGAGGCTGAGAAGGTAACTGAAAAACCCTGGTATCACGAGGTGAAGAGGTACTTGGAAGCTCAGGAATACCCTGAAGGTGCATCCGTCAATGATAAGAAGTTCATGAGGAGATTTGCTGCAAAATTCTTCCTCAGCAACGACATTCTCTACAAACGGAATCATGATTCAACCCTGCTACGTTGTGTGGATAAGGCTGAAGCGGAGAAAATCATGATGGAACTGCATGAAGGTACATTTGGAACACATTCCAGTGGACACACCATGGCTAAGAAAATCCTTCGGGCAGGATATTTCTGGTCCACAATGGAAGCCGATTGTTACCAACACTCCCGAACTTGTCATAAGTGCCAGATCTATGCTGACAAGGTGCATATCCCTCCAGTTCCTTTGAATGTCCTAACGGCACCTTGGCCTTTCGCAATGTGGGGCATCGATATGATCGGTGAGATCCGACCCACGGCATCCAATGGGCATCGCTTCATCTTGGTGGCGATCGATTACTTCACGAAATGGGTTGAGGCAGCTTCCTATGCCACAGTAACCAAGAGCGTCGTGGCGCGTTTCATCCGGCATAATCTGATCTGTCGGTACGGCGTCCCAGAGAGAATCATTACGGACAATGGTACCAATCTCAATAACAAAATGATCACTGAACTCTGTGAACAATTCAAGATACAGCACCACAATTCTTCTCCCTACCGGCCGAAGATGAATGGGGCTGTAGAGGAAGCCAATAAAAATATCAAGAAAATTGTGCAAAAGATGACAGTGACCTATAAAGATTGGCACGAGATGTTACCGTTCGCTCTTCATGGGTACCGTACCTCAGCAAGGACGTCAACCGGGGCAACTCCTTTCTCCTTAGTCTATGGCATGGAGGCAGTCTTGCCAATTGAAATCCAGATACCCTCTCTCCGGATAATGAAGGATGCAGACTTGAATGAAGATGATTGGATCCAAACTCGACTTGATCAATTAAATCTGATTGACGAAAAGAAGCTCACTGCTATCTGTCATGGTCAAACGTATCAGAAACGGATGATCAGGGCATTCAACAAGAAAGTCAGACCGCAAGAGTATCAAGTTGGGGACCTGGTAATCAAACGCATCATCCTTCCTCAAAGTGATCCCCGGGGCAAATGGACCCCTACATACGAAGGGCCATTTGTGGTTAAACGTGTGTTCTCAGGAGGAGCCATGATCCTAACCACCATGGATGGTGACGACCTCCCTCACCCCGCCAATGCAGACATAGTGAAAAAATACTACGCATAAATAAAAGACCCGCTAGGTTGACATACCTAGGCAAAAATAAGGGCTTCCCGCAAACCAAAAGGGTTCGGGCAAAAATAAGGGAGGAAATGAATAAAAAATCTGTACACCCGGCAAGTCGAAAACCTGAAAGGGCGGCTTGGGCAAAAAAGGGTATCCCGGTGGACTGAAAACCCGAAAGGGCGGTCCAGGAAAAAGTTAGGGATAAAAGCGTAACACTATGTCTCATTGGATCACTTCGCATCCGGAATTCGGCATCAACTATCTGGCTCCAGATTTCGGTATTGACCAATCAGCTTCATCTTCAAATTAGGCAGCAAAGCGATGAGACGTTCGAAGACATAAAGGCAATAGCAGAGTTGGAACCCAGTGGGATTGATCACATAGCTGTTTTGTTTTCTTTTTCAAAATGTAAACTCCATACTATTTGGCGATGTCCTCTTACTAGGATGTCAGTCTCTTGTACAGAAAACGCCTATTCACAGGCAAAGTTTAAATCAATACAAATTCGCTTGTCCATACAAATTACCATTATTTTCCCTTTTTTCTGTTTTGTCTTGCGAAGAACGTCCAATGTTCATTTTTGATATATGCATTTGACATTAAATTGCTGATTCATAAATATTCGCATATGAAACAAGAGATTAATTACAGGTAACATCAAAGACAGGGGCAGTGTGGAGTTGTCTAATGCAGTCTAGTTGTTTTGTCCGCCAAGGAACCAAGGTAGGTTCAACTGAAGAATGTGGCCAAATCATCTCAATTCCCCGCAGAATAAGACAGGATGCGACAATACTTTCCCCAAGCGGAGTCGATTCCCCGTCGATCCCGAAAAGGCACAACATTCCCCGGCAGGTCCTAAAGCTCATCCCCAGTAGATTCTGGAAGCTTATCCCCTACAAAGTACGGACGTCTCGCCCGAGTTTTATTCAGAGTTATTTCATCACAAGGACTTATAACTGGGTTATCTTCAGCTAAAAGCCACAGAAGACCGCTCTCGGCAAAGTTCCTTCAATCCCCAGCGAAGTCTATCCTTAGCATTCCCAAG
The DNA here is from genome assembly GCA_948472305.1 of Vicia faba. NCBI lineage: Eukaryota > Viridiplantae > Streptophyta > Magnoliopsida > Fabales > Fabaceae > Vicia > Vicia faba. The sequence continues at coordinate 733,766,811 of OX451739.1, forward strand.
CAGAGTTTATATTCGGAGTTCCTCAGCGGAGTTTATCATTATTATCCTCAGCGGAATCCGTCATTAAAGTCCTCAACAGGCCTCTCATCAAAACTTCGGCCAAGTATCTCTTCCACAGAGCAGCTTCCCGGCCGTTCGTCAAGGATTTATTTTCCTAAGATGAAATTACACTCATAAACATTTCACATTTTCATACATCTCGCTTACATACATGGTGAAACGCATACAACATCTCATGTTGAACATCATGACATCATGCATATCATACATCATGACATTGCATACAACTTACGTCTTTGCCTTTTCAGGAAAAAGACAATCTCAAAAGCGACTACCTTCAACTGTCACAATTCCAGATTCGATACCTGTATCTAGCCAGGGCACATCTGAGAGTGATCAGTTTCTAGACTCGATTCCTGTATCTAGCCAGGGCACGTCTAAAGAGTTCGAAGATTCGATTCCTGTATCCAGCCAGGGCACATCTATCAACTACAACAGCTCCAGATTCGATTCCTGTATCCAGCCAGGGCATATCTGTTGACCACATTTCCAGACTCGATTCCTGTATCTAGCCAGGGCACGTCTGCAGAGTTCAAAGATTCGACTCCTGTATCCAGCCAGGGCATATCTATTGACGACTATTTCCAGATTCGACTCCTGTATCCAGCCAGGGCACATCTGTGAGCAACCGATTGTAGATTCGATACCTGTATCTAGCCAGGGCATATCTGCATAAGGAGACTGAAGATCAAACACCTGTAACAAGCCAGGAAAACATCCGTCTTTCTCAAATACACAAGTTCTCTCTAAGGAATCTCTTATGCGATCGACACTTCTAAATGGCATCTATAAGCCCATTCCCAACAAGGTTCCGTCACCTCTCCAGATGGCATCTATAAGCCCATCTCCCTATCCACCATCTCTCCAAATGGCATCTATAAGCCCATTCCCGACACCACATTGTTGAGACTCCAGCATGCGAGTGCAAATTTCCGGGCACTCTAGTGTCCAATCTCCTTTTACCCTCGAGTCACGAAAGGCAAACTTGCCAATCTAACTCATCAGGTCCAAGAAGATTGAACAGGGGCAACTGTTGTACCCCAAAATTTGCCCTCCCATTTCCTCAACATTTTCTCATCACAAGACCTTTGGAGATCAAGATACAGTTAGGGTTTCCTCTGCTCAAGGCTTCTCCTTGCACTGTGGACTCAAATTAGGGTTTGTATTTACCCTAGGATGTTTTGACCTAAAATGCCTAAGATGACTTTCATGCTTCATATTGGACTCCCAAGTTTACCTATACCAAGTTTCAAGTCTTGATTCCAAGTTTTGCCCAGTCAATTGGACAGTTGACCTAGAAATCAGCTGTATTGGGGAAAAAGTCAACTGTGGCCAATTGAAAGTCAAACCTCATGAAATTTGATCCACATCAACATTATGAACTCACATGGACCATTTGATCAAGTTTGAATCACAATTCCACAAGAAATTTGATCAGATCACCAAAAGGGCAAAATGGTCATTTTTAGGGTTTTGACTACACAAAGGCAATTTTTGACTGTTTGACCTAGCCAATGGCAAACCAAGTTCACATATGGATTCAAGGACTCAATGAAATGGTCTTGACACATTCATCAAGCTCAAAAGATCCCAAGTACACAAGATTGACAGTTGAATTTCCCAGTCAATTGATCAATTTTGACTGTATACTGAAAAGTCAAACTTTGACTTTTTGGTCAAAATCAAGAGTCAAGATTCATTTTTCATCAAAACATTCCAAATCATGAAACTTGTTCACCAAGAAATATCAAAATGCAAATTAGGGTTAGAAAATGGAATTTTTCATAACTTAGAATTTTTCTAAGTTATGGAAAACCCTAATTTTTTCCCAACTTTGCCCCATCTTTTCACCATGATCCATTTGGATTCAAACAAAAGTCAAAACATGAAAGTTGTAGCTTGTTGCATAGTCTACAACTTTGATTCACAAAGTTTTCTCATTTGAAGCTTGTATCTCAAGTTATGATTTTTTGAATAAGGGCACTAAACCATCTTTTAACTTAGTGAAATTTGACCTATTTTGACAAGGTTTTCTACCCTACTTCAAGGCCACTTTTCATACCCTTCCACTTGGAATTTTGATTTTCATTTCAAATATGGATTGTAGTACACATTCCAAGCTTTCCAAAATGTCCAATAACTCATCAAACAACCTCATAACTTGAGAGATTCGAATTTCACAAGTTGGCAAAAATTCACTTTTGTTCTTCATCAAGACATGTTCATAAACTTGGGAAATTTGAACTCAGCATAGTTTGTGCTACTTTGCAGGTCCTTAAACCACATTACACTCCTTAATTTAATGCTTGTTCATTGTGTCTAAGTGTTGTTCCATGAATTCAAGCATTATACACAAGATTGATCCATTTTTGGATAAAGTGAACTTTCCATTTTTACAAAAGTTTGCTTTATGTCAATTGGTAAATCAAACAAGTACATGAAAGATCTGCTTTGCACAAGATTATGTGCATAACACACTGATCAAGAGAGGCTTATGCAGCACATTAGGAGGCTCCCTACTAACCTAAAACCACCAACTTGCTTTTGTAGCTTAAGTGTGAAGAAAGGTCCATAACATATGCTATCTCTCATCTCAGCTTACACACAACAAAAAAGCTATCAAACATATTCCATAGACAAAATCCAAGCTAACACACGAGCCTTTGTCATCTGAAGCACCCTCCATCTCAAAATCACCTCAAAACTGCATAAACAGGGGAGCCCCTGCAGTTTGAGTGCAAACTCCCAATTCCTTCAAGCATTTTGATTCAAACCTTTTCCTCTACCTTCCCTACAATATATGCAAGCTAACCATGTCCTAAAATCAGACCTGTAACACCTCCAAACCACTTCACCATTTTCAATTTTCTGTTTTGCAGTTGGAGTTCACTAGCTCGATTCAGGGAGTTTCAAGACAAAGTAGGAATTGGAAAAGCATCCTTACACTTCAAGGAAGCTGTACAAGTCATCATTTCACTCTGAAACATCCTCCATTGCCAAGCTCGATTCCAACTGAACAGGTATATTCATGGAGTTCTATCTCTCTTATTAGGCATTGTTAGCTTTAGGTTTTTGAAGAAAACATGTCACAATCATAGCCCTGAACATGCTCATATGATTAGATTTCATTTATGTTTCGTGTGCTTAGAGAATTTCATGTCTGAACATTGATGAAAAGTTAGGTCAGAAAAGAGGGGGAGAGAAATTCTCCCTCATCTTAGAGAGATAGGTCAAGTTATTTATATGGTTGAAACCGTCTCTTCATGCTGAACATTTCTTGTGTTATGAGTTTTTGCTGAAAAGCCAAGAATCAGGAGTTAGACATTGAAGCAAGAGGCGCGCGTTTTTTCAAATGTTTGAAGCTGGAGGTTGAAGACAATGGTCAATGGGCTGGGCCTGTGTTATTTTGCTTTTCACACCATCTTTTTTGGTTTGCACCCCCCTGAGCCCATTTGCTCATTTTTTAACATTTTTGACTTTTTCTTTTTTGGCTGACTTTGTTTATTTTTTCTCATGCCATTTAAAAATTAAAAATATTTTTTTCATCACTTTTTGCATTTATTGCATATTTATTTGTTTATTTTCTTTGTTTGTACATAAATATATATATATATGATTATTAGAATAAAATGTAAAAATAATGTAAATACAATTTTTATTTTTATTTACTTTCTGAAAATATTTCACACAAAAAAATACTCTTTTATTTATTTTACTAAAATATTAAATAAATATTTATTTTTTGTATAATACATATTTAGGGTTTAATATAAATATATATATATGATTATTAATATATTTAAGACAAAATATAAAAATACTTGATTTTTCATTTTATTTAATATTTGATACAAAAAATACCTTTTTTCACAATACACTTCATTTTATTTTATTTTTATAAATAATAAATAAATAGTAGAGTTAAATTAGATAATAATACCTTTTCTTTAAAAATTAGGGTTTTTTACCTTAAGTTCAAAATACTCAAAAAATAAATACATTTTTATTTTCTTTTCCCTTTTACATAAATAATATTTTCTCATACATATAAAAATTTTCTTTTTGCATTTCACATATTTATTTAATTTACATTTAATTATGCATTATTTAAATTGCAAATATTCAAATGTTGTAATAATTTAGATTTAAATTCTTGTCAATATCCCCCATTTGAACATTTGTACCCCCCTTCCCATATTTGGTTTTGTAATAGCTTAGTAATTTTAATTTCGCACTTTATTGCTTTCTAATGATAACATGTTAGAATTAGGGTTTGTATGCGAAAAAACGATAAAAAAAAGTTTGACCTAATACAAGATAAACAAGCATGAAAATGGACACACAAATCACACTTGCACCCCCTAGGGTATTCCACTTGTTGCCTTCAAATAAATGGGCCATATTGCATGTTGAACTTCTTTGGGCAAAGCAAACAGTTTGAATGATCATAGTCCCTCGACAAAAACTTTTCAAAACAAACAAAAACAAATGATCAAGTCCCTTAGAGAAATTGCTCAAAGACATTTAACGCTGTTGCAATTATGGTCCATACGATGACCCGCGCCTGTCCCTTTCACATCCTAACACAAGGTTGCCCACCAAATACAATGGTGGAGCAAACTTGCTAAAAGGGTTAAAGTATAGCAATAATCTTTTGAGAAATTTAGGAGTAGATAACCTCTTAGTTATTTGAATCATCTTGCAAAACAAAACACTTGCCTAAATTCAAAATCACACATCACTACACTTTCAAAACAAAACTTTCAAAAACAAAAATGAAAACCTTTTCAAAAGACATACATCTTTGTATACATCCCCACATGGATCATTACAAAGGTTGCCACCACATTGGCCTCTTTTCAAAACATTTTTCAAACCCACACACTCAAGCACCATTTAAAACAATTGAAAACAAAAGGCAAGTGATCTAAGCAAGTAACTAAGAGCCCATGGATAACCATGGATAGAAAGGGTGCTAATACCTTCCCTTTCTATAATCTACTCCCCGAACCTAAAGAAAACATCTCAAAAGGTTTTTGCTGTGCTTTTTAACCTTTCCTTAGGATAAAATAAAAAGTCGGTGGCGACTCTTGCTAACCGCAACATTTGCGAATACAAACGCAAAACCTCAAGTCAGTTCTCCCACCGTATCACAGAACTGGCGACTCTGCTGGGGAGAACTTTTAAAGTGGAGTAACCTTAGGGTTTAGATCACCTTTGTTTTCAATTGCTTGCTTTGTTTGCTTTTACATCTTGTGGGCTTTGTATCGGAGTTTTATAGATCCTAACCCGGATCTGGGGAAACCCTTTTAGGTAGCAACAAGGATGTGAGGGAACTGTGCGGGGTATACCGACATGGTTGAAGCAGTCTGCTACGTTGATGTGGCACTTTGGTGTGTACCGGTAACCCTTGAGTTCAGTCAAGGAGAGTACGGGGCCGCCGCGTGGTGTCGCGAAGCATCAACTGACCATAGAACCTTAATTGACCATCTTAGCCTTTTTTAGGGTAGTGAGATAACTGACTTTGGTGCAGTCCGAGGTTGGTTGATACTCGATACTACACTCAATTGAGGGTTGCTTTCCTGGAATATTTCGGTCGCCAGTTCAGTGGCTAAATCGAAACGATGAACAATGAAAGCAATCCAGTGATATTGGGACCTTTAGAACCCGGTTACTTTTGATAGGACAGGTTGAGCCCACCAAGCTTCAAGAGGGTAATACCCAGACTCCATGCAGGCCTAAACTCTAAGGGTTTGTGTGACTTGTGTGCCTTACCCTGATTGCCTTTGTGAATATTTATGGTGCATTTAATCATCACATCATTACATCATACAAACATCATGAGCATTGACTAACCATTTCAAGGGTTTCGGATCTTCATGTTTGTTCTTGTTTTATAGGACATGGAAACTGCTCGTAGAAAGACAATTCAGATTGGCCTTGTAAAGATCCCTCCTCAGCTTAAGGAACTTCTGTCCAGGATTCCCGAGGGTTCTTCATTCAGTGAGAGACATGGAAGACTCATCAACTTGGTTAACACCAACATTGAGGAGGACTTGATAAAGGTCCTGTTCCAATTCTTTGACCCTCTGCATCACTGCTTCACTTTTCCGGATTATCAGTTGGTGCCTACATTGGAAGAGTTCTCCCGACTCCTGAAGGTCCCTATCCTTGATCAACTACCCTACAACGGTACGAAAGAGGAGCCCAAGCTTGAAGAGATTGCTAAAGCCTTGCACCTACAGACATCTGACCTCAAAGGACATTGGGAAGTTAGAAGTGGTATCAAAGGGTTCTTAGCCAGATTTCTGTTTGAAAAAGCTCAAGAATGTTGGAACTCTCTTGACCTACGAGCTTTTGAGGAAGTTATGGCCCTCCTTGTCTATGGTTTGGTGTTGTTCCCTAATCCAGATCAGCTTATTGATATCAGTGCTGTCCAGATCTTCATGACCAAGAATCCTATACCTACGCTGCTGGGGGACATCCTTCACTCATGTTACACTCGAACCATGAGAAGAAGGGGTGTCCTTATGTGTTGCACTCCTCTCTTGGGAAGGTGGTTTATTTCGCACCTTCCACAATCAGTTTTGAAGAACGAGCGGGGTTTGAGATGGTCACAACGGTTAATGACTCTCACGCATGCAGATATACATTGGTGTCCTAGGTCCAGGGAAGACGTCACTATCATTGATCGTTGTGGGGAGTACCCTAATGTTCCTTTATTTGGAATCAAAGGAGGTATTACCTACAACCCATGCCTGGCTTGGAGACAGTTTGGTTATGCTCGGAGGGATGGCCCTCATGACATGTTAACTCCTGACATAGTTTTTGACTTCGACAACGATACTCAAGGACTTCGTCAGAGATTTATCAGAGCTTGGAGGATGCCAAGTAGGATAGACAGCAAGACATTGGGGCACCGGAACTCCATCCCATTGGAACCTTACCTCAAGTGGGTACGAGCCCGCTCCCAAAAGTTAGTGATGCCTTATCCTCATATGCTTCCTGTAATCAAAGAACCAGTCGTGGAAGGAGAGGTGTCCCACACCATTCAACATCCTGACATGCCCACCTCCTGGGAAGAGATGCAGAAGAGCTGGATCCAACTTAAGGAAGAACGGAATTCTCTTGAAACCAGTCTACATGCTAGTGAAAAGAAGGTCCTGGAACTCACCCGCCTGCTGCACGAGGAAAGGAATCTCAACACCTACATCGCGCCAAAGAGGATGCGCAATGTTTTTTTATCTTAAGGAGTTATTTTGTAATATTTGGCCCATGAGGCATTTATGTACTAACGAATTTCTCCTTATTAATATGATGTGCCTTCCTTTTTGTCTACAACAAATTTTGAATATTCTAAATCCTTGAATGCATTGCATACATACGCATTCCATTGCACCATATGCATAGCAGGTACCCTATTTCACAGGTTGCTTAATCTTCTTCGCTGTTTGTTTGAACAGTCATCATGAATCCAGAATCATCCAGTGAGCAAGCAATCAAGGCCCTTCAGGCCCAAAGTGCACAGTTTCAAGAGATGGTCCTAAGCCTAGCCCAAGGTCAGCAAGAGTTGAAGACTCTACTCCTAAAGAAGAAGAAGAAAAAGAGGACTGCATTGTTCAACACCGGACGCAGATTTGGGAACACACTCCACAATGAAGCTGATCCAACCACTTCTTCTGCTGAGAAAAATAGTCCCCAAGGGGGAGGAGCTCCTAGTCCCGCAGTCTCCGACAACGAGACGGACTATAACGACGAACAATACCCACCTGCTGCTGACAGATACAAGCAATTGGAGGACCGCTTGAGCGCCATGGAAATTCAGAACGTGCCGGGACTGGATTTCGGAGATTTGGGATTATCTTATGGAGTAGTAATTCCACACAAGTTTAAGGCGCCTGCCTTCGCCAAGTATGATGGGGTCTCCTGCCCAAAGCTACATCTAAGGTCGTACGTAAGGAAAATCCAACCTTACACGGCGGATAAGAACCTCTGGATTCACTTCTTCCAAGATAGTCTCTCAGGGTCACAACTTGAATGGTTCTACCAATTGGACGGAGCTAGCATCCGGCACTGGGAAGATTTGGCAACTGCACTCTACAGACAATACCAATACAATTCTGATCTCGCTCCTACGCGTACCCAACTTCAGGGTATGTCTCTAGGGACGGGTGAAGGGTTCAAAGAGTACGCTCAAAAATGGAGAGATTTGGCTGGCAGGGTGCAGCCTCCATTAACTGATCGAGAGCTGGTTGATATGTTCCTTGGGACGTTGTCTGGTCCGTTTTTCAATCATTTGGTTGGTAACTCCTCCGCTGGATTTACAGATTTGATATTAACAGGAGAAAGAATTGAAGCTGGCATCAGGTCAGGCAAGATACAGAAGGCTGCCTCTACAAGTGCTGAGAAGAGGCCATTTAAGAAAGAAGCAAGCGCCGTCTATGGCCCTAGAAGACAAGTCAAGCCCGAAAGTCGCCAAGCCGTCAATGCTTTGGTCATCTCCAAACCTGTTGCTGCTCCTCAGCAATACAATCAACAAAGAAGTGAAAGGCCCAAGAGGCAGTATACCCGACTGAGTATGACATTATCTCAAATTTTACCCCAACTATTATCCACCAACCTAGTGACCCTCAAAGAAGCTCCTAAGGTCGTCAACACTGCGTCTCCTAAATACAACCCAAATGCCCGGTGTGCTTATCATTCTGATAGTCCCGGGCACACTATTGATGATTGCTGGGCCTTGAGAAACAAAGTGCAAGATCTGATCGACGCAAAGGAAATTCAGTTTGAAGCGCCAGAAAGACCAAATGTTGTAACGGCTCCTATGCCCCAGCATAGGGTAAATGCCGTTGAGGAAGAAATGTATGCTGTTTCGATAGATGAAGTTGTTACCCCTCTGAAGACTGTTAAGAAGAACCTACTGCGGGCCGGTTTATTTCCGGGTTGCGGCGAAGGTTGCCCATTCTGTGCTATTTCCCCATCTGATTGTCCCTTGCTAAGGTTAGGCATCCAAGGCCTAATGGATAGCAAGGAGATTCTATTCAAAAAGACTGATGTTCAATTGGTTCCGATGAAAGAAGTTTCCGTGATTACCATCTTCAAAAATCCAATCAAGGCTCCCCCGAAGAAGCCTATTCAAATCATGACAATTGCGCCTGTGATCATTACTGTTCCAGGGCCCCTCTCCTACGTGTCTGATAAAGCTGTCCCCTGGCATTATGGGGCAGACGTGTATGTAAATGGAATCAAGCAAGAATTCGACGCTAGTGCCAGCATCTGCGATATCACTGGTCCAGCCAAGGTCACCCGCAGTGGCAGGCTCTTCTCGCCTGACATTGCGCCGCCCGCTATTCGAAAACCCCTCCTCATAAAACCTGCAAGTTTACCTAGTCCTGTTGCTGATCAAATTGTGTCCCCTGCTGCCGAGTCATCAAATGCTCGGGGCAAAGGGATTGAAGAAGAGCCTGCCCGGATGGAGGCACCAATACCCGTAAATGCTGAGGCCTCCCGACAAGAAATGGAGGAGATTCTGAAAATAATAAAGAAGAGTGATTTTAATGTTGTCGAGCAATTGGGGCATACACCCTCCAAGATCTCCCTGCTCTCCCTATTGCTATGCTCCGAGGCCCATGCAAAGGCCTTGATCTCATTTCTCAAGACGGCCCATGTGCCGCAAGAGACGTCTGCAGTCCAGTTCACTGACTGCATAGCGAATCTGACGGCGGACAACGGCTTGGGTTTTTCAGATGCTGACCTGACCGCAAAAGGGAGAGACCACAATGATGCCCTGCATGTCTCTATTGAATGCAGGGGCACTACTCTGGCCCATGTATTGGTGGACACTGGTTCTTCCTTGAATGTTCTTCCGAAAAAAGCTTTAGATCGTCTGGATTATGAAGGCCTGGAGTTGAAACCCAGCAATATCATCGTCAGGGCTTTCGATGGTTCAAAGAGGATGGTTCATGGAGAGGTTAACATCCCTATTCGTGTGGGCTCTCAAGTGTTTGACTCTACCTTTTATGTGATGGATATACGTCCATCATACTCTTGTCTGTTGGGTCGACCTTGGATCCATAAAGCCGGGGCAGTGACCTCCACCTTGCACCAAAAGCTGAAGTATCCCGTCAGGGGGAAGATCGTCACTGTACAAGGAGAAGAGGAGTATATGGTGAGCCATTTGAATTCCTTCAGGTACATCGAGATGGACGGAGAGTTCATTGAAACCCCCTTCCAACATTTCGAGGAGGTACATCCAATTTCAGCAGCTGCAGAGACAATGGCCGAAGAGAATGATTCCTTGAAGATGGCTTCCCTAAGGGATGCCCGGGCTGTGGTTCAGAAAGGCAATTGTGCACACTGGGGTCAGCTTCCTGACTTCACTCAGAAAAACGACAAGTTTGGGCTAGGCTTTACTGCAGAGGCTCAGAAGGCAGTGCGCAAAGAGAAGATTGGAAAGGCTCCGGTGTTTATTTCCAGCTCAAGGGTGAACGCTATTGTGGAAGATGTGGAGGAAGCTGAGTTTGATAGTTGGATCTACCCGACTGCCAGCGACGGACCAAGCAACTGGACAACAAAGGATTTTACCCCTATCACATTTGTCACGCAGTAATTAATTTCTTTTGATTTCCAAATTTGTAACAAACAATATGTTAAAACTTTGTTGGCTCGGTGTCCTACCCGGGGCATCGTAGCTCCATTTGTGAGGGCTTTTTGTATGACATTTTCATATATCATCAATCAAAACATTGGACGTTTGTTGCATTTCAAATCTTGTGCTCTTTTTCTTTCTGTGTTATACATATTGCAAAACAGCTATATTTACACACACTCACTTATACAGGTTTCAATCCACTCTGGATCTCACTGGTAACAGCTCTGCTACCGCCAGTTATGACTTCGAAAATCCGATCAACTTGGCCGAAGACGAAGGTGAAGATGATTGCGAAGTGCCTGGTGAACTCGCAAGACTGCTACTCCAGGAAGAGAGGGCTATTCAACCACATGAAGAGCCTGTGGAGACAATTAACCTGGGTACTGAGACAGATAGGAAGGAGGTCAAGATTGGTGCCAATCTAGAGCTCAGCGTGAAGCAACGATTGATCCAGATGCTACAAGACTACATGGAGATTTTTGCTTGGTCCTATGAAGATATGCCTGGTTTGGATGCCGACATTGTAGTTCACCATTTGCCAACCAAGGAAGATTGCCCTCCAGTAAAGCAAAAAGTTCGACGGATGCGTCCAGAGATGTCTGAGAAGATTAAAGCCGAGGTGATGAAACAGTTTGATGCGGGTTTCCTTGCAGTAACTTCTTACCCTCAGTGGGTTGCCAATGTTGTGCCAGTGCCGAAGAAGGACGGTAAAGTCAGAATGTGTGTCGACTACAGGGATCTGAACAGGGCCAGCCCCAAGGATGACTTCCCCCTACCTCACATTGATGTCCTTGTTGACAATACAGCTCAACACAAGGTGTTCTCCTTCATGGACGGTTTTTCAGGGTATAATCAGATCAAGATGGCTCCGGAAGATATGGAGAAGACTACCTTTGTGACTCAGTGGGGCACCTTCTGTTATAAGGTCATGCCATTCGGATTGAAAAATGCTGGGGCAACCTATCAACGTGCCATGGTTGCTTTATTTCATGATATGATCCATCATGAAATTGAGGTATACGTAGATGACATGATTGCAAGGTCTCAAACTGAGGGGGAGCACCTTGACCATCTGAAGAAGTTGTTTGATCGACTCAAGTTATATAAGCTGAGGTTGAATCCCAACAAATGCACCTTTGGGGTAAGATCCGGAAAGCTGTTAGGTTTCATTGTAAGTGATAAAGGTATTCAGGTGGATCCTGCCAAGGTAAAAGCCATACAAGAGATGCCGACTCCAAAAACAGAGAAAGAAGTCAGAGGTTTCCTAGGACGACTGAATTACATTGCCCGATTCATCTCACATCTAACTGCTACTTGTGAGCCAATCTTCAAATTACTGAAGAAAGATCAAGTGGTACGCTGGAATGATGAATGTCAGACCGCCTTTGAAAGGATAAAGGAATATCTCCAAGAGCCACCCATTTTTATGCCACCAGTGGAAGGAAGACCTCTGATACTATACTTGACAGTGCTTGATAATTCAATGGGGTGTGTGCTGGGGCAGCATGACGAGTCTGGCCGAAAAGAGCACGTTATTTATTACTTGAGCAAAAAGTTTACCGACTGTGAGTCTCGTTACTCACTGCTTGAGAAAACTTGATGCGCTCTTGTATGGGCTGCTCGCCGGCTGAGACAGTATATGCTGACTCACACTACCTTATTGATTTCAAAGATGGATCCCATCAAGTACATATTTGAAAAGCCCGCTCTGTCTGGAAGAATAGCGAGATGGCAAATGATCTTAACAGAATATGACATCCAGTATACAACTCAGAAAGCAGTTAAGGGAAGTGTACTGGCTGATCATTTGGCACACCAACCTGTGGACGATTACCAATCATTGAACTTTGATTTTCCGGACGAAGACATCATGGTGGTAACTGACTGCGAAGTACCTGGACCGGATGAAGGACCTGAGGAAGGATCCCGATGGTCTATGCATTTTGATGGAGCCTCCAATGCTTTGGGTAACGGCGTCGGCGCTATAATCATATCTCCCAAGGGGACTCATACTCCACTCACCGCCCGATTATGTTTCAGCTGCACCAACAACATGGCAGAATATGAGGCATGTATCATGGGTCTACAAGCTGCAATCGATTTGAGGATCAAGTTTCTAAGTGTCTTCGGAGATTCCACTCTCGTGATCAATCAGATCAAGGGCGAGTGGGATACGAAACACCCGAATCTTATTCCTTACAAGGAGTATGTGTCGACCTTGCTCCCTCACTTTGAAGAAATAACTTTTGAGCATTTCCCCAGAGAGGAAAATCAGCTAGCGGACGCACTAGCCACGATGTCTTCAATGTTCAAAGTTAAATGGGACAATGAGGCTCCCCGAATCATAATCTGGAAGTTGGATGAACCGGCATACTGCTGTGAGCTCGAGGCTGAGAAGGTAACTGAAAAACCCTGGTATCACGAGGTGAAGAGGTACTTGGAAGCTCAGGAATACCCTGAAGGTGCATCCGTCAATGATAAGAAGTTCATGAGGAGATTTGCTGCAAAATTCTTCCTCAGCAACGGCATTCTCTACAAACGGAATCATGATTCAACCCTGCTACGTTGTATGGATAAGGCTGAAGCGGAGAAAATCATGATGGAACTGCATGAAGGTACATTTGGAACACATTCCAGTGGACACACCATGGCTAAGAAAATCCTTCGGGCAGGATATTTCTGGTCCACAATGGAAGCCGATTGTTACCAACACTCCCGAACTTGTCATAAGTGCCAGATCTATGCTGACAAGGTGCATATCCCTCCAGTTCCTTTGAATGTCCTAACGACACCTTGGCCTTTCGCAATGTGGGGCATCGATATGATCGGTGAGATCCGACCCACGGCATCCAATAGGCATCGCTTCATCTTGGTGGCGATCGATTACTTCACGAAATGGGTTGAGGCAGCTTCCTATGCCACAGTAACCAAGAGCGTCGTGGCGCGTTTCATCCGGCATAATCTGATCTGTCGGTACGGCGTCCCAGAGAGAATCATTACGGACAATGGTACCAATCTCAATAACAAAATGATCACTGAACTCTGTGAACAATTCAAGATACAGCACCACAATTCTTCTCCCTACCGGCCGAAGATGAATGGGGCTGTAGAGGCAGCCAATAAAAATATCAAGAAAATTGTGCAAAAGATGACAGTGACCTATAAAGATTGGCACGAGATGTTACCGTTCGCTCTTCATGGGTACCGTACCTCAGCAAGGACGTCAACCGGGGCAACTCCTTTCTCCTTAGTCTATGGCATGGAGGCAGTCTTGCCAATTGAAATCCAGATACCCTCTCTCCGGATAATGAAGGATGCAGACTTGAATGAAGATGATTGGATCCAAACTCGACTTGATCAATTAAATCTGATTGACGAAAAGAGGCTCACTGCTATCTGTCATGGTCAAACGTATCAGAAACGGATGATCAGGGCATTCAACAAGAAAGTCAGACCGCAAGAGTATCAAGTTGGGGACCTGGTAATCAAACGCATCATCCTTCCTCAAAGTGATCCCCGGGGCAAATGGACCCCTACATACGAAGGGCCATTTGTGGTTAAACGTGTGTTCTCAGGAGGAGCCATGATCCTAACCACCATGGATGGTGACGACCTCCCTCACCCCGCCAATGCAGACATAGTGAAAAAATACTACGCATAAATAAAAGACCCGCTAGGTTGACATACCTAGGCAAAAATAAGGGCTTCCCGGCGAACCAAAAGGGTTCGGGCAAAAATAAGGGAGGAAATGAATAAAAAATCTGTACACCCGGCAAGTCGAAAACCTGAAAGGGCGGCTTGGGCAAAAAAGGGTATCCCGGTGGACTGAAAACCCGAAAGGGCGGTCCAGGCAAAAGTTAGGGATAAAAGCGTAACACTATGTCTCATTGGATCACTTCGCATCCGGAATTCGGCATCAACTATCTGGCTCCAGATTTCGGCATTGACCAATCAGCTTCATCTTCAAATTAGGCAGCAAAGCGATGAGACGTTCGAAGACATAAAGGCAATAGCAGAGTTGGAACCCAGTGGGATTGATCACATAGCTGTTTTGTTTTCTTTTTCAAAATGTAAACTCCATACTATTTGGCGATGTCCTCTTACTAGGATGTCAGTCTCTTGTACAGAAAACGCCTATTCACAGGCAAAGTTTAAATCAATACAAATTCGCTTGTCCATACAAATTACCATTATTTTCCCTTTTTTCTGTTTTGTCTTGCGAAGAACGTCCAATGTTCATTTTTGATATATGCATTTGACATTAAATTGCTGATTCATAAATATTCGCATATGAAACAAGAGATTAATTACAGGTAACATCAAAGACAGGGGCAGTGTGGAGTTGTCTAATGCAGTCTAGTTGTTTTGTCCGCCAAGGCACCAAGGTAGGTTCAACTGAAGAATGTGGCCAAATCATCTCAATTCCCCGCAGAATAAGACAGGATGCGACAATACTTTCCCCAAGCGGAGTCGATTCCCCGTCGATCCCGAAAAGGCACAACATTCCCCGGCAGGTCCTAAAGCTCATCCCCAGTAGATTCTGGAAGCTTATCCCCTACAAAGTACGGACGTCTCGCCCGAGTTTTATTCAGAGTTATTTCATCACAAGGACTTATAACTGGGTTATCTTCAGCTAAAAGCCACGGAAGACCGCTCTCGGCAAAGTTCCTTCAATCCCTAGCGAAGTCTATCCTTAGCATTCCCAAGCAGAGTTTATATTCGGAGTTCCTCAGCGGAGTTTATCATCATTATCCTCAGCGGAATCCGTCATTAAAGTCCTCAACAGGCCTCTCATCAAAACTTCGGCCAAGTATCTCTTCCACAGAGCAGCTTCCCGGCCGTTCGTCAAGGATTTATTTTCCTAAGATGAAATTACACTCATAAACATTTCACATTTTCATACATCTCGCTTACATACATGGTGAAACGCATACAACATCTCATGTTGAACATCATGACATCATGCATATCATACATCATGACATTGCATACAACTTACGTCTTTGCCTTTTCAGGAAAAAGACAATCTCAAAAGCGACTACCTTCAACTGTCACAATTCCAGATTCGATACCTGTATCTAGCCAGGGCACATCTGAGAGTGATCAGTTTCTAGACTCGATTCCTGTATCTAGCCAGGGCACGTCTAAAGAGTTCGAAGATTCGATTCCTGTATCCAGCCAGGGCACATCTATCAACTACAACAGCTCCAGATTCGATTCCTGTATCCAGCCAGGGCATATCTGTTGACCACATTTCCAGACTCGATTCCTGTATCTAGCCAGGGCACGTCTGCAGAGTTCAAAGATTCGACTCCTGTATCCAGCCAGGGCATATCTATTGACGACTATTTCCAGATTCGACTCCTGTATCCAGCCAGGGCACATCTGTGAGCAACCGATTGTAGATTCGATACCTGTATCTAGCCAGGGCATATCTGCATAAGGAGACTGAAGATCAAACACCTGTAACAAGCCAGGAAAACATCCGTCTTTCTCAAATACACAAGTTCTCGCTAAGGAATCTCTTATGCGATCGACACTTCTAAATGGCATCTATAAGCCCATTCCCAACAAGGTTCCGTCACCTCTCCAGATGGCATCTATAAGCCCATCTCCCTATCCACCATCTCTCCAAATGGAATCTATAAGCCCATTCCCGACACCACATTGTTGAGACTCCAGCATGCGAGTGCAAATTTTCGGGCACTCTAGTGTCCAATCTCCTTTTACCCTCGAGTCACGAAAGGCAAACTTGCCAATCTAACTCATCAGGTCCAAGAAGATTGAACAGGGGCAACTGTTGTACCCCAAAATTTGCCCTCCCATTTCCTCAACATTTTCTCATCACAAGACCTTTGGAGATCAAGATACAGTTAGGGTTTCCTCTGCTCAAGGCTTCTCCTTGCACTGTGGACTCAAATTAGGGTTTGTATTTACCCTAGGATGTTTTGACCTAAAATGCCTAAGATGACTTTCATGCTTCATATTGGACTCCCAAGTTTACCTATACCAAGTTTCAAGTCTTGATTCCAAGTTTTGCCCAGTCAATTGGACAGTTGACCTAGAAATCAGCTGTATTGGGGAAAAAGTCAACTGTGGCCAATTGACAGTCAAACCTCATGAAATTTGATCCACATCAACATTATGAACTCACATGGACCATTTGATCAAGTTTGAATCACAATTCCACAAGAAATTTGATCAGATCACCAAAAGGGCAAAATGGTCATGTTTAGGGTTTTGACTGCACAAAGGCAATTTTTGACTGTTTGACCTAGCCAATGGCAAACCAAGTTCACATATGGATTCAAGGACTCAATGAAATGGTCTTGACACATTCATCAAGCTCAAAAGATCCCAAGTACACAAGATTGACAGTTGAATTTCCCAGTCAATTGATCAATTTTGACTATATACTGAAAAGTCAAACTTTGACTTTTTGGTCAAAATCAAGAGTCAAGATTCATTTTTCATCAAAACATTCCAAATCATGAAACTTGTTCACCAAGAAATCTCAAAATGCAAATTAGGGTTAGAAAATGGAATTTTTCATAACTTAGAATTTTTCTAAGTTATGGAAAACCCTAATTTTTTCCCAACTTTGCCCCATCTTTTCACCATGATCCATTTGGATTCAAACAAAAGTCAAAACATGAAAGTTGTAGCTTGTTTCATAGTCTACAACTTTGATTCACAAAGTTTTCTCATTTGAAGCTTGTATCTCAAGTTATGATTTTTTGAATAAGGGCACTAAACCATCTTTTAACTTAGTGAAATTTGACCTATTTTGACAAGGTTTTCTACCCTACTTCAAGGCCGCTTTTGATACCCTTCCACTTGGAATTTTGATTTGCATTTCAAAGATGGATTGTAGTACACATTCCAAGCTTTCCAAAATGTCCAAGAACTCATCAAACAACCTCATAACTTGAGAGATTCGAATTTCACAAGTTGGCAAAAATTCACTTTTGTTCTTCATCAAGACATGTTCATAAACTTGGGAAATTTGAACTCAGCATAGTTTGTGCTACTTTGCAGGTCCTTAAACCACATTACACTCCTTAATTTAATGCTTGTTCATTGTGTCTAAGTGTTGTTCCATGAATTCAAGCATTATACACAAGATTGATCCATTTTTGGATAAAGTGAACTTTCCATTTTTACAAAAGTTTGCTTTATGTCAATTGGTAAATCAAACAAGTACATGAAAGATCTGCTTTGCACAAGATTATGTGCATAACACACTGATCAAGAGAGGCTTATGCAGCACATTAGGAGGCTCCCTACTAACCTAAAACCACCAACTTGCTTTTGTAGCTTAAGTGTGAAGAAAGGTCCATAACATATGCTATCTCTCATCTCAGCTTACACACAACAAAAAAGCTATCAAACATATTCCATAGACAAAATCCAAGCTAACACACGAGCCTTTGTCATCTGAAGCACCCTCCATCTCAAAATCACCTCAAAACTGCATAAACAGAGGAGCCCCTGCAGTTTGAGTGCAAACTCCCAATTCCTTCAAGCATTTTGATTCAAACCTTTTCCTCTACCTTCCCTACAATATATGCAAGCTAACCATGTCCTAAAATCAGACCTGTAACACCTCCAAACCACTTCACCATTTTCAATTTTCTGTTTTGCAGTTGGAGTTCACTAGCTCGATTCAGGGAGTTTCAAGACAAAGTAGGAATTGGAAAAGCATCCTTACACTTCAAGGAAGCTGTACAAGTCATCATTTCACTCTGAAACATCCTCCATTGCCAAGCTCGATTCCAACTGAACAGGTATATTCATGGAGTTCTATCTCTCTTATTAGGCATTGTTAGCTTTAGGTTTTTGAAGAAAACATGTCACAATCATAGCCCTGAACATGCTCATATGATTAGATTTCATTTATGTTTCGTGTGCTTAGAGAATTTCATGTCTGAACATTGATGAAAAGTTAGGTCAGAAAAGAGGGGGAGAGAAATTCTCCCTCATCTTAGAGAGATAGGTCAAGTTATTTATATGGTTGAAACCGTCTCTTCATGCTGAACATTTCTTGTGTTATGAGTTTTTGCTGAAAAGCCAAGAATCAGGAGTTAGACATTGAAGCAAGAGGCGCGCATTTTTTCAAATGTTTGAAGCTGGAGGTTGAAGACAATGGTCAATGGGCTGGGCCTGTGTTATTTTGCTTTTCACACCATCTTTTTTGGTTTGCACCCCCCTGAGCCCATTTGCTCATTTTTTAACATTTTTGACTTTTTCTTTTTTGGCTGACTTTGTTTATTTTTTCTCATGCCATTTAAAAATTAAAAATATTTTTTTCATCACTTTTTGCATTTATTGCATATTTATTTGTTTATTTTCTTTGTTTGTACATAAATATATATATATATATGATTATTAGAATAAAATGTAAAAATAATGTAAATACAATTTTTATTTTTATTTACTTTCTGAAAATATTTCACACAAAAAAATACTCTTTTATTTATTTTACTAAAATATTAAATAAATATTTATTTTTTGTATAATACATATTTAGGGTTTAATATAAATATATATATATGATTATTAATATATTTAAGACAAAATATAAAAATACTTGATTTTTCATTTTATTTAATATTTGATACAAAAAATACCTTTTTTCACAATACACTTCATTTTATTTTATTTTTATAAATAATAAATAAATAGTAGAGTTAAATTAGATAATAATACCTTTTCTTTAAAAATTAGGGTTTTTTACCTTAAGTTCAAAATACTCAAAAAATAAATACATTTTTATTTTCTTTTCCCTTTTACATAAATAATATTTTCTCATACATATAAAAATTTTCTTTTTGCATTTCACATATTTATTTAATTTACATTTAATTATGCATTATTTAAATTGCAAATATTCAAATGTTGTAATAATTTAGATTTAAATTCTTGTCAATATCCCCCATTTGAACATTTGTACCCCCCCTTCCCATATTTGGTTTTGTAATAGCTTAGTAATTTTAATTTCGCACTTTATTGCTTTCTAATGATAACATGTTAGAATTAGGGTTTGTATGCGAAAAAACGATAAAAAATAGTTTGACCTAATACAAGATAAACAAGCATGAAAATGGACACACAAATCACACTTGCACCCCCTAGGGTATTCCACTTGTTGCCTTCAAATAAATGGGCCATATTGCATGTTGAACTTCTTTGGGCAAAGCAAACAGTTTGAATGATCATAGTCCCTCGACAAAAACTTTTCAAAACAAACAAAAACAAATGATCAAGTCCCTTAGAGAAATTGCTCAAAGACATTTAACGCCGTTGCAATTATGGTCCATACGATGACCCGCGCCTGTCCCTTTCACATCCTAACACAAGGTTGCCCACCAAATACAATGGTGGAGCAAACTTGCTAAAAGGGTTAACGTATAGCAATAATCTTTTGAGAAATTTAGGAGTAGATAACCTCTTAGTTATTTGAATCATCTTGCAAAACAAAACACTTGCCTAAATTCAAAATCACACATCACTACACTTTCAAAACAAAACTTTCAAAAACAAAAATGAAAACCTTTTCAAAAGACATACATCTTTGTATACATCCCCACATGGATCATTACAAAGGTTGCCACCACATTGGCCTCTTTTCAAAACATTTTTCAAACCCACACACTCAAGCACCATTTAAAACAATTGAAAACAAAAGGCAAGTGATCTAAGCAAGTAACTAAGAGCCCATGGATAACCATGGATAGAAAGGGTGCTAATACCTTCCCTTTCTATAATCTACTCCCCGAACCTAAAGAAAACATCTCAAAAGGTTTTTGCTGTGCTTTTTAACCTTTCCTTAGGATAAAATAAAAAGTCGGTGGCGACTCTTGCTAACCGCAACATTTGCGAATACAAACGCAAAACCTCAAGTCAGTTCTCCCACCGTATCACACTGTCATAAGTGCCAAATCTACGCTGATAAGGTGCATGTACCTCTGGTTCCTTTGAATGTTTTGACGGATCCCTGGCCTTTTGCAATGTGGGGCATTGACATGATCGGCGAGATCAGACCTACCGCATCCAATGAGCATCGCTTCATCCTAGTGGCCATTGATTACTTTACGAAGGGGGTTGAGGTTGCCTCCTTTACTACGATTACTAAGAACGTGGTGGCACGGTTCATCAAGCATAACTTGGTTTGTCATTATGGTATCCCTAAGAGAATCATCACAGATAACGGTACCAATCTCAACAACTCAATGATCACTGAACTTTGTAAGCCGTTCAAGATTCAGCATCATAACTCTTCTCCTTACCGGCCGAAAATGAATGGGGTTGTTGAAGCTGCTAACAAAAATATCAAAAAGAACATACAGAAGATGATGGTGACATACAAAGACTGGCACAAGATGTTACTGTTTGCTCTTCACGGGTACCTTACTTTAGCACGTACGTCGACAGGGGCAACCCCCTATTCTCTGGTATATGGTATGGAGGTTGTCCTACCCATAGAGGTCTAAATCCCTTCTCTATGGATTATGAAGGATGCAGGTTTGAGCGAAGATGATTGGATCCAGACTCGACTTAATCAATTGAACTTAATCGACGAGAAAAGACTTATTGTTGTCTGCCATGGTCAAATGTATCAGAAATGGATGATCAAGGACTTCAACAAGAAATTCAGACAACAGGCATATCAAGTAGGGGATCTGGTAATCAAGCACATCATACTTCCGCAAGGTGATCCCAGAGGAAAATGGACTCCCACCTATGAGTGACCATTTGTAGTCAAGAACATATTTTCTGGTGGAGCCATGATTCTGACCACCATGGATGGTGACAACCTTCCACACCCTGTTAATGCGGACATAATGAAAAAAATACTACGCATAATAAAGACCCGCTAGGTTGACACACCTAGGCAAAAATAAGGGCATCCCGGCGAACCAAAAGGGTTCGGGAAAAAATTAGGGATAAAAATGAAAAAATTTATACACCTGGCAAGTCGAAAACCTGAAAACGCGGCTTGGGCAAAAAAGGGTATCCCAATGGACTGAAAACCCAAAAGGGCGGTCCAGGCAAAAGTTAGGGATTAAAGCGTATCACTATGCCCCATTGGATCACCTTGAGATCAAACTTCAGTAATCAGATATCGAGCTCAAACGGTACCGATCAATCCAGTCAGCTTCGGACAAACAACAAAGTGATGAGATGCTCGAAGACATAGGGGAAATAGCAGAATTGAAACTCAATGGGATCACTACACATAGCTGTTTTCTTTTTGTACACAATTCCTGTAATAATTTCCATTTTTACGGTGGTGTTCTCTTACTAGAGCGTCAACCTCCTTGTATAAAAAAAACACCTGTTATAGGTAAATTTCAAATCAATACAAAGCGTCTTTCAAGTACAAAACTCTGTGTTTGTTTTTCCTTTTTCTGTTTTGTTTTGAAAAAACTTCCAATGTTTTATTCTTGACATATGCATTTGAATATGGTTACTGTTCACAAATATCTGCATATAAAACAGAAAGACAATTACTAAGAACTCAAAGAAATTGGTGCAAAACCTAAATACCGACAGTTACCCACATCCGTCATGGTACAAGGGACAAAGACAGTTGGAAACGAAGTCAGTATCACATATAAGCCAGTGATACCTATACTCCCCGCAGAGCCGAGACGACCAAGGTCCGACCTCCGTGTCCCCAAGTAGGAATTCCTCCCCCAGCAGGTTCCTTCAGAAAGCTAATGTCTGCATTCCCCAGCCGAGTTGTATATTGATAAACAGTTTATAAAGTTCTCTCCCGAGCAGAGTTTATTTCTATGACAGCGGAAGCTCAATCTCCAACAAAGCTCTTCTCTCTAGCAATGGAAGTTCATACTCAGCTGAGTTTATCTCTCCAAATCAACAGATCTTCCAACAGAGTATCTCCCTTCCCCACAGAGTCATTACCCCGCAGGATTGTTCCCAGACAAAGTCTCTCCCGACAGAATGTTCTCAAGCAGAATGGATATAAATCTCCAGCTAATCATCTTTGTTCACTATCCCCAACAGAAATGAAGAACTCAACTCCTTATACTCTCCAGCAGCAGTCCAGGATTTATTCTCCCCAGCTAGAGAGTATCACAATGGCATTACATATCCATACATCATGGCATGCACATACATATTATACAATATAATCTCATTTATTTTAAGAACATCATTACTCAATACATCTCATACATCATGACATTGCATACGACTAACCCTTTACCTTTCAGAGAAGGATGCAATCATGTTCTCACGAGTTCTCTCTGGATCAGTTAAACCGACACTAAGGTTTCTATTCTAGTTAAAGACGTTTCAAGACTTTCGTCTGGGTCAGCTGAATCACCGCTAAGATTCCCCTGATTTTTATGCCAGTCAAAGTTAATCTGAGACCTCTCTCGGGATCAGTAAAATCGATACTAAGATTTCTCTCCTAGTTGAAGTTCTCACAAGTTTTCTCTTGTTCAGTCAAACCGACACTAAGGTTTCTATTCTAGTTGAAGACGTTTCAAGACTTTCGTCTGGGTCAGCCGAATCACCGCTAAGATTCCCCTGATTTCTATGCTAGTCAAAGTTAATCCGAGACCTCTCCCGGGATCAGTCAAATCAATACTAAGATTTCTCTCCTAGTTGAAGTTCTCACAAGTTTTCTCTGGTTCAGTCAAACCGACACTAAGGTTTCTATTCTAGTTGAAGACGTTTCAAGACTTTCGCCTGGGTCAGCCGAACCATCGCTAAGATTTCCCTGATTTTTATGCCAGTCAAAGTTAATCCGAGACCTCTCCCGGGATCAGTCAAATCGATACTAAGATTTTTCTCCTAGTTGAAGTTCTCGCAAGTTTTCTCTGGTTCAGTCAAACCGACAATAAGGTTTATATTCTAGTTAAAGACGTTTCAAGACTTTCGTCTGGGTCAGCCGAATCATCACTAAGATTCCCCTGATTTCCATGCCAGTCAAAGTTAATCCGAGACCTCTCCCGGGATCAATCAAATTAATACTAAGATTTCTCTCCTAGTTGAAGTTCTCACAAGTTTTCTCTGGTTCAGTCAAACCGACACTAAGGTTTCTATTCTAGTTGAAGACATTTTAAGACTTTCGTCTAGGTCAGCCGAATCTCCGCTAAGATTCCCCTGATTTCTATGCCAGTCAAAGTTAATCCGAGACCTCTCATGGGATCAGTCAAATCGACACTAAGATTTCTCTCCCAGTTGAAGTTCTCACAAGTTTCCCCTGGTTCAGTCAAATCGATACTAAGATTTCTATTCCAATTCAAGCTATGAAGCCCGGAAATCGACTGGAAAATAGCTTAACCCCCAGCAAGTTACTGTGAAGCCTGGAAATCGACCTGATAATAGTACAAGATACTATGAAGCCTAGAATTGACCAGATAGTGGTATAAGACATCGTGAAGCCTGGAGCACGATCAGATGACGGTATAAGACGCTGTGAAGACTAGAGCACGACCAGATAACGGCAAAGGACACTGAAACTTGGGACACGACCAGATAATAGTATAAGGTACTACGAAGCTTGGAATTCGACCAAATAGCAGTTTACTCGGCCAATTACTATGAAGCCTGGAAATCGACCAGATATTAGTATGCCTCAAGTTCAAGTTGAAACCCAGATGCGACCAGATAACCACTTAAATCCTTCTGAAGCCTGGAGCACGACCATATAAGAATTGAGAAATTGTAAAGTCTGGAGAACGACCAGATAGCAAGTTTAATATCATCTCCCCAGTAAGTCACTGTAAAACCTGGAGCACGACCAGATAGCAGTTAGTCTTATTATCCTTAGCAAATCACTGTAAGGCCTAGAACACGACCATATAGCAGTTTGTTTTCATCTCCTCGACTAAGAGATGATTCCCCAATAGAGTAACGGACAACTGAAGTTCCTAAAATTCCATTTCTCCCAAGACAGAGACCAACATTCCCCAGCACATTCCTCCTCAACGACAAGAATAGGAATTCTCATCAAAGGAATATCTCACAAAATCAACATTATTCTGGATGGCATCTGTTGTACCCCAAAATTTGCCCTCACATATTCTTCAAAGATTTGCAAAGAGCATGCTTCAAAATTCCCCAAGGGTTGCACAGTTCAAGGGCCTCCTAACAGTCAAAAATTAGGGTTTTGTTTCTGACAAAGAAAATGAAGTTTCCAAGGGTCCAATCAAGTCCCACATGCCTACAAACATGGTAAAGCATCTTCATGCCCAGTTTCAAGACTTACAGCCCAAAATTGCACAGTCAAAAACCCTAATTGCACTACAGTCAATTGTAGGGGAAAAATGGTCATTTGACAGTCAAAAGTCCAAATTTTTGGTCAACATCTCATTTTGAAGCCACAAACATCATTTTATCAATGCTTGATCATGATTATCAAAGCTTGGCTCAAAAATCATCAAGATGCAAAAGTTTCCATATTTGGACAGTTGAAAAAGTCAACTGTAACTTGACCAGAGCATAACTTTCACATGGATTATCAAAAAAATTCCATCCAAAGCTCATTTTTAAGAGAAAGACATTTCCTACAACTCCTCTTCACACTTCAAGTCCAAGAAATGCTCTCACAAAAAGTTATCAATCTCAACATTATAGGTCATTTTCAAAAGTCAACAAAAAGGGACTTTAAGTCAAAGGCCATAACTTGAGATTGGTAAATCAAAATGACATGGGACCAAAGGAATTGGTTAAAGGACTCAAAGACCTTTCCAAAATGTCCAAGAACATGAGCAAAGCTTAAAACTTGAGCAAGTTATGCCTTGTGGAAGTTGGGAAATTTTTGGATATTTTGAAAAGTCAACATTGCTTCAAATGACCTAAAAATGCTAATGGGCCTCTTTTTCCTCCAAGAATCATTATCCAAGGCATGTGCACGACCATTTGGCCCAAAGGGAAGTTTTTTATCATTTTTATTTATTTATTTGGATTTTTAATTATCAATAATTCATTTAATTAAAATAAATAGGTGAAAAATACTAAACCTAATGTTTTAAATCTTTTTGTGCATAAAATATCTCCAAGATCTCGTGCAAATCAGGTTAGGAAAGAATCAAAGGTAATTGGATATGATTGAGACCAAATATGCTTGAAAAAGATTGGAAATATTTTGCCATGAAAATCAATATCCTCTCCATCAATTCCTTGATCCTTTGGCTCTGAATTCTTACCCTAATCGTTCACACATATATACATATGCAAACCCTCGTGCCCAGAACCTCCCAGCTGCGCAGAAACTCAATAACCAAACTTGAATTTTTTTGCCAAAAGTTGAAAACTGAAAACTAGGTTACAGGTCGATTCAAGCAAAGAGACTTGTTCCATCACCTTCCTGAGGCTTCAAGGAAGGTTTTCAATTCAAAACCATCCATCCTAACATCAAGAAACGTGAGAATGATGGTGTCCTGTACAGAAAATTTTGTACATTCTTGCATCACGATTCATGCATCTTTAGTAATTTTTAACATTTGATTTATGTTCATTGTTTAATTCTAAAGCTAACTGTGTGGTTTGATTAAGTTTTCGTGCACCATTGAAGGATTCACCATTAAATATATCTAGGGTTACCAAGCTTTTAATTTGGGCGTTTCTCACCACTGTGAAATTGAGACACCTCAAGGCCATGACCAAACTCAGCGTGCTTGGACGAAAACAATGGAACCCTCGCGCCTAATTTATGAGGCCATATGGCCTATTCGCTATTTTGAAAACAAGCCTGTTTTGAGGGGGTTCAAAACCCCCGTTAACTTCTTTTATATTTCAGGGAAAAATGTAAAACGGAGAAGATGATGAAGTGGCAAGCTATGGTTCGTCTATTTGAAATTTCGCGCTAATTTGTCCACTAAGTCTTGTTCTATTTCATATTATTTGTTTATTACTATATAATCAAAACGCGCATGTGGAGCAGTTGGCAAAGTGTATCACTGGTAATCCCTGGGACCTGGGTTCGAGCCCCAGGTCCCCCTCTCATTCCATATTATTTTCCTAATTATGTTTGTGTGTAGCTTATTCCCAGAATTCCACCATATTCTCCACATCCAAGCCATCCACGTGCCTGCTGAGATGAATCAAAGGGTCCAGACTGGGAGAACACCCTAAGCATTAGTCAATGGAGGTACACGCTGGCACAAAAGTCAACAAGGCCTAAACCGATGGGCCCAAATTGCTAAGCAAAAACCTCCTATTTGGGGACAGATCCCCATGGTTTGCATTCCTAATTCCTTTTCTCATATTTTTCTATTTCTTGTTTTAATTAGCTTTTTTGATTTAATTCTTTAATTAATTATTTTCATGACAATATAAAAAACACAAAAAAATCAGAAAGGCCATAAAAATTAAAAGTATTTTTATTTATTTTAATATTTTTGTAAATAAATAACATTAATTGATTTTAGTTTTAATTTAGGTTTAAATCTTAATATTTTTCTAATAAACTTAAAATTTGTAGAATTAGGGTTTGTATTAATTTTTTATCCCTTTTCTTTTCTTTTCTCTAAATAATTAAATATTTCCTATTATTTTTATAAATCAAAATTGCATGTAAATAATTAGGTTAATTTAGGTTTAACTTTAATACTTTCTTAATAAACTAAAAACTAGAATTAGGGTTAATATTCTTTTCATTTAATTCTCATTAAAATCATAAATACCAAAGCCTCAAAAATAATTTCTCCTGTTATTTTAATTTTAATTAATTTGTAAATAATAATCTAATTTCATTAAAAAGGGTCCAACGCCCTCGTTTCCAGTTTTAATTCAATTCGCGTATTTATTTCTTTTTGTTTTAATATTTATGTACCTCTCCCAAAGCCTTATAAACTCGGACATTTTAAATCTCCCGCACTTTACTTTACTTTAATTATTTACTTTCTGTCAAATCGGGTCCTGGAAATTTTGGCGATGTGGACCCGCGCCTTTGTAATAGTTTAGGAACTTTATATTTCTCGCAATTTTTAACTATTAATAATGACATGCAAGAATGAATGATAAAATAAAAACAAACGCGTAGATCACCTGACATGAACTAGACAAAAATAAATGAATCTGACACACAAATCACACACCACCCCTAGGGTACGCCTCACGGTTGCCTTGCCTCGAAAGGTGATCGTCGAGTAGAGGATGTCTTAGTAAGTCCTCATGATCCGGGAACCTGGCATGAGGGTAGCTTCTAAGGTGTCTTCCTATTGCTCTGGTGATCACCATGTCCCGAACCTCGAATTGACCCGAACACCTCCAACGGTGGTGCTACCTACCTCTCAATGGTGGGATGGCACTACTTTAAAGGACATTTACATAGACGAATTCCTTAGGGTAGGTAGACGACTCTAGATACTTGCTCTAATTTCAAAACAAATAAAAAATACTTTTCACACCGACACATTTTCAAAAAGCTTTCGAAAGCAATTTTTCAAACACTCTTGAGGACCGATACAAGAGTCGAACTGGAATTTTCAAAGAAACTTTTTAAAACCCACAGTTGAAAAGCAAACAAACCATTTTTGAAAACACAATGAGCAAGTATCTAAGAGCCCATGGATAACCATGGATAGAAAGGGTGCTAACACCTTCCCTTTCTATAATCTACCTCCCGAACCGAGAGCAATCTCTATAAGGAATTTTTCTGTGCTTTTGTCCTTTCCATTTGGAGAAAATAAAAGACGGTGGCGACTCTTGCTTCCGCGACATTTCGCGAACCAGCGTTAAACAGTCAGTTCCAGATCCACCGATCACAGCATCTTTAAGCCCATCTCCGACGCTTTGCTGTCACCTCTGCCAGATGGCATATTTAAGCCTATCTACGACGATTATTCGTCATATTTTCCAAATGGCATATGTAAGCCCATTCCCGATACTACTTGCACAGTCCCGCACCATCTCAGACGAGTGCAAATTTATGGGCACTTAGTATTCAATCATCTTCCACCTTCAGATTACGAAAGGCAGACAAGCCAATCTACATCCTCAGGTTTAAGAAGATTGAACAGGGGAAGCTTTTGTACCCCAAAATTTGCTCTCTCATTTTACTCAGCACATGCCCATTGAGGTCCTTAAGTTGCTCAAGGATGCCCAAGAGTTGACCAGACAAATTTTCTCCTAAGGCAATGTTCCCCAAATTAAGGTTTCCATTTTCATCAGGGTATGGAAGCTCCAAAGGTCCCAAATTATTTCCATGGTCCTAATATATTCTCAAGATCATCCATGTCAAGTTTTATTCCTTGCACAAGAGGTTTGCTCAGTCAACTGCTCAGATGCCTCAAAATCAACTGTATTAGGTCAAAAGTCAATTGTGGCCCACATACAGTCAAACTTCAATATTTTTGGTCAACATCAAAATTTTGAAGTGATATTCATCATTTGATCAATGGTTGATCATGATTCCCCAAGGAATGCCCCAAATTCATCAAAACCCAAAAGTTGCTAAATTAGGGTTTCTCAAGAAAAGTCAACCAAACTTTGACCAAGCATAACTTCCTCATACTTTATCAGAAATTTTCGATCCAAAGCTCATTTTGAAGAGGATGCAATTCCCTACAACCCATCTTCAACCCTCAAGTTCAAAATATGCACTAATCAAAAGATAGGAATTTCTACATTATAGGTCCTTTTGAAAAGTCAACAAAAACACCTTTTAGGTCAAAGATTCTTACATGAACATGGAAGACCCATTTGAGATGAGACCAAAAGGGTTGTTTAGAGTAAATCCCAAGATTTATAAAAATTCCAAGAACACCTCTCTAGGGTTAAAATTGGAGGAGATATGCCTTGGCAAAGTTGGCCATTTTTGCAAAATTGCCAAAAGTCAAATGTGCTCAAAAATACATTTTTTGTCAAATGGGCCTAGTTTTTCATGATTGAATCTTGCTTATGACATGGTCCATGATCCAAATCAAAACCCACACACATTTTGCTTTATTTATTTTGATTTGATTTTTATCATTTAAAAGTCATATTAAACCAAATAAATAACAAAAAATATCAAAGATTTGTTTTGTGATCAGATTTTGGGTGGAATCAAATCCAATTAGGCTGACAAATCATATCCAAAATGTGAAAAACAAATTGAACCAAAATTGGCATGATTTGGCTTGATATTAAAATATGTCGTACAAGGATAAAGACCAAATCAGATCTTCGTAATGGACCAATATTTAGCTCATATTTGTTGACCTAATGTATTCCATTACATATATAGAACGTATCCAATGCACAGGGAGAAGGATTGAAGGTCGTGAAAGCATCAAACCAAACTGAAAATTTTTGGCAAAAAAGTGTGGATCGGTTTCAAGCTTAGAGGGCAATTTACAGCAATTCAAGGATTCCAATCCCTTCCTGGATATCTCCTAAAGCTAATTGGATCATTTACGCGCCTCCACAAGCCCAGAATCATCACATAATACTCTCACGGTTTACTTCTTTTTCAAAATCTGATTACAATGATTCTTGCATCATAAACATGTTTTAATGATATATTTGTGTTTGTTGATATATTTGCAACATATTTGAATGGTTTAATTGATGTTTCAGTGCATATATTAATGATTACCATTGCTAGGGTTTGAGGTTCCGTTTTAGGGTTTCTTTGTACAGGTGAAATTTGGCCAAGAAAAGAGTACTATCATACTCGTGAGATCAAAATGAGTTGATCCATGTGCTTAGAATTAATTTATCATGCTTGCTATTGATTTTGGAAGGTTGCAGGTTTGTAGCTATGGAAGATGTCCGTAGGTAAAAATATTGTACCTAAAATGACGGACTGAGGAAGAAGGTGATGAGGTGGATGATAACCATTGGCCTGTTTGAATAATAGGCACGTGTTTTTAGTTATTTCAGTTATCCACATTTTTTTACATATAATATATTATTGTTATTATATTATCAATTAAGCAGCGCAGCGCAAATGGCAAGGACGTGTGTTTGAAAGTGGGAGGACCTGGGTTCGACCCCAGGTCCAGACGTCCACCATGCAGCCACACAATCCAGCCAACTGATTCATCTTCAATCCAATCCAACGTCCCAGGCAGCAAAGACCATGGTGCACCCTCCAATCATGGTCACCACTAAATCTAGCGCAGAGAGTGGGCTGAGCAGCTAATGGGCCTTGACAAATTCAGCATCCCTGGATTGCTATACAAGCCCAATTTCTTCCTATTCTTTTTATTTTCTTATCTTAATTATTTTGTTAATTATTTTCTTTTTACAAAATAACCCAAATATCATTTTTTTTCATTTAATCAAAAATCACAAAAAAAAAACATCAAAAAAGTCATATTTCCCATAAAAAATATTTATTTCCAT
The DNA here is from genome assembly GCA_948472305.1 of Vicia faba. Taxonomy (NCBI): domain Eukaryota; kingdom Viridiplantae; phylum Streptophyta; class Magnoliopsida; order Fabales; family Fabaceae; genus Vicia; species Vicia faba. The sequence goes on from OX451739.1 coordinate 733,797,835, forward strand.
AATTAATTAGTTTAATTTAAACTAGGGAAATTTAATTCTTTTTTTCATAATTTAAAATAATTAGAATTAAGGTTAATTTGTACATAACCTAATTTTTCTCAAAAAATAATCTAAGTATTTTTTCAATTAGACTTTAGGTTTTCTAATTAATTCTCTCATTTATTTCGCCGCGCGCATTTTTTTTTAATTTCCTTTTTATTATTATTGTAACTGCTCTGAGTTTGTAATAGTAATTAGGGTTTTAAATTTCGCTTATGTTTTACAGTCAAAAATAATTTTGTACCTACGAAAGCCATGTAATAGCTAGAACTTTAAACTTTCCGCACTTTTAATTCCCGCAAATTATAAACTATTAGATGTATGCTAATAGGATTGTATAGAAAGAATACTTGAAAATTAAAACGATAGAAAACCCTAAATGTGCAAAGATAAATTAACTGGAAAAATTCACTCGCACATGCTCACTCCTAAGGTTTACTCCACTCTGGTTGCCTTCGGTTAAATGGTCATGAAGTATAGGGTTTGCTAGTGGTCGTTCTCTAGCCCCGAAAGATCTCATATGACTCATTTGGATGTTGCCTCGGAAAAAGATCTTTAAGGCTTTAGGATGATTACTAACACCTCCTAACATTGCTTTTGTGATTGTACGTGTCCTTTCAAATGTCCCTTAAAACTCCAACGACTGTGCTACTTATTCCTTAATAATAGGATAACATTGTCTAAAGGAAAACAAACAAACTTTTTTCGAGTAGGTAGATAACTGTTAGGTACTTGCTCAAAACAAACAAACTTTTTCACACCAAACACTTTTCAGACAAAGTTTTCAAAAAACAACTTCGTAACACTCTTGAGGACAGAAACAAGGGTTAAAATGAAGTAAAACAAAACTTTTCAAAAACACAAACACACAAGCAATTTTAAAAAATGAGCAAGTACCTAAGAGTCAGTGGAAAATCACAGATAGAAAGGGTGTTAACACCTTCCCTTTCTATAATCTACCCCCCGTACTCAGAAACATCTTGAAAAAGGTTTTTTCTGTTCTTTTTCCTTTTCCTGATTGGATAAAATAAAAGTCGGTGGCGACTTTTGCTTATCGCAACATTTGCGAATACAAAATGCAAACTAGTATAACAGTCGGTTCTGCCACCGTATCATAATAGGCAACAAAGATAAATCAGACAATCCTCCTCTAAAATCCTAAGGCACCACAGGTGCCGCCTAAGGTGTCGGCTCAGCTACCTGGGATGTCTGAGGGGCGCCTGAGGTGTCGGCTCAGGTGCCTGAGATGTCTGGGGTGCCGCCTGAGGTGTCTGCTCAGGTGCCTGAGATGTTTGAGATGCATGTTGTGGCAAGGCCTGAGGTATCACCTGTATGACCTCTGGTGTCGACTAGGAACCAGATGCCTCTCCTGCCTCAAATACCATATGTAAGGAAGTACATCTACGGGAGGACGGAGACGGGGAAAGATGAACTAGAGAATCCCACCAGCTGTGGAAGAAAGATGCATTCATAGTAGCAACTTGAACACCAGAGGCAGAGGCTGTAGTATGTGCATCTGGCACAACCTGTCTAGAGGCAGAAGAAGCCTGGGATGCCTGACTTTTTTCCTCCGTACAGAAACATGTTGTGCAAGTATGTCGTGCCTCAACCAAGATGGTCTCTCTGCCATTACTCCTGTAGAAGTACAAAATAAACGTTAACATAAGGACTAATGTTCTACAGTAAGGGAAAAATAGGAACAGACTAAAACCATAAATGCATTTTCGATTTTCTTCAACATTAAAATGAAAACCAGAAATACATTTTTGTTACAACCTGCAATTTTAGAGCTTCATCAATGGCGAAGCAGAGCCCCAAATCGCCTCCAAAAAATGCTCATTGATCATAAAAATGAGACTTCCAACACATTTCTAATAACTCACTAACATTGAAAACACTAAACAACTCACAATTTCTACCCTAAATCATAAATTTTTAGTAGAAGTTGTGTAAACTCAAAAATAACTTACAATATATGAATTTTATTGATTGGATATTGTTGAACACTTGAGTTAATTGATGCTTGACGATTCTGACGAGTTTTTTGTGAAGTAGTTTGATTTTTGAACAATGGGGTTTGAGAAGAATGGGTGTTTTGTGTGTTTTGATTTTGTGTTCGAAAATAAAACGTTTCTGTAAGAGGAGGAGAAGGGCAACACATTTTAAGTCTAAACACAAACCGGAAATATACATCCAATTAATATAGTTCTAGTTCATATATTGATTTGAGATTGGATAATAAGATTACACAGTTGTTGTAGGTTTGGGGTACAACCGAATGTATATTTCTGATTTGTACCCAATTTTTACATACAATTTATATCTGATAAGGTGCGTATCAAAAATATATTTTTAGTTTTAAACAGAAATTTTGAAATTTCGTGCGCTAAAATATTATAGAGTGTAAAAAGAAATCCTCAAAATAAATTTCCTTTTATTGATACTAGTCGATAACCCGTGCTGTCGCACGGGGCCGGTCGAGAATTCATAAAACGTGGAACTAATGTTGTCATGTAACAGTAAATTCATTTTTATGTAATTCAATAAAAGTTCATCTAATTCGGCCAAATTTAGTGTATCAAACTTATTTGACAACATTAAAAAATGTAAACTGAAATCATGATTGTGTAACAAAATAAGAAACTGTGATGACTCTTCAAAATAAGAAACTATCACGAGTCTTCAGATACAACGCAACCAGCTTGGAAACGATGTTTTCAACTTTTTGACCTGCACAATAAATTATGCAAAAATTAGACAGCATTTACGGAAACAATTTATATTAAAGAAAATATTTGTTATTATGTACTTACCGATCAACAAAGAGATTGGAAAACTTCTTTGTATACAACATTTGTAGTGATAGATGTTGATACATTCATACTATCATGTATTAAGATCTTTAGACCACTTTTGCTTGTAACTCTTGAAATGGCTACATACAACTGGCTGTGACTGAATACAGGAGTAGGCAAATACAATCCAACTGTATCAAGTGATTGGCCTTGAGACTTATTAATTGTCATTGCGTACGACACAATAATTGGGAACTGTCTCCTAATCAACTTAAATGGCCACGGTGACTCGGAAGGTGACATAGACATTCGAGGGATGTAAAAGATGTTACCAACATTCTTACCAGACATGATCTTTGCCTCAATAACGTGATTTGCCAACCTTGTAACAATTAGTCTAGTTCCGTTACACAAACCATCGTTTTGGTCCAAATTCCTCATAAGCATTATTGGTGTACCAACCTTTAATCTGAGTTTGTGATTTGGGACACCTGAAGTCCTAAGCTTGCTAAGAAATTCTGGAGTAAGACATTCATAGGCTTCGGTGTAACTTGAATCAGTTCTATCAATCGAATCAAAACTCAAATACTCTTTGTCCTCACCTAAGAAATGGGAAAACGCGAATCAATCCATAATGTTTTTTCAAGAATAATTTAATAACGAAACATCTACACGAAAATAAACATCAAAAGAAAAAATAGTTTACCCGGTATCATGTCTAACACGTAATGATTAATTTTATCAACAACTTCAATGGTTGAAGCAAGTATTGCTTTTCCTTGTAGAAATTCTACATTTTGAAAGTCGGCAAGCAAATTTGGGTATGTGCTTTCAACTATAGCTCTTATTGGATCCTCAAAATTGGAAATTAACAAATCCGGAGTGTGATACGGTGGGAGAACTGACTTGAGGTTTGCGTTTGTATTCGCAAATGTTGCGGTTAGCAAGAGTCGCCACCGACTTTTTATTTTATCCTAAGGAAAGGTTAAAAAGCACAGCAAAAACCTTTTGAGATGTTTTCTTGGGTTCGGGGAGTAGATTATAGAAAGGGAAGGTATTAGCACCCTTTCTATCCATGGTTATCCATGGGCTCTTAGTTACTTGCTTAGATCACTTGCCTTTTGTTTTCAATTGTTTTAAATGGTGCTTGAGTGTGTGGGTTTTGAAAATGTTTTTGAAAAGAGGCCAATGTGGTGGCAACCTTTGTAATGATCCATGTGGGGATGTATACAAAGATGTATGTCTTTTGAAAAGGTTTTCATTTGTTTTTGAAAGTTGTTTGGAAAGTGTAGTGAAGTGTGGTTTGAAAAATAGGCAAGTGTTTTGTTTTGCAAGTTGGTTCAAGTAACTAAGAGGTTATCTACTCCTAAATTTCTCAAAAGATTATTGCTATACTTTAACCCTTTTAACAAGTTTGCACCACCATTGTATTTGGTGGGCAACCTTGTGTTAGGATGTGAAAGGGACAGGCGCGGGTCATCGTTTAGACCATAATTGTAACGACGTTAAATGTCTTTGGGCAATTTCTCTAAGGGACTTGATCATTTGTTTTGTTTGTTTTGAAAAGTTTTATCGAGGGACTATGATCATTCAAACTGTTTGCTTTGCCCAAAGATGTTCAACATACAATATGGCCCATTTATTTGAAGGCAACAAGTGGAATACCCTAGGGGGTGCAAGTGTGATTTGTGTGTCCATTTTCATGCTTGTTTATCTTGTATTAGGTCAAACTATTTTTTATCGTTTTTTCGCATTCAAACCCTAATTCTAGCATGTCATTATTTAGAAAGCAATAAAGTGCGAAATTAAAATTACTAAACTATTACACAACCAAATATGGGAAGGGGGGTACAAATGTTCAAATGGGGATATTGACAAGAATTTAAATCTAAGTTATTACAACAATTGGATATTTGCATGGTAAATAAATTGCATAATTTAAATGTAAACAAAATAAATATGTGAAATGTAAAAAAGAAAGTTTTTTATGTTTATGAGAAAATATTTATGTAAAAGAAAAAAGAAAATACAAATAAAAATGCATCTATTTTTTTAGTATTTTGAAACTTAGGGTAAGAAACCCTAATTTTTATATAAAAAGTATTATTATCTAATTAAATTCTACTATTTGTTTATTATGTACAAAAATAAAATAAAATGAAGTGTTTTGTGAAAAAAAAGTATTTTTGTATCAAATATTAATAAAAATGAAGAAAATCAAGTATTTTATATCTTTATCTTAAATATATTAATAAACATGTATATATGCATATATTAAACCCTAAATGAGTATTATACAAAATAAATATTTATTTAATATTTTAATAAAATAAATAAAAGTATTTTTTGTGTGAAATATTTTCAGAGAGTAAAAAATAAAAATAAAAATGTATCTACATTATTTTCTATTTATTTTAATAATAGTATATATATATATATATTTGTATATAAATAAAAGAAATAAACAAACAAATATGCCATAAATACAAAAATGATGGAAAAAATATTTTAAAAATTTTAATGGCATGAGACAAAATAAACAAAGTCAACCCAAAAAGAAAAAGTCAAAAATGTTGAAAAATAAACAAATGGGCTCAGGGGGGTGTAAACCAAAAAATGGGGTGTGAAAAGCAACACAAATCCAAGCCCAGCCCACTTCACTCCTTCTTCAACCTCCAGCACATGTTATTTGAAAAACGCGCGCCAATGTTCAGTCCCTTCTAACTCTTGATTCCTGGCTTTTTAGCAAAAACTCATAACACAAGAAATGTTCAGCATGAAGAGACGGTTCTAACCATATAAAGAACATGACCTATCTCTCCAAGATGAGGGAGAATTTCTCTCCCCCTCTTTTCTGACCTAATTTTTCTACCATTTTCAGAGCTCAAATTCTCTCTACTCAGGCAAAAGAAATGAGAAGTAAAGCTATGTACATGTTCAGGGCTATGAGTAGGACCTTGCTTCTTCACAAACTTAAGACTAAATATGCCTAATAAGAGAGATACGAATTCAAACTTTTACCTGTGCAGTTGAACTTCTATGTGGAGAATGAGAGACTTTCAGTGCAATGTAATGATTGGAAAAGCTTCCTTGAGGTCCAGGGATGCTTTTTCAATGCTCACTTTGTCTTGAACCTTCTTGTATCAAGCTATAGAACTTCACCTGCAAGTTAAAGATGTGAAAATGGTGGAAGTGGTTAGAGCAACTACAGATCGTGCCTTAGCTTATGGATAGCTTGCATATGTTGTAAGGAAGGTAGAGGAACAGGTTTGGACAGAAATGTTTGAAGGGAATGAGAGATTGCACTCAAACTGCAGGGGCACCCCTGTTTGTGCAGTTTGAGGATGATTCTGAGATGGAGAGGGTTTGAAAGGCAAATGGCTCGAGCAAAAGCTTCAATGAGGTCTATGGAATGTGTTTGATATCTTTTGTGCTGTGTTTTTTGACTGATATGAGAGATAGCATATGTTATGGACCTTTCTTCACACTTAAGCTATCAAAAGCAAAATGGTGTTCTAGGTCAGTATAGGACCCCCTAATGTGCTGCATCAACTCCTCTTGATCAGTGTGTTATGCCCATAATCTTGTGTTAACCAGATCTTCTTTGTACTTGTTGGATTACAAACTTGACATAAAGCTAAACTTTTCAAAAATGGAAATTCCACTTTATCTAGTTTAGGATTAAACCATTATGCAATGTTAGAACACAAAGAACATGACCTTAATACATTGAATATGCATTAAATTATTGAGTATGGATTGGTTCAAGGACCTGTAATTAAGCATAAAGCAAACTGAATTCAAATTGGCAAGGTTATGAACATGTCTTGATGAAGAACAAAAGTGATTTTTTGCCAACTTGTGAAATTCGAATCTCCCAAGTTATGAGGTTGTTTGATGAGTTCTTGGACATTTTGGAAAGCTTGGAATGTGTACTACAATCCATCTTTGAAATGCAATTTGAAATTCCAAGTGGAAGGGTATGAAAAGTGGCCTTGAAGTAGGGTAGAAAACCTTGTCAAAATAGGTCAAATTTCACTAAGTTAAAAGATGGTTTAGTGCCCTTATTCAAAAAATCATAACTTGAGATACAAGCTTCAAATGAGAAAACTTTGTGAATCAAAGTTGTAGATTTTGCAACAAGCTACAACTTTCATGTTTTGACTTTTGTTTGAATCCAAATGGATCATGGTGAAAAGATGGGGCAAAGTTGGGAAAAAATTAGGGTTTTTCATAACTTAGAAAAATTCTAAGTTATGAAAAATTCCATTTTCAAACCCTAATTTGCATTTTGTGATTTCTTGGTGAACAAGTTTCATGATTTGGCATGTTTTGATGAAAAATGAATCTTGACTCTTGATTTTGACCAAAAAGTCAAAGTTTGACTTTTAAGTATACAGTCAAAATTGATCAATTGACTGGGAAATTCAACTGTCAATCTTGTGTACTTGGGATCTTTTGAGTTTGATGAACATGTCAAGATAATTCCATGGGGTCCTTGAGTCCATATGTGAGCTTGGTTTGCCATTGGCTAGGTCAAACAGTCAAAAATTGCCTTTGTGCAGTCAAAACCCTAAAAATGACCATTTTGCCCTTTTGGTGATCTGATCAAATTTCTTGGGGAATTGTGATTCAAACTTGACCAAATGGTCCATGTGAGTTCATAATGTTGATGTGGATCAAATTTCATGAGGTTTGACTGTCAATTGGCCACAGTTGACTTTTTCCCCAATACAGCTGATTTCTAGGTCAACTGTCCAATTGACTGGGAAAAACTTGGAATCAAGACTTGAAACTTGGTATGGGTAAACTTGGGAGTCCAATATGAAGCATGAAAGTGATCTTAGGCATTTTAGGTCAAAACATCTTTAGGCAAACACAAACCCTGATTTGAGTCCACAGTGCAAGGAGAAGTCTTGAGCAGAGGAAACCCTAATTGGACCTTGATCTTTAAAGGTCTTGTGATGAGAAAAATGATGAGGAAATGGGAGGGCAAATTTTGGGGTACAACAGTTGCCCCTGTTCAATCTTCTTGGACCTGAAGAGTTAGATTGGCAAGTTTGCCTTTCGCGACTCGATGGTAAAAGGAGATTGGACAATAGAGTGCCCGGAAATTTGCACTCGCATGCTGGAGTCTCAACAATGTGGTGTCGGGAATGGGCTTATAGATGCCATTTGGAGAGATGGTGGATAGGGAGATGGGCTTTGTGGATGCCATCTGGAAAAGTGACAGAACTTTGTCGGGAATGGGCTTATAGGTGCCATTTGGAAGTGTTGATCGCATAAGAGGTTCCTTTAGCGAGAACTTGTGTGTTTAAGAAAGACAGATGTTTTCCTGGCTTGTTACAGGTGTTTGATCTTCAGTCTCCTTATGCAGATATGCCCTGGCTGGATACAGGTATCGAATCTTTGAACTCTGCAGACGTGCCCTGGCTAGATACAGGAGTCGAGTCTGGAAATAGTCGTTAATAGATATGCCCTGGCTGGATACAGGAGTCGAATCTTTGAATTCTGCAGACGTGCCCTGGCTAGATACAGGAATCGAGTCTGGAAATGTGGTTAACAGATATGCCCTGGCTGGATACAGGAATCGAATCCGGAAATGTTGTAGCTGATAGATGTGCCCTGGCTGGATACAGGAGTCGAATCTTCGAACTCTTCAGACGTGCCCTGGCTAGATACAGGAGTCGAGTCTGGAAACTGATCACTCTCAGATGTGCCCTGGCTAGATACAGGTATCGAATCTGGAATTGTGACAGTTGAAAGTAGTCGTTTTTGAGATTGTCTTTTTCCTGAAAAGGCAAAGACGTAAGCTGTATGCAATGTCATGATGTATGATATGCATGATGTCATGATGTTCGACATTTGATGTTGCATGTGTTTCATCATGTAGGTAAGCAAGATGTATGAAAATGTGAAATGTTTATGAGTGTAATTTCATCCTAGGAAAATAAATCCTTGACGAATGACCGGGAAGCTGTTCTGCGGAAGAGATGCTTGACCGAAGCTCTGATGAGAGGCCCGCTGAGGACTTCAACAATGGATTCTGCTGAGGATAATGATGATAAACTCCGCTGGGGAAAACCAAAAATAGACTTCGCTGGGGATTGAAGGAACTTTCGCCGAGAACGGTCTTCCGTGGCTTTTAGCTGAGGATAACCCAGTTATAAGTCCTTGTGAGGAAATAACTCTAAATAAAACTTGGGCGAGACGTTCGTACTTCGCCGGGGATAAGCTCGCAGAATCTACTGGGAATGAGCCTTTAAAACCTGCCGGGGGATGTTGTGCCTTTTTTAGGATCGACGGGGAATCGACTCCTGCTCGGGGAAAGTGCTGCTGAACCTTATTTTACTCCGCGGGGAGTTAAGATGATTTGGCCATTTTTCAGTTGAACCTGCCTTGGTGGACAAAACAACTAGACCGCATTAAACAACCCCACATTCCCCCTGTCTTTGATGTCACTTGTAATTAATCTCTTTTTCATATGCAAACATTTAGGGATCAGCAATTTTAATGTCAAATGCATATATCAAAAATGAACATTGGACGTTCTTCGCAAGACAAAACAGAAAAAGAAAAACAATGGCAATTTGTATGGACAAGTGAATTTGTATTGATTTCAACTTTGCCTGTGAATAGGCGTTTTTTGTACAAGAGGCTGACATCCTAGTAAGAGGACGCCGCCAAATAACATAGAATTTACAATTTGAAAAAGAAAACAAAACAGCTATGTGAACAATCCCACTGGGTTCCCACTCTGCTATTGCCTTTATGTCTTCGAATGTCTCATCGCTTTGCTGCTCAGTTGAAGATGAAGCTGATTGGTCAATGCCGAAATCTGAGCCAGATAGTTGATGCCGAATTCCGGATGCGAAGTGATCCAATGAGACATAGTGTTACGCTTTTATCCCTAACTTTTGCCTGGACCGCCCTTTCGGGTTTTCAGTCCACCGGGATACCCATTTTTGCCCAAGCCGCCTTTTCAGGTTTTCGACTTGCCGGGTGTACAGATTTTTTCATTTCATCCCTTATTTTTGCCCGAACCCTTTTGGTTCGCCGGGAAGCCCTTATTTTTGCCTAGGCATGTCAACCTAGCGGGTCTTTTATTTATGCGTAGTATTTTTTCACTATGTCTGCATTGGCAGGGTGAGGAAGGTCGTCACCATCCATGGTGGTTAGGATCATGGCTCCTCCTGAGAACACACGCTTAACCACAAATGGTCCTTCGTAAGTAGGGGTCCATTTGCCCCGGGGATCACTTTGAGGAAGGATGATGCGTTTGATTACCAGGTCCCCAACTTGATACTCTTGCGGTCTGACTTTCTTGTTGAATGCCCTGATCATCCGTTTTTGATACGTTTGACCATGACAGATAGCAGTGAGCCTTTTTTCGTCAATTAGATTTAGTTGATCAAGTCGAGTTTGGATCCAATCGTCTTCATTCAAGTCTGCATCCTTCATTATCCGAAGAGAGGGTATCTGGATTTCAATTGGCAAGACTGCCTCCATGCCGTAGACCAAGGAGAAAGGAGTTGCCCCGGTTGACGTCCTTGCTGAGGTGCGGTACCCATGAAGAGCGAATGGTAACATCTCGTGCCAATCCTTATAGGTCACTGTCATCTTCTGCACAATTTTCTTGATATTTTTATTGGCTGCCTCTACAGCCCCATTCATCTTCGGCCGATAGGGGGAAGAATTGTGGTGCTGTATCTTGAATTGTTCACAGAGTTCAGTGATCATTTTGTTATTGAGGTTGGTACCATTGTCCGTAATGATTCTTTCTGGGACTCCGTACCGACAGATCAGATTATGCCGGATGAAACGTGCCACGACGCTCTTGGTTACTGTGGCATAGGAAGCTGCCTCGACCCATTTCGTGAAGTAATCGATTGCCACCAAGATGAAACGGTGCCCATTGGATGCCGTCGGTCGGATCTCACCGATCATATCGATGCCCCACATTGCGAAAGGCCAAGGTGCCGTCAGGACATTCAAAGGAACCGGAGGGATATGCACCTTGTCAGCATAGATCTGGCATTTATGACAAGTCCGGGAGTGTTGGTAACAATCGGCTTCCATCGTGGACCAGAAATATCCTGCCCGAAGGATTTTCTTAGCCATGGTGTGTCCACTGGAATGGGTCCCAAATGTACCCTCATGTAGTTCCATCATAATTTTCTCTGCTTCAGCCTTATCCACACAACGTAACAGAGTTGAATCATGATTCCGTTTGTAGAGAATGCCGTTGCTGAGAAAGAATTTTGCAGCAAACCTCCTCATGAACTTCTTATCATTGACAGATGCACCTTCAGGGTATTCCTGGGCTTCCAAGTACCTCTTCACCTCGTGATACCAGGGTTTTTCAGTTACCTTCTCAGCCTCGAGTTCGCAGCAGTATGCCGGTTCATCCAACTTCCAGATTAGGATTTGGGGAGCCTCATTGTCCCATTTAACTTTAAACATTGAAGACATCGTGGCTAGTGCGTCCGCTAGCTGATTTTCCTCTCTGGGGAAATGTTCAAAAGTTATCTCTTCAAAATGAGGGAGCAAGGTCGACACATACTCCTTGTAAGGAATGAGATTCGGGTGTTTCGTATCCCACTCGCCTTTGATCTGATTGATCACGAGAGCGGAATCTCCAAAGACACTTAGAAACTTGATCCTCAAATCGATCGCAGCTTGTAGACCCATGATACATGCCTCATATTCTGCCATGTTGTTGGTGCAGCTGAAACATAATCGGGCGGTGAGGGGAGTATGAGTTCCTTTGGGAGATATGATTACAGCGCCGACGCCATTACCCAAAGCATTGGAGGCTCCATCAAAATGCATAGACCATCGGGATCCTTCCTCAGGTCCTTCATCCGGTCCAGGTACTTCACAGTCAGTTACCACCATGATGTCTTCGTCCGGAAAATCAAAGTTCAATGATTGGTAATCGTCCACAGGTTGGTGTGCCAAATGATCAGCCAGTACACTCCCCTTAATTGCTTTCTGAGTTGTATACTGGATGTCATATTCTGTTAAGATCATTTGCCATCTCGCTATTCTCCCAGACAAAGCGGGCTTTTCAAATATGTACTTGATGGGATCCATCTTTGAAATCAATAAAGTAGTGTGAGTCAGCATATACTGTCTCAGCCGGCGAGCAGCCCATACAAGAGCGCAGCAAGTTTTCTCAAGCAGTGAGTAACGAGACTCACAGTCGGTAAACTTTTTGCTCAAGTAATAAATAGCGTGCTCTTTTCGGCCAGACTCTTCATGCTGCCCCAGCACACACCCCATTGAATTATCAAGCACTGTCAAGTATAGTATCAGAGGTCTTCCTTCCACTGGTGGCATAAGAATGGGTGGCTCTTGGAGGTATTCCTTTATTCTTTCAAAGGCGGCCTGACATTCATCATTCCAGCGTACCACTTGATCTTTCTTCAGTAATTTGAAGATTGGCTCACAAGTAGCAGTTAGATGTGAGATGAATCGGGCAATGTAATTCAATCGTCCCAGGAAACCTCTGACTTCTTTCTCTGTTTTTGGGGTCGGCATCTCTTGAATAGCTTTAACCTTGGCAGGGTCCACCTGGATACCTTTATCACTTACAATGAAACCTAGCAATTTTCCGGACCTCACCCCGAAGGTGCATTTGTTGGGATTCAATCTCAGCTTGTACAACTTGAGTCGGTCAAACAACTTCCTCAGGTGATCCAGGTGCTCCTCCTCAGTTTGAGACCTTGCGATCATGTCATCAACGTATACTTCAATCTCATGATGGATCATATCATGAAATAAAGCAACCATGGCACGCTGATAGGTTGCCCCAGCATTTTTCAATCCGAATGGCATGACCTTATAACAGAAGGTCCCCCACTGAGTTACAAATGTAGTCTTCTCCATATCTTCAGGAGCCATCTTGATCTGATTATACCCTGAGAAGCCATCCATGAAGGAGAACACCTTGTGTTGAGCTGTATTATCAACAAGGACATCGATGTGAGGTAGGGGGAAGTCATCCTTGGGGCTGGCCCTGTTCAGATCCCTGTAGTCGACACACATTCTGACCTTACCGTCCTTCTTCGGCACTGGCACAACGTTGGCAACCCACTGAGGGTAAGAAGTTACTGCAAGGAAACCTGCATCAAACTGTTTCATCACCTCAGCTTTAATCTTCTCGGACATCTCTGGACGCATTCGTCGAACTTTTTGCTTGACTGGAGGGCAATCTTCCTTGGTTGGCAAATGGTGAACTACAATGTCGGCATCCAAACCAGGCATATCTTCATAGGACCAGGCAAAGATCTCCATGTAGTCTTGTAGCATCTGGATCAATCGTTGCTTCACACTGAGCTCTAGATTGGCACCAATTTTGACCTCTTTCCTATCTGTCTCAGTACCCAGGTTAATTGTCTCCACAGGCTCTTCATGTGGTTGAATAGCCCTCTCTTCCTGTAGTAGCAGTCTCGCGAGTTCACCAGGCACTTCGCAATCATCTTCACCTTCGTCTTCGGCCAAGTTGATCGGATTTTCGAAGTCATAACTGGCGGTAGCAGAGCTGTTGCCAGTGAGATCCAGAGTGGATTGAAACCTGTATAAGTGAGTGTGTGTAAATATAGCTGTTTTGCAATATGTATAACACAGAAAGAAAAGGAGCACAAGATTTGAAATGCAACAAACGTCCAATGTTTTGATTGATGATATATGAAAATGTCATACAAAAAGCCCTCACAAATGGAGCTACGATGCCCCGGGCAGGACACCGAGCCAACAGAGTTTTAACATATTGTTTGTTACAAATTTGGCAATCAAAAGAAATCAATTACTGCGTGACAAATGTGATAGGGGTAAAATCCTTTGCTGTCCAGTTGCTTGGTCCGTCGCTAGCAGTCGGGTAGATCCAATTATCAAACTCAGCTTCCTCCACATCCTCCTCGATAGCATTCACCCTTGAGCTGGAAATAAACACCGGAGCCTTTCCAATCTTTTCTTTGCGCATTGCCTTCTGAGCCTCTGTAGTAAAGCCTAGCCCAAACTTGTCGTTCTTCTGAGTGAAGTCAGGAAGCTGACCCCAGTGTGCACCATCGCCTTTCTGAACCACAGCCCGGGCATCCCTTAGGGAAACCATCTTCAAGGAATCATTCTCTTCGGCCATTGTCTCCGCAGCTGCTGAAATTGGATGTACCTCCTCGAAATGTTGGAAGGGAGTTTCAATAAATTCTCCGTCCATCTCGATGTACCTGAAGGAATTCAAATGGCTCACCATATACTCCTCTTCTCCTTGCACAGTGACAATTTTCCCCCTGACGGGATACTTCAGTTTTTGGTGTAAGGTGGAGGTCACTGCCCCAGCTTTGTGGATCCAAGGTCTACCCAACAGACAGGAGTACGATGGACGTATATCCATCACGTAAAAGGTAGAGTCAAACACTTGAGAGCCCACACGAATAGGGATGTTAACCTCTCCATGAACCATCCTCTTGGAACCGTCAAAGGCTCTGACGATGATATTGCTGGGTTTCAACTCCAAGCCTTCATAATCCAGACGATCCAAAGCCTTTTTCGGAAGAACATTCAAAGAAGAACCAGTGTCCACCAATACATGTGCCAGAGTAGTGCCCCTGCATTCAATAGAGACATGCAGGGCATCATTGTGGTTTCTCCCTTTTGCGGTTAGGTCAGCATCTGAAAAGCCCAAGCCGTTGTCCGCCGTCAAATTTGCTATGCAGTCAGTGAACTGAACTGCAGACGTCTCCTGCGGCACATGGGCCGTCTTAAGAAATGAGATCAAGGCTTTTGCATGGGCCTCGGAACATAGTAATAAGGAAAGCAGGGAGATCTTGGAGGGTGTATGCCCTAACTGTTCGACAACATTAAAATCACTTTTCTTTATTATTTTCAGAATCTCCTCCATTTCTTGTCGGGAGGCCTCAGCATTCACGGGTATTGGTGCCTCCATCCGGGCAGGCTCTTCTTCAATCCCTTTGCCCCGAGCATTTGATGACTCGGCAGCAGGGGACACAATTTGATCAGCAACAGGACTTGATAAACTTGCAGGTTTTATGAGGAGGGGTTTTCGAATAGCGGGAGGCGCAATGTCAGGCGAGAAGAGCCTGCCACTGCGGGTGACTTTAGCCGGACCGGTGATATCGCAGATACTGGCACTAGCATCAAATTCTTGCTTGATTCCATTTACATATACGTCTGCCCCATAATGCCAGGGGACAGCCTTATCAGACACGTAGGAGAGGGGTCCTGGAACAGTAATGATCACAGGCGCAACTGTCAAGATTTGAATAGGCTTCTTTGGGGGAGCCTTGATTGGATTTTTGAAGATGGTGATCACGGAAACTTCTTTCATTGGAACCAATTGAACAGCAGTCTTTTTGAATAAAATCTCCTTGCTATCCATTAGGCCTTGGATGCCTAACCTTAGCAAGGGACAATCGGATAGGGAAATAGCACAGAATGGGCAACCTTCGCCGCAACCCGGAAATAAACCGGCCCGCAGTAGGTTCTTTTTAACAGTCTTCAAAGGGGTAACAACTTCATCTATCGAAACAGCATACACTTCTTCCTCAATGGCATTCACCCTATGCTGGGGCATAGGAGCCGTTACAACATTCGGTCTTTCCGGCGCTTCAAACTGAATTTCTTTTGCGTCAATCAGATCTTGCACTTTGTTTCTCAAGGCCCAACAATCATCAGTAGTGTGCCCGGGACTATCGGAATGATAAGCACACCGGGCATTCGGGTTGTATTTAGGGGACGCAGTGTTGACGACCTTAGGAGCTTCTTTGAGGGTCACCAGGTTGGTGGATAACAGTTGTGGTAAAATTTGAGATAATGTCATACTCAATCGGGTATACTGCCTCTTGGGCCTTTCACTTCTTTGCTGATTGTACTGCTGAGGAGCAGCAACAGGTTTAGAGATGACCAAAGCATTAACGGCTTGGCGACCTTCGGTCTTGACTTGTCTTCTAGGGCCATAGACGGCACTTGCTTCTTTCTTAAACGGCCTCTTCTCAGCACTTGTAGAGGCAGCCTTCTGTATCTTGCCTGACCTGATGCCAGCTTCAATTCTCTCTCCCGTTAATATCAAATCTGTGAACCCAGCGGAGGAGTTACCCACCAAATGATTAAAAAACGGTCCAGACAACGTTCCCAGAAACATATCCACCAGCTCTCGATCAGTTAATGGAGGCTGCACCCTGCCAGCCAAATCTCTCCATTTTTGAGCGTACTCTTTGAATCCTTCACCCGTCCCTAGAGACATACCCTGAAGTTGGGTACGCGTAGGAGCGAGATCAGAATTATATTGGTATTGTCTGTAGAAAGCAGTCGCCAAATCCTCCCAGTGCCGGATGCTAGCTCCGTCTAATTGGTAGAACCATTCAAGCTGAGACCCCGAGAGGCTGTCTTGGAAGAAGTGAATCCAGAGGTTTTTATCCGCCGTGTAAGGTTGGATTTTCCTTACATACGACCTCAGATGTAGCTTTGGGCAGGAGACCCCATCATACTTGGCGAAGGCAGGCGCCTTAAACTTGTGTGGAATTACTACTCCAGAAGATAATCCCAAATCCCCGAAATCCAGTCCCGGCACGTTCTGAATTTCCATAGCGCTCAAGCGGTCCTCCAATTGTTTGTATCTGTCGGCAGCAGGTGGGTATTGTTCCTCGTTATAATCCGTCTCGTTGTCGGAGACTGCGGGACTAGGTGCTTCTCCCCCTTGGGGACTGTTTTTCTCTGCAGAAGAAGTGGTCGGATCAGCTTCATTGTGGAGTGTGTTCCCAAATCTGCGTCCGGTATTGAACATCGCCGTTCTCTTTTTCTTCTTCTTCTTTAGGAGTAGAGTCTTCAACTCTTGCTGACCCTGGGCTAGGCTTAGGACCATTTCTTGAAACTGTGCACTTTGGGCCTGGAGGGCCTTGATTGCTTGCTCACTGGATGACTCCGAATTCATGATGACTGTGCACATAAACAGCGAAGAAAATTAAGCAACCTGTGAAATAGGGTACCTGCTATGCATATGGTGTAATGGAATGTGTATGTTTTATGTTTTCAAAGACAAATGAGATTCAACTTTGTAGACAAAAAGGGAAACACACTTCATTAGATTAAAACATTTCAACTGTTCAACAATTTGCCCTTAGGCATTACAGGAATGAAAAATACGGAAAAGGAAATAAAACTACAAAAGGGAATAATCAAAGCTCATCAATGCTCCCATGGCCTCCTCCTCTCAGTGCTGATGTAGTTGTTCAGGACACGTTCTTCCTCCAATTGCTTAGTCAGCCTTTGGACCTTCCTTTCCTGCTCGTTGAACTTCTCCCGATAGAAATCCCGTTCTTCCTTTAGCTGTGCCCAAGATCTCTTCATGGTGTCAAAATCAGTAGGTATCTGAGGAGGGAGGACAGTTGGAGGAACCCCATCTTCATTGGGAGTTTCAAGGATGATTGGTCTGACAGCTTCGTACGGCATACCTAACTTCTGAGCACGGATGCGGACCCATTTGCAATAGGGCTCCAATGGTAAAGAAGTCTTTGGTCCTAACTCATGTGGGTCAGCTTTGTGGATTCTGTCCCAAGCTCTAATGAATCCCTGGCGTAGTTTGTCACTGTCTGCCTGAAACTCAAAATGGAAGTGAGGAACCAGCATTTCATGGGGCCCATCTCCTCTGGCTCTTCCAAACTGACGGAGAGCTAAACATGGATTGTAAGAGATTCCTCCTTGGATACCGATCAACGGGACATTAGGGTATTCTCCGCAACGGTCGATAACAGCTACCTCGTCCAAACCTCTGAGAGTCCAAGTGATATCCTTATCTGTGAGAGACATTAACCTCCGAGCCCAACCTTTTCCTTCTTCATTCTTCAGCACGGACTTAGGAAGGTGCGAAATAAACCACCTTACCAGCAAAGGAGCACAACACCATGGAGTTCCCCGTTTTCGAGCAGTACGAGCATGGAGTTGTTGTAGAATGTCACCCAAGAGAGTGGGTACCGGATTTCGAGACATGAAGATTCTTATGACATGGATACTGATGAAGGTGTCAGGGTTGGGAAACAATACCAGACCATAGATCAAAAGAGCCAGAATATCCTCATATGCTTTGAAGTCCAAGTCATTCCAGAAATCATTAGCCTTGCCAACCAGAAATTTGACCAAAAAGCCCTTGATCCCATTTCTAGTTTCCCAGTTGGACAATACCTCTTCTTTGGTCAAGGGGAGAATTGCAGCAATTTCTTCAGGCCTAGGAGTCTTTTCCAAACCAGTGAAAGGAGTTTGTTCCAAGACAGGAATCCCAAGCAAGTAAGAGAACTCTTCCAGGGTAGGAACCAGCTGGAAGTCTTGAAAGGTGAAACAATGATGCAGAGGGTCATAAAACTGGGTCAGAACACTTATCAGTTGTTGGTCCCATTTTGCAGTGATCAAGCCAAGGAGGGAACCATGTTTGTTGATGAAGGAGGTAGTGTTTGGAATTCTGTCAACCAACTCTTTAAGCAAATCAGGTGGGTGAACAAAATTGAGCCGGATAGTGTTTCTTCGCACAGGCATCATGATGTCCTACAAAACAGAGCAAAGATGAAACCTTTTTGTCTTTGAAATGGGTTAGCCTTGCATGCAATGGTATGATGGCATGATGCTATGATGAAGCATATCACAAGTATTCACATAGGCAGATAAAGCACACAAGTCACACAAGACAACCTTAGGTTTCAGGCCAGCATGAGTTTCAGGTATTACCCTCTTTTGGTTTTGTTGGTTAAAACCTGTCCTATCAAAAGTAACCGGGTTCTAGCGGATCTCAAATCATTGGCTACCCTCAATCGGTCATAACTCCAGCATCGCAATCTTTTCTCGCGGCCAGAACCATCTCGAGAGTTTAGCCTCAATGAGTGTAGCATACTGCTACTGTCCTAATAGCCAAGTTGGTCAATTTAGGGGTCTAAGGTTGGTTGGTGTTTAATGACTCCTTAGAAGACCTATATTCTCCCCGTTACAACACAAGGGATATAGGTACAGACTAAGATGCCACACCAACGTAGCCACTGCTTCACCCATGTCGGTCTACGCCGGACAGGTCCCTCACAGATTATGCTACCTAAAAAGGTTTTTTTCCCAGATCCGGGTTAGGATCTATGAACTCCGATGCAAAGCCCACAAATATAAAAGCAAACAAAGCAAGCAATTGAAAACAAAAGTGATCTAATCCCTAAGGTTACTCCACTTTTAAAAGTTTTCCCCAGCAGAGTCGCCAGTTCTGTGATACGGTGGGAGAACTGACTTGAGGTTTGCGTTTGTATTCGCAAATGTTGCGGTTAGCAAGAGTCGCCACCGACTTTTTATTTTATCCTAAGGAAAGGTTAAAAAGCACAGCAAAAACCTTTTGAGATGTTTTCTTGGGTTCGGGGAGTAGATTATAGAAAGGGAAGGTATTAGCACCCTTTCTATCCATGGTTATCCATGGGCTCTTAGTTACTTGCTTAGATCACTTGCCTTTTGTTTTCAATTGTTTTAAATGGTGCTTGAGTGTGTGGGTTTTGAAAATGTTTTTGAAAAGAGGCCAATGTGGTGGCAACCTTTGTAATGATCCATGTGGGGATGTATACAAAGATGTATGTCTTTTGAAAAGGTTTTCATTTGTTTTTGAAAGTTGTTTGGAAAGTGTAGTGAAGTGTGGTTTGAAAAATAGGCAAGTGTTTTGTTTTGCAAGTTGGTTCAAGTAACTAAGAGGTTATCTACTCCTAAATTTCTCAAAAGATTATTGCTATACTTTAACCCTTTTAACAAGTTTGCACCACCATTGTATTTGGTGGGCAACCTTGTGTTAGGATGTGAAAGGGACAGGCGCGGGTCATCGTTTAGACCATAATTGTAACGACGTTAAATGTCTTTGGGCAATTTCTCTAAGGGACTTGATCATTTGTTTTGTTTGTTTTGAAAAGTTTTATCGAGGGACTATGATCATTCAAACTGTTTGCTTTGCCCAAAGATGTTCAACATACAATATGGCCCATTTATTTGAAGGCAACAAGTGGAATACCCTAGGGGGTGCAAGTGTGATTTGTGTGTCCATTTTCATGCTTGTTTATCTTGTATTAGGTCAAACTATTTTTTATCGTTTTTTCGCATTCAAACCCTAATTCTAGCATGTCATTATTTAGAAAGCAATAAAGTGCGAAATTAAAATTACTAAACTATTACACAACCAAATATGGGAAGGGGGGTACAAATGTTCAAATGGGGATATTGACAAGAATTTAAATCTAAGTTATTACAACAATTGGATATTTGCATGGTAAATAAATTGCATAATTTAAATGTAAACAAAATAAATATGTGAAATGTAAAAAAGAAAGTTTTTTATGTTTATGAGAAAATATTTATGTAAAAGAAAAAAGAAAATACAAATAAAAATGTATCTATTTTTTTAGTATTTTGAAACTTAGGGTAAGAAACCCTAATTTTTATATAAAAAGTATTATTATCTAATTAAATTCTACTATTTGTTTATTATGTACAAAAATAAAATAAAATGAAGTGTTTTGTGAAAAAAAAGTATTTTTGTATCAAATATTAATAAAAATGAAGAAAATCAAGTATTTTATATCTTTATCTTAAATATATTAATAAACATGTATATATGCATATATTAAACCCTAAATGAGTATTATACAAAATAAATATTTATTTAATATTTTAATAAAATAAATAAAAGTATTTTTTGTGTGAAATATTTTCAGAGAGTAAAAAATAAAAATAAAAATGTATCTACATTATTTTCTATTTATTTTAATAATAGTATATATATATATATTTGTATATAAATAAAAGAAATAAACAAACAAATATGCCATAAATACAAAAATGATGGAAAAAATATTTTAAAAATTTTAATGGCATGAGAAAAAATAAACAAAGTCAACCCAAAAAGAAAAAGTCAAAAATGTTGAAAAATAAACAAATGGGCTCAGGGGGGTGTAAACCAAAAAATGGGGTGTGAAAAGCAACACAAATCCAAGCCCAGCCCACTTCACTCCTTCTTCAACCTCCAGCACATGTTATTTGAAAAACGCGCGCCAATGTTCAGTCCCTTCTAACTCTTGATTCCTGGCTTTTTAGCAAAAACTCATAACACAAGAAATGTTCAGCATGAAGAGACGGTTCTAACCATATAAAGAACATGACCTATCTCTCCAAGATGAGGGAGAATTTCTCTCCCCCTCTTTTCTGACCTAATTTTTCTACCATTTTCAGAGCTCAAATTCTCTCTACTCAGGCAAAAGAAATGAGAAGTAAAGCTATGTACATGTTCAGGGCTATGAGTAGGACCTTGCTTCTTCACAAACTTAAGACTAAATATGCCTAATAAGAGAGATACGAATTCAAACTTTTACCTGTGCAGTTGAACTTCTATGTGGAGAATGAGAGACTTTCAGTGCAATGTAATGATTGGAAAAGCTTCCTTGAGGTCCAGGGATGCTTTTTCAATGCTCACTTTGTCTTGAACCTTCTTGTATCAAGCTATAGAACTTCACCTGCAAGTTAAAGATGTGAAAATGGTGGAAGTGGTTAGAGCAACTACAGATCGTGCCTTAGCTTATGGATAGCTTGCATATGTTGTAAGGAAGGTAGAGGAACAGGTTTGGACAGAAATGTTTGAAGGGAATGAGAGATTGCACTCAAACTGCAGGGGCACCCCTGTTTGTGCAGTTTGAGGATGATTCTGAGATGGAGAGGGTTTGAAAGGCAAATGGCTCGAGCAAAAGCTTCAATGAGGTCTATGGAATGTGTTTGATATCTTTTGTGCTGTGTTTTTTGACTGATATGAGAGATAGCATATGTTATGGACCTTTCTTCACACTTAAGCTATCAAAAGCAAAATGGTGTTCTAGGTCAGTATAGGACCCCCTAATGTGCTGCATCAACTCCTCTTGATCAGTGTGTTATGCCCATAATCTTGTGTTAACCAGATCTTCTTTGTACTTGTTGGATTACAAACTTGACATAAAGCTAAACTTTTCAAAAATGGAAATTCCACTTTATCTAGTTTAGGATTAAACCATTATGCAATGTTAGAACACAAAGAACATGACCTTAATACATTGAATATGCATTAAATTATTGAGTATGGATTGGTTCAAGGACCTGTAATTAAGCATAAAGCAAACTGAATTCAAATTGGCAAGGTTATGAACATGTCTTGATGAAGAACAAAAGTGATTTTTTGCCAACTTGTGAAATTCGAATCTCCCAAGTTATGAGGTTGTTTGATGAGTTCTTGGACATTTTGGAAAGCTTGGAATGTGTACTACAATCCATCTTTGAAATGCAATTTGAAATTCCAAGTGGAAGGGTATGAAAAGTGGCCTTGAAGTAGGGTAGAAAACCTTGTCAAAATAGGTCAAATTTCACTAAGTTAAAAGATGGTTTAGTGCCCTTATTCAAAAAATCATAACTTGAGATACAAGCTTCAAATGAGAAAACTTTGTGAATCAAAGTTGTAGATTTTGCAACAAGCTACAACTTTCATGTTTTGACTTTTGTTTGAATCCAAATGGATCATGGTGAAAAGATGGGGCAAAGTTGGGAAAAAATTAGGGTTTTTCATAACTTAGAAAAATTCTAAGTTATGAAAAATTCCATTTTCAAACCCTAATTTGCATTTTGTGATTTCTTGGTGAACAAGTTTCATGATTTGGCATGTTTTGATGAAAAATGAATCTTGACTCTTGATTTTGACCAAAAAGTCAAAGTTTGACTTTTAAGTATACAGTCAAAATTGATCAATTGACTGGGAAATTCAACTGTCAATCTTGTGTACTTGGGATCTTTTGAGTTTGATGAACATGTCAAGATAATTCCATGGGGTCCTTGAGTCCATATGTGAGCTTGGTTTGCCATTGGCTAGGTCAAACAGTCAAAAATTGCCTTTGTGCAGTCAAAACCCTAAAAATGACCATTTTGCCCTTTTGGTGATCTGATCAAATTTCTTGGGGAATTGTGATTCAAACTTGACCAAATGGTCCATGTGAGTTCATAATGTTGATGTGGATCAAATTTCATGAGGTTTGACTGTCAATTGGCCACAGTTGACTTTTTCCCCAATACAGCTGATTTCTAGGTCAACTGTCCAATTGACTGGGAAAAACTTGGAATCAAGACTTGAAACTTGGTATGGGTAAACTTGGGAGTCCAATATGAAGCATGAAAGTGATCTTAGGCATTTTAGGTCAAAACATCTTTAGGCAAACACAAACCCTGATTTGAGTCCACAGTGCAAGGAGAAGTCTTGAGCAGAGGAAACCCTAATTGGACCTTGATCTTTAAAGGTCTTGTGATGAGAAAAATGATGAGGAAATGGGAGGGCAAATTTTGGGGTACAACACGGAGGAATTTCTATATCAGCTAATCCATCGTTAGGTTCACATATTTTATCGTCGCCAACATTTAATATCCATTTAGAGAATTCTGCAAGTTCATCAGAAGTTGTACCGTCCCTCCCATTCTTTAGTCTCATGTTTTTGGTTAGTGTTAAGACTTGGCAATAGTCCCACACATAAGAAGAACAAATGGAAGCATGAACAATATCAGAACGGCCTGCTCTTGGAACAACTGGAAGTATCTGTCGAAAATCTCCTCCAAATATAACTACCTTGCCACCAAAAATTGTATTTGCAAAACCCTTATCGCTCATGACATCCTTAAGGGTATTATCCAAGGCCTCAAAACAATTCTTATGAGCCATGGGTGCTTTGTCCCATATTATGACATCAGTAGCTTCGAATAACTGTGAATGCTCAGAGTCTTTGTCAACATTGCAAGTAGAGTTGTCAAGCGTTGGAATGGGAATTTTGAACTTCGAATGGGCTGTTCTACCACCTGGCAATAATAAGGAAGCTATGCCACTTGAAGCAACAGCCAGAACAATTTTTTTATCTGAACGAAGTGCACTTGATAATGTCCTCCACATAAACGTTTTGTCGGTTCCGCCGTATCCATGTAAAAAAAACACCCCTCTGTTTTGTTTCTTGACGGCGTCCATTATGGTTTCAAAGATTGCACGTTGCTCATCTTGACGTTCAAATGAAAAGAATCAATACAACAGTAGTTTAATGAAAACATCGATGATTTGAATAATGAGGAAATACCTGTTAGAGATGTAAATAGATTCTGGAAGTTTTGTCGCTCTAAATCAGCATCGTAATCACGTTCATCAAAAATCAGTCTATTGCCGACATGTCGCATTATATACAAATCTGGAAACGGCATATCTTTGAATTAACGCAAGCTTCTTCTATTTGATTGCATCATATTCTCAATCTCAATTAATGTGAGGTTTGTCAGTTCTGCAGTTGACAATTGCATGTCTTCCAACACAAATACAAACCAAAATAAAATATAACTATTATGTACAATAGAAATCACAGTGTTGATGAAGATAGACATGCAAAAGGATCGTTAACCTTAAAATGGCAGTATCATGGAAAAGTTCAGTATAATGCAAGAGCATCAGACATTCGGGTTCATTAAAAATGTTATGTTTTTGATCAGTAGCTGTGACAAAAGGTGGTTGAAGGTAAAAGATAAATCACAGAATTATTCTGTTCTGTGTTGGTGGTGAGTAATATCAGATTGCATTAGATATTTTTATTACTGATGAAATAGCAGCATTGAAAGGACTTGCTTACTGGAACTTATGATTCTTTGAAAGGGCAGCATTTAAAGGTGTTGTTGAATGGAAATGATGTGAAGCATTATGGCATAAGAACAGGAAAGTCTGTGTATGGGCAGAACTGTCGAAAAATTTTATGGCAGAACCAGTTTGGTAACAATTGAAATTCTTAAGTTAAGATCCTATCTACATGAGTTGAAATTACATTACGACAATGAGAACCTGTCAAAAGACTTAAGTATGGTTTGAACTGTATGATATGTAACAGATATATGGAAGTATAAAAGGATTGAAATTATTGCATCCAAAGTAGTTTAAAAGGTATTATAAGAAGAAAAACTCATTATAATAGTTTCGTACGGTTTGTAATTGTATGAAATTTAACAGAAGTATTTAGGTATTTGTTAAGTGTACCTCTTATTCCAGTGACAATTCTCTGTTGATGAAGAATACCGTCAGATAGCAACTTCCAAGTCTGTTGCCAAACATGTCGCGGTCGATTAACAGTACCAGACAACAGCATCGTGACAAATAGCTTCCTCAAAAAATTACCGGAACCCCAATCTTTGGCCTCATTTATGGCTGCAACATATTCTTTGTCGTCGTTAAGAAATCCCATCTCAAAGCATGCATCTCTAAAACTGTCGCGGACTACTCCACCAACCTTTTTTATATCGTCATAGCAAGTCGGTCCCTTGACAACCGTCAACATCATTCTAAGGTAATAGAGCTCACCAGTGCTTGGAGGAACCCAAATTAACCGGCCAATCGTACGACCTCTTTTTCAAGGTCTCCATAAACGGTACCTTTTATCGTAAACGAACTTGGAAAGAAACACAGTGTATGTTAAAGTCTTTGCATCTTTGTATTTTTTGTTTGACTCCATCCAAGCTGTAAACATTGATTCCTTTACAGTTGGTTTTTCAAGAACATTGTCTATGAAATCATAGTCAGTGTAGTAAACCGGATTTTCGCCTTCCAGATGAAAATACAACCTTTCGACAGAAGGAGATCTACCATGGATAGGATATGAAAAAATCCTCCAACACGCCTCACTCGGGGAAACGTACCTGCAATCAAGGTACTGTTTGATTTCATCAACATCTGTACCAAATGAACTTCCATCTGATTCGGTCCGAACAACCGCTCCAGTTATTCTATCGTAACCTTTGTTAATATACTTGAATAAGTACTTGACAGAAGTACCTTGGTTACACCATTCCATATTAATGTGCGCCTGATATTTCTTTAGAAGATATGCATTATAAGGAACTACATACCTATTATCAAGAACAATACTTTTTTTTCAGAACAGTAATGCCAGTATCCCTTCTCCTATAGATGGGATAGCCATCTTGATCGACAATGGTTTGAGGCTGCCAATTTTTGGGAAAGAATTTAGAGCATTTACCATTTTTCATGCAAGGGGAAGATCTGTTAGCCAACCCACATGGACCATGAATCATACGTGTCTTTACCAAATGATTTAATTGTTTATCATCCGTTTCTGCCGGTATTTCTGCTGAAATAATGTTGTTGATGTCATCCGGAGTGGGAAACTTGTTCTGGTGATGCATGAAAAGTAAAATGTGTACATGGGGCAAACCTCTCTTTTGGAACTCAATGGTGTATATATCTGGAAGAAATTAAAATACAGTAAAACATTAATTTAAAATCATTGGTATAAAATAGGGAAGAATTAAGTATTACATATTTAATTTCATGTGGCTCACATGCAACAACTCTGCCCAAGACATGCTTCTTTGTTATATCATACAGTAATTTGTCAAACTTCATTTTAAAAACCCTTGAGATTATATCAGGACGATCTTGAGGTTGTAAATTCATGTTGTTAAGTAACCTCTGAATCTCTGGCCAACATGGGTTGCAAGTAAAGGTAATGAATAGATCGGGAAATCCAATTTGACTACAAATTGCCATTCCATCAAAGTATAATTGTTCCATGTATCAGCGACTTCCAACGCATGTTGACGGCAACACCACTCTTTTGCCTTTGTGGGCTCCTTCATTTGAATATTGTTGGTGTACTCCTGACAAATTGGAGTATTTGGATACTCGTAATTTTTTTTGATGCTTACGTATGTAATTGAGTCGCTGTGACTCCATCATAGTGAATCCATCAACCAAAAATTGCTGAAACAATCTCCTTGACCTGAGCAGTGTATGAGCTTCACGTTGTCTGGTCTGAATGCGAAAGGCCAACCATTCTCTAATAGTAAGTTTGTTCATCTTTCCTTTTTTTTGGGAATTATCTCTCTGTGTAGAACACCAAGTCTAAATCCATCTTCCCCGTACGGAAACAGAAGTGGATATTGTAATGCAAGATAGCTCGGATGAAACTCACTTATTCGTTTTAGTCTACCGCTTTGTCTTTCAAGGATAATATCCCTTTTTGAGCCTGTATCAACATCACCAACAATGAGGGCTGCAACCTCAGACACGGTGGGTTGGTTGTAAATTCGTCCGTCCTTTAATCTATCAGATATTAACTTCAACTTGAGGTCAGGTACAGGACAATCCTTTAGTCTAGCTGATGCCATTCTAAAAGATTTAGCATGTGTGTTGAATTCGTCAAGCATGTTCTGTATTCGGCTAACAGTTTCTTCAATAATATTCTGGTTGTTGCTGCATTAAAAAATTAGACACATGTCATGCACGATAATAACAAAGGTAATATAAAGTAGGCATCTCAGTTGGCTTAAGAAACATAACCATATTCCTTGCATCCTATGATGAATCTCATTGTCAGTATCGTATATATAAAGCTGAGCGAATTTCGGTTTTTCGCCATGCACAGGCATCATGCTACCAATTCTATGGCAAGCCTGCCCTTGAATTCTCATGTTAGGTGGTCCATTTCCATTATTGAATCTATTGTCAATTTTCATTCCAGGAGACGTAAATGCAAACATTATGTTGTACAGTCTGCAATTCTGCTGATAATTTCTACATAGTACATCGTTTTCATTCGACAGAAGATGTTTAAGAAACGGTGGTGGTGTTCTCAGAAGTGGCAACACAACTTTACCCTTTCCACAACATAATTGGAACTTAGGCACTGCACTATGTTTTCTCTTGACAACCTTCTCCTGATACCACATTTGTGCTCCACACTGAGTGCATTCAATGGAAGGATCACCAATATCTGAATATCCTGTATTTATCAGATAGAACGAAACATCATATATCTTATACACATCAGTATATTCATAGACACCAAACTGCATGACAGTGAATTTAAGTTATGGTTTGCTATTAATAATAATTCCAGTAATACATACCAGCATTTGTGCAATCAATTGTTGGGACATTTGCAGAATGATCTTCGTCGTTGTCCAGACTTGAACTTGTATCATAATCCGGATCTTCATTTATGAATTCACACGAACTATCGGTTAAAGGTTCATCGGATGAATAGTCTGCAACTGATTATTGAACTGGGTTCACTGAGTCAGCACTTCTGAACAGATTGGTATTAAGGGAAGTTGACGTCGTTTATGTAACACTTGAAAAGGTTTTTAATAGATTCGCAGTCGTTGAACAAATTAGATTTGGATCAAGATGTTTGTTGGATGAAGATGCATAGGAAGTCGGTAGTCCATATGAATTATTTTTGCATTTAATACTTGATGAGGAGGTAACGCCACTCAGAGGTGTGTTAGCATCAAACGGTAAAGGGGAACAAAAGGGCATTCTATCAGCGAGTTTGATCTGCAGATGACCACGATGGCTGTTGTTTTTGGGACTCTTACGCTTCATTATTGACCTCCTTCTTTGACGTGCTGAAGCAGAAATTTGTTTGGGAGAAATTGTATCAGTAGAAATGCATGAGAAGCTGGGGGAAGATGCAGGTGTTAGGGTTGTGCACTGGTTAAAACCAACACTCCTTCTCCTTTTTTGGGAATTAAGCATTACGCACTCTGTTCGTGCAGAAACATCTCCATGGCCATTGACAAAAACAGAACTGATATCAGACAGTGGCTGTCTTGTATGATGTCTGCTTACATAACTTGAATTATTTAGGTCATGGTTGTGCTCAGTTGAATTTTCATTAACTCTATTCTTCTTAAATCTTCTTTCATCAAGAACATGCTTCCTCTTTTGTCTTGCAAGTGATGCAGAGTATTTCCTATCTACAAAATGGTTGTTCATAGTTAAAAGAGAATATGGTTGATAACTTACAACTCTTCATAAGTATAACATAATGAATGTAAGAGTAACAAACCTATATGGAATTGTTTGGTTTTGCAGTTCATAACATTTGTATTCTAATTTTTAAGTGTACTCAGATACTCTATTTGTACATTGGATATGAGATAGGGTACAATGCATTGCATCAGTGAAGTTGCTATATAACATTAATTGTGTTTCATCATTACAGTATATGCTACCAAAGCTTAACAATTATGGGTAGAGGTTAAAAAAGTTAATGTCACATCAATACCATATGTTGGCCAAACTTTAAACAATTATTAGAACACCAAATATTATAATATGACATTAAATACTGTTATGTTGGAAACACAAAATTGCCATTGGAAACCAAAGGTTATTCCTATTGTATTCTATACTATCATCATTTTATTTTTGTTTGTAACATGTAACCATGGTTTGATGTAAATGTGTAAAATTAAAAGTACTTCCAAAAATATACATTTTCCAAGGGATATAAAATGGAATGATCAGAAACTGTTTGTATTCTACATGTCATGTATAGTGTCTTATGTAACTAATGCTTGCTTGTTGGGCCAACAAAAGTTATTGTCTAACGTCAGTTTTACTCCATCTCCCTGTCTCTTCGGTTTTCCATCAGAAACAACATTCCAAGAAGACGATACACCTTTGAAACAGCGTTTTGCTCCAGACAGCACCGGCCAACCAATACGATGAAGAAAGAGTATCTACGTTGGTGTTCCCGCGGGTAAGTTCTTCCGTTTTGACACACATGTTTCTAAACTTGCAATGAGATCATTTAGGGTTTATACAAAGATGTCTGTGTGCATGATGGGCATGAATGAATTTATATGCAGGGGATTCATTGGTAGAAGTCACACACAACCACGACTCCTAATCCTAAATGGAAAAATCTGGCTATCCAAAAGGTTTGGAAGAAATCAGAGGATAAGCGGGACAGAGCAGAAGAATGGAGAAAGTTGCATGTAGAGGCTAAGAGGAGGAAAGAGGAAGCTGAAAGTTCTTCAAGGTAAAACAGTATTCTGGAATGAGTGTATTTTCATATTGATAGTGAAAAAAACAAAAAACTGAATGCATGATGTTTGTTGTTTTTTTGATTAAGCAGCAGGAGTTGCATAAATTTTACACGTGCTGAACTTATGGACAAATACTATGAGTATGTCGAAAGAGAGGAATCGTACGAACTGAGAACAGGAAAGGTGAGAAGCTGTCTATCAGTGGAAAAGTACTTTGAAATAGCCAGAGAGGAGGGATGGCTTGTTGACATATCAGACGATGAGCCTGAACAGAATTCCACTGATGAAGCAATGGAATCAGCGGGCGATGTGTTGGACAAGCAAGGGCTTTTAGGTTACATATATACATTTGAATATTTGACTTTGCAAATTAATAGTTTAAATAATCGTGTTTGTTAATGCAACAAGGAGAACAACACTACTGATGTTGCTGATGTTGTACAACCTCCTGCCATGCAAGAGAAACTTGTTTGCAGATGGCAGAAAGTTGTTAAGAGCAGCAGCCAGATAAAAAATCAAGTTCTTGTAAGCTCTTGATCTGTTTGCTGTTACAGTTCATAAGGATGCATAACATTGAATGAATAGACATAGCTAATAAAGTTTTAATGTTGCAGCACTTTCCAACAGCAATCATCAAGGAAATCTTCATGGAACCAAGATCATATATTGATCTTCATGACACAGACTCGGGTATTACGTACCAATGTGTTTTCAAATCCAGGGAGAACATCACCGAGAAGTTTCTGTCAAGGGGCTGGTTTAAATTTGCAAAGGACAAAGAGCTGTCGAAAGGTGACGTTCTCTTATTCAGTGTAGAGCATCCTCCTGTGGAACGTATATTGGTCAAAGTTGAGAGAGGGCAGCATTGAAAGGAGTTGTTGATTGGATTACATGGGAAGCATCATGGCAAAAAGGAGGGATTATTTTTGTATGAGCGGAAATGCATAACTATTTGTTTTGAAAATCTATTTGATGCCCATTTGTCTTTGTTATTAGTTTTGTTATTTGATATTGTTGGGCTACGGCTCAATGTACAATCTGCTTATGATTTGTTAAATGGGATGATACGAAATTAGTTCCATATCTTGCGTTGATGAGATAATTGCATATCGTTTCCAGTATTATCCGGTAACAATTTATATTAATCAAGTGTCATGGATTTCTGCTATGCATAATCTGTTATTCATGTATTAGTTTTTTAGATTAATGTTCAGTATGCTGATATACTACCGTGTATTATGCATAAAGTATGCAAAACAATATGGATTGTCCAGCATCAAGACATAAAGAGAAACATTTTTTTTCCTTTCAAAGACACTAAGTTAACAACTCAACATATTAGATGACAGTGTAATTTAAAGCGCCACTAAATACAACATTAAAGTTATATCAAAGTTCAATTCATAACAAATATACATCCGTCATCAAAAAGAATTTTGAAATGGAAAATTGTGGGATTATATTTTAATGGTTTAGAATTACGGAGAAAAAATATGTAACAATTGTGTAAGGTAAAACAAATCATTAGGTGTGATAATGTTTTTCAAAGTTTTCCAAACATGTAAATGAAAAAAGAAAAGGATGTGGTGATAAGGTAACTCCAAATACTCCGTCATTAGGTGAGATAATGTTTTTCAAAGGTTTCCAAATATGTAAATGAAAAAAGAAAAGGATGTTGTGTGGGGTAACCAAAAACACTCTGTTGCATACACAATTGGCCACTGATTTTCCAAAAGAAAACTGTTCTGGACTGGGCCCGACAGGCCCAAAAGCGTTACTAAGGCCCAGTCCAAAGGGACTCACTAAGGACCACACTGGGCAAAGGGGATCGCGTCCATGCCCGACACCCTAATGTCCACCTCGACATCTCGATGTCCAGCCCCACGCGGTGAAGTCATGCTCGACACCCTGCCGTCCGGCTCTGTGTCCTGACGTCCAGCTCGACACTCGCTGTTCAGCTCGAGGTCTTGGCGTCGAGCTCGGCACCGTGCTGCGCTGCTCGCCATGGTCTCGAGCTACCTGGCTAGGGCAGACTCAGTCCACCGTTGCCCCAACGATACTCCGGAAAGACCGCGTCTCCGTCCGCCCGCACTTCACGCAGCACATCCAGGAAGGGGACCACGTGCTGGTCCCCACTACCCACGTAGAACCTGGCAGTTCCTCCATTGGGCCAAACCCGCCCGGCCCAATGAAGGAACCTTGGCCCAGCGCTGGGGGCTATAAATACCCTCTGTTTCCAGAGGGTCAGGTATTGATCATTCTAACCTCAACTCTATTATCTGCTCGTACTCCCACTGACTTTAGCATCGGAGTGCCTTGCAGGTACCCCCCCCCCCCCCCTCCTCGTTCAAAAAGCCTTCAGCTCGGAGCAAGCCGTGACGGTCCAAACCTTCTGATCAGGTCAGATCAGTGGCGCCGTCTGTGGGAAACAGCTTCCCCGTCTAACGAACAATTCCAAAGACCAAAGCTCAATCCATTCACTGTCATGGCTGATCCAGCTCGTGAAGAACAGCACACCCGCGTCCTCGACACCAACAACGGTCCCGCGGACAAGAATGGGCACCTGGACAATCCCAGTGATGTCGGCCACAATGCCGTCCCCGTGACAACCGCCCCTGGACCTTCCACCCGCAGAGACGGGAACACTGCGTCCTCCTCGACAACTCCTCCAAGACTCGAAGACGACCCGGAAGCCCTCGCCTACCGCAGAGCTGCCCGGTTCCATGAAGTCCCAGTTCCTGCCGGGGCAGATGCCACGACTCAGGCACTGTTCACGGCCATCAACCAAACAAATTATCTCCTATTTGCCCAAGGAGAAAGACTAAGGGCACTTGAAAATGATCGACGCCCCCCAGGAGACATCAAAGGCCACCATTTCCACCTCCTCGGGTCGAAGAAGTTCGACACCCTACTCCCCCGCGGAGACATTACAGGGAGAACTCTAGGAGCCCCCCTCCCCCACCAAGGCAGAGGCGCCCCCAATATGAAAGACAGCCCGTCATCCCTACCGAAGAGCCCAGTCGCGACCCATCGAGGCACGACAGGAGGCACAACAGAGACGGGCGTGTGACCTTCAACCACCGAGCATCACGCTCGAGGGAATCTCAGCACGACCAGCGTGCCAGACATCACTACAGGACCCCTTCTCTTTCTCCAGAAAGGAGCGACGAGGACGACCCCCGCGGTCCCCTGTCGCAGGCCATCATGGACGCACCCATTCCCCCGGGCATGGAAAAGCCCCCACATCTGAAGGAGTATGATGGAGTGGCAGACCCAGTCGACCACATTGACGGGTTCGAGGCCATGCTCCACTATCACAATGTCGGGGGCCCCATCAAGTGCCGTCTCTTCCCCACAACTCTCAGGAAGGCGGCCATGGACTGGTATAAAGGACTCGCCCCGGGCTCCATTACCTCGTGGCGGAACCTGAAGAACCAGTTCATCAGTTCCTTCACAGCTTCCCGTCGCCACCCGAAGACTGAGGCAGCCCTCGAGGCCATCATTCAAAGACATGATGAGACCTTGAGGGAATTCATCAACCGCTTCAACCGGGAAGCAATACAGGTCCCCTGCGCGGACCATATGAAAAGGTACTTGCTGGAGAGGGGCCTCCTCCCCGGCACAGAATTCAGGAAAGCTGTGGGCATTGAGCCACCTGCAACTTTTGATGCTCTCCTCGACAAAGCCCGAGCATACATGGATTACGAGGAGAGAGAAGCTGCCAACAGGGCACGAGACTCCAGGGCTCGCAATCATGGCAGCAGCTCGAGACAAGACCCTCCTCCCCGACGCACCGGAGAGAAGAGGAAGGAAGATCGACCCCGGGAGGTCCGAGAACAAAGGGGCCCCTCGGGCCGTTTCACCGAGTACACTCCGCTCACGGCTTCCCGCGAGCGTATTCTGGCGGAGTGTGCTAGTACAGATTTTAAAGACGGTGGCGTCAAGCGTCCCCGGCCAGCTCCTGCCAAGCCAGGAGTAGACAAAAACAAGTACTGTCAGTACCATAGGAGTCATGGTCACTTGACAGAGGACTGCGTCCACCTGAAGGACGCCATTGAAACCCTCATCAAAGGGGGGAGACTTGCACAGTACAGGCGAAACGACGCTCCCCGTCGTGAAGCCCGCGAGGCAAAGGAGCCCGAAGAAGATGCCCGACCATCTGACGAGTCGGTGCCAATCCAGACCGCCTTCTCGGTAACCAGGCCTGAGGATTTCGAACTTCCCGAGCTCCTGCAGGAGCCCCTGACGACACACAGCAGGTGGGAATACTTCCCCTCCGCCATGGTCATCAACGGGGGCGGGTTCAACGACCTCACCATCAACTCAGCCAAGAGGAAGTTGGACGAACTGGTCGACAAAGCTCCTCCACAAACTGTGACTTTCGAAATGGTGAGGGGCAGATCAGAGCCTATCACCTTCTACTTGGAAGAGCTCCCCGGTGGAGCACCGAACGCAGTCATCCCCTTGCTGATAAGGGCAAAGATGGCCAATTTTGACGTACATCGCATCCTGGTCGACGAAGGGAGTTCCGTCGACGTGATGTACACCCAGCTGTTCCGGACCTTACAACTGGACGACTCACATCTGTCTCCGTATATAGGTTCGGACCTCCAAGGCTTCAACGGCTCGACTTCCAAACCTTGGGGATATGTCGAGCTCCTCGTGACGTTCGGGGAAGGAACTGCTACAAGACAGGTGAAGGTCCGCTTCCTCGTCATTGACTGCCCATCCCTATACAATTGCATCTTGGGGAGGCCGACATTGGCAGAGCTGACAATGGTTCCCTCAACTGTCCATCTAAAAATGAAGTTCTACACCAAACGGGCAAGGGTAGCCACCATCCAGGGCGACCTCGCTGCTGCCCGCAGGTGCTTCAACGCCGCTTCAAGAGGACGGGATGCTGTCGACGTGGGTCCCAGCACAAGGCCCATCAAGAAGACAAAGCAAGAGCCCGACAGAGCATCTCCCGAGGTAGAAGTTCAGAAGGCTCCACCAAAGGTCGACTCCATAGCCCTCGACGCCCGCTTCGACCAAGACGAGCCGGCCAGCAGCGAGCAAATCCCCCTCCGACCTATTCCGGACGGCGATTTCGAACTCGTTCCCCTCGGAGCAGACCCGACCAAGGGAGTGAAGATTGGCAAGGACCTCCCCGACTTGGCCAGGAAGCAAATCAAGGCCTGTCTGCGCGAGAATGCCGATCTCTTCGCCTGGAGCGCTGCAGAGATGCCCGGACTTGACCCTGAGGTCGCCTGTCATCACCTCGCCATTGATCCAGCCGCCAAGGCCGTAGTACAACGTAGGCGTAGGCAGTCTCCAGAAAAAACGGAGGCTGCTGAAAAAGCTGTAAAAGACCTCTTAGAGGCAAATTTTATTTCTGAAGCCCGGTATTCCACCTGGCTGTCAAATGTTGTACTTGTCAAAAAGAATAATGGAAAATGGAGAATGTGTGTTGACTATACCGACCTCAACCGGGCTTGCCCGAAGGATGCATTTCCTCTACCTAACATCGACATGCTGGTCGACAACTCGGCCGGCTACAAGACTTTGTCGTTCATGGACGCCTACTCGGGATACAATCAAATCCCAATGGCCCTGGGCGACAAACGCTGCACGGTGTTCATGACCAGCTCGGGCAACTATTACTACAACGTAATGCCCTTCGGACTAAAGAACGCCGGCGCGACGTACCAACGCATGATGAACAAAGTGTTCAACAAACAGATCGGCGACATGCTCGAGGTATATATGGACGACATGATCGTCAAATCTCGAGCAGACACCGATCACGCAGCTCATCTCAAGACTGTCTTCGCCCAAGCAAGACAATGCAAAATGAGGTTCAACCCCGAGAAGTGCACGTTCGGGGTCAAGGCAGGAAAATTCCTCGGATTCTATCTAACAGAACGAGGGATTGAAGCCAACCCCGACAAGTGTCGAGCATTCGCCGACCTCCCGACTCCAACGTCGAAGAAGTCGATACAGATCATGAACGGCATGTTGACGTCACTATCACGCTTCGTCGCGAAGTCCGCTCAGCACGCCCTACCCTTTTTCAAACTCCTTCGAAAGGAAGCAGCCTTCGAATGGACCGAGGAATGCGAACACGCACTTCGCCATCTGAAGCAGAGCCTGTCTCAACCGCCCGTGTTGTCTCGACCAGATGACGACGAGCCACTATATCTATACTTGGCAGTATCAAACGAAGCCATCAGTGCAGCTCTTGTCCGCGAGACTCCTGACGGGCAGAAACCTGTCTACTTCACGAGCAAAGCCTTACAAGGCCCCGAGAGCAGGTATCAACAGATAGAAAAGGTTGCTCTGGCCCTCGTCAACGCTACGAGGAGGCTCAGACACTACTTTCTAGCACACACCATCATCGTGCGAACCGATCAACCGGTGAGGCAACTCCTGGGTCGGCCAGATATGGCGGGCAGAATGCTGAAGTGGTCCCTGGAACTCTCTGAATTCGACATCCAGTACGAGAGCAGGAAAGCCCTGAAAGCACAAGCCTTGGCCGACTTTGTCGCCGAGATGACCCCTAACGACATTTCCCCGGGAAAGGAACACAAATGGACCATCTTCGTCGACGGAGCCTCCAGTGCGTCCGGAAGCGGCGCGGGGATCCTCCTCGAAAACGAAGAGGGTGTGGTAATCGAGCACTCCTTGGTTCTCTCCTTCCCGACGTCAAATAACCAGGCAGAATACGAAGCCCTGCTCGCAGGACTGAGACTAGCCGAGGACCTAGGAGCCCGTGAAGTTCAAATTTACACCGACTCCCAGCTCGTCGCTTCCCAAGTACAGGGAAGCTACCAGGCCAAGAATGACAACCTCATTGAGTACTTGAACTTAGTCAAAAAACACATGGCAAAGTTCGTACGAGCAGAAATCTCTCACGTTCCCCGCGAGCAAAACACGAGGGCGGACATATTGTCCAAACTCGCGAGCACACGAAAGAAAGGCGGGAATAAATCCGTCATCCAGGAATCTCTGGCACGACCGAGCATCGAACCACCCTCAACTACGGTCGAGGTCCACGCCATCGGGGACGCCACGTCTTGGATGACCCCGGTCTACAATTTCCTAACGAAGGGAGAACTTCCGACGAACCAGGCCGACGCTGCCATAATAAAGCGGCGAGCATGTTCCTACGTTGTTCTCGAGCAGAAACTGTACCGAAGGGGATTCTCCATTCCCCTCCTGAAATGCATTGACGAGTCCTCCATCCCCGACGTGCTGCGGGAGATTCACGAAGGCATCAACGCCCAGCACATGGGCGGTAAATCCTTGGCAAGGAAAGCCCTTCGAGCAGGGTACTACTGGCCGACGATGCAACAAGACGCCAAGGAACACGTGAAAAAATGTGACAAGTGCCAGAAGCACGGAGATATGCACCTCGCCCCACCACACGAGCTGAACACATTGTCGTCCCCATGGCCGTTCGCCTGGTGGGGCATGGACATCCTCGGGCCCTTCGTGCAAGGGACCTATCAGAACAAGTTTCTAATCGTCGCCGTGGATTACTTCACGAAATGGATCGAGGCCGAGGCACTCGCAAAAATCACCTCACACAACATCCTCCGTTTCTACAAAAGAAACGTGCTCGCCAGGTTCGGAATTCCGCAGGCACTGGTGACCGACAACGGTACCCAGTTCACCGACCACGGATTCCGAGACTTCGTCACCAAACTGGGGACCAAACAACACTTCACGTCGGTCGAGCATCCTCAGACCAACGGGCAAGCCGAAGCCGCGAACAGAGTCATCCTCCGAGGGCTCAAACGTCGACTCGGCGAAGCCAAAAGAGGATGGGTCGAGGAGCTCCACAGCGTCCTGTATGCATACCGCACCACACCCCACTCAACGACGGGGGAAACACCGTTCCGACTGACCTACGGTACCGAAGCCGTCATCCCGGTCGAAATCATGGAACCATCCCGTCGAACGGAGGAGCCCCTCGACGAAGAGATGAATGACGAAGCACTAAGGGATGAACTCAACCTAGTCGAGGAAATCCGATCGGGGGCTGCCCTGCGCGAAGCCACCCTAAAACAACGAGTGGCTCTACGCCACAATGACAAGGTCATCAAGCGCGAGTTCGAAATAGGCAGCCTGGTACTACGCAGAAACCAGAAAGACTCCCGCGAAGGGAAGTTGGCCGCGAACTGGGAAGGACCTTACCGCGTCCACGACACCACGGGTACCGGGGCGTACTACCTCGAGCAGTTAGACGGAGAGCCATTACCAAGACCCTGGAATGCTGCTAAGTTGAAGCAGTACTACAGTTAGAAACTGTCAACACGTAGGACCCTCGACCAAAAGCAACCACGCTCGGGCAACGAGGAAAAACGTCCAATTTCGTTTAAGGCTAAGGTACAGGCCCGACACACGACCAAAATGGCACGGCATCGCGCGGTAGACGTTGACGATCGATAGTGCCCAACGTGGACAGCTGTACCGAGCCCCACCGTCGTCGTACCCATAAGGCAGAACACCCAGCTCGCGATGGGCAGTTCACGCCAAGGGCGAATCGTCCCTACGGGCTCCACGCCCGACTGAGCAACCTCGCTCCGAAATACCCGACATTCCATCAAGAATAACGGGACATCTACAAGGGTCAAAAGAAAATCTCTCCCCTCGAGCGAAACACTTAAGCAACCCCGGCCAACCAAACTAGGGCCGAGATTGCACACAAATGGAGACGAGCATATTCGCTCGCCAAATCAAAGCCACCTACGGGCACTCCTCGGGCCCGGGACTTGAGCTAAGTTCATACAAGGGCAGAAAATCCAAAATAAATAACAAGGTATAAACGCCCGAAGGCAACAAAGCAATATTAAACCGACCAAGAAGGCCAGCGGTGTTCAAAACATGCAATAAACGGGCACGCAGGCCCAAAGAATACGAATACAAATATCAAGGGCACGCAGGCCCGCTATCCAAAGAATACAAATATCAAACTTCCACATTATCATCATTGTCGATGCTGGGAGAGTCGGGCGGAGGAATGATCGCGCCACCTACAACCCGGTGTGTATGACCGATACCCTCGGTGACCAGGCCAGGGTTTAGCAATGAGAGCTGGTCGACTGCAGAATTGAACCCGTCTTCCAGAGCACCGACGCAGTCCGCCTCGAGGAGCCGGATATGGGCGATAAGCTCAGCCCGACTCCTCAAAATCACTAGGTCCTCGGGCTCATCTTCGGCAGGTTGCTGGACAGCATTCAGTTCCTCAACCTGTTTACCCAGGCGTTCGACTTCAGCAGCCAAGCGATCCCTGTCGGTCCGGAGCAACTCCCCTTCCTCAGTCAACCTCCCCGACTTCTCCTTTTCCAAGGTCAGCATCTCCCTCTCGGCATCAAGTATCGCGGTCTGCTCTCGGAACATCCCCTCGGAGCGTTCCAGAGCGACCTTCAACTTCCGCGAGCTCGCAGTCAAGGCCGCCTTCTCCTGCTCGAGCTCTTCAACGCGAGCAGCATCCCCTGCATCCTCAGACAACACCAGAGCCATTTCGGCCATTTTAACCAGCCCGTCCACGCTGGCGGCCAGATAGGCCTTCCTTTCCTCCTTACTCATCTTCTTTATGGCCTCAGCTTCATGAGCGACCACTGTCGGAGGGAACCGCTCGAAAAAGCCCGCCTCTTCGAAGCAAGGGGAGAAGGCAAAAGATTGAACAGCTCCGGCATCCTCCCCGACAGTCGAACCGCCTTCCACGCGGGTCCTCTTCCTCTGCGTCAAAACGGCGCTGGGGTCAATCTCCTCGACCTCTGGATCTGACGCTGCTCCCGAGCTCGACGTCGAATCCACCCTCACCGGCTGAGGAGCGTTCAGACTTGGTGGTGGTCCCATTCTCGTCGTCTGCGGGGCCTGTACGACCCTCTTGCCTCGCCTCTGGCCGGTTGATAATTTCAGGAGCCTTTCATGTCGGCTGGCCATCGTACCTGCACGAAGTAAAGGAAAAGTCAGTATCGAGCAAACCGCGTAAATAAATGACGAATAAAGAATTTCAAACAAACGACCTAACAGGCGGGCTGCCTGCCTATATGTCGAACATTCCACCAGCGCCTTGGTGTCGATCGGGCGAGACTCGAATGTCGGGTAACCATCTTTGTCGAGGATATCATCCCCTTCCCGCGTAACCCATTGGGCGGGATGAAAACTGTCGACAAACCGGCAGAGAGCCTCGTACGACCGCTGATCTTCCGGGCACATGTCCCCGACAGCGGTATGGAAATAACCTGTCCC
The DNA here is from genome assembly GCA_948472305.1 of Vicia faba. NCBI lineage: Eukaryota > Viridiplantae > Streptophyta > Magnoliopsida > Fabales > Fabaceae > Vicia > Vicia faba. The sequence continues at coordinate 733,837,809 of OX451739.1, forward strand.
ATGCTCGTAATGTCGGGACATCCAATACACCGGGAACTTAGCCCGACGTCCTAACACGGGGCTCCCGTCGTCGGCCACCATCGCTTCCCCGTCATCATCGCTGACTGGCCCTTCCTCCTCGAAGAGGGAATCTACAGCAGAGTCGGTAATAGGGCGTACCACATACCACTTGTCCTTGAACCCCCTCACGGAGTCCATATACATCCTAAACAGTCTCCTCGACTGCTTCAGGGACACCCAGATGTGCTTCCCTCCTCGGGACTGACGCTGTAGGTGAAAGACCCGAAAGAAAAGAGGGATGGTCGCCCCTATCCTCAAGTAGCGACACGTCAACTCAAACGCCCGGATGAAGGCGAGAGAGTTTGGGTGTAGCTGGGACGGGGCCAGCTCCAAATGCATAAAGACTCCGGTCTGAAAATCTGTGAACGGCAGCCGCAGCCCTAAGTCCTTAAACGCGATCTCATACATCGCGAAGCTGTAGTTCGGGTACACCGAGCAAATTCTTGCATTGGTCGACGGAAGCATGACCACGAAATTCTGCTGGAAGTCGGGCTGGTCTTGACCCTCTTCAATGGCAGTGAAGGGATGTCGGTCATCCCGGCTATATATTGACGCTGTCCCCCGAGGCTCGACACCCACCCATTCCAGCAATGGGTCGGTCACGGTATCTATTAAGGTGGCCGACTCGTCGGCACTCTGTTCTTCGCGATCACGACGTCCGGAGGAGCTCGGCTCGTCCGCCATGGTTACCTGCAGAGCACGGGAAACCAATCAGTTGAGCACGAAGTCCTATGCTCGACATAATCATGTCGTCCATACACGACTACACAAGTCCGTTTTTACAAGTGGATGTCTCCCCGACTTTCCTGAACCCAGTGTTCTTCCTCAAACCAACCGCGCGGCCACTCTCCAAGCATGTCGACCCGAGGTATGAACATGGCGAGCCGCACTATGAAGCCCACGGCCACGACCATGAACATACCGGGCACGGACATGAATTAGGCGCCCGGATCATGAAGACCCCGGGCAGCTCTGAAGTTTTTCACCTAAAACTATGAATGTGTCGGCCACAAGTATGCGTTTGCCGGTCCTAGACATGAATATGTCGGGCAAAACACGAATCTACCTGGCTAATCCCACGCGCACGATCCTAAAACATCTACAAATTCCAGGAATCATGCATTCTAAAACGGAAAAATGAGGAAAGTAGATCACTTACTTGGATCAAAGTTGGGATTTGGCTAAGAGATGAAGAATCTGAGACGGGAAGTCACAACTGGGGAAAGTGTTGAGAGCGGCAACGGAGAGAGCACGGAGAACGGAAAACGTATTATGGGGCCCAAGGACCCTATTTATAGTAATGATGTGGAATACCAAACGTCACCTCGTTCAACCACGGACTCCATCTCCTCGACGCACTGCTCCCAACGCAATGATGGCCCTACCCCCCTAGGGTGGCGGCACAACTCCCGAAAGATGCCTCGTGTGCTCGACCGGCACGCCCGGTACGGGTCCTCCTCGCATCCACCGCCGAGGACGTCTCCGAGCACGACACGAGGAGACCCCTCGAGGGTCCACACCCCCATCCCGGGCACGAGACCTCAGCGACGGAACAACTTGGTTTCAAGTCATGGCTCCTCGCGAAGGAACCACGACTTGGGGGGCTCCTGTTCTGGACTGGGCCCGACAGGCCCAAAAGCGTTACTAAGGCCCAGTCCAAAGGGACTCACTAAGGACCACACTGGGCAAAGGGGATCGCGTCCATGCCCGACACCCTAATGTCCACCTCGACATCTCGATGTCCAGCCCCACGCGGTGAAGTCATGCTCGACACCCTGCCGTCCGGCTCTGTGTCCTGACGTCCAGCTCGACACTCGCTGTTCAGCTCGAGGTCTTGGCGTCGAGCTCGGCACCGTGCTGCGCTGCTCGCCATGGTCTCGAGCTACCTGGCTAGGGCAGACTCAGTCCACCGTTGCCCCAACGATACTCCGGAAAGACCGCGTCTCCGTCCGCCCGCACTTCACGCAGCACATCCAGGAAGGGGACCACGTGCTGGTCCCCACTACCCACGTAGAACCTGGCAGTTCCTCCATTGGGCCAAACCCGCCCGGCCCAATGAAGGAACCTTGGCCCAGCGCTGGGGGCTATAAATACCCTCTGTTTCCAGAGGGTCAGGTATTGATCATTCTAACCTCAACTCTATTATCTGCTCGTACTCCCACTGACTTTAGCATCGGAGTGCCTTGCAGGTACCCCCCCCCCCCTCCTCGTTCAAAAAGCCTTCAGCTCGGAGCAAGCCGTGACGGTCCAAACCTTCTGATCAGGTCAGATCAAAAACAAAATAAATTTATTATATTAAACAAAATAAGGAATTACCAACATCATATTGCTTTTTGCAGTGTAAATTATACATAGTTTTTTGCAGCTTAAATGACTAAAATCATATCATTCTTTCATATACAATGTCAAAAGGATCAAACAAAAAGCAAGAATGACAAATCAAATCCTCATAAACCAGAATAAACAAAATGTAAACCAGAAATATTTCATTACATCAATCAAAATAAGGTGTGCAATATTGTCCAAAACAGCTTAAAGTAAAAATAAATCGTCGATGATAATTGACTGCATCATTTCTCCAACTTGATGTCCCTTATTATCTTGGTGGACGATAGTTGGGCACTGTCGAGTTCTTCAACTGTCTCAGGAATAGATCTTTTTGACGGTGTAAGTGCAGAGTTGGCAACTGAAGGGTCATAATCTGCAGTGATTGATAACGGATCCTGCCATTAAAGAGTCATTACAAAATCAGTAGCATAAAAAAGGAAGTAAGACATTGTTTAATAGGCTAATTTGTTAATGTTGAAAGCTAAAAAAAGACGCACTGAAACTGTTTGTGGATCATCATGAGACTGTTTTTCCGAGGTGGTGATGGTCGGAGTACACTGCAAGTTAAAAAACGCAAGAAATAAACGTTAGACAATTGTTCAAAATGTGATGGCAAGAGTAATAGGTCGTTCTTATTTAAAACATACCGATGTTGTATGCATATCATCCCGAGTGTCATCTGTTGAGACGACAATCTTTGAAGTGTGCTGCAAGTTTTAAACAATTGTTAAAAAAATCCAATGCACATGATACTGATTTTAACAACAGTAAAACATGAGTACAACAGTACCTCTTCACATTTAAACCTCTCCTTTATTTTGGTACGTAGCACTTCATCTGCCTTAAATCCGATTACAGAAAGACTGGCCTTGTTTGGTTGAAACACTGCTCTTATAGCCAACTCCTTCTTCAGCATCACATCAAGTTCATAAGGGAATTCAAGGGGATCAAAATCTCCAGTCTAAATGATTAAAACAATATATGTTATTTATGTGGTAATTATCTAACTTACATATTAGCCAAATGGAAAATACCTCCATCAAATCCAACTTCATCTGAAGGGCGGACTTCCCAATCAACTTTACACAATCTACATCCCAAAATACGAACTTGTATTTTAACTTTCCATCGGAGGCAAGCACTTCAAGCTTAAATCTGTACCATGCGTGATCAAAATAAGAAATTGTCAGTAATGAAGCGTTTGGTTATATGATGATAATCATTGATATGCAATACTTAGAAGTTACCTTGGGACTGGCTCAGAACTGATGTGTTTGGAATAACACATGAATTTTCCATCATTCAAAGTCACACTTTTGGTACATTCACTACATCCATCATAATACCATCCTGACTGCCCACATTCAAACTTCTCCAGAGTCGCAACAGTCACACATGTAGTTTCCTGAAACAGAAAGATGGGATGATGTCTCAAAAAATGGATTAGAACCCAGTCTGTGTAATTCCTCAATCTAAGACAGTCATGTATTAAAGAGCAACTTACAGTATGCATATATGCAATATCAGACAGACTCAACACTTCAGCTTTCCATACAAATTTGTCCAAATCAGAAAAAACAGAGGTATTTGTGGTTTCCATTTGCATGCTCGAGGATGAGAGCGTCGGCAGATCATCTTTAAGTCTGATGTACATAGATCAGAATGAAAACAGGCTGTTAGTAATCATAGGTTGCTAATTCATAACTTCATAATATAGTTCTAGTTCTTATATTGATTTGAGATTGGATAATAAGATTACACAGTTGTTGTAGGTTTGGGGTACAACCGAATATATATTTCTGATTTGTACCCAATTTTTACATACAATTTATATCTGATAAGGTGCGTATCAAAAATATATTTTTAGTTTTAAACAGAAATTTTGAAATTTCGTGCGCTAAAATATTATAGAGTGTAAAAAGAAATCCTCAAAATAAATTTCCTTTTATTGATATAAAAAGCCCAGCAGATGGGATTGAAATCCCAAAGCCCAAAGACACTGCCGCTTACAGTTGCATCGGAAACAAATTTGAATCGCACTGACCTCAACTCGCCGGAAAAAGCTAACGGAGTCGGTTATCCGCACCCAGAAACAGTGAGAAATTACAGGTTTTCATTTTATAACCTTTTTCGATTTTCCTTCCCCTCTCCAAAGAGACGCGATTGAAAACAGATATCACATTCACACTTCGTCATTGTAGCTTGCTGCTTTTGTTTTACCATGGAGTTGAAATGTACAATTATTGTTATTATCGTGTTAAAATCTAACTCTTTAATTAGGTATTTGCTACCATAATTCAAAAACACTAGGGTTTCTGAATTTTACCATGATATATCTTTCAGGTTGCTACATTACTGCATGTATGAATTAGGGTAAAATCATCTATTAGTGAGAATATTGAATTAACCACTACAAAAAGTGTTTTTTTTTTTTTAAGAATGGAGGAAAGTCCAGTACCTGATTCCAATGCATCATCAACAACTACTACAGCAATTGGATCCAGGTTCTCCACTTTGAATAAGTCCTTCAAGGTTGCTCTTCGTTCTATGCTAACTTCATCTTCAAAAGAGGTGTATATTCCGTCACTCTTTCTTCTTTTATCATTTTGTTGTCAATAGAAAAATTGAGCTTAAACTGAATTTTAGATTATCATTCTAATTATATGTTTTTAATGTAGTAGATAGAAGTAGAAATTATAAGATACTTTGTATTCTTTAAATCACTTGAAATTGATGAATTTCTGATTTATGTAACTAGTAGTTCAGATTTGATTCTTATGCACTGAGAAGGTAGCCATGGTGCTTTTACTCTGGTTTTATAGAAGAGAGTAATGGTTTTATCGTCTTTCACCATATTTGAGATAGAAAAACTGGTATTATCTCATGGATTTAGTTTGACTTCTCAACTACAAGTTTGTAAATATGTTTATATTTTGCATTTTATATGATAGGCACGTTCTCATTTAATCGGATGTATTTTGATGGGTGTTCCTGCATTGTTTTTTAAAGGAATTTGTTAAAGAATTTCCAACTTTTACCAATGCTGAAAAAGATTATCTTCATCGCCTATATCTTCAGGTATGATCTCTTGATATCTCTGCTTTCAGATGAGAAATATATTTCTCAATGTTACATAGAGCTTTAGCTAAAAATAAAAATGTATATGGCAATGACATTGACCTAGGTGTAGGTGCTCATTTTTCACTTTACATGTGAATTAAATCAAATAAGCAATAGATTAGCGGTTTTACTAAGAAACATCTATTTAGGTAAGAAATTGAAACTTTTTAAAAACATTTGTTAGCATCAAGCATCTTTCTTTTACAGGAACTACTAGTCCTAAACCAATTATCTCAAAAGTTTATGTTGTTGGGTAAAAACATAAGAATGGTTTTATACCTATCGTGTACAATGTACTTCATACAAAATCCTTTTGGGCGTAAGAATGGACGGTGCTCAAGCCCATCTTTCATTTTGATGAAATTTAACTTGAAAGAATTAAGGCAATATGAAGTTGAGAATGATTTTTAAAGTGTTTGAGAAAAAGTCCTCTCAGCCTATACTGATTTTCATATTTATAACATGACAATGCACAATCATGTCTCTTAATAATTGGGATTGATACACCTACTTATTATTTGATTTCCTTTTATGTATCAAATCTTTCAGGCCATGGATTCTTTTCATGAAGCCTTTCAGGTATGTTTGTTATAACAACTGTTATTTTGGTGATGTCAGATATAGAATCAATTCCACCTCTAATATAAAACGCTCAATTGGTTTCCCTGCAATAGTTCAGGATGTTGTCTAAATATTACTTTTGATGTTTTTCCTTTTAATTGTGCCCATTTCTTAAGCTTAAAGTCTGATGCTTAAGTTCACTATTTCAAATACTTAACACTGACCTTTGTCTTTATGGGAAGTTCATAAGAATATCTTCTCCATATACAGATTATTCTCTTGGCTTTGTTTGGATTGATGGACTCGGATGGAGCAGAGCGGTGTATTATGGAATAGAGTGGTATTTCCTTGTTTGGATCATTTAAAATCGGATGGAGTGGAGCGAAATGGAGCGGTATGGATTTCATTCCATTCCATCACTTACCACCATATTTTTTCCCCTTAGATTTGGGCGGAATGAAGAACTTGCCTTGTTCTGTCCTAAAATTTCCAAACGGTGGAATGGAATCTTCATTCTACTCCGCTCCATTCAGCTTCGTTCCCCTCCGTTTCATTCTGCTCCATTCATTTTATAATATCCAAACATAGTCTTAAGAACTTTGGAGCCTATATGCTGGACTTTGATATATATAATTCTTTGGGTTCTTTCTAAACTTAAACTGAAATAAGATTTCTTTTTAAGAATAGTTATGTAATGATTGTTTAATGTTTTTTTTTCTTCTGACATAAAAGGTTATTGATCTGTCGTAGGGGAAATTTTGCTCTCTTTCTCACGCACACACATCCATCCAAAGAGATCTTTCAGGACTCAAGAAACACTAATTTATTTGTTTGTTTCCTGTAACTTGCATGATTAAATGCCTGTAACTATATACACTGCAAGCATTTTAGCATGTAATAATTCGTTAACACTTAAATTTTCTAAATTCTAAATGCTATGTCAATTTTTACAGGAAGAATTTGAAGCAATATGTCTCAAAATAAAGGTATAACTTAACTATTGTTGCTGTTGTTTTATTCTAACATTTAAAAAAAAATATTTGTAGAGTATTGTGTTTGTTTTCTCAACATTCAGATACTACAATTGATTTAGGCTTGCATTCAAATACATTTTAAGGGAGCTTTAGAACTTCATTAGTTGGTTTAGAAATCAAACCTTACTCTATTTGAGTTTTAACAGTATACACATTAAGTTTTGGCTCTAGATGGAGACATTCTTTTTTTAAATCTTGTGCAGCAATAAGGATTTTATTATACCATTCACAGTAGTTACAACCTTTAACTCAAGGGAAATGGTTGAACTCTTTTAGATGACAATAATGACATAGGAGAGGTCAGAGAGGGAGCCTGGGAGGGAGGGGGACAGTTACGAAAAGTTGTTGGCAGGCAGCAAGAAACTTTAGATTGGGTAAAGTAAAAGGCCATTCTTAACATTTTTTTCAGCCAAGCCCCCTTCCTCTTCTTTCTCAAGTTCGATAAATGATGGAAAATGGTATTTGCTTACAAGATTAACCGGTATATCAATGGTTGGGACTTGATTTGGAAATTTGTCTGTAGTTTCTTTATTTCCTTTTTTTGCTTCGATAATCTGCATTGGGTGTGAAAATTTGAAATATTACAGGCTGCGCCATTCTTCTGTATTCTAGTTAGTGTTGTATTTCAAGTTCATCTTTCATGTAGATGGGAGCCGTTCTTGATGCTGTAGAGGAAATTGTGGAAGAACAAGAACTGAATCCTTTGTTTTCAAAGAGGTATAGGCATTATTTGATTTTGTATTTGAAGTATCCGACTATATATATATTCTAGTCTTTAAAGCAACAATTAGTGAAGCTTAACTCTTAAACCTCGTGAAGTTCTCTCGTTTTTTATTTCATGGAGGTTTTCCTTCGTACTTATACTTGGAGAATGGTGACCAATGATGGTTATTTTTAACTCTAGATCTTTATTGAATTTGCTTCCCTTCATATTATTTACTGGTTATTCCTATTACAATATATTGATTTATTTTGAATTCAGTAGAGAAACATTTATACAATTGCAGGAGTAACATAGTGGATACTGTTGAAAGTTTGTCTTTGGCAAAGAAGAACGAAATCCAACATTTAAAGTGTATGGTGCAATTGGTAGGTATACTATTTGAATGTACTAGCATCAAATTATGTTAAAAGTAAACTAAAACAAATACTTACTCATAGGTTGAAGCACTTAACACGATTTGAGTTTTTTGATAGCACATTTTCATATTCCTTTTTTTCTTTGTTAATCCTGTCTCAAACTCACCTTAAAGGACTGCACAAATTTCTCTTTCCTCCTAATGGTTGTGCATCTGTGTGATGTTTTCTCTTCTTTCCAATTGAAGATTAATGTTATGAATCTCAAATTTGAATAGCGAAAAAAATTCTGTCCATGGATAGGTCGGCTCTAGTAACAACTATTCACTTTGCCATAGCCCTAATACTGCCAAGCACGTTAAAGCTGATTGGGTTTTCTGGGCCTGCTTTTTGAGCAAATGCATATATAGAGAGCCAAAAAGGTGTTCTCTTGAAGTTGAAGCAAACTTCAAAGTAAATTTGGCTAGGCCAGAAAAAAATAACACTATGAAAAAAATTGAAATTTTGCTTAGGCCCTTAAATAGTGGTCATTTTCATTTTCGCACTCTAAACAATTGTATTCTATTTCTCTGATCATATCGTTTTGTTAGGGAGAGGAAAATAATGAAAGGCTCCGCAACCGACTGCAACTCCTTAAAGAAAACAGTCAACTTTTGTCCGGTGTTTCACATGCTATTGAAAAGGTAGAAGCTTTATTAATTTCCTTCTCTCAAATCATTCAATTGGTCAAAATGTTTTAATTACTTATGTTTGTATTTTCATGTCTTTTTAAGGGGATTCTTTCTTCTGACATAGTATTTCATTCTGTTAACAGTTCAAAATCATGAATTCAAATTATGGGGCCAACAATAGTGTTGAAATGCATGATGCATAACATTTCTAGCACAAGTGCCTGTAAATTCACCCACTTTTCTCTGCTGAAGGATCATCTCTTTAATGTTGTTGCAATGCTTCTGATGAAGATTGAAATATTACCAGGCAATCTTAGCAAAGAATTGTCTCTGTATAGTATCGTTATTAGTGTTTCAGCTCTTTCTGTAATTTAAATATTCAGCTTCTGTGGAAAAAAATTGCTTGTGATCCTCAATTCTTGTGAATAGAAAAACAGTAAGCTATATTAAATTGTGTGAGAATCAAGTACAATTTTAAATTGTCCATGTTTGATATAATATTTACAATCTAAACAGTCTAATTACATTCTAATTTAATATTCAAGATTCCATGTATTGTGGGGTTGGTGGACTTGTGTTGGTCTTCTCATGACCTGCAAAATTTTAAAAAATGGTTATGCTAATAAATGTTCTAAGGGTATTGTTTAAAGAATTCATCATAAGAAAATTTGATTCATACCATAAACCCCACGGGCTTCTATTTCTCTCCATTCTTGAACAAGGGCACAAGAACAACACATCAAATGAGAAAGAAAATCATCAACATAACCTCCCTATCATTGAGTAATGAAACATTTAGAGATACCTAAAACAAATTTTCAAATAACTAACAAAAATATAAAGATGACAACATTACCGGAATATTCATCATCTTCCTAAGCTTCCTTCTTATACAACAAGTGTAGCAACAACATGATAAAATCAATGAATAAACCAGAAATTCATTACATACTTCTGCAGCAGCTAAAACCATATAAAAATGAAGTTAAAAACGTGAAACCTCGATATTTTCACGTATATCAAATGAATTAAAATTAAAGAATATTGTAATATGCAAAAATATTTTCAATTTATAAGTAACTTACATATAGGCCTGTTGGTTGCAACTGTCGCAATCTTCGAAAATGTTCCACATGGAAAGAAGAATGTTTTTATACCTTCAAATTAAAAGATCTACATATATTACAAAAGATGAAAAATTAAGAAACATAATATTCTTTTATTGCTAACATAACTAAAAAAACTCAAATGAAACAAGAAAAATACATACAAAGACAAGGTTCAGAACAACAAGCAAGTAGATCAGTATGCCAATCTTCTTGCTGATATAAACTTCCAGCTGACAACAAGTTCTTTTCTGAAACTGAGGAGCTATTTGAGACCATACATATGAAGCAAAGGATTTAGTTCAATGTAAGTTTGTATCCGAAAAGATTAAAATTGTAAAAGCTTTGAATAAATGCATGATAAATAATAAAAAGATGGAAGAAGAAAGGTCAAATGTACAAGGATAAACCCAAGAGTGCTTGGATGAGACGATTCATGTCTCATAAGCTTAACTAAAGATATTGAGTTTGAATCCAATCTAACTGTTAAAACTTTCGAGGGAGAGTTTTGTGGCTCGTTGAGATCTTACCCGAATTAAAGGGTTAATATCTCTAGTTAAGTTTAGATGATACTGATTTAACAACCAAAAAATGTGCAAGATAACAATTTGTATAACAATTATATCTTTTGGTCAAGTAGTTGTCCTAAGTAAACTCAAAACACATGAAATTCGAAGAAGATGGAAATAAACTACCTTGATGCTGAAAGAGTAACTGATTTTTTATGCTGTTTTTCATCAGAAGAATGCCCTTTGCTGCCGTTGACATCAAAATAACTTTGGTTTGTGTATTCTACTTTGTTGTGACTATTTTCAGGTGATAACTCCTCCGGAAGAGAAAAAGCAGCAAATGATGTAACATCTAATAAGCGTTGAATGAACTCGCATTGATTTATATCCATATTTGCTTGTGAACATTGTAACTCTAGTTGGAGCTTTTGGTTTTCTTGTTTCAGTGCTTCCGTGAATGAAAAGTTCGGGTACGTACATGAAAGAGTTTTTTTCAGGACTACGGTATCCTCTTTGTCGGGTTCCGGTTTCAAAAATACAGTCTGCACTTTTTGCTCATCATCATCAAATGTGTACTCACATTGATCCTTTTCAATAACTTCTAACCTCTCCTAAATATTCCATAGAAATAAGATATTATACTAAGAAAATCTCAATCAATAGTATATCAAAGTCTATATAAAAAAATAGCTACCTTGACTCGAGCATTGTCGACTAGAGTAATGAGAGGAACAAGGCGCAAGTATCGATCAATTTCATTCTGAGCCTTTCTGAATTGATAAACAATGTTCCATCCCATCGCCAACAAATAAAGATAGCTGCGATCTTGACAACTATTGACCAAAATATAAGATCTTCTCAAAGCTTCTTCTAGCTGTTCTAGAGGCTCTCGTGTTTCGCGATACTTCTTAAGCTCCGAGATCTTCAGCTGATCAAGCAAGTTCCCAATTAATCTAAGATGTTGCGCGAACTGTCTGCAATTCTTTTTATGCATACGAGCTGTATTCGCAGCTTTAACAATCATTCCAATCAACTTCACAGCATCTAAGCCGGTTAATTGAGCCACATTTGCAATCTCACCAAAATGTTCCCATGAAGATGCCATGTTTTCAGAGACACTTGCATCGAGATCAAGTAAATCTTAATACTATTACTTTTGATTCTTCATTTTTCTTAAATAATAGTAATAGTTTAACAAGTTTGGAATTCGTATTAGTGAAGGTAGTTTATGTTTTTGTATAAGTAAAAGAAAAAGACAGTAACTATATTGTCGGTTAAGAAACTTTGTGGTCAAAAAGACAGAAAGAAAAAGTAGTGAAATACTATACTGGTAAACATGTAACATAACAAAATACCAAAATAGGAAGGGAAAAAAAAAGAGTTTTATTTAAGGTGATGAAATTGGTTTGATGGAAGAACATGTTAAGATGTTGTTGTTGTGTGAGAAAGAAGGAAGGAAACAAAAGCAGCTTCAGGTAGGTAGGTGGTTTTTGTCTCTTTTTGTGGAGAGAGTGAGTGGTGCCCAACTCCATCACTAGAAATTCCGCACACACACAACTTCAAAGTTTGTGTAAGTTTCTGGATCGATATTTGTCGGCTGAATTAGATCTTAGGACATTGTTCTTTACTCATGGAAAGTGACACTTCCCCTTTAGTAGAATGTGGTTGCAGAAAGAGTGTTGAATGTGATTGTGGAACCAATGTTTCTTCCTTTCCCGGCACCCAAAATGTATGTGATGTGACCCACTGCCAACCCTTTAATTTTTATCAAAGAAAAGTCACAAATTGTATGTTGGTATAACTCTTTCATCGTTCATTTTGATCTTTTAATTTAAAATTTTAAATAAGTATTATTATTATCTTAATTGATTAAAAGAGATCACATTAATCTTTTTTTATCCTTTAATGAACTTTTTAGCAACTAATTTCTGATTTTTAAAGAGTTAGAAGATTAATATTATATTTTTTATTTAAGAGAATAAATGATCCAGGTTATTTCTAGACTGAAAAAACAATATTTAGATCTGAATTCGACAAAATCATAATGACACCTTAATTTTGTTAAAACTATGAAGTTTAGTTTTTACTCCGTTAATTCAATTCAAATGGGCACCGTATATTGTAAGAACGCAAATGGAAAAGTAAGATACTCAATTTCCTAGAAATTCACATAAGGATCAAATTCTGGTGATAAGATTTACTCTAATAACAAATTCTAAGAAGACTTCTTTCACCGTGATTAACTCGTAATCTTGCAAGCGCATCCAAATCTCTCAATCTTGTTTGATCAAATTCTTTATTTTCCAAATCAGACCTGCTCCCATCTTGTAGTTAACAATCTTGTAGTTATCAATCGTGAGAGCTTCATAAAAACAGCTTAGAAAAAGAAGAAAAAACAACACAATGTATTCTCCCCTTTTAAAAATAGTGTAACTCTTTTTAGCTATATTGTGAGATGCAGCAAATAAGCTTCACCATCTTATATATCATATAAGTTTCAATGAAAAACTCTAAATTCATAGTTTGAGTATAAAAGCATACATTTCTACAATGGAGAGATTATACACCCAAAATCAAATAACAAAACCTCACAATTTTTCTAAGAAATGGAGAAAATATCTACTCTCCCGTGAATTCATAAAACCTATTTAAATAGTATCGAGTACAACATAAAATATTTGAATTTGGAAAGTCCGATCTTAGCACCAAACTAACTGATAATAGTTGCATTTGAAAAGCATAAGAACAAGACAAAATCAGCTAGTTTCCTCAATCAAGCAAATTGGAAACTGGAGTTTTCCTAAATGGATCAACTTCAGCAAATTGGTCAGATAAAGCTCTGTTGGGAAATACGTTAACAGCTTTCATCCTCTCCCTAATCCCATTTGCCAGATGTTTGGCGTTTTTATAAGCCTGTGGTAGAGAAAAGAGTTATTTTAGAAATACTGTATAACCATAACAGGCCTGAAGACGTCAAACAAGTATATAGGGCTGGAAAAACACTGGATCTCTGGAAAATCGCCAGAAAAAAGTGGGATGCTGAAATAGGAAGTTTGGATGAAAGCTCATCAGAGGTGGGGCGGTACGGTTTTGTCCAATGACACAACAGAAAGAAGAGTAAAGTGGAGCTTGTGTGCCAAATATTGACGGTTAGCGGTCAACCTGCAATCAAAACACAAGATAATATCTTGTATGGTGCATGGAGGTCCCTGAAAGCATGATAGGCGATGTAATAAATTCAATTATCAATCACATCAGAGGCTAACTCTGATAACATAATGTATAGAAGCAATTCAACATAACGCGTAATCTGGGATGGACCGACATTTTATCAATGAATAGCTCATTTGTGGTTTGATTTGTACCGGTATGTACCTCAACAAGGCCACCGTGCAAACATTCATACCAAAGGATTGTAGTCCATATTTTGAAATAATATTATGCAAGCTTGGAATGGGAAATAGCTATTCTCCAGCTTGGGGTAGTGTTGGAAACAGTCACGTTAGCAACAAGCCTAGACTCTTTGTACACCAAGCAAGTAGAATAGGTCCAATGCATGTTAATAAATAACAATAGTTTAATTACCCTCTGGAGTGAGTTGCTCACTTGAAACAGTAAAGTGGGTAATATAATATCAATTGTTGATGAATATATTGTTGGTTGATATTATATGCACAATCATAACAAATCATGGATAGTAGAAATATCAACGGTTGATTTTCTCCCTTAATTAACTATGTAGCTATAGACGCTGAACTGTGCCGCTATTCCTTCTCCTTTCGTGACCAGCCTCCGGGCCGTGCCGCTCTCTCGGGATAGCGGCGCTATCGACTTCTCTGATATATACAACATATTAAGTTTAAAATTACAGACCATTTACTTCAAAATCTCACACAATGGTGACCTAGTTTGTCTCTACTAACAATTCAAATATCATTTTCTGTGGTAAACTAATTGTCCTTTACGATTCATATACATGCATTCTCAACAACACATATTCAAACTATGTAAGATGGGACTCTACTCTACTATCTTTTCTATAACAGAAAAAACAAGCATAATTTTCTCTAACAATTGTATTCCTAAACCTATTACTCATCTATTGTAACATACTCATCTCTTTGTCGCTAAGTTTACTATCTTAACATAAATATTTTGAATGTTAAATTGTATAAATTGGATACAAATATAAGTTTGATTCATTTACAAGCAAAGCCTTTCCATACATTTTACGCTTTCAAAGATTAACAAAGGCCAACAAAATCTCTTTCCTGCTTAATTCTTTACCTCTTGCAACCAACTTGTTCAGAGCAGAATCAACGGATAAACCAGAAACGTTTACAACAACCTTGAATAGTTCAGATTGACTCTTTGCACTCCGTGATTTTTTCTCAGCTGGAACACTCTCGGTATCCAACAACTCCAGCTCATATTCTGGTTTCTCGCCATCCTCGACACAATCTAACATGCATGTTTCAGACTCAACGCTATCTCCATCTGCATCCAGCTCAGTCAACTGATCTTCAACCTCCACGTGATCATCATCATTGTCACCATCACCATCATCATCTTCAGTGCTACTAGCATCAGCTTGTGACAAAAATCCACACCTGCTCACAGTAAATTGCAGGAAAGCATCACCTGTGCGGTAAAATGTGTGGCCCTTTGACAGAAATCTACCATGTATCGTTGGATGAGAAACAAGAACAACATCCCCGTATTACACCAAAGTGTCCGGCATTAATTTGACACAAGAAGCATGAGAAGTTCCTACCTACATTATTATTAAGCTTTTGGTTACTACGAACAATGCATAATAAACAATTAGCAAAAACTCCTGCATTTGTAACAAAAAAGTCAGCAACTAGCACCAAATTAAAATCAGGCACACAATGCGGTTTACTAAGATTAAGCAGGCATTAATCATAATAGTCAATCAGAAACCACTACACTAGAGTTAATAGTAGTTAGTTACAATGATACAATGTGAATAATTCATACAGGTGCTAAAAAATAAAAATAAAAGTACTGAAACTGGTTATGAAGAATGATGACTAAAAGTAAAGAAAAATTATGACAACAGTTACGGTTGCAACTTACAAGTAATCCATGAAAGTCTGGAAATAGTGATGATGCAAGAATGAGTTTACCTTAAGCTGAGGTGAATCGAAGTTCGACGAAGAGCCCACATGATTAGAAGAGAGGGAAATGAGCGACAATGAAAAGATGAACGCTTAAACCCTAAAAACTAAATCAAATCGAAGAAACCCTTCTAGTCTTATTTAATATCTCACATAAATCAACAGACATCTCTTAATTTGTGTAAATCAAAAGACAAACTAGTAAAGAAGTGAACCGAAATATTCTATCATAAATCATTTGATTAGACTTGAATAAAATGCCTATAAGTAGGTCCAACAAATCATATTTGATATTCAATCCATTGTGCAAGAGAAAAGTTTTACATTATTCAAGGAAAAAAGGAAAATTAAAACGCTCTAAGTTTCTTCTATCACAACCTTTACTTCATACATCATGATATAACTATTCTGACTCATACAACACTTCAAAAAAAAAATATCTCACAGCATAAGCTCTACATTCCCTCTATCACTACTTCACACATCATGAATGTAGATATTATTCATTTTTTATCATCTTCTAGATCCTTTGATGGTTAGAAGCTTCACGTTCCAGACGACGCCTTTCCCTCTGTAAATTAGATTAGGCAAAAAATAAGTGAAATTAACAAATCAGTTATATAGAATGGCTCATACTAAATTACTCAAGGTTTTCCCATTTTTCAATTTGAATTGATTGGGAAAAAAATAAATAAGATGAATGGGAAACCCTAATATTGTATTGAAGAAAAATTGGGGAAAGAGAGACTTACCCTTCTTTCCCAATAAGGAAGAAAGCAAATGAAATCATAGACAGGTGTAATTGTTGCACACAAAACTGCATTTAGTGAAGTGAACAACAAGAGTGCAGTCATGGGTCTGGTTCTATGAGGCATTGTAAAACCTGCAATAAAAAAAATCATATGCATCAAAAACTTTAACAGATTCCAACCAGGAGAGATAGCAAGGAGAGTCCCAACCGCAATGATGAGAGAGCAAGGAGAATCACCACCTTCACCAACGACTTTCACAAGACCTGCGTTTAGAAATAATCGGAATTTCTCTTTACACTTTACAAGCGGTGATTTTCACCACTCAAAAGTCAAAAATACATTTCTTTAACCATGTTTTTGCATGTGTACTTGCAAGCCAATCTATTTTGTACGTTTTATTATTTAAATATTAGAATTTACAAAATTGAGAGGATTTCGCATGTGTGTTTGCAAAACATATTGAAAGGTGAATTCACAAGTGAACTTGTGAAACTTCTCTTTCCATATTAGAATGTTATATAGTTCACTTATTCTAATACTATTTTATTCATTTTATTTTTCTCTAACAAAAAAAAACCCAAACTTCACTCAATCTCATTGAAATTTTCGTCTCCAAATCAAGTTTCAAGTGTTTGAGATTAATAAAGTGAGCATTGAAAGTTGCAATTTAAGGTAAACTTCCATCCCTTCATCATACATTTGTTGCATTGAAGTTGTTTTGCTGAAGAAGAAAACAGTGTCACTTCGCAAATGCACTTGCTAAGTCCACCAGTAAAAATTTGCAAGTGCACTTGCGAAATAAAGTCTGTTACTGGAATAGAATTATGTTTTAACAGAATTCATGTTTTTTTTTTAATATTTTAGGTATGGTGCACCCCGACAACATTGTCAAAGCTATTGTAAAGGTTTCGGTTCCGGACAAGGTCAATGTAGACGATAAGCTGAATGTGGTGAAAGACGTTGATAAAACGATTGATGTTGTGATAGATCATGAACAATAATTTTCAAATGAAAAAACTTTCACCACTCGTCAACATATGCTTGATTGGGTACGAATGGAAGCTAGCAAACTTGGTTTTGGCATTGTGATTGAGAGGTCCGACAATGGGACTAGTCATCGGCAACCATTTGTTGTGATGACATACGAGAAAAGTGGAAAATATGTTCCAAAATTTTACAAGATAAAACATGATGACACGGGATCAAGGAAATGTGGGTGTACACGTTCAAATTGTGCGGTTATTGTAGGATGGATGATTGGTGATTTAATGTCATGTCCGGAATACATAATCATGCGTTGGACATCAAGTTATGCGGACATCCAATTGTATGACGACTAAAGTCGATAGAGAAGGAATTTATTTCCGAATTATTGTTGATCAAAGTTGCACCGAGAAACATACTTGTCGGTTTGAAACATAATAGAGTGGAATGTGTCTCAAATATCAAGTCAGTTTATAATTATCGATATAAACAACACATTGCTCAAAGAGGTATGAGGTCTAAAATGCAACATTTATTGAAATGTTTGAACGATAACCAATACGTTTCCATGTACATAGTTTGTGATGACAACGTAAGTATTCGTGATATTTTTTGGACGCATCCGGAAAATATCAAGTTGTTCAACACATTTCCAATCATTCTTATGATTGATTCAACGTACAAGACCGACGAGTATAGGCTTCCGCTTCTAGAAATTGTTGGTGTCACCTCTACGGACAAGACATTTTCGATTGGATTTGATTTTTTAGAAAGTGAGATGGAAGACAATGTCACTTGGGCGTTAGGTATTTGCAAGACTTTGTTGAAAGATCAAAAAATATGTTTATGGTTATTGTTATCGACCGAGATAACGCCCTTATGAATGCGGTTGGCATTGTGTTTCCTTTGTCAACCGCTTTAATTTTTCGGTATCACATAACAAAAAATATGGGAGCACGGCTAAAATCCGTGATTGGCACCAAAGAGAAAAAGGGTGAAGACGGACAAGTGATCAAGTCTGGTGTTGTGGTTGAGAAGTTAATGAGTGCGTGGATTGATATTCTTAATTCTGCTACAGAAGAATTGTATATTGAGAATATGGTACACTTTAGGAACTTGTGTGTCGAATATCCTAATTTCTTGAAATACGTTGAATCCTGTTATACCCCAAAATTTGCCCTCCCATATTCTTCAAGAAATTGCCAAGCCAAGTCACAAAATTCCCCAAGGGTTGTGCAGTGCAACAGTCTCCCATACAGTCAAAATTAGGGTTTTGAGTTTGATCAAGAAAAGGAAGTTTTCAAAGGCTCAATCAAGTCTTATATGCTTACAAACATGGTCAAGCATCCTCATATCAAGTTTCAAGGCATTCAGCTCAAGATTGCACAGTCAAAACCCTAGATTGCCCTACAGTCAACTGTAGGGGCAAAATGGTCATTTGACAGTCAAAAGTTCAAATTTTTGGTCAACATATCATTTTGAAGCCACAAACATCATTTGATCAATGCTTGATCATGATTCTCAAAGTTTGGCTCAGAAATCATCAAAGATGCAAAAGTTGCTATATTTGGACAGCTGAAAAAGTCAACTGAAATTGACCAGGGCATAACTTTCACATGGATTATCAGAAAAATTCCATCCAAAGCTCATTTTGAAGAGAAAGACATTTCCTACAACTCATCTTCATACTTCAAGTCCAAGAAATGCTCTCACAAAAAGTTATCAATTTCAACATTACAGGTCATTTTCAAAAGTCAACAAAAAGGGACTTTAAGTCAAAGACCATAACTTGAGATTGGTAAATCAAAATGACATAGGACCAAAGGCATTGGTTAAAGGACTCAAAGACCTTTCCAAAATGTCCAAGAACATGTGAAAAGCTTAAAAATTGAGCAAGTTATGCCTTGTAGAAGTTGGGAAAATTTTGTGAAATGGCAAAAGTCAACTATCTTTGAAAATCCAATTTTGACAAAAGGGCCCCATTTTTCTCACTTTGTTCATCCTTGTCATGCTACACACGTGTTCCATGGTTGATTTCAAGACCAAATATTGATTTTTTATTTTATTTAATTTTTGATGATTTAATTCATTTTAATTCTTTGAAAATTCAAATAAAATTTAAAAATCAATGAAATAGTGTCAAATGAACTTGGACAATTCCTATGTATCATGAACCAACTCAAAAATCAGGCTAAGGTTCATTTGCACACTAGGTCTAGGTTTTGGCTAGAAAATAGGAAAAATGGTTAATGGAAGAAACCCTAAGGCCAATTCTTTCTCAAGCATGGATTAAGGTCAAAAAACTAGCCAATTCCATTCCATGAGATGCATTGAGTCAAACCCTAACCATAGTGCAGCAAAAGGCTCGCTCAAAGGTGATTTGGCAATTTGAAAAATGAACCATAAAATGCAAATCTGATTTCAAAGCTAGGGATCTTTTCAAGCCTTAATTTTTGTACCAATAGCTTCCTGAGATAATTCTGAACGATTTTCAATTCATAACCTCAATCAAAGCTCCTTGAACTGGTGTCTGCAAGTGAAACTGTACAGAAAAATTTTGAATTCGTGTTCTTGATTCTACGCATCCTTTTGCATTTTTAATTACATATTCATGTTCCTCACAAGATTTCCAAGCTGTTCATGGTATTTAATTGCATTTTCATAAGCCATACACGATTTTACCATTTTTATGTTCTAGGGTTTCCAGCTTCTTAAATTGGGGCTTTTGTAAATAAGAAAAATCAGAACTTCAGAGCAACACCATCACACTCCATGCATCTGGACGAAGAAGAAGACATACTCGCGCCTAATTTATATTAGGAAACAAGCTATTCGCTATTTTTTTGTAGCTTACCTAATGCAACGCTTCAAAACCGTTGCTGTTGTATTTTATGTTTCAGGACACGCGAGGAAGAAGAAGACGTGTCAGCTGGTGATTGATTCGTTCAAATTCGCGCGCGTTTGACCACTATGCATTGATTATTCTTTTTATTATTTATTAACTATTATATGTTAATTGAAATACAACTGGCTCAGTGGTAACGTGTTAGGTGCATGACATCAAAGACCTGGGTTCAAGTCCCAGGTCTTGCAAAATTTAATGTTATTTTTCATTTCCAATTCATATGCAGCGCTCACACTGATGCTCACCATACTCCATCAGAATTCAACCTCCACGTGTCCCAGGGCCTCAGATCCATGGCCAAGATGAAGAGTGCACCATACATCAAGTCAGCAGGCGCACACTTGAATGGAAAAAGTCAACAAATTGCCAGCAAATGGGCCAGGCTTTTCAGGCTTGCACCTCCAAATTTGGGACCACACCCTCCTGGTTCTATCTTTTTTTTCTTTTTTTTAATTTTCTTTATATTCTATTATTTTTAAATTTACTTGTGTTTTACTTTCTGATTTAATTAATTCTTACAAAAATATAAAAAAACATTAAAAATACAGAAAGGACAAAAAAAATATAATTAATTTTGATTCTTTTTTTAAATAAATTAAAATGTAACTCATTTAGTTTAATTAGGTTTTAATGTTAATTTTAATTCTTTTTTCATAATAAAAATCCAAAAAAAATGTAGAATTAGGTTAATTATTAATTTTTTATATCCTTTTTAATTTTTTCCTTTTTTTTCCTCACAATATTATTATTTATTATTTATTTTCTATAAATCAAAAATTGTACATAAATTAGTTTAGAATTTAATTAGGTTAGAAATTAAATCTTTTTTCATAATAAACTTAAAAAAAAAAATATTAGAACTAGGGTTTAACACTTTAATTTTAATTAGTTTTTCTTTTTTTTCTTTTAAATCTAAAAAACCCAAAAATGCCATTTTTTCATTTAATTTTAATTTTAGATTCCTTGATTAATTTTAATTATTTGTTAAAGGGTCCAACGCCCTACTTTTGTTTAGTCTTTATTTCGCGCATTTATTTTACATTGTTTAAATAATTCTGTATATGCCCCAAAGCCATGTAATTTAAAATTCTCGCACTTTTATTTATTCGCTTTATTTATTTTCAGTCAAATCGGGTTCGGTTTTTTTGGCGATGTGGACCCGCGCCGGTTGTAATAGTTTAGATTTATTTTCTCGCAAATATAACTGTTAATAAATATGCATGAAAGAATGAATGCCCGAAAATAAAATTGAGTCGTTAGATCACCAATGCATGACAAGACAAACAATGAACTGAAAATGACACACAATTCGCACACACCACCCCTAGGGTACGCCTCACTGTTGCCTTTCGAAAGGTGGTCGTCGAGTAGAAGACGTCTTAGTAAGTCCTCATGATCCGGGAACCTGGCATGAGGGTAGCTTCTAAGGTGACTTCCCATTGCTCCGGTGATCACCATGTCCCTAAAACTCGAATTGACCCGAACACCTCCAACGGTGGTGCTACCTACCTCTCAATGGTGGGATGGCACTACTTTAAAGGACATTTACACAGACGAATTCCTTAGGGTAGGTAGGTTCTCAAGGATACTTGCTCTAATTACAAACAAATCAAAACATCTTTTCACACCGACACACTTTCAAAAACTTTCAAAACAAACTTTTCAAACACTCTGACGTATGAGTTAAACTGAAACTTTTCAAAGAATATTTTTGAAACCCACATTGAAAAGCAAGCAAACAATTTTGAAAACACATTGAGCAAGTACCTAAGAGCCCATGGATAACCATGGATAGAAAGGGTGCTAACACCTTCCCTTTCTATAACCTACCTCCCGAACCGAGAGCGATCTCTTTAAAGGAATTTTTCTGTGCTTTTGTCCTTTCCAATTGGAGAAAATAAAATACGGTGGCGACTCTTGCTTCCGCGACATTTCGCGAACCAGCGTTAAACAGTCAGTTCCAGATCCACCGATCACAGAACTGGCGACTCTGCTGGGGAGTAAAACTTAAAGTGGGGTGTACCTTAGGATTAAGATCACTGTGTTTTCAATTGCTTTCTTTGCTTGCTTTATTATTGTGGGTTGCTTGGGAGTTCTATAGATCCTAACCCGGATCTGGGGATACCTTCTTAGAAAGTAGCAACAAGGCTGTGAGGGAACTGTGCGGGGTATACCGACATGGTTGAAACAGTCTGCTGCGTTGATGTGGCACTTTGGTGTGTACCGGTAACCCTTGAGTTAGTCAAGGAGAGTACGGGGCCTCCATGTGGTGCCATGAAGCATCAACAGACCTTAGGAACCTTAATTGAACCATCTTGGCCTCTTTAGGGTAGTGAGATAACTGACTTTGGTGCAGTCCGAGGTTGGTTGATACTCGATACTACACTCAATTGAGGGTTGCTTTCCTGGAATATTTCGGTCGCCAGTTCAGTGGCTAAATCGAAACGATGAACAATGAAAGCAATCCCGTGATATTGGGAACCTTAGAACCCGGTTACTTTGATTAGGACAGGATGAACCCACCAACTTCAAGAGGGTACTACCCAGACCTCATGCTGGCCTTAAACCTTAAGGGCCTGTCTTGTGTGCCTTGTGTGCCTTACATGTTTGTCTTTGTAAATATCTGTGTTTAATCATAGCATCATGACATCATCCAGCATCATATGCATTAACTAACCATTTCAGGGGTTCGAATTTTCATCTTTGTTCTTGTTTTGTAGGACATGGAAACTGTTCGTAGAAAGACAATTCCAATCAGTCTTGTAAGGATCCCTCCTCAGCTTAAGGAGCTTACATCCAGGATTCCTGAGAACTCTTCATTCAGTGAAAGGCATGGAAGCCTCATCAGCTTGGTCAACACCAACATTGAGGAAGATATGATAAAAGTCCTGTTCCAATTCTTTGACCCTCTGCATCACTGTTTCACCTTCTTGGATTATCAGTTGGTACCTACATTGGAGGAGTTCTCCCGACTCCTGAAGATCCCTATCCTTGATCAGCTACCCTTCAACGGTACAGAAAAGGAACCTAAGCTTGAAGAGATTGCTAAAGCCTTACACCTACAGTCATCTGACCTCAAGGGACATTGGGAAGTTAGAAGTGGTATCAAAGGTGTTGTACCCCAAAATTTGCCCTCCCATATTCTCCAATAAACTGCCAAGCCAAGCTACAAAATTCCCCAAGAATTGCACAATGCAAAGGCCTCCATACAGTCAAAACTAGGGTTTGTGTGTTGATCAAGAAAAGGAAGTTTTCAAAGGCTCAATCAAGTCTCATATGCTTACAAACATGGTCAAGCATCCCCATATCAAGTTTCAAGGCATTCAGCTCAAGATTGCACAGTCAAAACCCTAAATTGCACTACAGTCAACTGTAGGGGCAAAATGGTCATTTGACAGTCAAAAGTTCAAATTTTTGGTCAACATATCATTTTGAAGCCACAAACATCATTTGATCAATGCTTGATCATGATTCTCAAAGTTTGGCTCAGAAATCATCAAAGATGCAAAAGTTGCTATATTTGGACAGCTGAAAAAGTCAACTGAAATTGACCAGGGCATAACTTTCACATGGATTATCAGAAAAATTCCATCCAAAGCTCATTTTGAAGAGAAAGACATTTCCTACAACTCATCTTCATACTTCAAGTCCAAGAAATGCTCTCACAAAAAGTTATCAATTTCAACATTATAGGTCATTTTCAAAGGTCAACAAAAAGGGACTTTAAGTCAAAGACCATAACTTGAGATTGGTAAATCAAAATGACATGGGACCAAAGGCATTGGTTAAAGGACTCAAAGACCTTTCCAAAATGTCCAAGAACATGTGAAAAGCTTAAAAATTGAGCAAGTTATGCCTTGTAGAAGTTGGGAAATTTTTGTGAAATGGCAAAAGTCAACTATCCTTGAAAATCCAATTTATGACAAAAGGGCCCCATTTTTTCCATTTGGTTCATCCTTGTCATGCCACACACGTGTCCCATGGTTAATTTCAAGACCAAATATTGATTTTTTTATTTTATTTAATTTTTGATGATTTAATTCATTTTAATTCTTTGAAAATTCAAATAAAATTTAAAAACCAATGGAATAGTGTCATGTGAACTTGGACAATTTCTATGTATCATGAACCAACTCAAGAAATCAGGCTAGGGTTCATTTGCATACTAGGTCTAGGTTTTGGCTAAAAAGGAGGAAAAATGGTTAAGAGTGAAAACCCTAAGACTAATTCCTTCATGAGCTTGAATTAAGGTGAGTTAGCAAGCCAATTCCATTCCATGATCATCACTGAGTCAAACCCTAGGCCTAACACATCATAAGATGCGCCCAAACAAGCTTTGGCAATTTGAAATTTTGGACAAAAACACAAAACTGAAAACTAGTTTAGAGGAGTTTTCAAGCCTTAATTCTTTGTCCATTAGCATCCTGAGGCATCACTGAACACATCTCAACCCTTAACCTCAATCAAAACGCGAAGAAACGGTAGCTACAAGTGAAACTGTACAGAAAATTTTTTGAATTCGTGTTCTTGATTCTAAGCATGATCATTGCATTTTAATGGCATATTCTTGTTCCTTACAAAGTTTCAAAGCTAACCTTTACATTTAATTTGATTTTTGCATCGTGTATGGGATTCTACCATGATTGAAAATTAGGTTTTCAGAGTTTTTGAATTGGGGTTTCTCATCCAAGGAAAAATTGGGACCCAAGATCACTACCATTGCAATCAGCGTGCTCCAACGAAGAAGAAGCATACCTCGCGATCAATTTATATACACCATAGCCCTATTCGTTATTTTTCCATAGCCACCCTAACACCATGGTTGCAAAACCGTTGCCTTCTTTGTTTGTGTTTCAGGAAAATGGAAGGGATGATGGCGTGGCACAAGCGGATTGGAGGAATTTGAATTGCGCGCGTTTTGATGACTACGCATTGGTTTTGTTTTTTTATTATTTATTTACTATTATATATTAATTGAAAGTGAAGTGGCTCAGTGGACAAGTATCAATGCGTTAACCTCAATGACCTGGGTTCAAGCCCCAGGTCTACACAATTTCCATTATTTTTCTATTCAAGTTCCTGTGCAGGTTTCTCATTAAGGCGCACCATGCTCCTTCATCCTCCCACCATCCACGCGTCCATCCCACTCAGATCAAGGGCATAAGATCAAGGAACACCATGAATCCCAGTCAAAGCATCACACAAGATTGGAAAAGTCAACCAATTCAATGCAAATGGGCCTGATTTGCTAGGCCTGCACCTCACAATTTTGGGGTCTACCCCCCTGGTTTGCCTTATTAATTTTTATTCTTTCTTAACTTTTCCTTTTTTTTTATTTCTTTTATTTGCTATTTATTTAATTAATTATTTTTACATAAATATAATAAAAACATCATAAAATCAAAAAATGCCAAAATATATAATTTATATTATAATTATTTTCATAAATAATAACATGTAAATATTTAGTTTTAATTAGGTTTTCAACTTTAATTCCTTTTAATAAAAATCAAAACAAAAACATAGAATTAGGTTAATGACTTTTTCCTTTTAACTTTCCTTGTTTTTTGCCATAGTATTAGTATTTTTCATAATTAAACTAGGGTTGCATTTTAGGTTAGATTTTAATACTTTCTTAATAACTAAAAATCCAAAAAAATAGAGTTTAGGTTTAATAACTTTTTATTTTCTTTTTAATCTTCCTTTTTTTTCAGAATAATAATATTATTTATTTATTTTCATAAATTAAAAGTTGTACATAAATTAATTTAGAGTTAAATTAGGTTAAAAGTCAATATTTTCATAATAAATTTAAAAAATAATAGAACTAGGGTTTAATATTTAATTCAATTTCAATTAATTTTTCTTTTTTCTTTTAAATCTAAAAAACCCAAAAATACAATTTTTCATTTAATTTTAATTTTAGATAACTTAATTGTTTTAATTCTTTTAAAGGGTTCAACGCCCTCGCATTTGATTATTTTCTTTTTTCGCGCGTTTCATTTATTTCTTTTGTGAATATAATGTACTTGTACCAAAGCCATGTAATAGCTATTAGACCTTTCTTTTCTGCAATTTATTTTAAAATGGGTCTGGATTAATTTGGCGTTGTAGACCCTCGCCCTTTGTAATAGCGTAGGACTTTTATCTTTTCCGCACTTTAAATTCCCGCACTTTTAACTGTTAAACAATAACATGAAAGAATGAATGCCCAAAAATAAAATCGAATCGTTAGATCACCAATGCATGACAAGACAAACAATAAACTTAAAATGACACACAATTCGCACACACCACCCCTAGGGTACGCCTCACTGTTGCCTTTCGAAAGGTGATCATCGAGTAGAGGATATGTTAGTGAGTCCTTGTGTCCATTGATCTAGTTGCCTAAAACAAAGTTGCCTCGGAATAAAAGATCAATGGTATAAGGGTAGCTTCTAAGGTGTCTTCCTATTGCTCCGGTGATCACCACGTCCCTAAAACTCGAATTGACCCGAACACCTCCAACGGTGGTGCTACCTACCTCTCAATGGTGGGATGGCACTACTTTAAAGGACATTTACACAGACGAATTCCTTAGGGTAGGTAGGTTCTCAAGGATACTTGCTCTAATTTCAAACAAATCAAAACATCTTTTCACACCGACACACTTTCAAAAACTTTCAAAACAAACTTTTCAAACACTCTGACGTACGAGTCGAACTGAAACTTTTCAAAGAATACTTTTGAAACCCACATTGAAAAGCAAACAAACAATTTTGAAAACACATTGAGCAAGTATCTAAGAGCCCATGGATAACCATGGATAGAAAGGGTGCTAACACCTTCCCTTTCTATAACCTACCTCCCGAACCGAGAGCAATCTCTTTAAAGGAATTTTTCTGTGCTTTTGTCCTTTCCATTTGGAGAAAATAAAAGACGGTGGCGACTCTTGCTTCCGCGACATTTCGCGAACCAGCTTTAAAACAGTCAGTTCCAGATCCACCGATCACAGAACTGGCGACTCTGCTGGGGATATCTTAAAGTGAGGTGTACCTTAGGGCTAGTTCATAACTGTGTTTTCAATTGTTTTCCTTGTATGCTTTAAATTGTGGGACTGTCTTGGGAGTTCTATAGATCCTAACCCGGATCTGGGGATACCTTTTTTTAGAAAGTAGCAACAAGGCTGTGAGGGAACTGTGCGGGGTATACCGACATGGTTGAAGCAGTCTGCTACGTTGATGTGGCACTTTGGTGTGTACCGGTAACCCTTGAGTCAGTCAAGGAGAGTACGGGGCCTCCATGTGGTGTCATGAAGCATCAACAGACCTTAGGAACCTTAATTGAACAATCTTGGCCTCTTTAGGGTAGTGAGATAACTGACTTTGGTGCAGTCCGAGGTTGGTTGATACTCGATACTACACTCGATTGAGGGTTGCTTTCCTGGAATATTTCGGTCGCCAGTTCAGTGGCTAAATCGAAACGATGAACAATGAAAGCAATCCCGTGATATTGGGAACCTTAGAACCCGGTTACTTTGATTAGGACAGGTTGAACCCACCAACTTCAAGAGGGTACTACCCAGACCCCATGCTGGCCTAAACCTAAGGGCTCTCTCTTGTGTGACTTGTGTGCCTTAGTACTTGACTATCTGCATGCTTGTGATCTAACACTTGTTTCTTGCAGGTTTGTTTCAGTCCTTAAGTAGGACTCATAATAGGGTTACTGACATCACCCCATGCATACCATGACATCATACCATTGCATACATCCTAACCCATTTCAAGGATCTCAAGGGCTTGTGATGCAGGTCAGGAGGAATCAACTGTCCCAGCAAGGGGCAAAGAGGATTTATTTTCCTCTAGACCAGGTTGTCAGGGGCTATGACCCACTTGATATGGTGAGCTTTTGACCCTTGGAGAAGGACTCTCAACAATATGAAGTACCTTCAATCAAGCCACCAGTTTCCAATGCTAACTATTTTCTTGTTTACCCCACGAGATTCTTGAAATCATTGCATGCATGTCATACATCTCGTTGCATTACAGGTATCCCCTCGACAGGTTGCTTACTGTTCTTCGCTATTTATTTCAGCACTATGAACCCTGAATCATCAACCGAGGAATCTATCAAGGCTCTTCAGGCGCAGAACGCCCAATTTCAGGCGCAGAACGCCCAATTTCAGGAGCTGATCAAGGGCTTGGCTCAGGGTCAACAAGAGTTGAAGACCATGCTGCTGAAGAAGACTAAGAAGAAGAGGAGGACTGTGCTATTTAACACTGGGCGCAGACTCGGGAACACTTTGGTTGAAGCTGAAAGGACTCCTCCATCTGTGACGGAAGGTAGTCACCAAGAAAGGGAGGTCCCTACTCCCGTGGGTTCTGATACTGAAACAGACTTCAACGACGAACAGTACCCTCCTGCTGAAGACCGGTACAAACAGCTGGAAGACAGATTAAAGGCTATGGAGGTTCAGCAAGTGCCTGGACTGGATTTCGGAGACTTGGGGTTATCTACTGGGGTGGTGATTCCACGCAAGTTCAAGGCACCTGCCTTTGTGAAGTATGACGGGGCTTCCTGTCCCAAGATGCACCTCCGTTCTTATGTAAGGAAGATCCAGCCTTACACAGCAGACAAGAACCTTTGGATCCATTTCTTCCAGGAGAGTCTTTCAGGGACTCACCTCGATTGGTTCTATCAGCTGGATGGAATCAGCATTCGTAACTGGGAGGATCTGGCCACTGCTTTTTACAAGCAGTATCAATATAATGCCGACCTTGCCCCCACACGTACCCAACTTCAGGGTATGTCGTTAGGTGCAAGTGAAGGTTTTAAAGAGTACGCTCAGAGGTGGAGAGACCTAGCTGGCAGAGTGCAGCCACCGTTGACTGATCGGGAGTTGGTAGACACGTTCTTGGGGACCCTGTCTGGTCCATTCTTCAACCACTTGATTGGGAATTCTGCTGCTGGGTTTACAGATCTAATCTTGACCGGAGAAAGAATCGAAGCGGGCATCAATTCAGGGAAAATACAGAATGGTGACTCCTCGAACACTGAAAAGAAACCATCCAGGAGGGAATCTAGTGCTGTCAACGCATTAGCTATCGCAAAACCGGCCGGTGCTCCTCAGCGTCACCATCAACAAAAGGAAGAGAGACCTAAGAGGCAATTTACTCCCCTCGGCATGACCTTGTCACAAATATTGCCACAGTTGCTGGAAACCAAGTTGGTAACCCTCATGGACCCTCCAAAGAATCCTAACAGGACACCCTCGAGGTACAATCCCAATGCTCGCTGCGCCTATCATTCCGACAGCCCGGGGCATGCTACAGATGACTGTTGGACTTTGAGAAACAGGGTTCAAGATCTGATTGACGCAAAGGAAGTCCAGCTCGACTCTCCAGAGGCTCCCAATATGATCACTGCTCCCTTGCCAAGACATGGCTAGGATTAGTTTTTGTTCATTCAAATATTCAAGTTGTAATTTTCTTTCAATTGTTCAAACATTTTATTTCATGTCAAACTTGGTTATTTCATTAATGCGTTACACATGTCTGTTTTGAAGTAATTATTTCATATTCACTATGTGCAAATTATTTTCATATTTTTTTTCTGATGATCAACGTTCGACTAATAATTCTAAGCCTCTTGAGGGAGGATGACGAAAACAATACCACAATTTACAGTATGCTTTTGAACAGACCCCGCTGATGAGGTACAGGCATTGTTTCAACCCCTAAACACTGGAGTTATAAGGATGATAATCCCTCGCCAACCCATCAGAGCCAAAGGAGTAGGAGTTTTATTTTCGAAAATCAAAACCCTTAATCATAACCTGGGGCAGGGTAGTTCTCTCAGTTGATCCAAGTGCACAATGAATGGCACCAAAGAGGTCCTTACAAAATGAAGAAAGACAGTGATAGTTCCGAATAATCAATAAATAAAGGCAGTCATTATCTTTCAAAATAAAATAAAAAACCCATTAAGTCAAAACCCATGAAGGGGACTTACAAAATGGGGGCATCCCGCTGACTGTAATTCCAAAAAAGGAAACAGTTCAGGCAAAAAAGACAGGGATAACAAAATCAAAAAACAAGAGGTCTTATGAACCCTCAACAAAAAAGGAATGACTGCCTATTCAAAGTAAGTTATCAACATCCGAATCATCACCGGAAAATCAGAGCAAAGACTCAAACAAGGTCTAACGTATGATCAGCTAAGGTTAGGTTTGGAGAACATCACGAAGAGTGGGTGGGTACAAATAATTTGAGCCTTTACCCTTTGTTTCTTAAACCGTGAACCAGGCCACGTTATAACCCTCAAAAGTCCTAGCTGAAGCATGGGTTAGTTTGAAAGCATACTGTTACAAAAGGTATCCTGACTCCTGAAGGCCTACGGTAAATACAGAGTTGACATCATGTTTTACAAACATTCACATGTTTTATGAAAAAAATGCATTTTCAAAATCTTCAAGACAGACATAGGCTTTGCATTGTTAACATAACTTTGTTTGCATATGACTTTTTGTTTGAACAGCAGGGAAATTCGCACGATGAATACCTAGTGAACAAAAGCACTTCCAATCAAGGGGCACAACATGATCATGGTCCAATCATCTGGGGCAGTTCAGTCAAGATTCGGAGAATCTCTCAAAGGCCAACTAGCCTGGGGCAAATCTCCATCTGAGTCACTTGGGGCATTTCAACAACAAATCTCGCCTGATCAAACATCTTCTGATGACAAAACACTTCTAACAGGGGCAACTCCCTACATTCTGAGAACATGGACATAGTCGGAAAAATACTACGCACAATCAAAGGCCCGCTAGGTTGACACACCTAGGCAAAAATAAGGGCTTCCCGTCGAACCAAAAGGGTTCGGGCAAAACGAAGGGATGAAAATGAAAAATCTGTACACCTGGCAAGTCGAAAACCTGAAAAGGCGGCTTGGGCAAAAATGGGTATCCCGGTGGACTGAAAACCCGAAAAGGCGGTCCAGGCAAAAGTTAGGGATCAAAGCGTACGAGTATGTCCCAGCATCTCGGCACCTGCCTACCAGAAGACTCGTCAAGTACTCCCACAAGTGCCTCCTCCCACTGAAACTGGGGCAATAAGGAGTTGTCTAAAAGATCCGGTTGCTCTGTCCATCATAGGTTCGGCTAAAGAATGCGACCCAGATATTTTCACTCCCCGCAGAACACGAACGCGTCGTCTGGCTTTATTCAAAGAGTTATTTCCTTAATAAGATATAACTGGGTTATCCTCAGCCAATAGCCACGGAAAAGACCGTCCTCAGTAAAGTCTTATCATCCCCAGCGGAAGCAAAAGCTTATTCTCCAACATCAGCCCAGGAGTGACTTCCCGGCACCCGTCAAGGATTTATTTTCCTAGACGAAAGCATACATTCATAAACATCACATTTTCGTACATCATGACACATGCATGTACGCATCATGTCATACAATTGCATTTATGCCGTTGCTTGATTCATACCACGTACTGCATATAACTGACCTTTACCTTTCAGGAAGGATACAGTTGAATGATCAGCTATGTCAAAATAGACAAAACACCGTCAGAAAAGACAAATCCCGTCATAAGAGACAAATCCGGTCAAAGAATACAAATCCAGTTTAAATCAATGCCTAAAGATTCCTCTGATACAACTCGTCGTTATAGACACTCGTCGTGATAGACACTCGTCGTGATAGACACTCGTCGTGATAGACACTCGTCGTGATAGACACTCGTCGTGATAGACACTCGTCGTGATAGACACTCGTCGTGATAGACACTCGTCGTGATAGACACTCGTCGTGATAGACACTCGTCGTGATAGACACTCGTCGTGATAGACACTCGTCGTGATAGACACTCGTCGTGATAGACACTCGTCGTGATAGACACTCGTCGTGATAGACACTCGTCGTGATAGACACTCGTCGTTATAGACACTCGTCGTGATAGACACTCGTCGTGATAGACACTCGTCGTGATAGACACTCGTCGTGATAGACACTCGTCGTGATAGACACTCGTCGTGATAGACACTCGTCGTGATAGACACTCGTCGTGATAGACACTCGTCGTGATAGACACTCGTCGTGATAGACACTCGTCGTGATAGACACTCGTCGTGATAGACACTCGTCGTGATAGACACTCGTCGTGATAGACACTCGTCGTGATAGACACTCGTCGTGATAGACACTCGTCGTGATAGACACTCGTCGTGATAGACACTCGTCGTGATAGACACTCGTCGTGATAGACACTCGTCGTGAGAGACACTCGTCGTGATAGACACTCGTCGTGATAGACACTCGTCGTGATAGACACTCGTCGTGATAGACACTCGTCGTGATAGACACTCGTCGTGATAGACACTCGTCGTGATAGACACTCGTCGTGATAGACACTCGTCGTGATAGACACTCGTCGTGATAGACACTCGTCGTGATAGACACTCGTCGTGATAGACACTCGTCGTGATAGACGCTCGTCGTGATAGACACTCGTCAGTGTAGACACTTTTCGTCATAGACACTAGTCGCTATAGACACCCATCGTTAAAGACCACTCGTCCTTGGAAACAACCTGTCAGTAGAGACAACTTCATCATCGTTTGAAGATCCAGACCCAGCTCCTGCGACGTGTCAGGTACTCATTTTCTTTTGCAGGTATGCAGGTTCTCGCTAAGGAATCTCTTACGCGATCAACATCCAGATGGCATCTATAAGCCCATCATCCTACCCATCAATCTCCAAATGGCATCTATAAGCCCATTCCCCCACCACACTGCTACCATGTGAGCGCAAATTTCTGGGCACTCTAGTGTCCAATCATCTTCTACCCTCGGATTACAAAAGGCACGTCAGCCAATCTCCATCCTCAGGTCTAAGAAGATTGAACAGGGGCAACTGTTGTACCCCAAAATTTGCCCTCCCATATTCTCCAATAAACTGCCAAGCCAAGCTACAAAATTCCCCAAGAATTGCACAATGCAAAGGCCTCCATACAGTCAAAACTAGGGTTTGTGTGTTGATCAAGAAAAGGAAGTTTTCAAAGGCTCAATCAAGTCTCATATGCTTACAAACATGGTCAAGCATCCCCATATCAAGTTTCAAGGCATTCAGCTCAAGATTGCACAGTCAAAACCCTAAATTGCACTACAGTCAACTGTAGGGGCAAAATGGTCATTTGACAGTCAAAAGTTCAAATTTTTGGTCAACATATCATTTTGAAGCCACAAACATCATTTGATCAATGCTTGATCATGATTCTCAAAGTTTGGCTCAGAAATCATCAAAGATGCAAAAGTTGCTATATTTGGACAGCTGAAAAAGTCAACTGAAATTGACCAGGGCATAACTTTCACATGGATTATCAGAAAAATTCCATCCAAAGCTCATTTTGAAGAGAAAGACATTTCCTACAACTCATCTTCATACTTCAAGTCCAAGAAATGCTCTCACAAAAAGTTATCAATTTCAACATTATAGGTCATTTTCAAAGGTCAACAAAAAGGGACTTTAAGTCAAAGACCATAACTTGAGATTGGTAAATCAAAATGACATGGGACCAAAGGCATTGGTTAAAGGACTCAAAGACCTTTCCAAAATGTCCAAGAACATGTGAAAAGCTTAAAAATTGAGCAAGTTATGCCTTGTAGAAGTTGGGAAATTTTTGTGAAATGGCAAAAGTCAACTATCCTTGAAAATCCAATTTATGACAAAAGGGCCCCATTTTTTCCATTTGGTTCATCCTTGTCATGCCACACACGTGTCCCATGGTTAATTTCAAGACCAAATATTGATTTTTTTATTTTATTTAATTTTTGATGATTTAATTCATTTTAATTCTTTGAAAATTCAAATAAAATTTAAAAACCAATGGAATAGTGTCATGTGAACTTGGACAATTTCTATGTATCATGAACCAACTCAAGAAATCAGGCTAGGGTTCATTTGCATACTAGGTCTAGGTTTTGGCTAAAAAGGAGGAAAAATGGTTAAGAGTGAAAACCCTAAGACTAATTCCTTCATGAGCTTGAATTAAGGTGAGTTAGCAAGCCAATTCCATTCCATGATCATCACTGAGTCAAACCCTAGGCCTAACACATCATAAGATGCGCCCAAACAAGCTTTGGCAATTTGAAATTTTGGACAAAAACACAAAACTGAAAACTAGTTTAGAGGAGTTTTCAAGCCTTAATTCTTTGTCCATTAGCATCCTGAGGCATCACTGAACACATCTCAACCCTTAACCTCAATCAAAACGCGAAGAAACGGTAGCTACAAGTGAAACTGTACAGAAAATTTTTTGAATTCGTGTTCTTGATTCTAAGCATGATCATTGCATTTTAATGGCATATTCTTGTTCCTTACAAAGTTTCAAAGCTAACCTTTACATTTAATTTGATTTTTGCATCGTGTATGGGATTCTACCATGATTGAAAATTAGGTTTTCAGAGTTTTTGAATTGGGGTTTCTCATCCAAGGAAAAATTGGGACCCAAGATCACTACCATTGCAATCAGCGTGCTCCAACGAAGAAGAAGCATACCTCGCGATCAATTTATATACACCATAGCCCTATTCGTTATTTTTCCATAGCCACCCTAACACCATGGTTGCAAAACCGTTGCCTTCTTTGTTTGTGTTTCAGGAAAATGGAAGGGATGATGGCGTGGCACAAGCGGATTGGAGGAATTTGAATTGCGCGCGTTTTGATGACTACGCATTGGTTTTGTTTTTTTATTATTTATTTACTATTATATATTAATTGAAAGTGAAGTGGCTCAGTGGACAAGTATCAATGCGTTAACCTCAATGACCTGGGTTCAAGCCCCAGGTCTACACAATTTCCATTATTTTTCTATTCAAGTTCCTGTGCAGGTTTCTCATTAAGGCGCACCATGCTCCTTCATCCTCCCACCATCCACGCGTCCATCCCACTCAGATCAAGGGCATAAGATCAAGGAACACCATGAATCCCAGTCAAAGCATCACACAAGATTGGAAAAGTCAACCAATTCAATGCAAATGGGCCTGATTTGCTAGGCCTGCACCTCACAATTTTGGGGTCTACCCCCCTGGTTTGCCTTATTAATTTTTATTCTTTCTTAACTTTTCCTTTTTTTTTATTTCTTTTATTTGCTATTTATTTAATTAATTATTTTTACATAAATATAATAAAAACATCATAAAATCAAAAAATGCCAAAATATATAATTTATATTATAATTATTTTCATAAATAATAACATGTAAATATTTAGTTTTAATTAGGTTTTCAACTTTAATTCCTTTTAATAAAAATCAAAACAAAAACATAGAATTAGGTTAATGACTTTTTCCTTTTAACTTTCCTTGTTTTTTGCCATAGTATTAGTATTTTTCATAATTAAACTAGGGTTGCATTTTAGGTTAGATTTTAATACTTTCTTAATAACTAAAAATCCAAAAAAATAGAGTTTAGGTTTAATAACTTTTTATTTTCTTTTTAATCTTCCTTTTTTTTCAGAATAATAATATTATTTATTTATTTTCATAAATTAAAAGTTGTACATAAATTAATTTA
Organism: Vicia faba; assembly: GCA_948472305.1. NCBI lineage: Eukaryota > Viridiplantae > Streptophyta > Magnoliopsida > Fabales > Fabaceae > Vicia > Vicia faba. The sequence continues at coordinate 733,873,615 of OX451739.1, forward strand.
GAGTTAAATTAGGTTAAAAGTCAATATTTTCATAATAAATTTAAAAAATAATAGAACTAGGGTTTAATATTTAATTCAATTTCAATTAATTTTTCTTTTTTCTTTTAAATCTAAAAAACCCAAAAATACAATTTTTCATTTAATTTTAATTTTAGATAACTTAATTGTTTTAATTCTTTTAAAGGGTTCAACGCCCTCGCATTTGATTATTTTCTTTTTTCGCGCGTTTCATTTATTTCTTTTGTGAATATAATGTACTTGTACCAAAGCCATGTAATAGCTATTAGACCTTTCTTTTCTGCAATTTATTTTAAAATGGGTCTGGATTAATTTGGCGTTGTAGACCCTCGCCCTTTGTAATAGCGTAGGACTTTTATCTTTTCCGCACTTTAAATTCCCGCACTTTTAACTGTTAAACAATAACATGAAAGAATGAATGCCCAAAAATAAAATCGAATCGTTAGATCACCAATGCATGACAAGACAAACAATAAACTTAAAATGACACACAATTCGCACACACCACCCCTAGGGTACGCCTCACTGTTGCCTTTCGAAAGGTGATCATCGAGTAGAGGATATGTTAGTGAGTCCTTGTGTCCATTGATCTAGTTGCCTAAAACAAAGTTGCCTCGGAATAAAAGATCAATGGTATAAGGGTAGCTTCTAAGGTGTCTTCCTATTGCTCCGGTGATCACCACGTCCCTAAAACTCGAATTGACCCGAACACCTCCAACGGTGGTGCTACCTACCTCTCAATGGTGGGATGGCACTACTTTAAAGGACATTTACACAGACGAATTCCTTAGGGTAGGTAGGTTCTCAAGGATACTTGCTCTAATTTCAAACAAATCAAAACATCTTTTCACACCGACACACTTTCAAAAACTTTCAAAACAAACTTTTCAAACACTCTGACGTACGAGTCGAACTGAAACTTTTCAAAGAATACTTTTGAAACCCACATTGAAAAGCAAACAAACAATTTTGAAAACACATTGAGCAAGTATCTAAGAGCCCATGGATAACCATGGATAGAAAGGGTGCTAACACCTTCCCTTTCTATAACCTACCTCCCGAACCGAGAGCAATCTCTTTAAAGGAATTTTTCTGTGCTTTTGTCCTTTCCATTTGGAGAAAATAAAAGACGGTGGCGACTCTTGCTTCCGCGACATTTCGCGAACCAGCTTTAAAACAGTCAGTTCCAGATCCACCGATCACAAAAGGGTTCTTAGCCAGGTTTCTGTTTGAAAAGGCCTATGAATGTTGGAATTCCCTTGACTTACAAGCTTTTGAAAAGGTTGTGGCTCTCCTTGTTTATGGTTTGGTGTTGTTCCCTAACCCAGATCAGCTCATTGATATCAGTGCTGTCCAGATCTTTATGTCCAGGAATCCTATACCTACATTGCTGGGGGACCTCCTTCACTCATGTTACACTCGAACCATGAGAAAAAGAGGTGTCCTAATGTGTTGCACTCCTCTCCTGGGAAAGTGGTTTATTTCGCACCTTCCACAATCAGTCCTGAAGAACGAGCGGGGTTTAAGATGGTCACAACGGTTGATGACTCTTACACATGCAGATATACATTGGTGCCCTAGGTCCAGAGAAGATGTCACTATCATTGATCGTTGCGGGGAGTATCCTAATGTTCCTTTACTGGGAACCAGAGGGGGTATTACTTATAGTCCATGCCTGGCTTGGAGACAATTTGGTTATGCTCGGAGGGATGGTCCTCATGACATGTTGATTCCTGACATAGTTTTTGACTTCGACAACGATACTCAAGGACTTCGCCAGAGATTTATCAGAGCTTGGAGGATGCCTAGTAGGATAGACAGCAAGACACTGGGGCACAGGAACTCCATCCCTTTGGAGCCTTACCTCAAATGGGTACGAGCCCGCTCTCAGAAGTTAGTAATGCCTTATCCTCACATGCTTCCAGTAATCAAAGAACCTGCCTTGGAGGGAGAGGTGTCTCATGTTATTCAGCACCCTGATATGCCCACATCCTGGGAAGAGATGCAGAAGAGTTGGATCCAGCTTAAAGAAGAGAGGAATTCTCTTGAGACTAGTTTGCATGCCAGTGAAAAGAAGGTTTTGGAGCTCACTCGCCTGTTGCACGAGGAAAGGAATCTCAACACTTACATAGCTCCAGAGAAGATGCGCAACATATTTTGGATGTGACTTGATCTTTTTGTATTTTTGCCCATGAGGCTTTGATGTATTAAAACAATGATTTTCTTAATAATAAAGTGTGTTCCTTTTGGTCTACAACAAATTTGAATTTTCGAACTCTTGAATGCATTGCATAAACACATATCATTCATCATGTGCATCATAAATACTCTTCTTTTCAGGTTGTTTACCGTTCTTCGCTGTTTATTTCAGCATCATGAACCCTCCTGAATCATCAACCGATGCGGCTATCAAGGCTCTTCAGGCGCAGAACGTCCAGTTTCAGGCGCAAAACGCCCAATTTCAGGAGCTGATCAAGGGCTTGTCTCAGGGTCAACAAGAGTTAAAGACCATGCTGTTGAAGAAGACTAAGAAGAAGAGGAGGACTGTGCTATTTAACACTGGGCGCAGACTCGGGAACACTTTGGTTGTTGAAGCTGAAAGGACTCCTCCATCTGTGACGGAAGGTAGTCATCATGAAAGGGAGGTCACTACTCCTGTGGGCTCTGATACTGAAACAGACTTCAACGACGACCAGTACCCTCCTGCTGAAGACCGGTACAAACAGCTGGAAGACAGATTAAAGGCTGTGGAAGTCCAACGGGTACCTGGATTGGATTTCGGAGACTTGGGGTTATCTACTGGAGTGGTGATCCCGCACAAGTTCAAAACACCTGCCTTCGTGAAGTATGATGGGGCTTCCTGTCCCAAGATGCACCTCCGTTCTTATGTAAGGAAGATCCAGCCTTACACAGCAGACAAGAACTTGTGGATCCACTTCTTCCAGGAGAGTCTTTCAGGGACTCACCTCGATTGGTTCTATCAGCTAGATGGAATCAGCATTCGTAACTGGGAGGATCTAGCCACTGCTTTTTACAAGCAGTATCAGTATAATGCCGACCTCGCTCCTACGCGTACCCAGCTCCAGGGTATGTCGCTAGGGTCGGGTGAAGGTTTTAAGGAGTACGCTCAGAAATGGAGAGACCTGGCTGGCAGGGTGCAGCCACCATTGACGGATCGGGAGCTGGTAGATATGTTCTTGGGGACCTTATCTGGTCCATTTTTCAATCATCTCATTGGTAATTCCTCTGCTGGGTTTACCGATCTAATCCTGACTGGTGAAAGGATTGAGGCCGGTATAAAATCGGGGAAGATACAGAAAGTTGCCTCCTCCAGTACTGAGAAGAAGCCCTTCAAAAAGGAGGCTAGTGCTGTATACAACTCCCGGAGAACAGAGCGACCTGAGCACCGCCAATCTGTCAGTGCGGTAATGATTGCCAAACCTGCTGCCGCTCCTCGGCCAACTAATCCTCAAAAGTTTGAGAGACCCCGGAGAGAGTTTACTCGATTAAGCATGACCTTATCACAGATCCTGCCACAGTTGCTATCCACCAATTTAGTGACTGTCAAGGAGGCTCCAAAGTTTCCCAATACTGCATCCCCCAAGTTCAATCCAAATGCTCGCTGTGCTTATCACTCTGATAGCCCGGGGCATAACACAGATGACTGTTGGGCCCTAAGAAATAAGGTTCAAGATCTCATTGATGCAAAGGAGATACAGTTTGAGGCGCCCGAGGGGCCAAATGTTGTAAATGCTCCCTTGCCCCAGCATGGAGTGAATGCTGTTGAGGAAAATTTGTATGTAGCTTCGGTGGATGATGTTGCTACTCCGTTGCTGATGGTTAAGAGGAATCTGTTGCTAGCCGGTTTATTTCCGGGATGTAGCGAAAGTTGCCCTCTATGTGTTGCTTCCCCTGTTGGTTGTTCTCTGTTGAAGTCAGGCATCCAAAACCTGATAGATAATAGAGAGATTTTGTTTGAAAAGACTGTTGTTCCTGCTGCTCCTGTTGAAGAAGTGTCAATCGTTACCATCTTCAACAACCATTCCGAGGCTCCTTCAAAGAAGCCTATACAAGTTTTGTCAGTTCACAAGAATGTTCCCATCACCATTACTGTTCCGGGGCCTATACCCTACAAATCTGATAAGGCTGTCCCATGGCACTATGGGGCGGATGTTTATGTTCTGGGTGTGAAACAAGAGTGCAACATTGATACTGGTGTCTCCAACATCACCGGGCCTGCTAAGGTCACTCGTAGTGGAAGACTGTTCTCGCCAGACATTGCTCCTCCAGTAATTCATAGGCCTTTGATCTTCACACCTGCCAGAGTGCCTGTTTCTCCTTCTGACCAAGTATCCACCCCTGCTGCTGAGTCATCTGATACTCGGGGCAAGGGAATTGCTGCTGATGTGCCTGCCAGGACGGAGGCACCAAAGACCATTGTTGAGGCTTCCAAGCAGGAAATGGAAGAAATTCTCAAGATAATAAAGAAAAGTGATTTCAATGTTGTGGAACAGCTGGGGCACACCCCCTCTAAAATCTCCATGTTGTCACTGCTGCTGTGTTCAGAGGCCCATGCAAAGGCTCTGATTGCTTTCTTAAAGACTGCCCATGTACCCCAAGATACGACTGCTGACCAGTTCACCGATTGTGTGGCCAACCTAACTGCTGATAATGGCCTGGGTTTCTCTGATGCCGATCTGACAGCAAAGGGGAAGAACCATAATGATGCCCTGCATGTCTCCATTGAATGCAGGGGCACTACTCTTGCTCATGTGCTGGTTGATACAGGATCCTCATTAAATGTGCTGCCCAAGAAGGCTCTGGATAGGCTGGATTGTGAAGGTCTAGAGCTCAAACCAAGTAGCATTGTTGTCCGGGCCTTTGACGGGTCCAAAAGAATGGTGCATGGTGAAGTGGACATCCCAATCAGGGTTGGGTCACAAGTATTTGATTCAAAATTTTATGTGATGGACATTCATCCGTCCTATTCTTGTTTGCTGGGTCGCCCATGGATCCACAAGGCTGGAGCGGTGACCTCCACATTGCATCAGAAGCTCAAGTACCCGGTCAGGGGGAGGATCGTAACAGTGCAAGGGGAGGAGGAATACATGGTCAGCCACCTCAACTCTTTTAGATACGTGGAAATGGATGGGGAGTTCATTGAAACCCCCTTTCAACATTTTGAGGAGGTACCACCAACCTTGGCGACAGCAGAAGATGAAGAGGTTTCTCCTATGAAGATGGCCTCCTTAAAGGACGCCCGGGCTGTGATCGAAAAAGGTGAATGTGCAAATTGGGGCAAGCTCCCTGATCTTACTCCTAAGACTAACAAGTTTGGGCTGGGTTTCACCACGGAAGCTCAGAAAGCGGTGCGCAAGGCAAGAATTGGAAGACCTCCGTTGCTCATCACTCAGCATGGAGTGAATGCTATTGGAGAGGAAGATGAAGTGGGGGAGTCAGAGTTCGATAGCTGGATCTACCCAACGGCCGACGGTGGATTGACCAATTGGACTGCTAAAGATTTTACTCCCATAACTTTTGTTCCCCAGTAATGAATTTCTTTGTTTTTGATTTGTAATAAACAATAATTTGAGACTATATGGCCCGGTGTCTTACCCGGGGCACCGTGGTTTTATTTATGAGGGCTTTTTGTTTGTCACCATCATATATCATGAATAAAAGCATTGGACGTTTTTCACATTTCAAATTTTGCGCTCCTTTTCTTTCCTTTCTTTACATATTGCAAAACAGCTGTATTTACACACACATTCACTCATACAGGTTTCAATCCACTCTGGATCTCACTGGTAACGACTCTGCTACTGCCAGTTATGACTTCGAAAATCCGATCAACTTAGCCGCCGACGAAGGTGAAGATGATTGCGAAGTGCCTGGTGAACTTGCAAGACTGTTACAACAGGAAGAGAGGGCAATTCAACCCCATGAAGAGCCAGTGGAAATAATAAACTTGGGTACGGAGGAAGACAAGAAAGAGGTGAAGATTGGTGCCAACCTAGAACTCAGCGTGAAGCAATGGTTGACTCAGATGCTGCATGACTATAAGGAAATCTTTGCCTGGTCCTACGAAGATATGCCTGGATTAGATACCGACATTGTGGTCCATCACTTACCAACTAAAGAAGATTTCCCTCCGGTTAAGCAAAAGGTCCGCCGTATGCGTCCAGAGATGTCTGAGAAGATTAAAGCCGAGGTTATGAAGCAGTTTGACGCCGGGTTTCTTGCAGTAACTTCTTACCCTCAGTGGGTTGCTAATGTGGTGCCGGTACCTAAGAAGGACGGCAAGGTCAGGATGTGTGTTGATTACAGGGATCTGAACAGGGCCAGCCCCAAAGATGACTTCCCCTTACCTCACATTGATGTCCTTGTTGATAATACAGCTCAGCATAAAGTGTTCTCTTTCATGGATGGATTTTCAGGCTACAATCAGATCAAGATGGCACCTGAAGACATGGAAAAGACTACCTTTGTTACTCAGTGGGGCACCTTCTGTTACAAGGTCATGCCGTTCGGACTAAAGAATGCTGGGGCAACCTACCAACGGGCCATGGTTACCTTATTTCATGATATGATCCATCACGAGATAGAGGTGTATGTGGACGACATGATCGCTAGGTCCCAGACTGAGGAAGAGCATCTAGATCATCTGCAGAAGTTGTTCGACCGTTTGAAACTGTACAAGCTGAGGTTGAACCCGAACAAGTGCACCTTCGGGGTAAGATCTGGAAAGTTGCTAGGCTTCGTGGTGAGTGACAAGGGAATTCAAGTAGATCCTGCTAAGGTCAAAGCCATTCAAGAGATGCCAGTTCCTAAGACAGAGAAGGAAGTCAGAGGCTTTCTAGGACGTCTGAATTACATTGCTCGGTTCATCTCACACTTAACTGCTACTTGTGAACCAATCTTCAAGCTGCTGAAGAAAGATCAGGTAGTACGTTGGAACGATGAATGTCAGGCTGCTTTTGACAGAATCAAAGAATATCTCCAAGAACCACCCATCCTTATGCCACCAGTTGAAGGGAGACCTTTGATACTTTACCTGACAGTGCTTGATAATGCAATGGGGTGTGTGCTGGGGCAGCATGACGAGTCTGGCCGAAAAGAGCATGCCATTTATTACCTTAGTAAAAAGTTTACCGACTGTGAGACCCGATACTCACTGCTTGAGAAAACTTGCTGCGCTTTGGTATGGGATGCTCGCCGGCTGAGACAGTATATGCTGACTCACACTACCTTGTTAATCTCAAAAATGGATCCTATAAAGTACATATTCGAAAAGCCTGCTCTGTCGGGGAGAATTGCAAGATGGCAGATGATCTTGACGGAATACGACATTCAGTATACGACCCAAAAAGCCATCAAGGGAAGTGTATTGGCAGACCACCTAGCACATCAAGCTGTGGATGACTACCAATCAATGAACTTCGAGTTTCCAGACGAAAGCATTATGATAGTAACTGACTGTGAAATACCCGGACCGGATGAAGGACCTGAACCAGGATCCCGATGGTCTATGCACTTTGACGGAGCCTCCAATGCTTTGGGAAATGGTATCGGCGCCATAATCGTATCTCCACAAGGTACTCATACTCCACTCACCGCCCGGCTGTGTTTCAACTGTACCAACAACATGGCGGAGTATGAAGCGTGTATTATGGGTCTTCAAGCTGCGATTGACCTGAGGATCAAATTTCTAAGTGTCTTCGGAGATTCCGCTCTCGTGATCAATCAGATCAAAGGAGAGTGGGATACGAAACACCCAAACTTGATTCCTTACAGAGAATGTGTGTTGGCCCTGATCCCCCACTTCACAGAAATAACATTTGAGCACTTTCCAAGAGAAGAGAATCAGTTAGCGGACGCGTTAGCTACAATGTCTTCAATGTTCAAGGTTAAATGGGACAACGAGGCTCCCCGGATCATCATCTGGAAACGGGACGAACCGGCATACTGTTGTGATCTCGAAACCGAATTGGTGACTGAGAAGCCTTGGTACCACGAAGTGAAGAGATACCTAGAAGCTCAGGAATACCCTGAAGGAGCGTCTGTCAGTGATAAGAAATTCCTGAGGAGGTTTGCAGCCAAGTTCTTTCTTAGCAATGGCATCTTGTACAAGCGAAACCAGGATTCAACCCTATTGCGTTGTGTAGGTAAGACTGAAGCAGAAAGAATCATGGAAGAGCTACATGAAGGGACCTTTGGTACACACTCCAGTGGGCATACCATGGCGAAGAAGATCCTACGGGCAGGGTATTACTGGTCCACCATGGAAGCTGATTGTTACCAACATTCCAGGACATGCCACAAATGCCAGGTTTATGCAGATAAGGTGCATGTTCCTCCGGTTCCCCTGAATGTTCTGACTGCGCCTTGGCCATTTGCAATGTGGGGCATAGACATGATCGGTGAGATAAAACCTACGGCATCCAATGGACATCGCTTCATCCTAGTGGCAATTGATTATTTCACGAAGTGGGTTGAGGCAGCATCCTATGCTACGGTAACCAAGACTGTTGTGGCACGGTCCATTCGGCACAACCTGATCTGTCGGTACGGCGTCCCTGAGCGGATTATTACAGACAACGGTACCAATCTGAACAACAAGATGATCACCGAGCTTTGCGAACAGTTCAAGATACAGCACCACAATTCTTCTCCTTACAGACCGAAGATGAATGGGGCTGTAGAAGCAGCTAATAAAAACATCAAGAAGATTGTGCAGAAGATGACAGTAACGTATAAAGATTGGCACGAGATGTTACCGTTCGCTCTGCATGGGTATCGTACTTCAGCTAGGACGTCAACTGGGGCAACTCCTTTCTCTCTAGTTTATGGCATGGAGGCAGTCTTGCCGATCGAAGTACAAATTCCTTCTCTCCGGATAATGAAGGATGCAAATCTGAATGAAGATGATTGGATCCAGACACGACTTGATCAACTCAACCTTATTGACGAAAAGAGACTTGCTGCTATCTGCCATGGTCAGACGTATCAGAAACGAATGATCAGGGCATTTAACAAAAAGGTCAGACCACAGGAATATCAAGTCGGGGATCTGGTAATCAAGCGAATCATCCTTCCTCAGAGTGATCCAAGGGGCAAATGGACCCCTACGTACGAAGGGCCATTTGTGGTTAAGCATGTGTTCTCAGGAGGAGCAATGATATTAACCAACATGGATGGTGACGACCTTCCTCACCCCGCCAATGCAGACATAGTTAAAAAATACTACGCATGAAAAAAGACCCGCTAGGCTGACATGTCTAGGCAAAAATTAGGGCTTCCCGTCGAACCAAAAGGGTTCGGGCAAAATGAAGGGATGAAAATGAAAAAATCTGTACACCCGGCAAGTCGAAAACCTGAAAAGGCGGCTTGGGCAAAAATGGGTATCCCGGTGGACTGAAAACCCGAAAAGGCAGTCCAGGCAAAAGTTAGGGATAAAAGCGTAATACTATGTCTCATTGGATCACTTTGCATCCAGAATACGGTATCTACATCAAGACGGCATCGATCAGTCAGCCTCATCTTCAACCAAGGTCACCAAGTGATGAAACGCTCGGAGTTATAAAGGCTATAGCAGAGTTGAAACCCAGTGGATCATTCATATTTCACACAGCTGTTTTAATTTCTTTTGTACAAAACTTGTAATAAACTCTTTTGCTCGGCGACATTCCGCTTACTAGGACGTCAGCCTCTTGTATACAAAACGCCTATTCACAGGCTATTCAAAATCAATACAAATATACTTTTCAGTTAAACGTGCCAAGTGTTTTTCTTTTTCTGTTTTGTTTTGCGAAAGACGTCCAAGGTTCAATTTGTGATATATGCATTGATAATAATTTGCTAGCTCATAAATATTTGCATACGAGACAAAGAACTAATTGCAGGTGACACTAGAAACAGGGGCAATAAAGAGTTGTCTGAGCAGTCTAATTGTTCTATCCTCCAAAGTACCAAAGTAGGTTCAGTTAAAGAACCTAACCAGACATCTTCAATTTCCCAGAGAGTGAGACAGCAAGTCAGTGCATTCTTCCCCAGCATATCAAAACTTCCCCAGGAGAGTCCCATCCAAGTTCCCCAGGAAAGATGGAATTCATCTCCCCAAGCAGTAAGCTTATCCCCAGTAAATTCTGGAAGCTTATCCCCTCGCAGGACACGAACGCGTCGTCCGGCTTAATTTAAAGAGTTATTTCCTTAACAGGATATAACTGGGTTATCCTCAGCCAAAAGCCAAGGGAAGGTCGTCGTCAACGTAGTTCTTTCCTATCCCCAGCGAAGTCAATTTACACTTCCAATACAGCAACGGTATCCCCAACAGAGTTACTATCAACATTCAGCAAAGCATCTCTATCCCCACAGAGTATTGCTTCTCAGCATGATCGCTAGAGTAGCGTTTATCCCCGCAGAATCTTCCATTCGCCAAGTTTATTCCGCAACGAAGTCATCTTCTCCTACCGGTATTCTTGCAATTATCATCCCCAGTGGAAGCAAAAGCTTATTCTTCAACATCAGCCCAGGATACGACTCCCCGGCACCCGTCAAGGATTTACTTTCCTAGACGACAACATACATAAAACATCACATACATCATTATAGCATGCATAACGCACTGCATCATACAAATCTCATCTATGTTGAGAACATCATTGCTTGATCCATATCATGCATTGCATATGACTGACTTTTACCTTTCAGGGAAGATCCAGTTAAGTTCTCAAGCTACATTTCAAGACCTAGACTGGTTCAGTCAAAGGCCTTCTCTGGTTCAGTTAAATCGTCCCAAGATTTTCCTGATGCTTATCCCTTTGAAGACATTTCAAGACCTAGACTGGTTCAGTCAAAGGCCTTCTCTGGTTCAGTTAAATCGTCCCAAGATTTTCCTGATGCTTATCCCTTTGAAGACATTTCAAGACCTAGACTGGTTCAGTCAAAGGCCTTCTCTGGTTCAGTTAAATCGTCCCAAGATTTTCCTGATGCTTATCCCTTTGAAGACATTTCAAGACCTAGATCGGTTCAGTTAAATCGCTCCAAGATTTTCCTGATTCTGTCAAAGGCCTCTCTGGTTCAGTCAGATCAACCTTAAGATCTCCCTGATTCTTATCCCAGTAGAAGACATTTCAAGACCTAGACCGGTTCAGTTAAATCGTCCCAAGATTTTCCTGATTGCTTATCCAGTCAAAGGCCTCTCTGGTTCAGTCAGATCGACCTTAAGATCTCTCTGATTCTTATCCCAGTAGAAGACACCCCAGATTTTTCTCAACGAGCGTTGTTGAAGTTAAAAGTCGCCCAAGGCTCTCTTACCATTCATGCTAAGGAAGTAATCATCCCTGGTTCTTTCATTGCTGTTTGAAGCTCCAGACTCAGCTCCTGTAACCAGTCAGGACACATCTATACCAGGCATCTAAAAAAAATCAGCTCCTGCAACGTGTCAGGTACTCATTTTCTGTTTTGCAGGTATGCAGGTTCTCGCCAAGGAATCTCTTATGCAATCAAACATCCAGATGGCATCTATAAGCCCATTCCCCCATCATTGCTAACATGTGAGCGCAAATTTCCGGGCACTCTAGTGTCCAATCATCTTTTACCCTCGGATTACGAAAGGCATGTCAGCCAATCTGCATCCTCAGGTCTAAGAAGATTGAACAGGGGCAACTGTTATACCCCAAAATTTGCCCTCCCATATTCTTCAAGAAATTGCCAAGCCAAGTCACAAAATTCCCCAAGGGTTGTGCAGTGCAACAGTCTCCCATACAGTCAAAATTAGGGTTTTGAGTTTGATCAAGAAAAGGAAGTTTTCAAAGGCTCAATCAAGTCTTATATGCTTACAAACATGGTCAAGCATCCTCATATCAAGTTTCAAGGCATTCAGCTCAAGATTGCACAGTCAAAACCCTAGATTGCCCTACAGTCAACTGTAGGGGCAAAATGGTCATTTGACAGTCAAAAGTTCAAATTTTTGGTCAACATATCATTTTGAAGCCACAAACATCATTTGATCAATGCTTGATCATGATTCTCAAAGTTTGGCTCAGAAATCATCAAAGATGCAAAAGTTGCTATATTTGGACAGCTGAAAAAGTCAACTGAAATTGACCAGGGCATAACTTTCACATGGATTATCAGAAAAATTCCATCCAAAGCTCATTTTGAAGAGAAAGACATTTCCTACAACTCATCTTCATACTTCAAGTCCAAGAAATGCTCTCACAAAAAGTTATCAATTTCAACATTACAGGTCATTTTCAAAAGTCAACAAAAAGGGACTTTAAGTCAAAGACCATAACTTGAGATTGGTAAATCAAAATGACATAGGACCAAAGGCATTGGTTAAAGGACTCAAAGACCTTTCCAAAATGTCCAAGAACATGTGAAAAGCTTAAAAATTGAGCAAGTTATGCCTTGTAGAAGTTGGGAAAATTTTGTGAAATGGCAAAAGTCAACTATCTTTGAAAATCCAATTTTGACAAAAGGGCCCCATTTTTCTCACTTTGTTCATCCTTGTCATGCTACACACGTGTTCCATGGTTGATTTCAAGACCAAATATTGATTTTTTATTTTATTTAATTTTTGATGATTTAATTCATTTTAATTCTTTGAAAATTCAAATAAAATTTAAAAATCAATGAAATAGTGTCAAATGAACTTGGACAATTCCTATGTATCATGAACCAACTCAAAAATCAGGCTAAGGTTCATTTGCACACTAGGTCTAGGTTTTGGCTAGAAAATAGGAAAAATGGTTAATGGAAGAAACCCTAAGGCCAATTCTTTCTCAAGCATGGATTAAGGTCAAAAAACTAGCCAATTCCATTCCATGAGATGCATTGAGTCAAACCCTAACCATAGTGCAGCAAAAGGCTCGCTCAAAGGTGATTTGGCAATTTGAAAAATGAACCATAAAATGCAAATCTGATTTCAAAGCTAGGGATCTTTTCAAGCCTTAATTTTTGTACCAATAGCTTCCTGAGATAATTCTGAACGATTTTCAATTCATAACCTCAATCAAAGCTCCTTGAACTGGTGTCTGCAAGTGAAACTGTACAGAAAAATTTTGAATTCGTGTTCTTGATTCTACGCATCCTTTTGCATTTTTAATTACATATTCATGTTCCTCACAAGATTTCCAAGCTGTTCATGGTATTTAATTGCATTTTCATAAGCCATACACGATTTTACCATTTTTATGTTCTAGGGTTTCCAGCTTCTTAAATTGGGGCTTTTGTAAATAAGAAAAATCAGAACTTCAGAGCAACACCATCACACTCCATGCATCTGGACGAAGAAGAAGACATACTCGCGCCTAATTTATATTAGGAAACAAGCTATTCGCTATTTTTTTGTAGCTTACCTAATGCAACGCTTCAAAACCGTTGCTGTTGTATTTTATGTTTCAGGACACGCGAGGAAGAAGAAGACGTGTCAGCTGGTGATTGATTCGTTCAAATTCGCGCGCGTTTGACCACTATGCATTGATTATTCTTTTTATTATTTATTAACTATTATATGTTAATTGAAATACAACTGGCTCAGTGGTAACGTGTTAGGTGCATGACATCAAAGACCTGGGTTCAAGTCCCAGGTCTTGCAAAATTTAATGTTATTTTTCATTTCCAATTCATATGCAGCGCTCACACTGATGCTCACCATACTCCATCAGAATTCAACCTCCACGTGTCCCAGGGCCTCAGATCCATGGCCAAGATGAAGAGTGCACCATACATCAAGTCAGCAGGCGCACACTTGAATGGAAAAAGTCAACAAATTGCCAGCAAATGGGCCAGGCTTTTCAGGCTTGCACCTCCAAATTTGGGACCACACCCTCCTGGTTCTATCTTTTTTTTCTTTTTTTTAATTTTCTTTATATTCTATTATTTTTAAATTTACTTGTGTTTTACTTTCTGATTTAATTAATTCTTACAAAAATATAAAAAAACATTAAAAATACAGAAAGGACAAAAAAAATATAATTAATTTTGATTCTTTTTTTAAATAAATTAAAATGTAACTCATTTAGTTTAATTAGGTTTTAATGTTAATTTTAATTCTTTTTTCATAATAAAAATCCAAAAAAAATGTAGAATTAGGTTAATTATTAATTTTTTATATCCTTTTTAATTTTTTCCTTTTTTTTCCTCACAATATTATTATTTATTATTTATTTTCTATAAATCAAAAATTGTACATAAATTAGTTTAGAATTTAATTAGGTTAGAAATTAAATCTTTTTTCATAATAAACTTAAAAAAAAAAATATTAGAACTAGGGTTTAACACTTTAATTTTAATTAGTTTTTCTTTTTTTTCTTTTAAATCTAAAAAACCCAAAAATGCCATTTTTTCATTTAATTTTAATTTTAGATTCCTTGATTAATTTTAATTATCTGTTAAAGGGTCCAACGCCCTACTTTTGTTTAGTCTTTATTTCGCGCATTTATTTTACATTGTTTAAATAATTCTGTATATGCCCCAAAGCCATGTAATTTAAAATTCTCGCACTTTTATTTATTCGCTTTATTTATTTTCAGTCAAATCGGGTTCGGTTTTTTTGGCGATGTGGACCCGCGCCGGTTGTAATAGTTTAGATTTATTTTCTCGCAAATATAACTGTTAATAAATATGCATGAAAGAATGAATGCCCGAAAATAAAATTGAGTCGTTAGATCACCAATGCATGACAAGACAAACAATGAACTGAAAATGACACACAATTCGCACACACCACCCCTAGGGTACGCCTCACTGTTGCCTTTCGAAAGGTGGTCGTCGAGTAGAAGACGTCTTAGTAAGTCCTCATGATCCGGGAACCTGGCATGAGGGTAGCTTCTAAGGTGACTTCCCATTGCTCCGGTGATCACCATGTCCCTAAAACTCGAATTGACCCGAACACCTCCAACGGTGGTGCTACCTACCTCTCAATGGTGGGATGGCACTACTTTAAAGGACATTTACACAGACGAATTCCTTAGGGTAGGTAGGTTCTCAAGGATACTTGCTCTAATTACAAACAAATCAAAACATCTTTTCACACCGACACACTTTCAAAAACTTTCAAAACAAACTTTTCAAACACTCTGACGTATGAGTTAAACTGAAACTTTTCAAAGAATATTTTTGAAACCCACATTGAAAAGCAAGCAAACAATTTTGAAAACACATTGAGCAAGTACCTAAGAGCCCATGGATAACCATGGATAGAAAGGGTGCTAACACCTTCCCTTTCTATAACCTACCTCCCGAACCGAGAGCGATCTCTTTAAAGGAATTTTTCTGTGCTTTTGTCCTTTCCAATTGGAGAAAATAAAAGACGGTGGCGACTCTTGCTTCCGCGACATTTCGCGAACCAGCGTTAAACAGTCAGTTCCAGATCCACCGATCACAAATCCACTATCCTTGATCAAGTGAAAGAGAAAGTTGTATGTGCATGGACGAATCGTGTTAGACATTTGAGGAACACAACAACTAATAAAATGGAATCTGCACATGCAGCTTTGAAGAAGTGGTTGGATGATAGTAAGGGAGACCTTTGTAAATATTGGGACATGTAATACGGTGGGAGAACTGACCTTTTTTAGCGTTTTATTGCAAATGTTGCGGATAGCAAGAGTCGTCACCAACTTTTCTTTTATCCAATATAAGGAAAGGCTGAAAAGAACAGGAAAGACCTTGATAGATTTTGAGTTTGGAGGGCAAGTTATGAAAAGGGAAGGTGTTAACACCCTTTTCATCCATAGTTATTATGATGCGGTGGGAGAACTGACTTGAGGGTTTTGCGTTTTATCGCAAATGTTGCGGTTAGCAAGAGTCGCCACCGACTTTTCTTTTATCCAAAAAGGAAAGGTGAAAAATCACAAGAAAGACCTTTGAGATTGTTTCTTGAGTTCGTAGGGGTAGATTATGAAAAGGGAAGGTATTAGCACCCTTTTCATCCATGGTTTTCCATGGGCTCTTAGTTACTCGCTAGATCACTTGCTTTTGTTTGAATGTGCTTTGTGGTGTGGTTTTTGAAAGTATTTTGAAAATGTAATTTTGTAATGATCCTCGTCTCTATAAGGACGCATACAAAGTGTTGTTTTGAAAATAGTTCAAAGATGTGTTTTTGAAAGTGATTTTGAAAAGGTGTATTCTTTATAATGGTTATCATCTCTATAAGAACGCATAAAAAGTGTTTGTCTTTTGAAAATGTTTCAAAGTGAGAGTGTCGGTGTATAAAATGTTTTTGTTGTGAGCAAGCAAGTGACTGGGAGTGAACCTACCTACTCAAAAGGTCTTAGATGTGTTTTTCCTCCTCCTTTAGATGTTGTTGTCTCACCATTGATTTGGTAAGAAGCCCCATCGTTGGATGTGAAGGGGCGAGCGTTAGGTCATCTTATGACCATGATAGCAATGTCGTGAGATGACTTAGCACTTTTTCTTTAGGGACTAAGATCATTTTGAAAGGCAACTTTTGATAGCGTCATTTGAGGGACTATGATCTTATATTTTTGTTTGTGCTAAGACATCCCACATGCATAACATGGCCACTTTTAGGCAACAAGTGAAGTTAACCTTAATGGTGCATGTGTGAATAGTGTGTTTGATTTGCATGCATTTAATCTTTGGTTAAGGTTATCTACTTGTTGATTTTATCTCTTGCTATACACGCCTAATTACTATACAATATAAGGAAAACCGTAAATTGCGAGAAATAAAATCCTATGCTATTATAATATTTAGGGGATGGGGGTACATATGTACGAATGGGGATTGCAAGTAAAAATAAGCCCTAAGTTATTATTACAACCATATTGAAATGTATAAGAATGTACAAGGAAACACTACGCCAAAAAAGACCTTTAAAAGCGCTTTTTTTGGGCTTTAAAAGCGCTTAAAAGCGCTTTAAAAGCTTGCGCTGGCGTAGGTAACAAAAGCGCTTCTAAAAGCGCTCTGGTAGACCCCCCCTTTAAGAGCGCTTCCTGGAAAAAGCGCTGTGGTAGGACCCCCTATAAGAGCGCTTTCCTGGAAAAAGCGCTCTGGTAGACCCCCCTTTAAGAGCGCTTTTTAAAAGCGCTGCCAAAGACCAGTAAAAAAGCAAAAAAAATTAAAAAAAAACGTAGCCTACAAAAGCGCTTTTGTAAAAGCGCTCTGGTAGGCCCCCCTATAAGAGCGCTTTTTCCAGAAAAAGCGCTCTTATAGGGGGTCCTACCAGAGCGCTTTTACAAAAGCGCTTTTGTAGGCTACGTTTTTTTTTAATTTTTTTTGCCTTTTTACTGGTCTTTGGCAGCGCTTTTACTAAGAAGCGCTTTAGTAGGTGGACCTTTAAGAGCGCTTTTTAAAAGCGCTGTCGTTTCTAAATGAGGTATTTTTATGTGCAGCCTATAATTTAATCCTCCCAGTCGACCTGTAATGTTTTCGACCTGTAATATTTTCGACCTGTAATATATTTTTGACCTGTAATATATTTTCGACGCTATTATTTCAGCCATCAGTAAGACAATATATGTACTAATATAATACCATTATAATATCCAAAATTATATATATACATCATTACATCAATAATATTATAGTTCAAATCGACACAAATCCTACATGAAAAATTGCCTAATATAATATTGACACAAATCTTCTTTAATTTCTTCCAACTTAAGCTTCGGGTACGCAGCAGCACGGAATTCGTCAAGGTACTACAAAACAAAAACATAATATAAATGATATATTTAGTTAAATGTAATAAGTTATATGAAATTATCTTAAGTTATAAATTCATACCGTGAGCGGAATCTCTAATTGATTCGCCTGAAGGATTTCTTTCATGAACCTCAAAACAAAGTATCCGCAATCATGACTGTTTCGCTGTTGCGGACACTACATAATAAAACAAATAAGATTCTATAGTTGTCTTGTTTTACCAAGTAGCATAAATATTATAAGCAAAATTGTGAAAAGTAATGTACCTGCACTTGGATCCAAGTGATGTTGTTCGATTTAGTTCGGGATACCTGTGCGTCCCGTTGACTACGGAACACTTGTATTGATCTAATTATTAAATATATAAAAGCATATGTTTAAATCAATCCCACAAATAAGAAAATATATAAATATACACGAATATATATTTAGAACGATCCCACTTACAAATCAACGATTTCCTTCATAGCCGGATAATTGGTCCATTCACCATTTACCGAATTCAGATAATACACGACTTCTCTTATCGGGTTGATAGCAAGCAGCAACCAGTGTGCTCTATAAATTAAAACAATAGGTTATATGAAAATTTTGCTATACACAAAAGAAACAGAGATTAGATGAACCAAGAATGAGAAACTAACCCTACTGGTCGGGTATTATACGCCCAAAGATGCAGACTTTCTGTATTGCCGGTGGACATGAATCTATCTACTAAGCGCTGTCTAACTGATTCCGGTTCCGAAGCAATTGTCATTCCGCTGCAATGGGCGGAAGACACGAAACGGAATCTGTCAGACAATGCAGTCCCGCGCAACACTCTGTCATACAACAACCTTAAATAAAAACATAATAAACATTAGATTATTTTCATTGAAATATGTAAATAAATTATATTGTGGGACTAATTAAATAATATATCGGATGAGTGAATATTACCGGATGTATGAGTGCATATTACTGACGCCTAGTTGATCATGGGTAAAAATCTCTTCCAAGTCATCAAATGTAATATGTGACTGGAATTCAATACCGAAGACACTTTCATCCATGTTGATTTCACGTAAACCACCATCCTTCAAATCGGACATATCAACCATGGTTGCGAGTGTCGAACGGTATCGAGGCACAAAAGCACCGCCTTTTTTTGCCGCTTGCTTCGGAGGACCAGTGGGTGGTAAGCTACGAACCTGCTGCGTCACTTGTTGTGACTCCCGAGCGGATGCCTAAAAATCATATAAGTTAGGTAAAATATAAAATCATGCAGATTTAGATTCAGACTATATATTAACACTTTAAATGTACCTCTTTTAGTGATGCAACAGACTCCTCCTCCTGTAAAATCCCTTTACCCTTAATTGCGGGTTTTATAGG
This sequence comes from Vicia faba, assembly GCA_948472305.1. Taxonomy (NCBI): domain Eukaryota; kingdom Viridiplantae; phylum Streptophyta; class Magnoliopsida; order Fabales; family Fabaceae; genus Vicia; species Vicia faba. The sequence goes on from OX451739.1 coordinate 733,892,689, forward strand.
AGCAGTCTAAAATTAAAATGTAAAAAATAATTAATAAACGGTTTAGAATTGACATTCGAAAACTAAATGATTCATAATCGTTTTCAGTATACCTCATCACTAATGGTAATGAGCTCCGAGGGCCATGCAACAAATGATCCTATTGCATCTCGCAGCAATGTCGTCTCTGAGACCATGTCGGGTACCGGTAGAATCGCATCACGATCTAATACAACATCCACCGATACTTTCAGGTGTCCATCAGGGAGGGGTCTGTGGTGAAGTAAATCTCCCGAAGTGTTGTGCACTTTTCCCTTGCCAACTAGTCGATAATTCGGTGACGATAAGTATAGTTGGCAAGATGAAATGCCCTAAACAAATAGAAAATATAAAGTCATTATCATTAATAAAATAGAACAGTTTGTAAGGAAAAAAACTTATAATTACCTCGGGAAATTTCTTTTCATAGTTGATACTAGCCTTATCACTAGTATCTCTCACCGATGAAGTGTTGCATTTTTCTCTCATATACATATCTTTATCTCTTTGCAATTCAGAGACCTGTGCTTGCAATTCCTGCAACTTTTGCAACACTTCTTCATTGGTAAGATTTGATCTTCTCCTAGAACTCTTATAAAAAGAGGTTGGAGTCACACCATGACCCTTACCCCTCACCCGACCGGGATACTCGGGAGCATCTAGTACTCTACTAAGTACGCTCTCCTCACCGGTGGATGCCGATTGCGACAAGGTCTCCTGTAATTCATTTACATTTAAATAATTATTAGTGGAGATAAAAAATCATTTATATATTAAAAAACATTTGATTTAATTAAAGACACAGTATTATACTTACACATTCAGTATAAACTCTCTGAACATCGGGATCGACAGCTTGATTTTTGCCCACACGAGCTTCCTTCCACAACACATGTACAGGAAGTGAAGCTTCCTCACTTTTAGTCTCCTCTAACTATGCATTGACACAAACGATAAAATCGTCAATTAAAACATGCACATGTAGACAATTAATTAAAACGCATTTCTATTTACTTACAATTTTATCCTCTAAGCGTGCATATCCCAAACGCCCTTTCTTGTATGGATACGCGGGTTTGGATGCTCTCTTACTATTCGTGGCACTCTTTTTCTGAAATGCTTCATCTCTTTGCTTTAAAAACTCAGCCCAATCTGCTTCATCAATGAATGTCGCATACTTTGTTGGCCGTCCCGGTGCCTCTTCAAGAAATTTTCCATCTTTATCCTTAAGATAGGTGTTTGTCAAAAAACTTTTCCACCCTCTATATCTTTTGCCGGCCAAACTAAGTATGTAGCTTTTACGTTCATCTGGTATCTCAAAAGTCCTCTGCAAAAATAACAACAATTAACCATATATGATATATACCTGAAGTGTTAGTATAAGTAATTTAAACAATTTATCGTCAAGATAATAACAACAATTAACCATATATGATATATACCTGAAGCTCTTCCCAAATCGCTTGTTTTTTCTCCTCCAATTCTGAATTTTTCGTTTTCGATTTCCAGGTAGGTACGGAGACCGGAATATGCATACGGACAAGTGTACCAATATAACTTGTCAACTTTGCAGAATTAGGACCAATTGGTTGTTTATCAGAATTCCATTCCAATCGGTATACTAATCCTTGGTCTCTATGTCGAATGATTCCCTTCATAATAGTGATGCCTCGTGCCACCTCTTTTGCTTCAGTATCAGGTGGAGCATTTGTATCTGAAGCAACTCTTTCTTGTGAGTTTTCTTGTGCGTTTTCAGGTGGGTTTTGAGGTGGAGCATCTCTATCTGGAGCCATTGAACCTGTATCAAACAAACTAAAGCACATTAGTACACTATTAACACTAACTTTATATGAGAAACATTTCAAAAAATTACATAAAAATAATAAAGATGTCCTCAAAACTCAACCCCCTTTTACTAAAAATAATAAAGTATTTAACAACAAAAGAAACTAAACCCATAGATAATAAATAAGCAGTCCAGTAATATTTTTCTTGCTTTGAAGAGATACCTAAAACATAAAAAAAATGTTAGAAAAAACATCTTAATATTAAAATAAAAACAAAACACTGTTGGAGGATATACTAAAAACAAAAATGAAAACTTTAAAACAAAATAAAAAGATAATACCTTTAATTCGAATTACCCCTTAACTCTTGAACAACTAGATAATATGTAGATGGTATATTAACCAGTAAGACAAAAATGAAGGAAAATGAAGGAGACAAAAATGACAAAAATAATATTAGATGATACTCATATTAAGATTGAAATAGAGAGAACATGTATATATTTGAACTAGTACACCTTTAAACTAACATTACAGTACCAACAATCAAGATTGAAATAGAGAGAACATGTATATATTTGAACATGTACAACAATCAAGTTTCATCATTGCAACAAGTCATCATAGCATACAAAAATGCTTCAAATTTTGAACCTGTATCAAACAAACTAAAACATTGACACTATTAACACTAACTTTATCACTAACGTCTCTTTCTTTTCTTGGTAGGATTGTGTACTACGCGTCTCTTAACAATGCGGACGGTTGGATTGATCCAAATACCCTCATTATGATCATTTCTAATACAAGATTCATTCTCATTTTGATCGTTTCTTGTACAAGATTCAATGCCAACACCAATATCACCTTGATCTTCAATTTTTTCATCAACTATTTTGTTAGATAAAAGCACTATAGACCATTTCGTACTTGTCGGATCATTGACATAGAACACTTGTTTAGCTTGAGAGGCTAGAATGAAAGGCTCATCTTTGTACCCTACCCTATTGAGATCCACTTGCAAAAATCCTGACTTATCCATTCGTACGCCACTATTATTTTCAACCCACTTGCAACCAAATACAGGAATCTGAAACTTCGCGTAATCAAACACCAAAATGCGCTCGATAACCCCAAAATATGACAAATTTGCAAATTTCGGATTTAAGTCATTCGCACTTGATATGTGCATAGCTTCAGCTACCAAGGTAACACCACTATTTTGCATAGTACTTTTATCATCCTGTTCTTTGGTATAAAATGTGTATCCATTAATTGCGTATGCGCTATAAGAAAGCACAATTACAGATGGACCATAGGCTAAACATCTCAACCTTTCTGTTACTGAAGCAGGATCTGAACGATACTTTGAATAAATATGATCTCTAAACCACGGTATGAAACTTCGATTGTGCTCTCGTACTATCCAGTTCTCATTTCTATTTGGATTTAAATCTCGGAGAACAACTTTGTGCATTTCAACAAACGGCTCAACCTCAATCTCATTGTGCAGAACATACAAGTGCACTTGATCCCGTTCGACCATTGATACTGTCACAACTTTATTTCCAATTAGCCTTTTTCCTTCTTTTTTTTCGACAATATGAGATTTGGGGAGTCCAATTGATTGAACATTTGACAGATATTCAGTACAAAACTCAACCGCTTCTTCAGCAACGTATCGCTCGGCAATACAACCCTCTGGTCGACTTCTGTTTTTCACGTACCCTTTTAATATTTTCATATAACGTTCAGCAGGGTACATCCATCTCATATAAGCTGGTCCGCACAGTTGTGTCTCTTTCACAAGATGAACGACTAGATGAACCATTATGTCAAAAAACGAGGGAGGAAAATACATTTCAAGATCACATAAAGTAACAACTATCTCATTTTGCAATGTTGGTAAGATCGCGGGATCGACCACCTTACTGCAAATAGACCTGAAGAAGAAACACAGCTTAGTTATTGCGCTTCTTACTTTTTCTGGCAGAATAGAACGTATACCTATTGGTAAAAAATGTTCCATTATAACATGGCAATCATGCGTCTTCAAACTCTTTAACTTGAGGTCTTTCATGGACACAAGTCTTCTAATATCTGAAGAGTAGCCTTCTGGAACTTTTACTTCACTGAGGAACTTACACAATGTTTTCTTCTCCTTTCTAGATAGAGTGTAAACAGCAGGTGGCAGATATGTTCGTCTTCCTTTCGTCACGGGCCCCAATTCAGTTCTCATCCCCATGTTTACCATGTCATTCCTTATGTTAACGCCATCCTTAGACTTTCCTTGTATATTGAGTAGCGTACCTATAACGCTGTCAAATACATTTTTTTCAATATGCATAACATCCAGGAAATGTCTTACGTACAACGACTTCCAATATGGAAGTTCAAAGAAAATTGACTTCTTCTTCCACCCACCCTTGACAATTGAATGTGCAAAAGGCTTGCCAAACTGAGTGCTCACATCTTTCACCTTTTCAAAAATTTGATCACCTGACAAAAAAGGCGGGGCTGTACGATGTTCGGCCTCTCCATTGAATGCTTTTCTCCACCCACGGTAGTGATGATTAGAATTTAAGAATCTACGATGGCCGAGAAAGACATTCTTCTGACAAAGCGCCAATCGTGTCGTATCGGTTTCATCTTCACAAACAGGACACGCCTTTTGACCCTTGTTGCTGTACCCGGATAGATTTCCGTATGCTGGAAAATCATTAATTGTTCCAAACAACATCGCCCTCAAGTTGAAACTTTCTTTCCTATACCCATCGTAAACCTCCACACCTCTCTCCCACAAAAACTTTAAATCTTCGATTAAGGGTGCCAAGTATACGTCTATGTCATTCCCTGGTTGTTTAGGCCCAGAAATTAGCATAGATAACATCATGTACTTACGCTTCATACATAGCCACGGAGGTAAGTTATAAATCATAAGAATCACAGGCCATGTGCTATGCGAGATACTTTGAATACCATGCGGGTTCATTCCATCAGTAGACAATGACAACCGAAGGTTTCTTGCTTCTTTTCCAAATTCAGGATATTCAGTATCAACTTTACTCCATTGTGGTGAGTCTGCCGGATGTCGCAACTTTCCATCAATAATTCTTTCATCTGCATGCCAAGTCAAGTGTCTTGAATCGGTCTCACTACGATACATGCGTCTAAATCTCGGAATTATAGGAAAATACCATAAGACTTTAGCAGGAGACAACTTTTTCTTATATCGAGGGGCACCACATTTAGGACACTCATTCAACGCTGCATACTCGTTTCGAAACAAAACGCAATCGTTTGGACATGCATGTATCTTATCATAGCTCATTCCAATAGAAGACAACATCTTTTTGGCTTCATACGTTCGATTGGGAAGAACATTATCCTCTGGTAGCATATCTTTCATAAGGGCTAATAACTCTGTGAAACTTTTATCCGACCATCCATTGTCCGCCTTTAAGTTGTACAACTTTAACACCGCAGACAATCTTGTGAATTTTGAACAACCAACATACAACGGTTTCTCTGCATCGCTTACCAACCTCTCAAACATTTTGGGACAATCCGCAAGATCTTCTTCAAGCGCTTCTGCAATCTCTTCGACTCGATCACAATCGTATGTGTCTGTGCAATCGTCGTTTGAAGCATACTTCCTATTACAACTCGACTCAGCATTCCCGGTACTTTTCTCACCATGCATTGTCCAACATGTATAACTTCTATCAATTCCAAACCGTAGTAAATGAGATCCCAACTGATTCCCGTCAACCTTACCCCCGGCATAACAGCAACCCAAGCAAGGACACGGCATTCGAAGCGGGTCTTTGGAGTGCGCAACCGCAAACTCAACAAATTCCCATACCCCTTTCTCGTACTCTTTCGACAATCGGTTTGAATTCATCCATGTCTTATCCATGTCTTAATTAAGCTAAACAAAAACGGTCAAACTTTCACTCTTCACAAGTAACCCCTATGGCGAATTCAATTCACAAAGTTAGTAAGTACCTCACTTAACGATAAACGAAATTAAAGAGTTACTGAGAGGAAATTAATTTTAATAAATAACTAATAAAATAAAATAAAATAAATATATAAAATTACTAAAAAAAAACCTTAATTTTAACTCCAAAATAATTTAATAGACTTCACAACTTTAATATATAAGATATATATGATTCACTCTAACCTAACTTTCACTTCAAATTTAGTATTTATTTCACCTATTTGTCATCATAATCTAACAACATGTTTCACACTAACCTAACTTTCACTTCAAATTTATAGAGTATTTCTTTCACCTATTTGTCATCATCTTAATTATTTAAATTCTATTAAGAACATGATACATAAAGGCCGAACATATGCTAACACTTGAATCAAAAAATTATGTTGCTTAAGAATCAGGACTAAAGATAATTTATAAACATCGACATTCTTCAACCAATGAGACGAGTTTCACACAAAGAACAAAACTATTAAAACTCACACAAAGTTCAAAACAGACTTCATAAACACAATAATATAAACCTTAGATTAGAACAATAAGCTTATTTAAGGAACTTTAAATATATAAACCTTAGTCTACATTGTTTGTTATGGGTGGGAAATAACAGTTTCATTACTACAGCAAATACATTCCCTCCCCATTCTTGATGTTGTTTTGGAAGGCATGTCCATGACTTTCATAACTGGAATTCCTAAATTGCACAGATTCAAGGCCATCCTATTACTTCCACTACTAATAGGGGTTAAGTTCTCTTCATCTATTTCTTTCCTATTGAAAAAAGAATCATTTTTTCTACTCTTCATTATCACTTTTGTGATGCATAATCAATTAAATAAATTAACACAACACAACAAAATCTCAAAATTATCTAAGTTCCAATCTTACACATATTAGTAAGTACCAATTCTCTAAATTCCAATTCCACTACATTATAGCGCATTAAAAATATAACCACCTCTAATATAAACAAATTCCTTCTACTCCTAACAAATTAAAAAATAAACACTACCATTTTTCTATTAATGTCTTATGTAACTAATAATTAAAGTTTACAAAATTTCAACTTCTAAGGCACCAAACTAAAAAAAATTATCACATTATCACAATACAAACACAATACTTCAAACCAGAACATCAACTTAATAAAACAAACCAAAAACACATTATCACATTATCACAATATTATACTTCAAACTAAAACACCAACCTACAACAACACAAGATTACTTCAAGATTAATTTTTAAAAACAATGTTAAATCTTACTTAAGATTTAAGAGGAAGGAAGCAAGTTAGATGAAGAAGATGGACTTCTAAAAACCAGTTCGTGAAGGCCTCTGGAGGATTGAGATTACTTGAATGAGAGAGATTACTTAAGCAATTGAACGAGAGAAAGAAATTGTTCTCCTGGAATGCGAAAATATCAATTGGTTAGGGTAAACAAGAACAATGACATTAGTTTCTTTGACATTATTTTGAAGAAACTGTTGAATGAAGAGTATAAAAATACACAAGTTTCCTTGACATCCATCACAAATGACTTACTTAGTGAAGCATCAAAAGATAGTCATACCTTAAATCTTGAGCGCTTTAGCTTGTTTGTTGTTGAAAACAATTGAAATGGATAGTGAAGAACACTGTAAAGATCATTTTCATTACTAGAAATTAGTAAACATGATTGTGCACATTGAGGTGAATAGCATAGAACAAACACAACAGTAGTTAGTAATCACGATTCTATGTCAATAGATTAGCACAATATCAAGAATTAGTTCTTATGTCAAGAATTAGCAATTCAATTCTATGAGGAATTTCTACGTACACCTAATGTGCAAATGTTATGTCTACAAATCTATGTTAAAATCTACATCACAAATTCACATAAACATTATCACAAACACATAATATGCATGCAGAAATTACTCAAGTATTCAACAAAACTATGAAAATCAAGTAATGTTACCTAAGATAATTTGTAGAAAATTGGAAGTTGGATGTTGTTGATGATGATAACAGGGAACCACGTTTGGACTTGACAAAGAGCTTTGAAGTAGGAGCGACGGAGATGGCTGAGGAAGTGACGGCAAGTGACGGTGACGGCAAGTGACGGAGCTTTGAACAAATGGAAATAGAAGAAGAATGGCGGCAGCAGTGAAGTAACGGTCGCGGAGATGAGGCAGGAGTGAAGGTTATGGAAGTTCGTAACAGTAGATGTAGGTTATGGAAGGTCTGGACTTTGGAATGAAGGTTGATGTGAGAAGACGGATGGGGTTTGTATAATTTTGTTTTTAAAAATTTTAATTTTAAAAAGGCTATGAAAGCGCTTTTGAAAAGCGCCTTAGTAGATGTAGCTATACCAGCGCTTTTAAGGGTAAAGCGCTCTTGTACCCCACCCCCTACCAGAGCGCTTTTGAAAAGCGCTCTCATACCCCCTTACCAAAGCGCTCTCATACCCCCTTACCAAAGCGCTTTTCAAAAGCGCTCTCATACCCCCCCTTACCAAAGCGCTTTTCAAAAGCGCTCTCATACCCCCCCTTACCAGAGCGCTTTTTAAAAGCGCTTTCATACCCCCCCCACTATAAGAGCGCTTTTTTAGCGTGTTTTTTAATTTTGTCTTTAGCGAAGCCTATGCCAGCGCTTTTCCTAAAAGCGCTTTCGTAGGGGTGCTGCTAAAAGCCAAATTTGGTATAGTGAAATGGGAAATGAACTTGTTTTGTTTTAAGAAAATGTTTTTTGTCTTAAGTTAATAAATTAAAAGGAAAATATTTTTATATATTTTTTATATTAATATTAAAAAATGATGAAAAGGAAAATAAATGCAAGATAGAAACAGTGTGTTGCTGTAAGCAAAACAGCTAGGATCAGAAGTTTTGAAGCCAAGAGCGTTGTGACTCAGCAGGAGAAGTCCGTGGGATCAGAAGTTTTGGACTGGTAAACTCTGAGGTCCTGCAAGAAACGTTAGATGACAAACACAGAGGTTCTGGGTGGTATGCAGCCAGCGAACCAAAAGTCAGAAGTTTTGTATTACACTAAAACAATGAGCAAACGTCAGCAGTTCAGCGCATTGTAAGCATGTGAAAGTCATAAACTCTGAGTGTTTGAAAGTAACTAATAGAAACATCAGAGGTTCAGTATATTTGACATGTGAGGAGAACTCAAAAGTTCTATATTGTGCTGAGCTAGTGGGTGAACATCAGAAGTTCAGTGTGTGTTAACAGTGAGAAAAATCATGGAAGTTTTGTGTATTAAAACAGTGAAGAAAATCCTAGAAGTTTTGGGTGTTAAAATGATGAGTGAAAAACAGAAGTTCCATGTTACATTTCAACTCTTAATCAACATATCAACAATTTATTCAGTTCAGCGAATCAGAATAATCATAGCACAATAAGTCACAGAAGTTCCAATCCTAAGTCTGAGCCTAGCATTATTCTAGAAGTTCTGATCCATAGTTTTTCTATTCATACAATGATATGTACAACATTAATATTATGATATTTACATGTTAATGATGCTCATAAGGAAAAACAAGCAAAGTCAGAAAGACTTACCTGGAACCTGGAGCGTGCTTGGATCTTTGAGTGGCTGCCTTTGGATGTTCTGAGTCAGCAAGGGTGATGGAACAGTGGTTGTATTCTTTTGTCCAAAGGGAAGAACAAAGGTTTGTTTTTATGAATGAGAGGTCTGGGTTTTTATAAAGGTTTCACAAATTCCTTTTCTCTCTCTTTGGCCAGTTTCTTTCTTTTCAAAATCCAGCCCCTTGAACGTGTTATGGAGCCAAGTATTTATAGATGAAATTGTTGTGATTTGGGGGGAAAACAAATGGGACTCGAACCTGTTTTGGCATCCTGTTCTTTTTCATCACAGTTTTTGTATGCTAGTTTGGTGTAATCATGGGATGCAGGCATAGGCTGAGCCAGCTGTTGGTCATAGGTCTGCAGCAAGTTGTAGAAGCAAGGTTTTTGGGATTTGGTCAAGTTCTGACCAAATCTTTGAAAATAGCCTTCATGTGCTGAAGCGTTGCCTTGTCTTTGAAGCAAGCATGGTGGCTGTCAGCAGGAATTAAGGAAAAGCAAAAGTAAAGTTGTTATCCCAAGACAATAGATGTACACATGGTGAAAATCCTTTAGATAAAGACTCGGAAGGTAGTTGTGAGCATTAAATGATGATGAGACTTATCACAACCAGAAATCTTGCAACGTGATACTTTACACCAAGGCTTAGTTTTGGATCAGAAGTTCTGCTTCAACGTAGCATCCATCCTCTGATCTTTATATCTTTTGGCTCTATCATGTTCTGAAGGAGCTTTCAGACTTTCTAGAAAGCTTGCAGGACGCTCCTTAACCTTCTTTGCATTACCCTAACAAACTCTGATTGAACTTGTGTAGATGCTGAAGAGCCATGTTCTGACTGAAGACTATGTGTTGAACCATCTTTACAACTTCTGAATGCACCTGCCTGGAGGCTGGCTCAGAAGTTCTGAAGTGTCATTTTTCTTAAATACTTAGAAAAATCCCAGGTATTTAGAAATTTGGTTTTTCCATAGTAAATTTGACTTTGAACTTTTTGATGATACAAATTTCATATTCCAACATGTCTTGATGAAATATGATTCTTGAAACTTAGTTTTGGTCCAAAATTCAAAGTTAAACTTCTCAGTGTGCAAATGACCATTTTGCCCTTGTGAATGGTTTTCCTTGAAAAATTTGTAGTTCAAGGCTTGGAATGCTTGATAGAAGAAAACCTGGGATCTGGGGTGATCCCTTGTGAAATGAGAGGGCAAATTTGGGGTGCAACAGCTGCCCCTGTTCAATCTTCTTACACCTGAAGAGTTAGATTGGTAATTCTGCCATTCGTGACTTGAAGGTGGAAGATGATTGAACACTAGAGTGCCCAAAAATTTTCACTCGATGATGTTGTGATTGATTGTGTAGGGAATGGGCTTAAAGATGCCATTTGGAGAGATAATGGATAGTTGTTGTAGATGGGCTTAAAGATGCCATCCAAGAATGCTTGTTGAGATGTAATCTGTAAGTTGATCATCAGAATGGCGTCCGTGTCTGGAGCCTATCTATATTGTGTCAAAAGTTGAGTCTGAATGAGTATCAGAATAACTTCCGTGTCTAGAGCGTATCTGAACTGTATCAAGAGGTTGAATCTGAATGAGTATCAGAATGGCTTCCGTGTCTGAAGCGTATCTGAACTGTATCAGGAGTTGTCTTTGAATGAGTATCAGAATGGCATCCGTGTCTGGTGCGTATTTGAAACTATATCTGAAAGTTAAATTAGAATGAGTATCAGGATGGCATCCATATCTGGTGCGTATCTGAATTGTATCTGAGCTTGAATCTGAATGAGTATCAGAATGGCTTCCGTGTCTGGAGCGTATCTGAAACTGTATCAAAAGTTGAGTTTGAATGAGTATCAGAATGGCTTCCGTGTCTGGAGCGTATCTGAACTGTATCAAGAGGTTGAATCTGAATGAGTATCAGAATGGCTTTTGTGTCTGGAGCGTATCTGAACTGTATCAGGAGTTGTCTTTGAATGAGTATCAGAATGGCATCCGTGTCTGGTGCGTATCTGAAACTGTATCTGAAAGTTGAATTAGAATGAGTATCAGGATGACATATGTATCTGGTACGTATCTGAAGTTGAATTAGAATGAGTATCAGGATGGCTTCCGTATCTGGAGCGTATCTGAAACTGTATCTGAGCTTGAATCTGAATGAGTATCAGAATGGCTTTCGTGTCTGAAGCGTATCTAAAATTGTATCAAAAGTTGAGTCTGGATGAGTATCAGAATGGCTTTCGTGTCTAGAGTGTATCTGAACTGTATCAAGAGGTTGAATCTGAATGAGTATCAGAATGGCTTCTGTGTCTGGAGCGTATCTGGACTGTATCAGGAGTTGTCTTTGAATGAGTATCAGAATGGCATTCATGTCTGGTGCGTATCTGAAACTGTATCTGAAAGTTGAATTAGAATGAGTATCAGGATGGCATATGTATCTGGTGCGTATCTGAACTGTATCTGAAGTTGAATTAGAATGAGTATCAGGATGGCTTCCGTATCTAGAGCGTATCTGAAACTGTATCTGGAGTTGAATTAGAATGTTGAAGGAATCTTGAACGATTACTACTCCAAAAAGGTGATGAAGGAATCTGTATGACTACTACTCCAAAAGGTAATGACTTTTATTTGTCGATCGATATTTCCTGAAAAGGTAAAGAGTTATTTATATGCAATGGCATGATGTATGCATTATAAAATGAGATTTGTGTCATGTATGCTTTGTATGCATATGCTATGAATGTTGTTGCAATGTAATTTTGTCTTGGAGAATAAATCATTGACAAGTGTCGGGAAACTATTAAATCCCGGATTATTGTTGAAGAGTAGGTGTGTCTTCAAACTTTGCTTAGAATGTTTCCACTTGAGATTCCTGTTTTGTTGTTTGAGGAATACTCCACTGGGGAATATTGAAAACTCTTGTGGGGATACTTTTTATTCCTGCTTGGGGAAAATAGTTCATGAGTCTCGGTTATCCATTGCTCTACTGGGGAATCGAAGTTGAACTGATATCTGGTCGGGTCCAGGTTTCACAGTAACTTGTCGGGGATTGTAGAGTAGTCTGCTGGGGAAGAGGAGTCGTGGTCCTGGCTTCACAACCATTTACTGAAGGATGAGACGAATTAACTATTATCTGGTCGGGTCCAGGTTTCACAATAAACTTCTTGAGGATTTAGTTGTTATCTGGTTGGTTTCCAGGTTTCACAACGAATCTATGAGGGTGATTGCTATCTGGTCGGGTCCAGGCTTCACAACGGCTTTCTTGAAAGGATGGAAATGAAAACTGATATCTGGTCGGGTCTAGGTTTCTCAGCCATTTGTTGGGGATATAGAGGCAACTCTACTAGGGAAAAGAAATTAAACCTTGGTCGGATTTGAGTTTAGGTTCTTCTACATATTTGAAAAGTTAGGCTATTATCTGGTCAAATCCAAGGTTCATAGCATCTTTAAGATCATCTGTTATTCGGTTGAGTCCGGGTTTCAGTAATTTATGAAGTCAAACTGGCTTCAGTTAATAACTTGAAAATTGTGTTAATATCTGGTCGGATCCAGGCTTCATAGCATCTCTTAGAAATAATAAAGGCTTTACTGACGGCTTTACCGGGGATTAGGGGTTGTGACCCTGTGATTTGTAGTAGTCAGAGAATCCACCTCAAGCTGGGGATTCCTGCTGTTTGTTGGGGAAAAAACCTTGTTGCCGATCTGCTAGAGAGGTGATGACTTCGTTGGGGAAAGTCCGTGAGGGTTCTTCGAGGTTGTCTAAGCTAGGGAAAGGTTTTCAGAGATTAAACTCTTGCTGGGGAATTACCCTATGAGAAGGATTTTGGGAAGATTTGCCACTGCCCCTAGTAGCGAGTGTTTGTGGCACTGCTTGTAAATGTTTGACTGTACATAACCCTTTGCTGAGATTGATGTTCAATACCCCAAGTGACGGAGATGGAGACTTGCCCCTGGTTACTCTGTAATTCTTGAGAGATTTCTTGGAATCTTGACTGGACTGCCCCAAGTGTGCTGGATGGTGACTTGCCATGTCCCCCTGTTGATAGGAGTTTTGACAATGGAAGTGTCATCCCACTTGAAGTGATTTTGCTCACTGAGAGAGCTTTCGTTCACTGGATATTCATTGTGTGAATTTCTCCGCTGTCAAACAAATAGCCATATGAAAACAGTGATATTCAAGTAATGCAAAGTTTATGCTTGTATTGAAGTTTTGAAAAATGTGTTTTTAGCAAGTAAAGAAGTTTTGTAAGAAAAATTCAACTCAGGATTTTGAGTAAAGCCTTACAGGAGTCAGGATACCTTTTGTAACAGTATGCTTTCAAACTAACCCATGCTTCAATTAGGACTTTTGAAGGGTTGTAACGTGGTTTGGTTCACAGTTTAAGAAAAAAAGGATAAAGGCTCAAAGTGTATTTGTACCCACCCGTTCTTCTTGATGTTCTTCAGTCCTAAGCTCAGTTAATTGTGCGTTTGAACTCCAATTGAGTCAGGAATGACATTTTGGTGATGGTTCAGACAAGTTAAGTTTGTCGGAAGACAGTAATTTTGAGATATTTTTCATGTTGTTGAGGATTTGTAGTGACCCTTTTTTGATTTATTATCCCTGATTTTTTCCTAACTGTTCTTGTTTTGAGATTACAATCAGCGGGATGCCCCAATTTTCTTAAGTCTCCTTTATAGGTTTTGAATTAGTGGTGTGATACGGTGGGAGAACTGACTTGAGGTTTCGCGTTTCGTTCGCACTTGTGCGGTTAGCAAGAGTCGCCACCGACTTTTCTTTTATCCAAAAGGAAAGGTAAAAAAGCACAGGAAAGACCTTTCGAGAATTTTCTCGGGTTCGGGGGGTAGATTATGAAAAACGAAGGTATTAGCACCCTTTTCATCCAAAGTTTTCCATGGGCTCTTAGTTACCCGTTTTAGATCACTTGCTTTTGTTTGATTGTGTGCTTGTGGTGTGGGTTTTGAAAGTATTTTGGAAAATTTTCTTTGTAATGGTTCTCGTCTCTATAAGAACAAATACAAAGTTTTGTTTCGAAAAATAGTTCAAATATGTGTTTGTGAATCGTGTTTTGAAAGTGTTTTGAAAAGAGGTTTTACAATGGTTCTCGTCTCTATAAGAACGTATACAAAACATTTTGTCTTTTGAAAGTGTTTTGAAATGGAGGTGTAGGTGTAAAAGTTTTGTCGTGAGCAAGCGAGTAATTAAGAGCGAATCTATCTACTCGAAAGGTCTTAAGTTGTTCTTTTCTTCCTTCCTTTTAATGGTGCTATCTTACCATTGATTTGGTAAGAAGCCCCAACATTTGATGTTAAGGGACAGGCGCGGGTCAATTTTATAATCATTGAAGACAACTTGTGAGACGCTTTAGCAATTTTGTAAGGGATGAGATCATTTTAATTAAAGGCAACATCGAGGGTCGTCGAGGGACTACGATCTTTGTTTATCGAAGGGTCATTGCTAAAGTGTCTCATATTTGAGGGGCATGATTGTATTTCCGAGGCAACGAGCGAGGTTACCCTAGAGGTGTGCGTGTGAAAAAGTGTGTTGGTTTCAAGTTATTTATTCTTGGATTAGGTCATCTAGCGATTGATTTTTGAATCTTGCCATACATGCCTAGTTACTATACAGTATATGAAAAGCAGTAAATTATGGGAATTGAAATTCTACGCTATTACAGAATGTTCGGGAGTGGGGGTACAATTGTTACAAATGGGGATGAATCAAATGAAAATAGCAATGTCCAAATATCAAGCAATACAGCCAAATCGAATTTTGATGCGGTTTAATATAAAGTTATGACAATTTATGAAATAAAGTGAACAAAATGTGAAATGTATGCATTTACTTGAAAAGAAAAATAAAACCTATTCTAAAAAAGAAATGATTTAAATTAAAAAATCTTTATTATTATTCTTTTATATTTTTATTAATTAAAAAAAAGTTTAAAGAAAGAAAACTAACTAAATTAATGTTTTTGATATTTTATTAAATGTAAAAAATTAATAAAAATAAAAAGTTTATATAAAAATAAAAAATTAAATGACTAAAACCTAAATTAATTTAATAAAAGGTTTTAAGTTATGTTAGTAACATTGTATAATAAAAAAGAAAAATAAGAAGAAGAACAAATTACAAAAAGGAAACGGGCTTAAGGGATTGTAATGGTATTAGGCCCAAAGAAGTATTGTTATCTTGCTGAAACAAAATAAGGCACAAGGGGGGTGGGTTACTAGCAAAACGCGTGTGGGCCTGAGAAGTTTGTAAAATAGTACCGGCCCAATGCATTAAGTCAGTCTAATTTTCTGATTAGGGTAAACTTGAACGAATTAGGGTTTGTGAAGGTCCTTGGTACAACGACGCTCTCTCATTGTCTCTTTCGTTTCTCTCTTCCAAATTTTTCATCTTTCCAACTTTGTTACTATCTCAACGACTGTCTCTTCCTAATTTCACGAGCGAAACGAACCTTTGCCCCTTTTGATTCAACCTAATTTGCGCCTTTTTTCAGAAACCCTAAGTTTTAAAAGGAAACTTATGTCTAAGTGGTTTGAAATTGGTGCTTATTCTGATCCCCCACCCCCAAGTTTCTGTTGTCGGAGCGCCTCTCAACCTCACCTCCTAACCAAGTGCTAATGGTTTCGTTCTTGAAAGGTATGGTTCGGTTTTGTTTAAGGCTTAACAATTTCATGATTTTTTTTGGTCTTGTTCATGCTCTTCTGTTAATCTACTTGCTATTCATTTGAGATGCAGTGAATAATTTGTAAGGAGGGTGAAGAAGCCATACTTGTTTAAGGATTTTCTGTGGAATGGTGAGACTTGAGGGAGGCGCTCCCTGGTGGAGAAATTCACGAGGAGGAAGAAATGATGATTGAATGCCTTGCTTTTCAGTAACTTCTTTCTGTCCTTTGAAATTTTAATGATGATGATGTTGTACTTCTGGGTTTTGTGATTTTTGTAAGTTTGCTGGATGTTGTTTTGATACTTTGACAACTTTGGAATTTGGTGATGATTCTAGCTGTTAGTTTTGGTGTTTGAGGATGGATTAGGATATTTGTCTTTTGGTTATGTTTTTTTGTTTTGAAAGTTTGTAGGTTTTGTGAGTTTTGTGATTTTTGTTGTTGAAATGGCTTTACAACTTTGATGGGTTTGTTTGAAATGTTTGACAGTTTAATGCCTTTGACAGTTCTTTGGTTGGTGGTGATTTTTGTTAACAAGTTTTTGAGGTTTGAATTTGTTGACAATATTTTTGAAGGTTATGTTTTGTTGACAGTATTTTTGAAGGTTATGTTTTGTTGGCTTGAGATTAGGCTTGTGATATTGGTTTGAAATGTTGCAGGCTTGAGAGTTTTGTGATTTGAGGATGGCTTGGGATTTGTTTGTGGTATTGAAATCAGGCTTGGGATATTGGTTAACAGGTTTTGGTTGTATTTGATGGAATATGGCAGTTTGACAATTTGGAGGTTTGGAGTTTTTTGTGGTTTGAACTTGTTACAGTTTGTAGGCTTGGTTTGGGATATTGGTTAACAGGTTTTGGTTATGTTTGATGGAAGATGACAGTTTGACAGTTTGGAGGTTTGGAGTTTTTTGTTCTTGGTTATGTTTTGACAGTTTTTTATACTTGAGATTTTTGTTGTTGAATTTTTTTTTAGTTTGATAAAATGTTCTCTCCCCCCTTTGCTTGAGCCCTGCCTACTATTATATGCAGGCTGCTTTGGTTTGACAGTTTTTGTTTTTTCAGCATACTCTATGCAACTTATGACAGGTTGTGGGTAGGGCAACAAGGTTGTACCTTTTGTGCAATTCCAATAACTTAGGTGATTTCTTTCCTCTCTCCTCTCTCAATGATAAAAAGCAAATTGCTTTTTGCCCCTTTTTCTGAAAAGTTTGCAAAAAAAAAGGGAAATGATGAAAAGGCTATTGTACAAGCCTCTTGCTTATTGACTTAGTTTATTATATTGTTGTACTTTCTTTGTGTTTCCTGTTGTCTACTGCTATGCTGCTTGTTGCTTGTGCTGCTTGCTTGTACTGCTATGCTGCTTGCTTATGCTGTTTATTTGTTTATGCTGTTTGGACAACTTTGTTGTTTGTTTGGACAGCCTGCTGCATCCAGTTTGTATTATTCTGTTTGCTTTTGCTGTTTGTTGCAAATTGGACAACCTTGCTGCATTTCTCTTGTTTGGATAGCTTGCTTACATTTCTCTTGTTTATGAACCAAGAGTAATAATTCTATTGTGATTTGCAAATAAAAATGTGATGAATTAAAAATAGCCCTTTGATTCCAAATTGCAAACTTTAATGATGAACACTTTTTTTCTTTTGAAAATTCTTTGCTCATGTTTAATTAACTGTACTAACTATTTTTCTGTCTTTCATTTTCATGTGAGCACAACTGGATGGTGGCCAAGCAGGGGAAGCAAGAGACTTTGTGGCAAGCATGGAAGCAATGGAAGCTCAGTCAACCTTAGGCATATATCCATTTTCTTTGTAATTTAGAGAGAAACATTCAATTAATTGTACTAATTTATTTTTCAAATACGATAAGTTGTAAAACCTAAAGCATTTAAATAATAAATTGTTTTGTAATAACTTTTGAAATAAATGGAGAAAGTCTTATGAGATATTCTGATGTCCATTAATATCCATTAATGTCAATAACTCGCAATTTTCTCTTTGCATCTTCACTGATTCTTAAAGATTCCCGATCAAGATAATTGAAACTGCATTCCAATAATTCCAATAAAGATAACTTAAATTCCAATGATCAAGTAATCTTGCAACTGCATTCCAATCAAAACACGTACTGTCTATTCCATAAACAAGCAAATGTTTATTCCATAAACAAGCAAATGTTTTAAAAGACGCAAATCATCTGGTTAACCTTGAAAACAAACACTGTTTTTTTCCAGTAATCTTGAGAAACCATGAAAACATGTGAAAGCTAATTGGATCTTTGAGAATTCATTTCTTTTGAGAATTGCAAGAAAAACCCTAATTGCTGATTTACTGCCACAGGAGAAAATCTTTCTGATCGATTCCTGAGCCAAATTGAACATCTGAGAAACCCTAGGGTTATGTTCTTTATGAAAAAATGAGAGGGAAAATTTTTGGGTACAACAGATGCCCCTGTTCAATCTTCTTGAACCTTAAGAGTTAGATCGGCGAGTTTTGTCGTTCGTGACTCGAAGGTAAAAGATGATTGAACACTAGAGTGCCCATAAATTTGCGCTCGACAAAAGTGTAATTGAGGGAATGAGCTTAAAGATGCCATTCGGAGAGATATTAGAATCTTGTTGGAGATGGGCTTGCAGATGCCATCCAAGAATGTTTGGTTGTAAATTGACAGAATAAGCATCAGAATGGTATCCATATTTGGAACGTATCTGAACTGTATCGGTACTTGGGATCTGAATGAGTGACAGAATGACTTCCGTGTCTGGAGTGTATCTGGACTGTATCTTGAAATTAAGTCTGAATGAGCGACATAATGGCTTCCGTGTCTGGAGCGTATTTGGACTGTATCAGTAATTTTTGGATATTTGTTAAAGATAATTGTTAATCTTATCCTAAAAAGGGTAAAATGTTAGCTGGAACACAAAGTTATGTTGCATGAAATGTATGATGCAATAAATGTGTTTTATTCATGTTTATGATATGTGAATGTAACGTATGCGCATGTAAGCTGATTTGCTATATTGCTGAGGAAAATAAATCCTTGACTGCTGTCAGGGAAAAATAAATCCTTGATTGTTGAGGATTCCGTTGTGAGAGTAATGCCATATACTTCTTGAGGAATCTTCTTGGGGAATCTAGAGAATTTTAATGACTTTTACTGGGGATTACTAACGAGAGTCTTTGTTCTGTCGAGAAGCAAAAAAAAAACTATGTGGGGAAAAACTTTATCCTGTAGTGAAAACTCTGTGGGGAAAAGCTTAATTCCGCTGGGGAGTTCAGGAGTTTGGGTTATATGCCAATCTACTGGGGAGTTAACCTAGGTTGGAGAGAAACAGTAGTTAATCGTCATCTGGTTGATTTTTAGCCTTCAAGACAACTTGCTGGGGAATTTGGAGAAACTGGCTGATTTCCGCTGTGGGTTGATAGCTTGAAGTTTCGGCTCTGCTGGGGATTGGTAGTTCAAAGTTTTGGCTCCACTGGGGATCTTAATGACATGTTGATTTGATTGTGTATGGAAATGGGCTTAGAGATGCCATCCAAAGGTGATTGTTGACGGAAAGTTTGAGTTGGGTCTGAACAGAGAGTGAATCAGAATAAACCGCTGAGAGGTTTATCTGTAACAGTAAAAAAATTGGAAATGAATCAGAATAAACCGTTGAGAGATTTATCTGAAACAGTAGAAATCTTGGAATATCTTCAACTGGAATAAGAATCAGGGAGATCTTAGTGTCGATCTGACTGAACCAGAGAAGGTCTTGAATTAACTTTGACTGGATAAGAATTAGAAAAATCTTAGAATCGGTTTCACTGAACCAGACAAAAATCTTGGAAAATCTTCAACAGATGTCGGGGAACCGTTAAATCCTAGACTGCTGTTGTGGAGTATGTGTGTCTTTAAACTTTGCTTAGAATGTTTCCAATGGGGATTCCTGTTTCGTTGTTTGAGGAGGATTCCGCTGGAAAATGTTGATTTTTGTCTTGAGAGAAATAGAATTTTATGAGCTTCAGTCGTTCGTTATTCTACTAGGGTACCATCTCTGTCGAATTTTAGGAACTTCAGTCGTTCGTTATTCTATTAAGGAATCATCTCTGTTGAATTTTGGGAACTTCGGTCGTCCGTTATTCTATTGAGGAATCATCTTTGTTGAATTTTGGGAGCTTCGGTCGTTCGTTATTCTACTAAGGAATCATCTTTGTTGAATTTTAGGAACTTCGATCGTCCGTTATTCTATTGAGGAATCATCTCTGTGGAATTTGGGAACTTCGGTCGTCCGTTATTCTACTAAGGAATCATCTCTGTTGAATTTTGGGAACTTCGGTCGTTCGTTATTCTTCTGAGGAATCATCTTTGTTGAATTTTGGGAACTTCGGTCGTTCGTTATTCTATTGAGGAATCATCTCTGTTGAATTTTGGGAACTTCGATCGTCCGTTATTCTACTGAGGAATCATCTTTGTTGAATTTTGGGAACTTCGGTCGTCCGTTATTCTATTGAGGAATCATCTCTGTTGAATTTTGGGAACTTCGGTCGTCCGTTGTTCTACTGAGGAATCATCTTTGTTGAATTTTGGGAACTTCGGTCGTCCGTTATTCTACTAAGGAATCATCTCTGTGGAATTTTGGGAACTTCGGTCGTCCGTTATTCTATTGAGGAATCATCTCTGTTGAATTTTGGGAACTTCGGTCGTCCGTTATTCTACTGAGGAATCATCTCTGTGGAATTTTGGGAACTTTGGTCGTCCGTTATTCTACTGAGGAATCATCTCTGTGGAATTTTGGGAACTTTGGTCGTCCGTTATTCTACTGAGGAATCATCTCTGGAATTTTGGGAACTTCGGCCGTCCGTTATTCTATTGAGGAATCATCTCTGTTGAATTTTGGGAACTTCGGTCGTTCGTTATTCTATTGAGGAATCATCTCTGTTGAATAGGAAAGTTGAGTGAACTACTATCTGGTCAAATCCAGGCTTCATAGCTTGAATTTTGTGAGAATTTGATTGCATCTTTCCTGAAAGGTAAAGGTTAGTTGCATGACATATATCAAGCAATGATGTTCTCAAAATAAATGAGATTGCGTTGTATGATGTCCTGATGTATGGATACGTAATGTTTTCAAGATGATCTCTCGTTGGGGAAAATAAATCCTGAATTGGTGCTGGAGAAAAGAGTTGAATTCTTCGTTTCCACTGGGGATAGTGAAAATTCTGGCGATTTCAATGGGGAAAAATCCTCAGGGATTCTTGAGGTCGACTTAGCTGGGAAGAGGTTATCAAAGATTGAAACTCTGGTTGGGAGTCCTCTTATGAGAAGGATTTTGGGGAGATTTGTCACTGCCCCTAGTAGCGAGTGTTTACGACTTTGCCAGGAAATGTTCGACTGTATGCAACCCTTTGTTGGGATTGACGTTCAATGCCCCAAGTGACGGGGACGGAGACTTGCCCCTGGTTACTCTGCACTTTGAGAGATTTCTTGAAATCTTGACTGGACTGCCCCAGGTTACTCTGCACTTTGAGAGATTTCTTGAAATCTTGACTGGACTACCCCAGGTGTGTTGGACAATGACATCTCATGTCCCCTTGTTAATAAGAGATTTTTGCAATGGAAGTGTCATCCCGCTTGAAGTGACTTTGTTCACTAAGAGAGCTTTTCGTTCATTGGATATTCGTTGTGTGAATTTCTCCGCTTCCAAACAAATAGCCATATGCAAACAACGATATTCAAATAATGCAAAGTTTATGCTTGTCTTGAAATTTTGAAAATGCGTTTTTTAGCATAAAGCTTTTGTAAGAAAAATTCAACTCAAGATTTAGAGCAAAGCCTTACAGGAGTCAGGATACCTTTTGTAACAGTATGCTTTCGAATTAACCCATGCTTCAATTAGGACTTTTGAAGGGTTGTAACGTGGCTTGATTCACGGTTTAAGAAACAAAGGATAAAGGCTCAAAGTATATTTGTACCCACCCGCTCTTCGTGATGTTCTTCAGTCCTAAACTCAGTTAATTGTGCGTTTGAATTCCAATTGAGTTTGAAATGACATTTTGGTGATGGTTCAAACAAGTTAAGTTGTTGGAAGGCAGTCATTTTTGCAACATTATTTTTGTTGAGGATTTGTAATGACCTCTTTCTTTTGATTTATTATCCCTAGTTTTTGCCTGACTGTTCTTGTTTTGAGATTACAGTCAGCGGGATGCCCCCGTTTTTTTCTTTAAGTCTCCTTCGTAGGTTTTGACTTAGTGGGCTTTTCTCTTGAGAGCTAATGACTGCCTATGCGATTGGGAACCATCATTGTCTTTTGATTCCAGAGGAATGTTTTCGATGTTATTCGTTGTATTACGAGATGAGAGTTTGCGACTAAACGTGTATTTGAATTATTTGAGAGACTACCCTGCCCCAGATTTTGATTAAAGGTTTCAATTTGTGTTAAAACAGAAAACTTCTACTTCTTTGGCTCGAAGGGGTTGACTAGGGATTATCTTCCTTATAACTCTAGTGTTTAGGATTTGAAAGAAACGCCTGTACATCGTCAGCAAGGTCTGTCCAAAAGCATATTGTATGAGATTAAGGCATTGTTTTCGTCATCCTCCCTCTAAAGGTTTGTGTCATAAGAAGAATAAAAAGCATAGTTTTAAATATAGTGAAAACGAAAAGATGAATTCAAGACAAACATATGCAATGCATTAATGAAACAAAGTTTGACATCAATAGATAATTGTTTGAATAACAAAAGAAATTACAATTGGAAATTAAAAATAAACATAATCCTCTTTGTTCGAACTTGTCATTTTAGGTGGAGAGCCCTCAGCAGAAGATTTTCATCTGGCCATCTTGTGTGAATTCCAGCATTGTTTCTTCAATCAGATCTTGAATTTTGTTTCTCAATGCCCAATAGCTATTGGTGTCATATCCAGGACTGTTGGAGTGATACGCACATTTTTCATTTGGATTGTAATCTGGAGAGGTTGTGTTGGGATTCCGAGGGGGGTCCCTTAATACAATCAACTTGACTTCCAACAAGCGTTGCAGCACTTAAGATAACGACATGCTAATCTCAGTGAAGCATTTTACAGATGTATTTCGCTTATGTCGATTACCCTGTTGACGTTGCCAAGGTTGTTGTTGGGCTTGTGACCCTGAAGCAAACTGGGGAGGTTTTCTCTCGGCTTCTTGTCTCAAGGGAGGCTGAACGATGACTTGATCCTCAACCCTAGTTGTTTTCCCCATTTGGTTACATTCATCTTGATGAAGCTTGTTGATGAGGACTCTTAGCTCCTCTTGTCCTTGTGCCAAGTTTTGGATGAGAGCCATCTGGCCCACCAGTTGTCCTGTCATCTAGATTTTCATTATGGCTATCTCAGTTCGCAGCAGCTCTAACTAATCATCTTTGTTGTCCTCAGGATTCCCCATGATCATGCCCCTAGTGAGGAGAGATTTCACTTCTTGCTGCCCCTTGGATAGGTTCAAGAACATCTCTTGAAGTTGAGCGTTTTGAGCCTGGATGTCCTTGATAGTCTTCTCTAGAGCCATCTCTAATGAAATAAACAATAGGAAGATAAAGAGACCTGAAGGGGAGAAACCTGTCATGATAAGATGCGTGATATGTGGATGCATGTTTTCAAGGATCTCGCGGGGTAAACATAAGAAAATGTTGGAAGTTGAATTTCGATCCACATCTTTGATTGGAGAACTTCGCATCGGTGGATGTCTTTCCACGAGAATCAAGCTCACCATGTCAAGTGGGTCATAGCCCTTGACTCAAGTTGTTGTACTTGATCTTTGACGGCGTTTGTTTAGAGGAAAATGAATCCTCTTGCCCTTTGGTAGACGTCTGGTTCAACGTGACCCTGCATCAAAGACCCTCGAGATCCTTGAAATGGTTACTGAAAATGCTATGGTATGGTGTTATGATGTTATGTACAGATATGCGAGGTAAGCAAGTTTATATACAAATAAACATGTTCACACAAAGCAGACAAGTCCTTAGGTTTAGGCTTGCATGGAGTTTGTAGGTAAGTACCCTCTTGAAGTTTAGTTGGCTCAACCTGTCCTAAAAATAGTAACCGGGTTCTAAGGAGCTCAATATCACTGGATTGTTTTCTGTGTTCATTGTTTCAGTTTAGCCACTTTACTGGCGACCGAAATATTCCAAGAAAACAACCCTCAATGAGTGTAGTATCGAGTATCTACCAACTTCGGACTGCACCAAAGTCGGTCATCTCACTACATCCTAAAAGGCCAAGTTGGTCAAGTAAGGTTCTAAGGTCAATTGATGTTTCACGACACCACGCGGTGGCCCCGTACTCTCCTTGATTCAACTCAAGGGTTACCGATACCAACCAAAGTGCCACATCAACGTAGCTACTGCTTCAACCATGTCGGTATACCCCGCACAGTTCCCTCACAGTCTATTGCTACTTACCTAAAAGGTGTCCCCAAATCCAGGTGTAGGATTTAAAACAAACCCAAGCGAGGAACCAAAATGTAAAGCATATAAATCAAACAAGATAAGCATGTAAAGGTGATCTAAAACCCTAAGGTAACCCCACTTTTATAACATTCCCCAGCAGAGTTGCCAGTTCTGTGATACGGTGGGAGAACTGACTTGAGGTTTCGCGTTTCGTTCGCACTTGTGCGGTTAGCAAGAGTCGCCACCGACTTTTCTTTTATCCAAAAGGAAAGGTAAAAAAGCACAGGAAATACCTTTCGAGAATTATCTCGGGTTCGGGGGGTAGATTATGAAAAGGGAAGGTATTATCACCCTTTTCATCCATGGTTTTCCATGGGCTCTTAGTTACTCGTTTAGATCACTTGCTTTTGTTTGATTATGTGCTTGTGGTGTGAGTTTTGAAAGTATTTTGGAAATTTTCTTTGTAATGGTTCTCGTCTCTATAAGAACGTATACAAAGTTTTGTTTCAAAAAATGGTTCAAAGATGTATTTGTGAATCGTGTTTTGAAAAGTGTTTTGAAAAGAGGTTTTGCAATGGTTTTCGTCTCTATAAGAACGTATACAAAATGTTTTGTCTTTTGAAAGTGTTTTGAAATGGAGGTGTAGGTGTAAAAGTTTTGTCGTGAGCAAGCGAGTAACTAAGAGCGAATCTATATACTCGAAAGGTCTTAAGTTGTTCTTTTCTTCCTTCCTTTTAATGGTGCTATCTTACCATTGATTTGGTAAGAAGCCCCATCATTGCATGTTAAGGGACAGGCGCGGGTCAATTTTACAATCATTGAAGGCAACTTGTGAGACGCTTTAGCAATTTTGTAAGGGACGAGATCGTTTTAATTGAAGGCAACATCGAGGGTCGTTGAGGGACTACGATCTTTGTTTATCGAGGGGTCATTGCTAAAGTGTCTCATATTCGAGGGGCATGATTGTATTTCCGAGGCAACGAGCGAGGTTACCCTAGAGGTGTGCGTGTGAAAAAGTGTGTTGGTTTCAAGTTATTTATTCTTGGATTAGGTCATCTAGCGATTGATTTTTGAATCTTGTCATACATGCCTAGTTACTATACAGTATATGAAAAGCAGTAAATTGCGGGAATTTAAATTCTACGCTATTACAGAATGTTCGGGAATGGGGGTACAATTGTTACAAATGGGGATGAATCAAATGAAAATAGCAATGTCCAAATATCAAGCAATACAACCAAATCGAATTTTAATGCGAATTAATATAAAGCTATGACAATTTATGAAATAAAATTAACAAAATGTGAAATGTATGCATTTACTTGAAAAGAAAAATAAAGCCTATTCTAAAAAAGAAATGATTTAAATTAAAAAATCTTTATTATTATTCTTTTGTATTTTTATTAATTAAAAAAAAGTTTAAAGAAAGAAAACTAACTAAATTAATGTTTTTGATATTTTATTAAATGTAAAAAATTAATAAAAATAAAAAGTTTATATAAAAATAAAAAATTAAATGACTAAAACCTAAATTAATTTAATAAAAAGTTTTAAGTTATGTTAGTAACATTGTATAATAAAAAAGAAAAATAAGAAGAAGAACAAATTACAAAAAGGAAATGGGCTTAAGGGATTGTAATGGTATTAGGCCCAAAGAAGTGTTGTTATCTTGCTGAAACAGAATAAGGCACAAGGGGGGTGGGTTACTAGCAAAACGCGTGTGGGCCTGAGAAGTGTGTAAAATAGTACCGGCCCAATGCATTAAATCTGTCTAATTTTATGATTAGGGTAAGCTTGAACGAATTAGGGTTTGTGAAGGTCCTTTGTACAACGGCGCTCTCTCATTGTCTCTTTCGTTTCTCTCTTCCAAATTGTTCATCTTTCCAACTCTGTTACTATCTCAACGACTGTCTCTTCCTAATTTCACGAGCGAAACGAACCTTTGCCCCTTTTGATTCAACCTGATTTGCGCCTTTTTCGGAAACCCTAAGTTTTGAAAGGAAACTTGTGTCTAAGTGGTTTGAAATTGGTGCTTATTCTGATCTCCCCCCCCCCCCAAGTTTATGTTGCCGGAGCGCCTCTCAACCTCACCTCCTAACCAAGTGCTAATGGTTTCGTTCTTGAAAGGTATGGTTCGGTTTTGTTTAAGGCTTAACAGTTTCATCATTTTTTTGGTCTTGTTCACGCTCTTCTGTTAATCTACTTGCTATTCATTTGAGATGCAGTGAATAATTTGTAAGGAGGGTGAAGAAGCCATACCTGTTTAGGGCTTTTCTGTGGAATGGAAGGGAATGGTGAGACTTGAGGGAGGCGCTCCCTGGTGGCGAAATTCGCGAGGAGGAAGAAATGATGATTGAATGCCTTGATTTCCGATAACTTTTTTTTGTCCTTTGAACTTTGAATGATGATGATGATGTACTTATGGGTTTTGTGATTTTTGTAAGTTTGTTGGATGTTGTTTTGATACTGTGACAGCTTTGGGATTTGGTGATGATTCTAGCTGTTAGTTTTGGTGTTTGAGGATGGATTAGGATATTTGTCGTTTGGTTATGTTTTTTGGTTTTGAAAGTTTGCAGGTTTTGTGAGTTTTGTGATTTTTGTTGTTGAAATGGTTTTACAGCTTTGATGGGTTTGTTTGAAATGTTTGACAGTTTAATGCCTTTGACAGTTCTTTGGTTGATGGTGATTTTTGTTAACAGGTTTTTAAGGTTTGAACTTGTTGACAATATTTTTGAAGGTTATGTTTTGTTGACAATATTTTTGAAGGTTATGTTTTGTTGGCTTGAGATTAGGCTTGTGATATTGGTTTGAAATGTTGCAGGCTTGAGAGTTTTGTGATTTGAGGATGGTTTGGGATTTGTTTGTGGTATTGAAATCAGGCTTGGGATATTGGTTAACAGGTTTTGGTTGTGTTTGATGGAAGATGGCAGTTTGACAGTTTGGAGGTTTGGAGTTTTTTGTGGTTTAAACTTGTTACAGTTTGCAGGCTTGGTTTGGGATGTTGGTTAACAGGTTTTGGTTATGTTTGATGAAAGGTGGCAGTTTGACAGTTTGGAGGTTTGGAGTTTTTTGTTCTTGGTTATGTTTTGACAGTTTTTGATACTTGAGATTTTTGTTGTTAAATTTTTTTTTTTAGTTTGATAAAATGTTCTCCCCCCCCTTTGCTTGAGCCCTGCCTACTGTTATATTCAGGCTGCTTTGGTTTGACAGTTTTTGTTTTTTCAGCATACTCTATGCAACTTGTGACAGGCTGTGGGTAGGGAAGCAAGGTTGTACCTTTTGTGCAATTCCAATAACTTAGGTGATTTCTTTCCTCTCTCATCTCTCAATGATAAAAAGCAAATTGCTTTTTGCCCCCTTTTCTGAAAAGTTTGCAAAAAAAATGGGAAATGATGAAAAGGCTATTGTACAAGCCTCTTGCTTGTTTACTTAGTTTATTATATTGCTGTACTTTCTTTGTGTTGCCTGCTGTCTACTGCTATGCTGCTTGTTGCTTGTGTTGCTTGCTTGTACTGCTATGCTGCATGCTTATGCTGTTTATTTGTTTATGCTGTTTGGACAACTTTGTTGTTTGTTTGGACAGCCTGCTGCATCTAGTTTGTATTATTCTGTTTGCTTTTGCTGTTTGTTGCAAATTGGACAATCTTGCTGCATTTCTCTTGTTTGGATAACTTGCTTACATTTCTCTTGTTTGTAAACCAAGAGGAATAATTCTCTTGTGATTTGCAAATGAAAATGTGATGAATTAAAAAGAGCCTTTTGATTCCAAATTGCAAACTTTAATGATGAACACTTTTTTTTCTTTTGAAAATTCTTTGCTCATGTCCAATTAACTGTACTAACTATTTTTTTGTCTTTTATTTTCATGTGAGCACAACTGGATGGTGGTCAAGCAGGGGAAGCAAGAGACTCTGGCAAGCATGGAAGCAATGGAAGCTCAGTCAACCTTAGGCATAAATCCATTTTCTTTGTAATTTAGAGAGAAACATTCAATTAATTGTACTAATTTATTTTTCAAATACGATAAGTTGTAAAACCTAAAACATTTAAATAATAAATTATTTTGTAACAACTTTTGAAATAAATGGAGAAAGTCTTATGAGATATTATGATGTCCATTAAAATCCATTACTGTCAATAACTCGCAATTTTCTCTTTGCATCTTCACTGATTCTTAAAGATTCCCGATCAAGATAATTGAAACTACATTCCAATAATTCCAATCAAGATAACTTAAATTCCAATAATCAAGTAATCTTGCAACAACATTCCAATCAAAGCAAATGTTTATTCCATAAACAAGCAAATGTTTATTCCATAAACAAGCAAATGTTTTAAAAGACGCAAATCATATGGTTAACCTTGAAAACAAACACTGTTTTTTTCCAGTAATCTTGAGAAAGCATGAAAACATGTGAAAGCCAATTGGATCTTTGAGAATTCATTTCTTTTGAGAATTGCAAGAAAAACCCTAATTGCTGATTTACTGCCACAGGAGAAAATCTGTCTGATCGATTCCTGAGCCAACTTGAACATCTGAGAAACCCTAGGGTTGTGTTCTTTATGAAAAAATAAGAGGGCAAATTTTGGGGTACAACAAGTGGACTTTTCTTTTTGAGAGATAATGACTGCCTATGTGATAGGGAACCATTACTATCTTTTGATTCCAGAGGAATGTTTCTTGACGTCATTCGTTGTATTACGAGATGAGAGTTTGCGGCTTAACGCGCGTTTGAATTAACTGATATCCTGCCCCAGGTTTTGATTAAAGGTTTCAATTTTGTGTTAAAACAGAAAACTTCTACTTCTTTGGCTCGAAGGGGTTGATTGGGGATTATCTTCCTTATAACTCCAGTGTTTAGGATTTTGAAGGAATGCTTGTACATCATCAGCAAGGTCTGTCCAAAAGCATACTATATGAGATTATGGAATTGTTTTCGTCATCCTACCTCTAAAGGCTTTTAGTAAGAGTTGAATATCATAAAGTGAGTAAAAAACATAGTTTAAATGTAATGAAAATGAGTGAATCAAATCAAGACAAACATATGCAATGCATTAATGAAACAAACTTTGACATTAATAGATAATTGTTTGAATAACAAAAGAAATTACAAATGAAAATTCGAATGAACATAAGCCTCTTTGTTGGAACTTGTCACTGTAGATGGTGAGCCTTTGATGGACGGCAGAAGTACTCAATCTGGCCATCTTGTGTGAATTCCAACATTCCTTCATCGATCAGGTTTTGAATCTTATACTTCAACGCCCAACAATCGTTTGTATCATGCCTAGGACTATCAGAATGATAAACACACCTTGCCTCCGGATTGTAGTTAAGGGAGGAAGTCTTCGGGCTCGGATGAGGGTTTATCACCGTAATCAGATTCATCCTTAACATGTGTTGCAATGCTGGTGACAATGGCATATTGATTTGGGTGAACTGCCTTTAAGGTCTTTCCACCCTTGGCTGATTTTTGATCTGATGTTGACAAAGTCGTTGTTGGGCTCGCGATGTGGCAGCAAATTGGGATGGTCTCCCGGCATCTTGTCTCATGGGAGGCTGAGCAATGACTTGATTTCCAACCCTGATTGTTTGCCCCATACGGTTGCAATCATCTTGACGAAGTTGGTTGACAAGAACTTTCAGCTCTTCTTGTCTTTGAGCCAGATTTTAGATAAGAGCCATCTGACCCACCAGCTGTCCCATCATTTGGACCCTCATCATGGCTATTTCAGTTTGTAGCCTTTCCAACTGATCATCCTTAGTGCCCTCCGGACTCCCCATGATCATGCCCCTGGTGAGGAGTGTCTTGACCTCTTCTTGCCCCTTGGATAGGTTCAAGAACATCTCTTGAAGTTGAGCGTTTTGAGCCTGGATGTCCTTGATAGTTTGTTCAAGAGCCATTGCTGAAATAAACAGCGGAGGAGATGAGAAACATGTTATGAATCTTGTTATGCAATGATATGTATGATTGTTCTTGGTTTTTGGTTTTGGTAGTTCTTGTTTAAGTTTGTCAACTATAAGGAAACCTCTTTCATGTTGAAAGGACACTGAAGAACTCTCAGATTGTGAGAGGAACCAATATATCTCGCTTGTGTCTCTTTATTTTTCTGCAGTTTACTATTTCATAAACTCACCATAAACCAGAAAAATAATATCCATCATCACTAAAACCAGAAAAATTTTAAAGTAACTAATTCACCCCTCTTAGACGCACTTCATACTTACAATATATATATATATATATATATATATATATATATATATATATATATATATATATATATATATATATATATATATATATATATATATATATATATATATATATATATATATATATATATATATATATATATATATATATATATATATATATATATATATATATATATATATATATATATATATATATATATATATATATATATATATATATATATATATATATATAAACAACTTGTTGTCCGTTTGCCTGCTATTTATGTATAATAATCTTAATTTAAAATTAAAATACATTATAGACGATAATAATGAGTTTTAGTAAAAATAAGGATTAAAGTGAAAGAAAAAAAAGTTATAAATTATAATTTAAAATACTATTTCAAATAACGTTTGAAAAATAAATTATAAAATAATAAAGTAAATTATAAACTAATGATAAAAGTTTTCTTATCAAATAAATCTTTTATATGAGCTTATAAATTGTAAACTAAAAAACTATCTTACCAAAAAAAAACTTAAATGTAAATGAATTTAAAAATATGAATTTTTTTTACTATAGCACAAAATTTAGATCATAGAAATCATATTTTTTTGTCCTATAAAATTGTTTTAAAACAAAAATTACAATAAATATGATAATTAGTAATAAGTCAGTTATTTATTTAAAAATGAAAATTCTAATTTGATTTGGGGTGAAAATAATGTTTGACCAGAACATGTTTATTTCTTGGCCGAAATTTAAATTACTAGAGTAAAAAATACTATTTTTCTTTATTTATGAAAAAATCCTTCCTTTTTAATTTTTTAAATTTATGAATACATACAAAAATATAATAATAATAATATTTCTCGTATCCTACTTGTAGAAATTTCCAGCCATATACTGTCTGTGGAGTAGTTCCAGGTAGATAATTTAACATAGCGCGCGGTATCCTCACGTGTGAATGATGAACCAATAGAAAACAATTCATTAATAAAGCAGTTCTGATTTCTGAGCGTCATCACTTAACACACCGTACTGCGATCACGTGAGGACAAGCTCGTCATTTCCCTACTTTTCTCCTTTCATTTCCACCTTAGAATAATAAATAATCAGAAATACCACTAGAAATTAACGCCGTGCCACAAGGCGCAGTAATCTCATATCAATCAATAACTGGCGGGACCCACTTTCCCTCGGATACCAAAATCAACCAATTAAAAACCGCCACGTCACACCACCTGGATCATGACAAGTCAAGAACCGTATACAGTGCACCGAATTTTTTGGCGGGAACTTTTGTTTAATAGGCAAAATTCAAATAAAGCGAAAACACAAACCCTAGTAGCCTCATTCACTACCTTTCTCTCTAAAACCCTCTTTCTCTCTTTTTCCTCTGTTTCCTTCTTCTTAATCTCAAATCCTTCCTTTCAGGGTTTGAGATTAATTATCAATCTCCAATTTCTCCTCATGTGCGTTTTCTCCTTTTCTGTCACGCTTTTGATTTTTCAATTTCATAATTTATTTTCTGTTTATGATTATGCTTGTTTATAGTGAGTTTAATTTTTGCTTTTAGGTGAATTGAAGTTGTTGATTCGAATCGAGTTTAACGATGGGAAAATCGACGGCGAAAGAGAGAAACTGGAAGGTTGAGAAAGGGAGGAGAAAATCGAGGTGCACTGGAGGAAAGTATTTGAAGCCTGGGACTTTGGCTCAGCTTCGGGGGAACAGATCTTTAGGTTTTGGATCGGTTGTTGGTAGGGTTTGCAGTGAAATTGGGAAAAAAAGAGAGGTAGGTTTGGATTTGGAGAAGAGTGGTGTTCTTGAGGGTAAGGTGTTTGATGAAAGTCCTGTGATGCTGTCCCCTGTGAATTTGTTTAAGAGTAGTTTGGTCGGGACACCAAAAACTCCGAGAATTGAAGAGTGTCAGTCGGAATCTAGGCTTGAGTCTCTCCCCACTGAGTTGTTGGTATGGTTATTGTTCATTAAACTCTACGAAATGTCTTTACCATGTATTAACATATATACTCAAACCTGTTTTTATTTGGTATTCAGTTTATCATGGCAAATATTTGATTTAAAGGTTGAGATTTGGGTTTGAAATTGATTGTCGTGTTGTGATCATTGATATTGTGGAATATTGCGGTAAATAAATGCTCTGCTGTAATTGTGGCTGCAACAGAGATGTCTAAAATCTTCTGGCCATGAATTGCAGTTGTGGACCGTTTTCAGAAATTTTGAGATCACCTGCACTTGACAATTTTTGTATTAATTTTTCAACCTTAGAGTATTGTGGTAGTTGATGCCTTATCTCTTGTTTTTTTTTATGTTGTTCAATGGTCATGATTATTGCATGTTGATGCCTTATCTCTTTTATTTTTATTTTTAATGTTGTTCAATGTTCATGATTATTGCATGTTGATGCCTTATCTCTTGTTTTTTATGTTGTTCAATGTTCATGATTATTGCATGTTGCTCAATGTTCATGATTACTGCATGTTAATGCCTTATCTCTTGTTTTTTATGTTGTTAAATGTTCATGATTATTGCATGTTGATAAGTGGTTGCTTTGATTTTAAAGTTTCTATGTGAATGTGTTTGTGTTCCTATTAATTTATTATAGATATTAGGTCAAGAAAATTCTCAGTGTTGGCTCATATGTTTATCTTCTCTTGTGTTGACCCCATTTCCTTTCATAAAATTGAGGTTAAAATACTATGCCACCTGCACCATGATCAACTGAGACCTGTTTTCCATGTTTCACAGAGAGTTAGAAAAGCGGTAAGTTCTGAGACATCCTGCTGTGCTGCCAACGAAATGTATGAGTTTTTCATGTGTATTAGCTAACTTTTTCAAGCATTGATGTTAGGTCATATTTGCAAGGCACTTTCACTTCAATTATACTACCCCAGATCGCTCTCGGCAAGAGATGTTAAATATTATGACTCCCCGTCCTTCTCAGCGTTGGCCTTTTTTGCGGTATTTGTTTCTAACCAAATATCTCTTCCTGCTATTTTGTTGCATGTCTTTATAATACGATCAATTTTTCCAGCAAGCGCGATGGGATATTGTGTCCAAGCCCAAATACACCTAAAGCACCTCGTCATGGGCCCCGACCACCTTCTCGTGTGAAAGTTGAGATGCGACAGGTTACAGCTGTTCTTTTCAGAGAGCCAGGCTTCTCTTCTCGTTGCCTGATGCCCTCTAATAGAGCTCTCTTCTGTGAAGATGAACTATGCAAGGCAGTTTCCCAGAATAAACTTTGAAGTTATTCTGTTTTATTTTTTCCCTTCACTCTGTATAGTTCTTCTTTAGTCTCTAGTGAATACTACAGTACAGGTGCAATTTTTGTGTTGGGGCAGTTTAGCTGGCGTGGATATTCCTGATGTCCAAGTGGGTGTGGAGAGTAGGCTATGGTTGTTGAAATAATTTTATTTATATATAACTAGCACATTTTCGGTTGAGACAATTTGCAAGTTTTTTACAGAATAATTGAAGGATATTCTTCATGAGTATAGAAGGTTGTGCTTTCTTTATCTATCTATGTACATCAGTGCATGATCCAAAAGTGGGTATTGTTTGAACGTAGAGATAAGTGGCTTATTTTTGTTAAAAGCAAGTTACTTCTACCTATAGCTGCAATTAAGATTGAGAGCTACCAGATGGGCTAGCTTTACATTATGCAGGTTGCACCATGAAGTTGTTAAAAGGTGATCTAATTTGGTTCATGTCAAGACAACTATTGTAGCATTAGAGCTTACTTGACCTAGAGGTTCACTCTTAAACTCCAAATTTAAGAAATTGGGTGATTTCCTCCGATAATTAGGCAATATAATTGCTGAGAAACAAATTTACCGCTTAACTAGCTTTACCCAAATTGTTTATTCTGAACAATGTTTGTTTTTCTATTGTATAGATATAATATAGTTTTGTATTTATTTAATCGTTAATGCATTATTAAATAATAATAAAATTAATCATATTTGAACAACAATTTTTTATTTAATATATAAAATAAGATTAGAAAAAAAGTGAAATAAAAAATAAAAAATAGTAGTATAAAATAATATCAAGTTTTTTATAAAGAAATATAAGAAATATAGGAGATAAAATAATATAGAAGATGAAAAAAAAAAGAGAAGAGAGTTTAAAGTGCATGTAATTGAAAAAGAGAATGACAAAATAAAAATAAGATAATATGAAATATTTGAGAAGGCTTTAAATTAAAATTTTAAGTGTGAAAAAGAGAAAATTATTTGTAATCGTAAAATTAAGATATAATATGTTTAAATTTGAGTTTGATATGAGTTAGATGAAATTTGTTTGATAACAGAATGCAGTCTGATTCAGTTTGTAAAATATAAATTGCAAATCAAATTGAATTACATTTTTGCGATTTCAATTTGATTTGATGAGTGATTTTCTATTGATTTCACTTACCCATCCTTGACTTTGTGATAACTGTTATTATTGGAGATATTATTTGTCTACTTTTATATTTTTCAAAGCGTGCTAAGTAAAAACATTACAAGTCAATTGATAATTAGAGTTCCCAATTTTATGACATAGATGCAATGTTAGTTTCCTTTTCGATTCCCTTCTTTCACAAACAAATCAATATCATTTTACAGTACGATTTCTATTATATATATATATATATATATATATATATATATATATATATATATATATATATATATATATATATATATATATATATATATATATATATATATATATATATATATATATATATATATATATATATATATATATATATATATATATATATATATATATATATGATTCTGAACATCTCACCAATACATCCTCTTTTCTACATTCACCCTCTTCGATTTACATTGGTATATGGGGGCTCCTATGCAGTACACTGGTTGATAAGTATTGAACAGAATATGCAAAAGATATTTTGTTCTAGATAGGAGAATCAAACATGGCTTTAAATAGCCTTACAAATAACAGAACGTGCAAAGAGAAAAAGATAACTCCTCCTTATAATTAGGAAGGACTGGGTTACAGCAAAAACTAATTCAAACTTAAAACAAACTTCTACTCCTAATATTTAGGAACTTTATTAGCAACTAGAAAGACCAATTCTAAAACACGTAACTCTCAACAAATCCCTCCCATAAACTAAACATGCGTGCGGCATATTAGTTTATGCCCAAACTACTTCTAACACCAAGAGCTTCTCTGAGCTTCTCAAATTGATCCAGCTTCAATGGTTTAGTCATGATATCCGCTACTTGCTCGTTTGTGCCACAGTATTCAATATCAATTGATCCATCACTTGTAAGATTTCTTAGAAAATGAAATCTCACATCAATGTGTTTAGTTCTCCCATGAAAAACTGGATTTTTTGCAAGCTTGATGGTGGAAGAATTGTCGCAACGGATTTTAATAGAATCAGTTTGAGTACCTTCAATCTTCTTCAAAATTCGTTGCATCCAAATGCTTTGACAAGCACAAGAAGCAGCAACAACATACTCGACTTCGGTTGATGATAAAGTTACTATAGGTTGCTTTTTAGACGCCCAAGCCACAGCTCCACCACTTAGCTTAAATACATAGCCTGAGGTGCTCTTTCTATCGTCCAAATCACCGGCATAGTCACTATCTGTGTATGCCATTAATTCGTTTCTGCATTCTCTTTTATAAAAAATACCGAAGTCAACAGTAGCTTGAATGTATCTCAGTATTCGCTTAGCTGCTAGCATGTGCGTCTCCATTGGATTAGACATGAATCTACTTATGAGGCAAACACTGTACATTATATCTGGCCTTGTTACTGTCATGTACATTAAGCTTCCCACAATCTGCTTGAACAAAGTTTCATTTGCTTTTACTCCGTTCTCCTCTTTTGACAGCTTATTTCCAGGAACTATAGGATTTCTTACTCCATTACAGTTGCTCAACCCGAACTTCTCAAGTATTTCACCAGCATATCCTTTTTGGCTGATGTAGATGCCATTGACACCTTGATGCACTTCCACCCCCAAAAAGTATTTCATCTCTCCAAGATCAGTCATCTCAAACTCGGTATGCATTGAGCTTTTAAAATCTTGCATCATGAATAAATCGTTACTTGTAAAAATAAGATCATCAACATAGAGACTTACAATCAGAATTTTGTTGTGTTCACGTTTCTTTACAAATAAAGTGTGATCATCGCAATTCTTTTCGAACCCTTCTTTGATGAAATAGCCTTCAATCTTACTAAACCATGCTCTTGGGGCTTGTTTCAAGCCGTAAAGAGCTTTGTTTAGTTTGTACACCTTGTTCTCCTCTCCTTTCACCTCAAAACCTTGTGGTTGAGCAACATAAACCTCTTCGGTGAGTTCCCCGTGCAGGAAGGCACTTTTAACATCAAATTGATACAACTTCCAGCCATTTCTTGCTGCCAATGCGACCACCATTCGAATAGTGTCCCATCTTGCTACAGGTGCAAATACTTCGTCGTAATCAATCCCTTTTTCTTGAGCATACCCTTTTGGCCACCAGCCGCGCCTTACACTTGTCAATCTCTCCATTTTCGTTCAATTTAGTTCGATACACCCATTTTACTCCTATTACTTTTGCTCCCACGGGAGCCTTTACGAGCTTCCAGGTACAATTCTTTTCTATTGCCTTAATTTCAAGGTACATTGCTTCCCTCCATTTTTTTGATTTCACTGCTTGTTCATAAAACAAAGGATCAGCGGATATATATAAAGCAAAATTTTGTACCTCATCTTCGGAGAGTCCTTCTCCACTTGTGTAATCATCTAGATATGCCGGAGCCTTTCGTTCTCGTACAAGTGGGGTTGCTGCATCAATACCATAAGTAGTATTTTCATCTGTTGTGTCTGAACTTGAAGAGGTTGTTGCATCACCAGAGGTGACATTCTCATCTATTGTACCACCTTCATCTAAATTTGCTTCTTCTTCTTCTTCTTCACTTTCTTCATCTTGATTGAAGTTTTCCTCATAAGCTTCACCCCAATCAAGTATATCCCTTGTCTCTTCTTTTGTACTCTCCCAATCCCATCCTTCATTTTCTTCAAAAATCACATCTCTACTGATAGTGATTTTTTTTTGTAAAAGGATTGATCATTTTGTAACCTTTGGACTCTTCACTATAGCCAATCAGAACCTGCTTTTGGCTTTTTGCATCTAATTTTAATCTCTTTGCATCTGGTATATGCACATTTCCAACACACCCAAACACTTTGAAATATTCAACATTCGGTTTTAGATCACTCCAACATTCTTCTGGAGTTTTGTTCTTCAAAGAAGCAGTTGGACTCCGATTGAGAACATGACACGTCCACTTCACAGCATCTGGCCAAAGCATTTTGGGCATGTTTTTCTCTTCAAGCAAACATCTCACCATATTGAGGATAGTACGGTTTTTGCGCTCCGCAACTCCGTTTTGCTGAGGCGTATATGCTGTAGTGAGCTGTCTTCTTATGCCTTGTGTTTTGCAAAATTCTGAGAATTCCTTAGAGTTGAATTCTCCTCCTCTATCTGTTCTCAGGCTGCACATTGATAAACCACACTCTTTCTCTACCATTATTTTGAAATTTTTGAAAGTCACAAAAGCTTCACTTTTCTCATTTAGAAAATAAACCCACAATTTCCGACTATAATCATCTATGAATGTTAATATGTACCTCTTTTTACTGTACGAAGCAGACGAAATAGGGCCGCATATGTCGGAGTGTATGAGTTGCAACTTCTTTGTGGCTCTCCAATTGCTCTTCTTTGGCATAACTTCTCTTTGTTGTTTTCCTAACATGCATTTTATACACCTTTTTGTTGGAATTTTGATGTCTGGCAGCCCTCGAACCATCCCTTTATTGTGAAGCAAAGCTAGATTTTTATAGCTCAAGTGCCCATATCTTCTGTGCCAAATTTCACTTGGCTCTTCAATTTGTGTGTTGAAGCA
Source organism: Vicia faba (assembly GCA_948472305.1). NCBI lineage: Eukaryota > Viridiplantae > Streptophyta > Magnoliopsida > Fabales > Fabaceae > Vicia > Vicia faba. The sequence goes on from OX451739.1 coordinate 733,931,292, forward strand.
GGAAGGTGATTTTAAAATGTTTGCCATAACAACAAACATTTTATTTGCTGTCATTATGCTTTCCATTATAACACCATGAATAGGATGATACAATTTGCAAACTCCATGTTTGATAGTAATGGTGATGCCTCGCTCTTGTAACTGACCTATACTGAGCAGGTTATTACGCAATTCAGGTACATAGAAAACATCACTTACAGTACGAGTTTGACCTCCAACTTCTAGCTTGATTCTTCCTTTCCCCATCACCATTAGCTTGGAATCATTTCCAAGTTTTACAGAATGCTTAAATGTTTCATCAAGTTGTGTGAACCACTCTTTGTTTCCTGACATGTGGTTTGAACATCCGGAATCAAGAAACCAGATCCCTTCCCTTTTGCCTTCGTTGAGATCAGCCTGCGCCATTAACAACATTTCATCTTCATCATTGATCTCGGCATAGTGAGCCCGCTTCTCTGAACTACGACATTCATACTGAAAATGTCCCAAATTGTGACACTTATAGCATTCAACAGCAGGTTTGTCAAAGAATTGTCTGCCCCTGCCTCTTCCTCGACCCCTAAACGTGCCTCTGCCTCGTCCAACTCGCTCATCATGTGTAACTTTCAATGCTTGATCTTCTTCTACAGATGATTTCATCCTTTGTTCATGAATTAAAAGGCTACTTTGGAGTTCATCCACAGTTAAGATATCAACATTATTTGATTCTTCAATCGAACATACCACGTAGTTGAATTTTGTAACTAAGGATCAAAGAATTTTCGATGTGATATCAGATTCTTTGAGACTCTCACCGCATGCTTTCATCCTCTTGGCAATTGATAGTGTTCTTCCAAAATAGGCATTGACAGTTTCCCCTTCTTTCATCTTCAGAATTTCGAATTCAGTTCGTAGGGTTTGGAGTTGTGCTCTCTTAACTCTTGATGACCCCTTAAACTTCTGCTTCATTGAATCCCAAATTTGTTTGGAAGTATCATCGTTCAGAATTGTTTCCATAATTTCTCGATCTATGGCTTGATAAAGGTAATTTTTCACCTTCTTGTCTTTCAATTGTTGTTCTGCGATAACCTTGTTTTCTGCTTCTGATGGCTCTCTTTCGGCTGGAATCTCAGTTATTCCATCTTCTACTAGGTTCCAGTATTCCTTTGAACGAAGGAAATTCTCCATTAATTTTGCCCAGTGTTCATAGAAGCCATCAAATTTTGGGATGGCTGGTTGCACAAAGCTACCATTGTTAGTACTTTCTGCCATCTCTCTTTACACCCTTCTCACGTGTTTCTCTCACACTCTTCTCACGTGTTTCTCTCTCAATCAAAACTTTTTGATAAAGCTCTGATACCAATTGATAAGTATTGAACAGAATATGCAAAAGATATTTTGTTCTAGATAGCAGAATCAAACATGGCTTTAAATAGCCTTACAAATAACAGAACGTGCAAAGAGAAAAAGATAACTCCTCCTTATAATTAGGAAGGACTGGGTTACAGCAAAAACTAATTCAAACTTAAAACAAACTTCTACTCCTAATATTTAGGAACTTTATTAGCAACTAGAAAGACCAATTCTAAAACACGTAACTCTCAACACTGGTTGCCATGGTTGTTGCTTCTGTCTGGTTCCCTAGATGGAGAGGCTGTATCATGCAACTCTTTCAAATAACAATTTTGACAAAATTAAATCAATTTTTTCTCTACTGCTTCTCTGTTTTTCAAATCTGATTTGTGAAAATAGAGTTTCTAATAAATTCAATAATTTCTTTCCCTTATAAGTTACGGGCCTAAATACATGGTCCACTCACACATGTGTAACGGTACCATCCGTTTTGCATATATATATATATATATATATATATATATATTTCATTTTAAATGCTCGGTATGAACAAACCTTTTTAAATAATCAAGGACGTTATCGACAAGACCGAACCGTAGAAAATACTCTCAAACTTGCTCATAAGTGGATTGTGTTGTCTAACAACAAGGAACATTTGAAAATAATTCTAATAAATTTAGATGTAATGGTTCAACTTAAATTTTTATCAAAAAGTTTATCTTAGTTTTTCGTATTTCCTTTTTATGTTCTCAATCACTTATTTCTAGACCTGTTTAAAAGAGCCTTCCGAACTATATTAAACTGTCGAATCAAATTGAACTGAAGATAAAATAATCAAATTGAAATTCTGGCAGCAGATACTCAATGTCACAGTGAATGTTATGACACCGTATCTGACTTTCTATAAGACAGTAAATCAAAAAACAGTAAAGAACACAGTCAATTATTTACCCAGTTCAGTGTGAAATAACACCTACTCTGGGGGCTACCAAGCCAGGGAGGAAATTCACTATAAGAGATATTAATTCAGGAATAAACCAACCAGTTTATCTCCTTCACTTAAGACCTACCCAATGCAACTTCAATCTAAGTTCAACTTAAACTTGAGTTCCTACTCACCCCCCCTCAATCACAGCAGTGATACTGAACAATTGACTAATGAAATTATGAAGACACTCTTCAGAACATACACTTGATTATGCTTCACAGCTTTTAATCAAGTAACACAAACACTCGTGCTTCAAAGCTTTGAGTGATACATAAACCTAACTTGACCTTGCTTCAAAGCTTTAATCAAGTAACACAAACACTCTTGCTTCAAAGCTTTGAGTGATACACAACCCTTATAATCAAAACCTACTCCAAGTCACTTATCACAATGATACTTGCTTGGATTACAGTAGTTAAAACTATACAGCTCCTTGTTGATCTTCTGTCAAAAAGTTAAGTTCACCAACAACCTTCCTGTTGAATATATAGGCAGCTGTTCTTCAGTTAGGGCTTCCACGAAAATAGCTAGGGTTAATTAGGGTTAACCTCAAGACTTGGTCACAAGACTTTATCAACCAGATTAGGGTTAAGCCAAGTTAACTTAAAGTCCACGTGAGATTCTGTTCTGGAATGTATGAACCATATTCCTGAAAAATCTCAGAATTAACACAACTGCATAACTGTTAGATCAGTACAAGATGTCTTAACATTGGTTATGACAACAAGAATCCTGTTTACTGATTTTGGTAGAATGTAATAAATGTGATCATTACATAATGATCAACTACACACTCATAATGAGCAGCTACTGTATGCCATTCTTTTTCTGCAGAAAGTGCCTAGTAACCCAGAATGTTATGACATCAGTCATGACATTCACACACCTGGTTTTACCAAAAATACATGCTAATAACCAAACACTTACAAACTCCCCCTTTGGCAAATTTTTGGCTAAAACCCCTAAACAATCAGAGATTAGAGAGCAGCAGAAATAATATGTCTGCAGAAAAAATAATGTCTACCAAGTATAATTAACACAAAATCTTCTCCCCCTCTTTAGCCATAAATAGGCCAAAGATACATGTACTTTTAGGTTATACAGTCATCCAAAATGAATAATAAAAACAAAAAAATCTGAAACCACTTGCAGTAACAGGTACCAGCAACAAGCTTGACAACTCCACTGATCTTCAAGCACTGTCATCTTCAGAGGAGGCACTATCTTCAGCATTAAGCTGATCTTCAGCATCATCCTCTTCCCTTCTTTGTCCTCCAGTCTCCTCCTGTTCTAGTCTAGCAATTAGGTTCTCAAGAGTCTTTTTCCTTGTCTCCAGCTCTTTGCAGGTTTCCTTCAGCACAGCTATAACATCAGATTTCTTGGACTGAGTTTTGATAGTTGATGTCTCAGCTGATGTTATGACAATGTTAGGAACATGAGTTCCCTGAAATAGCTTATAGTGCAACCCAAGAGCAGGGGCTATTTTGCATACAGTATCTTTTTCAACTAGAATGTCAGGATACTGAGCAAGGACAATACCACATAGGAGGGAGGGAAAGGCAATATGGCCTTTAACAGCATAGCTTCCAGCATGTTTTAAAGTTTGATCAAAGATATACCTGCCATAGTCAAATTCTGTCCTGGTTCCAACAACATAAATGAATCTTCCCAATCCTGTGGAGATGGTTGATTTATGGTTGGTGGGAACCCAGTTGGCTGCACAAATCTTGTGCAGGATGGCAAATTTCATGCTTAGCTTGCTTGCATTCAGCTTGCCTTTTAAGGGCCAACTCTTGACTTGATTTGTAGTGATGGTTTGGCATACTTGGTTGTCAGTAACCTCTAGTTCAGGGCAAGCCTCATCTGGTCTTCCTAGGAATTTGTTTATTTCAGAGGGAGAGAAATTTACCTTTCTTCCTCTCACATAGACACACTTAAAGTCAGTTGACCTTCCATCAACACATCCATCAGATAAATTCACTATGAATTCTTTGACAAGATTTTCATAGCAGTTGGTAAACTTTACCACAGTATTCATTAGACCAGCAGTTTTGATTAGGTCCATGATCTCCTTACATTCCATGGCACCATTGTTCAGTTCTCTTTCCAATGCTATTCTTTTCAGGCAAACATACTTCCATCTGTTAGCATTTTCAGGGTGGTGAAAAGAAATATTGTCAGTGGGGACTTCAGGAACTTTAGCCATTTTGCTTGATGGGAGTTTCCTTCTGAGAGGAATGTCTTCAGCATCAACTTCAAATTCTGATTCCTCATCAGAATCAGAAGGTTCAGGCTCTTTCCTTTTCTTTGGTATTGGTTGTCTCACAGGCTTTGAGAGACTACCAGCAGGTACTCGGGTTTTCACCTTCCCTTTGGACAATCCAGTCTTCACAGTTTCTACACCAGTCTTGTCTTCAGACCTGGTTTTCTTATGAACAACATCAGCAGTCTTCTCTTTGGTCAGACATTTTACAGCATCCTGCTTTCCTTTTCTGTTCATCATCCTTCTAGATATGCTAGGGTTGATATTTGCAATTAGGTCATTGTCAGAGTATTCTTCATCCACATCAATAACCGGGGGTTCAACATCCTTCTCTGAAGGGTTCTGGAGATCATCAAGATTTTCAGATGATTTCCGAATGTTGTCATCCGGTGTCTCAACATTCTTAGTGACATCTGGATTCATTTCAACATTTGGACTAGCAGATTCTTGATTTAAAGGAACAGAAATGCCAGGTACCGAGTGGTTCTCATTCAGAATTCTTGTAACAAGTCTAGCTATTGCTTGATGAACATAAGCTGACCCTTCCCTATTTTCTATTTCTGAGGGAACAGAAGATGATGGTTGAGAGGGATTACCAGATGAAGAAGCTTGAGACCTTCCTGCATGCCTTGTTCTCAGCTTTTTAACCTTAGAGGGGTTAGCTGCCAGTTCTCTAAGAGGAGTAATCTCCAGAACATCAGAATCCATGCAGGTTGTGATTGCCCTAGGTTCTCGATCAGAGGATGCGGAAGAAACAGTTGTCTTTGAAGAGGATGATGTCATGGATAGTTGAGACATTTTGAGAGTCTTAGAAAACCAGTAACAACGAGAGTGAAATCTTTGATTGAGAGAATGGAGATTGTTGCAGAGCCGAGAGAGGAAGGAGGTAAATGAGTGTCTATTCAACTTCTTAATAATTTTGAAAGAAATAGGGAAACATATGACTAACCCAATCAAAATAGACTTAACACAAAAATCTCCTTCATCCCTTGTTTTAAGCAAAATTAATTGCTACATTTCCTCATGTTGGCAAATACCCAACTTGCCCCTCAAATTTTCAAATTGATTTGCATCAAGTGCCTTGGTAAAAATGTCAGCCAACTGTAGTTCAGTGGCAACATGTTCCAGTTTAATCGTCTTCTCCTCTACAAGATCTCTGATAAAGTGATGTCTAATGTCAATATGCTTGGTCCTGCTATGCTGAATAGGATTCTTGGAAATGTTGATTGTACTCAGATTGTCACAGTACAATGTCATAACATCTTGTGTGACATTATACTCAGTAAACATCTGTTTCATCCAGATCATTTGAGAACAGCTACTACCAGCTGCTATGTATTCAGCTTCAGCAGTAGAGAGAGACACACAGTTCGGTTTCTTGCTGAACCAGGAGACCAGATTATTTCCTAAGAAGAAACATCCTCCAGAGGTGCTCTTTCTATCATCAGCACTTCCAGCCCAATCAACATCACAGTAACCAGTCAGAGTTGGTTCACAACCATGAGAGTACAACAAGCCATAGTTGTAAGTTCCACTTACATACTTCAAAATTCTCTTCACTTGGTTGATATGACTGACTTTGGGATCAGCTTGGTATCTTGCACATACTCCAACTGCAAAAGCAATGTCAGGTCTGCTGGCTGTTAAGTATAGCAGACTTCCTATCATGCTTCTGTACAGGCTTTGGTCCACCTTAACCCCACTTGAATCTTTGGATAGCTTTAAATGAGTAGGTGCAGGAGTCCTTTTGTGACTGGCATTCTCCATTCCAAACTTCTTGACAATGTTCTTTGCATACTTGCTTTGAGACAGAAAAATTGAGTCTTCCATCTGTGTGACTTGCAGTCCAAGAAAGTAGGTCAATTCTCCCATGAGGCTCATTTCGAATTCAGTCTGCATCTGGTCAGCAAAATGTTTAACCATTTTATCTGACATTCCCCCAAACACTATGTCATCAACATAGATTTGAGCTACCATTATCTTTCCTCCTTCATTTTTGACAAAAAGGGTTTTATCCAAGCCTCCTTTTCTGTATCCTTTGTCAGAGAGAAATTTTGTTAACCTGTCATACCATGCTCTAGGAGCTTGTTTCAGGCCATATAAAGCTTTCCTCAATTTGTAGACATGATCAGGGTAGTTTGGATCCACAAATCCTTTAGGCTGTTCCACATAAACTTCCTCATTTAAGTACCCATTTAGGAAGGCACTTTTTACATCCATCTGAAATAACTTGAACTTCAGGAGACAAGCAATTCCCAATAGGAGTCTGATTGATTCCAGTCTGGCTACAGGGGCAAAGGTCTCATCAAAATCAACCCCTTCAACTTGAGTGTATCCTTGAGCAACAAGTCTTGCCTTATTCCTGGTGACAACTCCTTCAGCATCTGATTTGTTCTTGTAGATCCATTTTGTGCCAATGATGTTTGTTCCTTCTGGTCTAGGAACTAACTCCCATACTTCATGTTGCTTGAATTGGTTCAATTCATCTTGCATTGCTCCAATCCGGTATTCATCAGTTAAAGCCTCCTTAATATTTCTTGGTTCAATTTTAGACACAAAGCAAGAGTTTGAGATGATTTCTCTAGATCTTGTAATGACTCCACTGTTAGGATCTCCTATGATGAGTTCTTTAGGATGATCTTTCTGAATTCTGATGGAAGGGTTTTTGTTAACTTCCTTTGATTCAGAGTCTGATGCAGTAGTGTTAGGTAGATCATTCTGTTGAGTTGAAGTCTCAAAGAATGTCTCAACATTACAAGGGACATCTGTTTCCTCATGATAATCATCAACTATGACATTTATTGATTCCATCATGACTTTGGTCCTGGAATTGAATACCCTATAAGCTCTGCTATTGGTGGAGTATCCTAGAAATATTCCTTCATCACTTTTAGGGTCCAGCTTTCTCCTTTGTTCACGATCTGCCAGAATATAGCATTTGCTACCAAATACATGGAAGTACTTCACTGTTGGCTTTCTTCCTTTCCAGAGTTCATAAATGGTGGATGGGGTTCCCTTTCTCAAGGTGACCCTGTTATGGACATAACAGGCTGTATTCATAGCTTCAGCCCAAAAATGAATAGGAAGTCTTTTGGCATGTATCACTGCTCTGGCAGATTCCTGTATGGTCCTGTTTTTCCTTTCTACAACTCCATTTTGTTGAGGAGTTATAGGTGAAGAGAATTCATGATTAATTCCTTCTGAGGAACAGAACTCATTAAACTTACTGTTTTCAAATTCCTTTCCATGATCACTTCTGATTCTGACAATGCACCCTTCTTTTTCTCTTTGAATTCTTTTGCACAGTTCTTTAAAAACTTCAAATACATCAGATTTTTCCCTAATGAAGTTAATCCAGGTGAATCTGGAAAAATCATCCACAACAACATAGGCATATCTTTTTCCACCAAGACTTTCCACCTGCATTGGTCCCATCAGATCCATATGTAGAAGTTCTAGAACCTTAGAGGTGGTCAGATGTCTTGACTTTGGATGTGACATCCTAGTCTGCTTACCAACCTGACATTCACCACATACTCTCCCTTCATCAATTTGCAGTCTTGGAATCCCTCTGACTGCCTCCATGGATATAATCCTTTTCATTCCTCTTAGATGTAGATGATCAAGTTTTTGGTGCCACAGTTTCACTTCTTTTTCTTCTTTGGCAATAGAACATACAGTAGAGTAATTAGTGTCCTCAGGCCCCCACAAGTAGCAGTTGTCTTTAGATCTGACTCCTTTCATTACAACTTCTTGTTTCTCATTAGTTACAAGACATTCAGATTTGGAGAAGTTGACCTTGAATCCTAGGTCGCATAATTGGCTGATACTTATGAGATTAGCAGTCAAGCCTTTTACCAGCAATACTTCATTTAGATTTGGAACTCCAGGGCAGTCCAAGTTTCCAACTCCTTTGATTTCTCCTCTAGCACCATCTCCAAAGGTCACATAACTAGTGGTGTGAGGTTTAACATTATTGAGAAGATTCTTGATTTCAGTCATGTGCTTAGAACATCCACTGTCAAAGTACCAGTCTTCCTTTGCAGAGACTCTAAGGGAAGTGTGAGCTATCAGGGCAGTAGCCTTTTTCTTCCACTGTGGAGTATATGGTACCTTGTTAGACTTAGGTTTGACACCTGGGTTCTGATTAGGATATCCATATAATCTGAAGCAGAATGGCTTTATGTGACCAAACCTCCCACAATGATGACATCTCCATCTTTGATACTTTTTCTTCATATTTCTCTATTCTCGATGTTGAGTGCTATGTTGTGACATCTGCTTTGACATTTGTTTATCAGGCCTGATCTTCTTGTCTATACCAGATTTCTTTGCTGCCACAAATCCTAGATCAGACTTGTTTCCCATATTTTGTCCAACCTGAAGGATTTCTTCCAATTTGTCAGTTCCATTTGTCAGCATCTTGACAGATTTGGTCATCTGGTCCAGTTTTGAGTTTAGCATTTGAACTTCCCCTTCTAGATGACTTATAGTATCAATGTCTTCCTTTTTCTCAGCCTCCAACTTTATTATGAGTTTTGTTTGTCTCTCATTTTGCTGACAGACTTTAGCACTTCTGATACATAATTTCTTGTAGGAATCAGCCAGTTCTTCAAATGTCACTTCCTCATCACTAGAGTCACTATCAGAGTTACAAATACCAGTTAGTGCAGTAACTAGTTTGGCAGATTCTTCTTCAGAGTTACTTTCTGAATCACAGTCAGACCAAGTAACAGACATTCCTTTCTTTTGTTTCTTAAGAAAGGTAGGACATTCAGCTCGAATGTGCCCATATCCTTCACATCCATGGCATTGAATTCCTCTAATATGATTTCCCTTCTCTTCAGACTTTGGTCTTCTGCTGGAGTCATAAGATCTGTTAATGTCAGAAGGAATGTTCTTAACATTTGACCTTGACTTTGGATCCATTCTCTTGATGAGTTTGTTGAATTGTCTTCCAAGCATGGCTATAGCTTCTGAAATATTTTCTTCTTCATCCTCCTTGTTTTCATCTTCAATATTAGATACAAGTGCTATGCTCTTGTTTTTCTTGTCGACATTGTCACTGATCCCCATCTCAAAGGTTTGAAGAGACCTAATGAGTTCATCCACCTTCAAATTGCTGATATCATGGGCTTCCTCTATAGCAGTTACCTTCATTGCAAATCTTTTAGGCAAGGATCTGAGAATCTTTCTCACCAGTTTTTCTTCTGACATCTTTTATCCCAATGCTCCTGAGGTGTTGGCAATCTCCAAGATGTTCATGTGAAACTCATGAGTGGTTTCATCTTCCATCATCCTTAGGTTCTCAAATTTGGTAGTCAGCATCTGAAGCCTTGACATTTTTACTTTGGATGTGCCCTCATGGGTAGTTTTGAGAGTGTCCCAAACTTCCTTGGCCAGTTCACATTGATGTACTAGCCTGAATATGTTTCTATCAATTCCATTGAACAAGGCATTTAATGCTTTGGAATTACCCAGGGCTAACTCATCTTCTTCTTTGCTCCATTCTTCCTCAGGTTTCAGACTGATTGTCCCATCTTTCTCAGTTATGGTGGGATGGTTCCATCCTTTGTCAGCAGCTCTCCAAGCCTTTTTGTCCAGTGATTTTAAGAAGGCAATCATACGAGGTTTCCAGTAGTCATAATTTAATCCATCCAGAATGGGTGGTCTGTTTCCAAAAACTCCTTCTTTGTCCATAGCGCCAGAAAATGATATCCCTAGATCTCACCCAGTAAGACAGGCAGGGTGCCTGCTCTGATACCAATTGAAATTCTGGCAGCAGATACTCAATGTCACAGTGAATGTTATGACACCGTATCTGACTTTTTATAAGACAGTAAATCAAAAAACAGTAAAGAACACAGTCAATTGTTTACCCAGTTCAGTGTGAAACAACACCTACTCTGGGGGCTACCAAGCCAGGGAGGAAATTCACTATAAGAGATATTAATTCAGGAATAAACCAACCAGTTTATCTCCTTCACTTAAGACCTACCCAATGCAACTTCAATCTAAGTTCAACTTAAACCTGAGTTCCTACTCACTCCCCCTCAATCACAGCAGTGATACTGAACAATTGACTAATGAAATTATGAAGACACTCTTCAGAACATACACTTGATTATGCTTCACAACTTTTAATCAAGTAACACAAACACTCGTGCTTCAAAGCTTTGAGTGATACATAAACCTAACTTGACCTTGCTTCAAAGCTTTAATCAAGTGACACAAACACTCTTGCTTCAAAACTTTGAGTGATACACAACCCTTACAATCAAAACCTACTCCAAGTCACTTATCACAATGATACTTGCTTGGATTACAGTAGTTAAAACTATACAGCTCCTTGTTGATCTTCTGTCAAAAAGTTAAGTTCACCAACAACCTTCCTGTTGAATATATAGGCAGCTGTTCTTCAGTTAGGGCTTCCACGAAAATAGCTAGGGTTAATTAGGGTTAACCTCAAGACTTGGTCACAAGACTTTATCAACCAGATTAGGGTTAAGCCAAGTTAACCTAAAGTCCACGTGAGATTCTGTTCTGGAATGTATGAACCATATTCCTGAAAAATCTCAGAATTAACACAACTGCATAACTGTTAGATCAGTACAGGATGTCTTAACATTGGTTATGACAACAAGAATCTTGTTTACTGATTTTGGTAGAATATAATAAATGTGATCATTGCATAATGATCAGCTACACACTCATAATGAGCAGCTACTGTATGCCATTCTTTTTCTGCAGAAAGTGCCTAGTAACCCAGAATGTTATGACATCAGTCATGACATTCACACACCTGGTTTTACCAAAAATACATGCCAATAACCAAACACTTACATAAATCATTACTAATAATTAGTGAATCGAACTTATATTTTATTAAAAATTTTAAAACTGAATCGTTAAATAATTAATCAATTTCAAAATAATTCCGAACTGAATCGTTGGTACTTACATTCTAAAATTGATTTTTTTTAAATAAAAAAAATCAATTTTTTTTTGAAAAATAAAAAAAAGAGTTGATTTTTCGAAAATGAAAAAACTAGATTTTTTCAAAACATTAAAAAAGTTGATTTAAAAAAAAATAAATCAAAAATTCATTTTTTTTTTGAAATTCAAAAAGTTATTTTTTTCGAGAATCAAAAGTCGATTTATTCGAAAAATAAAAAAAGTTGATTTTTTCCAAAATAGAAAAGTAGATTTTTTCGAAAAATAAAAAAGTCGTTTTTTTCGAAAATAAAAAAGTCAATTTTATCGAAAATAAAAAAGTCGAATATTTCGAAAATTAAAAAGTCATTTTTTTCGAATATCAAAAAGTCGATTTTTTCGAAAGTCAAAAACTCGGTTTTTTCAAAAAATATAAAAAGTCAATTTTTTCGAAAATCAAAAATTCAATTTTTTCAAAAAATAAAAAAATCCGATTTTTTCGAAAATAAAAAAGTCGATTTTTTTCGAAAATCAAAAAATCGATATTTTCAAAAATCAAAAAGTTTGTTTTTTCGAAATTCAGAAATTCGATTTTTTCAAAAGTCAAAAAGTCGGTTTTTTCGAAAAATAAAAAAAGTTGATTTTTTTGAAATTGAAATGTCAATTTTTTTGAAAAAAAAATTGATTTTTTTTGAAAAATAAACAAAATTGATTTTTTCGAAAATTAAAAAATTTAATTTTTAAAAAAAATAAAAATTTCAATTTTTTCGAAAATCAAAAAGTCATTTTTTTAGAATCAAAAAGACAATTTTTTCGAAAAATAAAAAAATTTGATTTTTTTGAAAATAAAGAATTCGATTTTTCCGAAATTCAAAAATTCAATCTTTTCGAAAATCAAAAAGTTGTTTTTTACGAATATCAAAAAGTCGATTTTAAAAAAAATCAAAAAGTCGGTTTTTTAAAACAAAAAAAGTTATTTTTTTTCGAAAAATTAAAAAAACCGGTTTTTTTCGAAAATAAAAAAGTTGGCTTTTTTTAAAATAAAAAAGTTGGCTTTTTTGAAAATAAAAAAATCGATTTTTTCGAAAATCAAAATACCGTTTTTCCTAAAATAAGAAGATTCGATTTTTGCAAAAATCAAAAAGTCGATTTTTTCGCAAATCAAAAAGTCAATAAAATAAAAAAATCGCTAATTTCAAAAAACAAAAAGTCAATTTTTTCAAAAAATAAAAAAGTAGATTTTTTCGAAAATCAAAAATTCGTTTTTTTAAAAATAAAAATAAAATAAAGTTGATTTTTTTGAAAATCAAAATTTCATATTTTTGAAAATCAAAAAGTCGATTTAAAAATAAAATAAAAAAGTCTATTTTTTCAAGAATCAAAAGGTCGGTTTTTTTGAAAATAAAAAAAAAAACTGATTTTTCCTAAAATAAAAATGTGAATTTTTTTTCGAATTCAAAAAGGTCGATTTTTTCCGAAAATAAAAAACTCAATTTTTTCTAAAATCAAAAAGTCGATTTTTTTGAAAGTTCAAATTTTGATTTTTTCTAAAAATACAAAAACTCGACTTTTTCAAAAATCTAAAAAAAAAATCTAAAAAGGTTTTTTATCAAAAAAAAAAATCAAAACCAAATATAATAGTTTAGTTTTTTGAACAAATGATTCGGTTTATAATAAATTGAGTTCTAATAATTTGGTACGGTTCGAAATTCTAAACCGTTATACCAAAACAAAACTTTTAGTTCAATTCGATTCTAAAAAATTTAAAAGGGTTTGATTGGATTCGGATATATATATATATATATATATATATATATATATATATATATATATATATATATATATATATATATATATATATATATATATATAATGGTTTGGTTCAATTGAGTTTTTAAAAAAAAGTGTACTATGAGCAACCCTATTTATTTCAGTTTATTTTTCAGGATATTGATTTCCATGGAATAATACCAACGACATTTAAATCTACATTTGATGAAATCCTTTCTGTTAACAATACTTGCATCATCAATAATTTTGAAGTCTAGAAATATGAAATGATATTCAAGACTACTAACCATAAATATTTACTAAAATGGACTGGTGGATCAGCTATCGTTGATCTAAACAAACATAACATCTGAAATGTTCTTAGAAAATTCAAAGGAGAGAAATGATTCCCTACCTTTACTGTTCTGTAACTTCACTCTTAAGTTTTTTCACGGGAAAGGATTCCCTACCTTTACTGTTTTGCATTTATAAGATAGACTTAGATGAGAGAGAAACATGGTTAGAAGAGAGAGAGGAAGAAAGTTATCAAAGGTACACAAAATCAAAGGTAGCTGATCTTGGTCCGTTTTTCACCTAATACACATTAACAATTGTTTTTGCCATATTTAACTGCTTTCATTTGACAAATGCCTTAGACGTAATTAACATGGTTGATGAGATTGGGTACACACAATGTAATACACCTGATTTACTTAATATATTGTTATCAAATTCCTTATGCAGCTCACTTGTTCTGTGACTTCCTGTAAATAATGTTTTAAAAATTAAATTAATTCAGATAATTTAGTTGAATAAACCAATCTTTATAATAAAATTATATAGTTGTTAAACCAGTCAAATCGAATAATTCAGTCTATAAAAAAAATCACGACACCAACAAAATTTCAAAATAACATAAGTTTATAAGTTCATTCTTTAAATTCAAATTATAAATATAATCATCACACACAACAAAAATAGTACAAATGTAACACCCTATATATATATATATATATATATATATATATATATATATATATATATATATATATATATATATATATATATATATATATATATATATATATATATATATATATGGTACAAGGAAACATACAAAGTTGGAAAAAGACAAGAAATTAAAACCTTATACAATACAATTCCAATATTAGAACGTATACGAATAGTTTGTCTTTAAAAATGCACAGCGAAAAGGTAACGTCTACAAAGATCTTTCTGCCATCTGTTCTTCTGCAGTCTTCAAAATCAACCACCTAGCAACTCTTCAACCTAAAACCTACTCCTGAAAAATAATAAGAGGAATGAGGTGAGATTACTAAATCTCAGTGAGTTCCCCTAACATATGAGTTAACCCGGTTCTACAGAGTGCATGCATCAAATTGATTCACCATGAATATGGGTTTCCTCACGAATGGGTGCAAATACACAACAAAGGTACACCATCATTAGAAGTCTCATAACTATCCAATGAGACAACAATAAAAAATACAATCGGTCCAAGGCCATAAATAATATGCAGATCCGTAGCCATGTACGAGAAATCCAGAAGTATGTTACTTACCTACTTAGGCCACCTATCACACTCTCAGTGAGTCCTAGTGCCTATTTATCAAGAGACTTGCACAAGCACAACGTATGATGAATTTAGATCATTCTTACATAAAATTCCATCCGTGACGAGTTCTCTGTTATGACATTTCCTAAGTGGCATCACAATCCTATCATACCATGCACACCAATGAGTATCCAAGCGGGCACATGCCATAAAGGCCCTCGCTTACGTTCATTGCAATGATATTCATCCGTAATACGCAGGTGAGTCACCAAGTGTAATATTCTTGAACACACTAGTCCACCGGGCGAAAGCCTAATGGTATTGTCTATGTGGCACCATTAGAGGTGAGTCTGAAGTGATATTGCCTACATGGCATCACGATCCTACCATACCAAGCACGCCGACAAGTATCCAAGCGGGCACATACCATAAAGGCCCTCGCTTGCGTACATCACAATGGTAGCTCAGGTGTGTATAATATACCGAGGTCCCAATGTTTACCGCTTGACAAAGGCGCATTTCTCTTGGCCGACACAAGCATATCGCAACGATATTTCTCCATCGTAAGCGGTTTACCACCTAAAAGTAGGTCTACTCTGATTCAAGCATATTTATAAATTATCACAATCATATCGTGTCATACGATAATACATCCGAACGTTCAACTGGAACGACGAACATCCACAAATGTTCATACAATTTCATTTATCACATAATACATTTTATCATATACATGTATCAAGCATACATAATTGACATTTGAACAATCAAATGAACAAACACAACATCATGCATTTTCCAACATTATTTCCATGTAATGCATTTCCAACGATCACATGTATCAATCATACCTATCCATTAATAGGAGCACGACATAGCTTTTCAAGCATATTGAATTCTACATATAATCATGTATAATCATAATCCAATCATGGTCATACATATTCATGTCATAAACGAATAATGATTACACAAGGGTTATATTCATTACACATTACGTTTCCAAACCATCACTGAGACCAAGGAGGCATCCAGTACGCGCTACGGTACGTAACTGCACTCAAGGGGTTAAATTAACACAATTCTGTCTAGGAGGGCGCGCTGAGTGGAGTCTCTCGTGCTAAGCGCACTCTGCAGAATATTTGATTTTTCAAGCCCCGGGAGGACACGCTAAGCGGGATCATCGCACTAAGCGTGGTTTGCAAATTTCCCAAATTCAACTCTTAGGAGGGCGCGCTAAGCGCGGTCTGCGATTTGCAGAAAAACTAGAACAATATCAGTTTTGTTTGGCTTCCAAAACCCTCATTTCCACACTTCAATTTGCATACCTACAACATATTGATACGAAATACAGTACAATTACACGTTATTATTCAGTTAGAAGCAACATGCAACAAGTATCTCACATCTAAACTGTAGCGGTAGAAATATTCAAGACTAAGCCATTGGATTGACTAAACTTTATACAAATTGAAATAAAAATCGCCACCGCGCTTTATTGTTTCCAAAGGAATGGTAAAAGAGCGAATAACCCAAAAAGAGGGGGAAAGATTCAAGGTAAGGGGGTTGGTTATGCA
The DNA here is from genome assembly GCA_948472305.1 of Vicia faba. Classification (NCBI taxonomy): domain Eukaryota; kingdom Viridiplantae; phylum Streptophyta; class Magnoliopsida; order Fabales; family Fabaceae; genus Vicia; species Vicia faba. The sequence goes on from OX451739.1 coordinate 733,947,731, forward strand.
AAAGAAAGGTTTTAGCATCCTAAACATCTACGGTACTCCACAGGAACCTCTTTATAAAAATCTGTATATTTTGGCTATAAAAACTGTTGTATATAAAATGGATGGTGGAGGTGAGAAAAGAAATATGTATTTTTTATGCTTTTTGCACCCGCCGGGGTTGTAAACCTTTAGTGCCTACGTACCATCTTTCGTGCAATAGGGGATCAGGGTACACGTAGTTCCTCTTTTGAAAAATTTGAAACACAAATGCGCTGGTCAATTTTATGAGATAAAAAATCATCGTCATTGTCCGTGTGGAAAACATACCTACTACCCACAATCATGAGAAAGGAGAATTTGCATCATCTCAAAGTGGAGGATATGGCTTAGATTTTAAAATCAACAATGCCTCACTCAACACCCAAGTGGAAAATATCTCTCTTCACTACATATTGTAGAAGTATAGTTGTTTGTATCACTACAAGGATTGACAAGAGTTTAATCTTTTGAGAAAAGTTTAAAGTAAAATCCAAAGTGGCAAAATGGTTTGAATGAGATTGGTTGACTTTTAGTCTTCTCACAAAAAAATGTCAAGGTATTATTAAATTGATTGAAGTTTATTTATGAAAAGGTTTTTTGTAAATGTATGGACCTAAGTCCAAGTTTATTATGAAAGTAGTTTAAGTTTCAAAACAAGAAGAGTTTTAAAAAGGAGGAAAAAGATTTTTGAAATTAAAGAAGATGGGAGGAGAAGAAGGGACTATCCTAAAGCATAAGGTAAAAGCTAGGGGATAAGAACCATCTAACTAACAAGAAGCCAATACTTGACATTATGAGCCAAGATAGAGTTCTCATTCTTTGGATTGAAACTAAGCAAACAAAAATACTAGACCTCTTGAGAGAACCAAACTTCAAGTGTATTAAGTCTTCATAAAAAAATTGGGCAGAGTAACGGTTGTATACAGGTGAATTCCAGATTACAAACAAAGGGTGTAATCACAATAACCTGCACACAAAACAAACCAACAACCTAATGTCTTGAGGTAAACCTCAAGAGCTCTAGACAAAATAATCAGATAAGATCATAAGGTTTCCAAGATAGGCCAAGGTTTCTAATCCTAAGTTCAAGAAAAAGTCCCATGCTCCATAATGCCAAGGATAGTAACCAAATAGTCCAAGTACCATTAAGGATTTTTTAAGGTTTATGTTGATTATTAAGTATCTTAAGAAAGGAAAAGAAAAGCTTAAGTGAGCAAAGTAAAAAAAATGGTAAGAAAATAAATGCTCAAATGAGCAAAGATGAAAATAGCATGAAATGTAAATGCTAAAAGTAAGTAGTACATAAAGCATAAAAAAGAATAAAAACATAAGGTAAAACAAGTCAAAAAATTAGTGGTTAGTTGGATGACCATCTTGAAACTTGCATTTGGAACTCATTAGAGGATTGGTAGAACCAAAGCCTCCACACAACAAGTTGCATTTACTTTTTGTCAAGTGTATCATTTATTTGGAATTCTCATAAGTACCATTTAATGATCAACGATGTTTAAGTAATCCGCGTTGACCAAATGTGTTGTAGATCCATTAGAGGATTGGTAGAACCAAAGCCTCCACACAATGAATCTCAAGGTTATTGGATAAAAGAGATCAAATTAACATACTTGGGCTTGCAATTATAAGTTTGGGCCACGAATGATCATTTATTCGAATCGGTACAAAATTTAGTGCTATGTTAAGCAATCGTAAGTGGACTTATATAGAAGTCGCACCTATTTTGAGGCCGGTCAATAGCAATTTATGCACCATTTGTTTTGAGACATGATATAGAGATCATGCTCCAATAACACCTAGTGCAATAAGAAAGGGATGAGATGAAGAGGCATGGGAAAAAATATACAAACCACATTTGAATTAAATTTTAATCAAACTATTAATAAAATCATTCATCTATTTTTGTGGAGTTAAACTCAACACCATGGATCCAGTGAGGTTAACAAAGTTCATGATCCAAAATCTAACCCAAGATCAGCCAGAAAATAATCACAAAATAATATTATATTTAACATACACAAAAAAGGGATTTTAAAAATGTTTTAAAAAATAGAAAATAAAGAGAAAAAATATCAACTATGTTCAAATTAATCAAGAAAGAAAAATTAAGGTCATAGAAAAATCATAAATGAATCCAAATATTTTTATAAAATTTTTAGTAATTTTTAAAAGTCAGAAACTATTTTTAAACTATTTAAAATTGCTCAAACAAACAAAAAATAGGTCAAAAATAGTAAACCTCAATATAAAATTCCATAAAATTTTCAAAAATTCAAAAATATGCAAAATAATATTTATGAATTTTTTCAGAATTAAAAAATGTCAGAAAGTATTTTTTAAGTAATTAAAAGAAAGTAAATAATTCAAAAAATACAAAAAATATATCAAACATCAAAATAAAAATGTGTAAAAATAGTCATGAGATCTGAAATAATTCAAAGTATTTTTGTGAATTTTTTCATAATTTTTGGATAAAAAATAAAAGAGTTATGAATTTTTGAAAATTTAATCAATAAAAATATAAAAATCAGAAAATAAAATAAAACCAAAAAGATGTGGACCATCATATCATAGTCAAAACGCGTTAGTAAGCTAATCCAGTGGACCAGACGCGTTGTGCTTGATATGGACCTTAGTGAGATACACATAGGATCAGAAAAAGGGCAACCAATGAAATTAAAACGTTTGGCACCCTATCATTGGCTGAGACGAGACATGTCATCGTCTTCAACCTCCAGACACCTTGCAATAGGGATTTTCTGAGATCCTTCAAATGGAAAAATTAGAATCCCAAGCTAGTAACATTGAACTCGTCTCTTCAAGACGATTCTAACACCACCATCGCGCCAAATTTATATAAGGTATGGAGAGAGATATGAATCAAAAACCCAGAAAATAGCGAGCACCTTCAATTTGAGATTTCTCTCTCAATTCTCAATGGATTTAAAAATTGTAAGCAACATTAGAATCAAGAGAAGGAGTAGAATAGATTAGTGCTTGATTTGGATCCAAATGGTGGAGAATTCTACCTTTTCGAAGTTCAAGGAAGAAGCTCTGAAACTGGACTTCTGTAGCTTGAATTATGACTCATTTTGATTAGTTTAAGTGCTGGAGAGTTTATATGATGCTTAAGGATGATGAATGCGCAAAGAATTTTGGAAAAGGGAGCTTAAATCTCAGAAACTGAATTCAAAAAAGATGGGTTCGCGTGAGGTTTTGGCAGGGTATTTTTGACTCTCAAAGCTTAAAAAAATGAATGGGGGATGACCCTCTATTTATAGGGAAGTGAATGGGAATGACAATTGGAAGAAACAAGGAAGTTTGGAGGGAAATTAAATGAAGGTCGAGCACGAGTGAAATGTGACTTCATTTCCATCAAAACTCAACCAAATCTCGCGTTTTGGGGTACTAATCACTTATGGCAAGTTTTCTAATCAAGTTTAAATCAAAACCACGCATAAATCCTGTGTTTAGCCGTCACGTTATGGATTTCAAAATTCGGATTTTGTGGAAAATTCAGTTTCAAGTTACCAAATTCAAATCCATGGCATTTCCAACTCAAGGGGTCTTAGGGCATGATTCTTGATGCTTTATAAAGATAAGGTTACAAGCTTTGAAATGGAAAAAATAATGGAATCAAATGGATGCTTGAGCTGAAAGTTGAATTGAGTCAAAGTTGAAGAAAAAGGGTTGACTTTCCATACTAAGAAAAATTTCAAATTCTTCTTCAAAAATGACCTATAATCTTTTGCATCCAAACATGGCCTTCCACTTGAAATTTGCTCTTGACCAAAAAAATGGAATGAAGTAGATCTCTTAAATGACATTTTGAAACTTGAACCACTCAAAATCTCCAAAAAAATGAGCAAGTTATGACTTGTTGAAGTTGGCCAAAAATCATGAAATGACCTATAATCTTTTGTATATTTAAGGCAACTTCCATCCATTTTCCCACTTTGCACATAAAATAAGGCATAAATTTCACCTCTTCAAGATCATTATGGAAAAATAATGGACTCAAGGTGATAAAAATTGACCAAGTTATGATCAACTGAAGTTACTTATGTAAAATTATGGATTCATCTGGATGACTTGTAATCTTTCTTCTTCACCAAGTTTCTTCCACAGGAAAACTCCTTAGAACTTTTGAATTAATTTGTTGATAACCCTTTAAAGAGAAGGATGTCTTTAGAATCACTCAAAAATACCAAAATGTGAACAAGATATACTCCTTTGAAGTTCAAAACCCTAGCTTCTAGATCAAGAGAATGCCTTGAGGAACTTTGACAAGTTTGAACAAACTTCTTGTACCAATATTCTTGTTTTATGAATAGAAGTTGTTGAGGATGATAATGAGGATTCATATCCACCAAAACCACTTCCATATCTTGAAATTTGATAGAAATATTCCCTTGTGACCAATAGGAACAAGGCCTTATCCAAACATGACAACTTCTCCAATCAACCCCTTGTACTTTTGAGTCACATCTAATAACCTTGAAATGTGATGAATCAAAGCAACCTTGCCATGCCAATTCTTCCAAAACCACTCCAATGGTGAGGTTTGAACTTCTAAAGCTATATTAACTAGGGCATGGAAATAAACTCATGAACCGATGGGGTATCTTGTTAAATCTCATTGCCTTCACCTACATGGATAACAAGAAAAACAAAACAACATTGCATTTTATTAGTTAAATGAAGAAAACAAAACAATATTCATGATCACAAAAGGAACATAAGTCAAGGTGCTTGGTAATCCCTCAAAAGGAGCAAAACTCAAAGTAGGGAGGGGAACCAAGAATCCTAGTGTGATCTTGTTGTGAGTGAATCAACATGGTATGATGAAGGGATATTAGGGGCAAAAATTGGGATACAACAGCTGCCCTTATTTAAGTTTCTTCTACCGAGAGGTACGAAGGTTAAAAATCTTCGTGTCGACGCGATCGAAGATACTTAAATATAAAACAAACCCTATTTTTGGCCCTAAGATGCCATGCAAATGCTTATGCATATGAATGCATATGCACATGACCAAAGAGACGCAAAGATAACACTGAGGGTGCAACAATAATAAAGGAACAAAGGAGCAACCCCACCAGGAAAATAAATCACTGGTAGACCAAAAGACCTAAATCAGACAGGATGGTAAAATGGTTAGAGGACACACCAACTTCTACTGAAGGCGAAGCTACCGACGTTTACTGAAGGCAGAGAGAAAGATAACAAACATTAACGTTCATTACCGATAGTCTACCAACTTTCACTGAAGGTAGAAAGAGAATATATCATATCACCGCCGTTCACTAACGATGAACTATCAACGTTCACTAAAGATAGCAAAAAGATAACAAACACCGACGTTCACTATCGATGGTCTACCAACATTCACTGAAGGTAGAAAGAGAATATATCATATCACCGCCGTTCACTGACGATGAACTATTAATGTTCACTGAAGATAGAAAAAAGATAACAAACACCGACGTTCACTGCCGATGGTCTACCAACTTTCACTGAAGATAGAAAGAGAAAACAAACACTGACGTTCACTACCGATGTCCTACCAACTTTCACTGAAGGTAGAAAGAGAAAATATCATATCACCGCCGTTCACTAATGATGAACTATCAACGTTCACTGAAGATAGCAAAAAGATAACAAATTTACCCAAGTATTGTATCCCAAAATTTGCCCTCCCATTTCATCAACATTTTCTCATCACCAGACTCTTGGAACTGAAGATCAAGCTAGGGTTTGCTCTACTCAAGACACCTCCTTGCACTATTGACCTAAATTAAGGTTTGAGTTTGCACAGTGGTGTTTTGGCCTACAATACCCAAATTGACTTTCATACTTCATGTTGGAGTCACAAGTTTGTCCATACCAAGTTTCAAGCCTTGATTCAAATTTTTGCCCAGCCAATGGGACAGTTGACCTAGAAATCAACTGTATTGGGAAAAAAGTCAACTGTGGCCAATTGATAGTCAAAACTCATGATTTTTGACCCACTTCAAAATAATAAATTCATATATGTCATTTGATCAAGTTTGGATCACAATTCCACAAGAAATTTGATCAGATCACCAAAAGGGCAAAATGGTCATTTTTAGGGTTTTGACTGCACAAAGGCAATTTTTGACTGTTTGACCTAGCCAATGGCAAATCAAGCTCACACATGGACTCAAGGACTAAATGACATTGTCTTGACCCATTCAACAAGTTCAAAAGATCTCAAGTGCATAAGATTGACAGATGAATCTTTCAGTCAACTGATCAAAATTTGACTGTACACTGAAAAGTCAAACTTTGACTTTTTGGTCAAAATCAAGTGCCAAGAGTTATTTTTCATCAAGACATATCAAATTATGAAACTTGTTCATAAAGAAACCCAAAAATGCAAATTAGGGTTTAAAATGGAAAAATTTCATAACTTAGAATTTTTCTAAGTTATAAAATTTTCTTATATTTTCCTAACTTTGTCCCATTTTTTTATCAAGATGAAAATGGATTCAAACAAAACTTGCAACATGAAAGTTGTAGTCCATCACAAAGTCTACAACTTTTATTCACAAAGTTTTCTCAAAAGAAGCTTGTAGCTCAAGTTATGATTTTTGGAACAAGGGTACCTAAAACTTTTAACTTAGAGAAAATTTGCCCTAATCTAGGCAGGATTTTGACCCATCTTCTTGGCCACTTTTCACATAGTTCCACTTGGAATTTCAAGTTGCATTGCAAAGATGGATTATAGTACATGTTCCAAGCTTTCCAAATTGTCCAAGAACTCCTCAAACACCCTTGTGGTTAGAGAGAATCAAATGCTTGAAGTTGGCAAAAACTCACTTTTGTCCATGGCCAATGCATGTTCATACAAACTTGCATTTTCAAATCACCATATTTGGAGCTAGCTTGCAGGCCTCAAAACCAGTTTATACTCCATAATTTAATGCATAACCATTGAGTTAAGGGATTATCTTGTTCATGTGGACATTACATACAAAATTAAGCCCTAAATGATAAAAGGTATATTGCCATTTTTGCAAAAGTTACTTTATGTCAAAACACTAAGCATTGAGCCTTGAACAAAGATCTGAGACTGCAAACCAAATCCAGGGATTAGAGGGGCCAAGAGTGTTGTGTGCAGGTTGATAGGAGGGCCTGTACAAGGCTATAACATCACTTCCATTCTCTTGCTTCAAGTAGAAGAAAAGTTGCCAAACATACACCATCTCTCATATCTGTTAAGACAAGCTTACATAAACATTGTAGACAAGTTCCATACCTCCCAGCAAGCCTGAAATACGACCCCTTTTCCTCTCAAACTCCCTTTTACACAGAATCACTATTTTTCTGCAAAACAGAGCAAGTTCTGCATTTTGCAAGCCATAACCAAATTCTATCGTGCGTTTTGTCCAAAGATAGTTTAAACACCCTCCAATCAACTCACCTGAACTATCCCAGGCCCCCATTGCAAGCTGTGACACCTCTAACACACTTTTTCATTTTTGTTTCAAAGCTCTGCAGGTTGAGTTCTACAGCATGATTCAAGCTGTTTCAAAACAAGCCAAGCATTGGAAAAGCTTCCTTGGACCTCAGGCAAGCTCAAAAGAAGCTCAAACACCATTGAAGGTTGCTACATTATCCAGCTTGAAGTCAACTGAAACATGTATTTCATGCACTTCTATCTCTCTATCTAGGAATGGTTAGGTTGTGAATGAAACATGTTGTACTCATAGCCCTGAAGCCATACATATGCTTAGTTTTCATTTACATTAATCGTGTTAAGAGAATTTCACTCATGAACTTTCTGAAAAAACTAGGTTAGAAATTAGGGCCAGAGAAATTCTCTCTGGTCTTTGAGAGTTAATCCAAGTTTTTTATATGGTTGAATTCGTTGTTTAATTCTCTACAATGTTCATGTTATGAGTTTTGTCAAAAGATCAAAGAATTAGGAGTTACAGTTTGGTACATAGCACGCGCAGGTTTGTTCAAAGGAAGAAGAAGAAGTGGATTCTGGGTTGGGCCTGGTTCCTTTTGCTTTTGACACCCCTTTGTTCAGTTTACACCCCCTGGCCCATTTGTTTGAATTTTTGTCATTTTGATATTTTTATTTTTTATTCTGACTTTATTATTTTTTGTTTAAATATAAAAAATGCCAAAAAATTATTTTCTATATTTTTCATATTTATTAGATATTTATTTTTATTTTACTAGTATAAGTATGTAAATAAACTATTTCCTTTTATTAAAAACTCAAAAATAATACAAAAATATACTTATCTTCATTTATTATTTTTATTTACACTTGAAAATATTTTCTAGAATATACACATTTTTTAAATAATTAATTTCTATTTTTGTATATTTAATATATTTAATACACATATATATATACTTATATATTTTATCTTATTAAATAATTAGGTCAAAAATATAAAAATATCATATTTTTACTTTTATTAATATTTTACACTAAAAAACATCTTTTTGTAATATACTTTTATTTTGTGTATAAATTAATATATTATTGTATATAATTAATAAATAATATTGTTTTTTTTTTAAGAATTAGGGTTTTGCCTTAAAATATCAAATAATTAAAAATTGACTTTATCTTTATTTTTTTTTACTTGACATCAAGAAATATACTTTTTACATACATAAAAAACCTTTTTCTTTGCATAATATATTTTATTTGACTTTTATTTATTTGTATTTTATTCCATTTATTGTACATTTAAATGTTGCCTATACATTCGATTTGGTTGTAATAACTTAGAATTTAATTTCTTGTCAAATACCTCCAATTCAAATTTGTACCCCCCTCCCTATATCGTGTTGTAATAGTGTAGCATTTAAATTCTCGCACATTTAAAAGCTTTCAATTATGCCATGCTTAGACCTAGGGTTTGTATGCAAATAAAATCAACAATTAGTTTGACCTAATCCAAGATAAATATGCATGAAAAACAAACACAATGCACACTTGCACCCCTAGGGTTACAATCCACTTGTTGCCTTCAAAAATGGGCCATGGTATGCATGTCAAGTACTTTGGCAAAACAAAAACAAAACAAAAGATCATAGTCCCTCGATGACGCTATCTGAGTTGCCTAAACAAAATGATCAAGTCCCTCAAGAAAATTGCCAAAAATACTTGACACTATTGTTATCATGGTCTATACGATGACCCGTGCCTGTCCCGTTAACATCCTAAAGCAAAAGATTGTTTACCAAATACAATGGTGGAACAACACTGTTAAAAGGATTAAAAACATAAGAAAGATATTTGAGTAAAATAGGGTAGACAACTCTTAGTTACTTGATCAAGCTTGCAAAAACATCCTTGATATCTTCAAAACACATTTCACAACACAATATCAAAACCCTACTTTCAAAACTTTTCAAAAGACAAAAACACCTTTGTATACATTCAAACAAGAATCATTACAAAGGTTGCCACAACTATGGCCTCTTTTCAAAACATCTTTCAAAACCACACACAAAGCACCATTTCAAACAATTGAAGAGCACCATTTCAAACAATTGAAAAGCAAAGCAAGTGATCTAAGCAAGTAACTAAGAGCCCATGGATAACCATGGATAGAAAGGGTGCTAATACCTTCCCTTTCTATAATCTACTCCCCGAACCCAAGAAAACATCTCAAAGATCTTTCCTGTGCTTTTTGACCTTTCCTTAGGATAAAATAAAAGGTCGGTGGCGACTCTTGCTAAACCGAAACATTTGCAAACACAAAACGCAAAATCCCAAGTCAGTTCTCCCACCGTATCACACCAAGATTCTGGTGTATCGCCTAGAACGGGTCTCAACTTCTTCTTTAACCGAGGCACTCCGCCTGAAAAGGATAATACATAAGCTGTCTCAAATAAAGAGAACTTGCTATTTGCGGTCACGGAGGATTGTAAAAGGAAATGACTTTTTTGGGCAAGAGGCATGACTTCTTGGGGAGATGCCATGATATTCTCGCTAAGGGGATAAAGTCTTCTTGTGCAAAATAAATGCACCAACCAAAGCTTGGAGTTTTTCAAGATTCCAAAGTAAATAACATTGTCGGGGGACCCCAGATCCAAACCAGAAATAAACTGGAATGAAACAGTCAACCAGAATACATCCTTTGAGAAATAAACTCAAGAGGGAAAACAAGATCCATCCAAATAAGGAACTGTACAGGAAGGCTAAAGCAAAAATCCTCTACGAGGGACGACTCAGTAGGGAAATTGAAAGAATGTACATTTTCTGCTTAAGACCAACACTCTATTGAAAAGAGGGCAACGTAACTCTGCAAAGCAGGGTAATATGTCCACAAAAATAGTAACAAATGTCAATGAATAATGATTTGCCAATTTTAGCTATGCATGATGCATGTATGAATGTATGAGTGTTATCGTGGGCATGCTGAAAAAACAGATACACAACATGGGGACAACCAGGTAAAACTACCTCGGGCACTAACAACACTCGGCTAAGCTTCAACCAAGATGATAATTCCAAGAAAGGTAAAGTCCAACTGCGGAAACCAAACCTACTGCCTGCTTTTAACTTTACCAAGGAGAAACATAATTCAGAGGTAGGCAAATCAAACAGATATCGGGGTAGAACATCCTTCTTCAGGCTTCATCGGGAAACCAGTGGTTTTTTTAGTAACATGCCTACTCGAGATTGCAAGACCAGTCTCAAATAAAGCAGACTGACACCGAAATAATCAAACTTCGCTGGGGAATTCAGACCTACTTCACTGGAGAAAAACGCAGATTGAAACTTCACATCATGAAAACTCAGAAAAGAGGAGAAATGAATCCAAACTTGACCGAGGATACCAGAACCATAAATCCAATACGGCGAAAACAACCCGAGTAAACCTTCCCAAGGGGAACAAAAACTTCTCAAATCAACTGGAGTTTATCCATTCCTGAGATCACCATTTTTGTTGTCATTGTTTCATCACAAATCTCAAAGTAAAAGTAAATTGTAAAAATCTTTTAAAAAAAAAAAATCAATTTTGTTATTTAATATCTTTGATTTGAAAATTATTATCAGTAATAAATGGAGTCTTTGCAAGCTAAATAAAATAAGAAATACAAAGAATTGGGTAAAAGCTCGAATTTCATTAATAGAATGGTAGTCTGCGAATGGCGAGACTCTATAGATGATTACAAAGTTTGGGAAATGGTAATACATAATGGAAAATATATATTGAGATACAATGACCACTATCCCCCCTAACAACTTTTGAAATCCTGAGAAGCAGCTTTTGTTGAAGTATGGTGAGGATCCGAGAAGATTGTTGCTTCAACGATCAAGTCTTGTCTGACGTAGTTACTTGCCAAGAAAATCCCTAACTTTTGCCTAAGCTTCCCTTGCGGGTTTTCAACTTAGCGGGAAATTTATTCTGTTTATGTCTCTAATTTTTGCCTAGACCGCCCTTTCGGGTTTTCGGCCTACCGAGACACTCCTTTTTACCTAAGCCGTCCTTTCAGATTTTCAACTTAGCGAGCTGTTCTTTTATTTCTTTAGGCGAAGTATTTCTTGACTGCATCATCATTCATGGGACGTAGGAACTCCTCGCCATCCATAGTTTCAAGAATTAATCCACTTCCAGAGAAGGCTTTCTTGACAACATATGGGCCTTCAAAATTGGGTGTCCACTTGCCCCTAGAATCAGTGTTGAAAGACATGATCTTCCTGAGCACGAGGTCGCCTTCTCTGAATTCACGAGGTTTGACCTTTTTATCAAAAGCTTTCTTCATTCTTCTTTGATATAACTGGCCATGACACAAGGCTATCATTCTCTTCTCCTTAATCAAATTCAATTGGTCAAACATGTTCTAGACCCATTCAGCCTCCGTCAACTTGGTTTCCATTATCACACACAACGAGGGAATCTCTACCTCGACGGGGAGTACAACTTCCATTCCATACACTAAGGAGAACGGAGTTGCTCCTGTTGAAGTGCGGAAAAATGTTCGATATCTATGTAGAGAAAAAGGGAGCATTTCATGCCAATCCTTATAAGTAACAACCATTTTCTGGATAATTCTCTTGATATTCTTATTAGCAGCTTCAACAACCCCATTCATCTTTGGCCTGTATGGAGATGAATTGTGATGGACAATCTTGAATTCTTCACACAGTTCTGTCATCATCATGTTGTTCAAATTCGAGCCATTGTCAGTGATGATTCTGCTCGGCACACAATACCGGAAAATAAGGTTATTCTTAATGAAACGCACAACCACCTGCTCGGTAACATTGGCATATGAAGCAGTCTCCACCCATTTGGTGAAGTAATCAATTGCTACCAAGATAAAACGGTTCCCATTCGAAGCTTTGGGTTCTATCATCCCAATCATGTCAATACCCCACATAGAGAAAGGCCATGGGGAGGAAATCACAATGAGAAGCGTCATAGGCACATGGACCTTGTCTGCATAAATCTGGAATTTATGGCACTTCTTTGCAAATTTGTAAAAATCAGATTCCATTGTCAGCCAATAGTAACCTGCCCTTAGCATCTTTTTAGCCATTGAATATCCATTGGCATGAGTGCCAAATGAAAATTCATGAATCTCATGCATCAACATGTATGCTTCGTGTCTATCCATGCATCTCAGCAAGACCATGTCATAATTTCTCTTGTATAACACATTTTCACTGAGGAAGAAACGCCTGCCACTCTTCTCAATGTTTTTTCTATCTTTCCTCGATGCATCAATCAGGTATTCCTGAGTCTGAAGAAAATGCTTGATATCATAATACCAGGGTTTTTCATCTGCTACCTCCTCTGCTGTAAACATATGAGCGGGCCTATCCAGCCGTCGAACTATAATTCGGGGTATATCATTCCAAGTATTCACTTGGTACATAGAAGTCAGAGTTGCCAGGGCATCTGCCATTTGATTTTCATCTCTAGGGATGTGATGGAATTCAACTTTATTGAAGATGTGTAATAATCTTCTAGCATAATCTTTGTAAGGGATCAAGCCAAGGTGACAAGTGTCCCATTCTCCTTTAATCTGATTTATTACCAAAGCTGAATCACCATACACGTCTAGAATTTTAATTCTGAGATCAATAGCTTCTTCGAGACCCATGATGCAAGCCTCGTATTCGGCCATATTATTAGTGCAATCAAATGTTAACCTTACAATAAAAGGAATGTGTGATCCATGAGGAGTGACAATCACAACACCAATCCCTTTACCATAAGCATTCACAGCTCCATCAAATATCATACTCCAACGAGATTCAGGGCCAGGACCTTCCTCAAGTAATGGTTCATCACAACCTTTCACTTTCAGGAACATCACATCCTCATCGGGGAATTCATATTCCGCAGACTGATGATATTCCACTGGTTGGTGAGAAAGATAATCTGCCAACACACTACTTTTAATAGCCTTTTGAGTTCGGTATTCGATATCATATTCAGATAACAACATCTGCCAACGGGCAACTCTCCCAGTAAGAGCAGGCTTTTCGAAAATGTACTTAATTGGATCCATTTTGGAGATTAGCCAAGTGATGTGATTCAACATATACTGTCGCAAACGCTTTGCCGCCCAGGCCAAAGCACAATATGTTTTTTCCAGCATGGAATACCGCGACTCACAATCAGTGAATTTTTTACTGAGATAATAAATGGCGAACTCCTTCTTCCATGTTTCATCCTGTTGTCCAAGAATACAACCCATGGATTTATCTAACACTGTCAGATACATGATCAACGGTCTTCCTTCAACGGGAGGGAGAAAGATAGGAGGTTCAAGAAGATATTCTTTAATACTCTCAAATTCCATTTGGCAGTCATCTGTCCACACACAACCTTGATCTTTCTTCAACAACTTAAAGATCGGTTTGCATGTTGCAGTCATGTGGGAAATAAATCTGGAAATATAATTCAAACGCCCGAGGAAACCTCTGACTTGCTTTTCAGTTCTTGGTGCTGGCATTTATTGAATTTCTTTGATTTTATCAGGGTCAACTTCAATTCCTTTCTGGCTAACAATGAAACCCAACAACTTCCCCGATCGAACACCAAAGGTGCATTTATTTGGACTAAAGCAGAGACGATACTTCCTCAAACGCTGAAACAACTTCAACAAATCTTCTATATGCCCCTTTTCAGTCTGGGATTTGGAAATCATATCATCAACATATAATTCAATTACCTTGTACATCAGATCATGTAATAGGGTTGTCATAGCCCTCTGGTACGTTGCACCAGCGTTCTTCAACCCGAAGGGTATCACTCTGTAACAGAATGTTCCCCAGGGTGTGATAAACGTTGTTTTTTCCATGTCTTCTGGAGCCATTCTTATTTGATTATACCCAGAAAATCCGTCCATGAACGAGAATAATTTGAATTTTACTGTGCTATCCACTAACATGTCGATGTGAGGCAATGGAAAATCATCTTTCGGACTAGCTTTATTTAGATCTCTGTAATCTACGCACATGCGGACTTTTCCGTCTTTTTTCGGTACTGGGACAATATTGGCAATCCATTGAGGATACACTGGCGTCAAAAGAAAACCAACATTAATCTGCTTTAGAACCTCCTCTTTTATCTTTACTGTCATATCTGGGTGAGTTCTTCTTAACTTGTGTTTAACTGGCGGACACTCTGACTTCAACGACAAACGGTGCTCGACAATATCTGTATCTAGACCAGGCATATCTTGGTAAGACCAAGCAAAAAAATATCCACATACTCTTCCAACAACTCAATCAACCTTCTCTTCACATCGGGATGCAACGATGCTCCAATCTTGACTTCCTTCGGATCTTCTTCTAAACCCAAATTGATCACTTCCAAAGGGTCTTTATATGGTTGAATGATATTTTCCTCGTGCTCAAGTAACCGTGAGACCTCTTCTGAAATCTCATCATAATCTTCTTCTTCATCCCCAAACACAGGACATTCAAAGTTGGGAGAGGGTGCATAGTCATTGTATTCAACGGGTTTTTTAATTAATATGCACATATGATTTATGATTGCTTTTGGAAACTGACACATATAACAAGTGATCATGCATATTGAATTTTAGCTATTATTTATTTTGAAAGGGTTTTTTCTGATTACCATTTCCAAGAAAAAAAGTAAAAAAATAAAAACACAATTTTGGAAACAAAGTCAACTTTTATTAATGATCTTAAAAGTCACAGCAAACAGATGAGCCCTACAACATTAATACTTCCACCTTGGGCAGAGTGAAATCCTTTCAAGAAAAAAGATTAATCAAATCAAATTACTTTGAAACATGTATGCAAGAGGGAACATCAATGGTGATCCAGTTCTGAACCCTGACTCCATGCGTCACATAATTCGGCATTTCCTGCTCTGCTTCATCCTCTTCCATAAAAGAAGGCATAAAGTTCACCTCTTCAAGATCATTATGGAAAAAGAATGGACTCAAGGTGATAAAAATTGACCAAGTTATGATCAATTGAAGTTACTTATGTAAAATTGTAGATTCATCTAGATGACTTATAATCTTTCTTCTTCACCAAGTTTCTTCCATATGAAAACTCCTTAGAACTTTTGAAGTAATTTCTTGATAACCCTTTAAAGAGAAGGATGTCTTTGGAATCACTCAAAAATACTAAAATATGAACAAGATATACTCCTTTGAAGTTCAAAACCCTAGCTTCTAGATCAAGAGAATGCCTTGAGGAACTTTGACAAGTTTGAACAAACTTCTTGTACCAATATTCTTGTTTTATGAATAGAAGTTGTTGAGGATGATAATGAGGATTCATAGCCACCAAAACCACTTCTATATCTTGAAATTTGATAGAAATATACCCTTGTGACCAATAGGAACAAGGCCTTATCCAAACATGACAACTTCTCCAATCAACCCCTTGTACTTTTGAGTCACATCTAATAACCTTGAAATGTGATGAATCAAAGCAACCTTGCCATGCCAATTCTTCCCAAACCACTCCAATGGTGAGGTTTGAACTTCTAAATCTCTATTGATTAGGGCATGGAAATAAACTCATGAACCCATGAGGTAGCTTGTTAAATCTCATTGCCTTCACCTACATGGATAACAAGCAAAACAAAACAACATTGCATTTTATTAGTTAAATGAAGAAAAAAAAACAATATTCATGATCACAAAAGGAACATAAGTCAAGGTTCTTGGTAATCCCTCAAAAGGAGCAAAACTCAAAGTAGGGAGGGGAACCAAGAATCCTAGTGTGATCTTGTTGTGAGTGAATCAACATGGTATGATGAAAGGATCTTAGGGGCAAAAATTGGGATACAACATCTGCCCTTATTTAAGTTTCTTCTACCGGGAGGTTCAAAGGTTAAAAATCTTCGGGTCGACGCGATCGAAGATACTTAAATATAAAACAAATCCTATTTTTGGCCCTAAGATGCCATGCAAATGCTTATGCATATGAATGCATATGCACATGACCAAAGAGACACAAAGATAACACTGGGGGTACAACAATAATAAAGGAACAAAGGAGAAACCCCACCAAGAAAATAAATCACTTGTAGAACAAAAGACTTGAATCAGAGAGGATGGTAAAATGGTCAGAGGACACACCAACTTCTACTGAAGGCGAAGCTACCGACGTTTACTGAAGGCAGAGAGAAAGATAACAAACATCGACGTTCACTACCGATAGTCTACCAACTTTCACTGAAGGTAGAAATAGAATATATCATATCACCGCCGTTCACTGACGATGAACTATCAACGTTCACTGAAGATAGCAAAAAGATAACAAACACCGACGTTCACTGTCGATGGTCTACCAACATTCACTGAAGGTAGAAAGAGAATATATCATATCACCTCCGTTCACTGACAATGAACTATCAATGTTCACTGAAGATAGAAAAAAGATAACAAACACCGACGTTCACTGCCGATGGTCTACCAACTTTCACTGAAGATAGAAAGAGAAAACAAACACCGACGTTCACTACTGATGTCCTACCAACTTTCACTGAAGGTAGAAAGAGAAAATATCATATCACTGCCGTTCACTAACGATGAACTATCAACGTTCACTAAAGATAGCAAAAAGATAACAAATTTACCCAAGACTCTGGTGTTTCTCCTAGATCGGGTCTCAACTTCTTCTTTAACCGAGGCACTCCGCCTGGAAAGGATAATACATAAGCTGTCTCAAATAAAGAGAACTTGCTATTTACGGTCACGGAGGATTGTAAAAGGAAATGACTTTTTTGGGCAAGAGGCATGACTTCCTGGGAAGATGCCATGATATTCTCGCTAAGGGGATAAAGCCTTCTTGTGCAAAATAAATGCACCAACCAAAGCTTGGAGTTTTTCAAGATTCCAAAGTAAATAACATTGTCGGGGGACCCCAGATCCAAACCAGAAATAAACTGGAATGAAACAGTCAACCAGAATACATCCTTTGAGAAATAAACTCAAGAGGGAAAACAAGATCCATCCAAACAAGTAACTGTACAGGAAGGCTAAAGCAAAAATCCTCTACGAGGGACGACTCAGTAGGGAAATTGAAAGAATGTACGTTTTCTGCTTAAGACCAACGCTTTATTGAAAAGAGGGCAACGTAACTCTGCAAAGCAGGGTAATATGTCCACAAAAATAGTAATAAATGTCAATGAATAATGATTTGCCAATTTTAGCTATGCATGATGCATGCATGAATGTATGAGTGTTATCGTGGGCATGCTGACAAAACAGATACACAACATGGGGACAACCAGGTAAAACTACCTCGGGAACTAACAACACTCGACTAAGCTTCAACCAAGATGCTAATTCCAAGAAAGGTAAAGGCCAACTGCGGAAACCAAACCTACTGCCTGCTTTTAACTTTACCGAGGAGAAACATAATTCGGAGGTAGGCAAATCAAACAGATATCAGGGTAGAACATCCTTCCTCCTTAGAACTTTTGAAGTAATTTGTTGATAACCCTTTGAAGAGAATTCTTCACCAAGTTTCTTCCACATGAAAACTCCTTATAACTTTTGAAGTAATTTGTTGATAACCCTTTGAAGAGAAGGATGTCTTTGGAATCACTCAAAAATACCAAAATGTGAACAAGATATACTCCTTTGAAGTTCAAAACCCTAGCTTCTAGATCAAGAGAATGCCTTGAGGAACTTTGACAAGTTTGAACAAACTTCTTGTACCAATATTCTTGTTTTGTGAATAGAAGTTGTTGAGGATGATAATGAGTATTCATAGCCACCAAAACCACTTCCATATCTTGAAATTTGATAGAAATATACCCTTGTGACCAATAGGAACAAGGCCTTATCCAAACATGACAACTTCTCCAATCAACCCCTTGTACTTTTGAGTCACATCTAATAACCTTGAAATGTGATGAATCAAAGCAACCTTGCCATGCCAATTCTTCCAAAACCACTCCAATGATGAGGTTTGAACTTCTAAAGCTATATTGACTAGGGCATGGAAGTAAACTCATGAACCCATGGGGTAGCTTGTTAAATCTCATTGCCTTCACCTACATGGATAACAAGCAAAACAAAACAACATTGCATTTTATTAGTTAAATGAAGAAAACAAAACAATATTCATGATTACAAAAGTAACATAAGTCAAGGTGCTTGGTAATCCCTCAAAAGGAGCAAAACTCAAAGTAGGAAGGGGAACCAAGAATCCTAGTGTGATCTTGTTGTGAGTGAATCAGCATGGTATGATGAAGGGATCTTAGGGTAAAAAATTGGGGTACAACATAAACCCCTAAATCCCAAATTCATATCATGTATCAATCCCACTTCTATCCCAATTCCTATATAATGGATCTCACCTTGGGTTAATAGAGGTTAAGATGACATCCATATAGCTAATGAACTCCTCTCTTGCCCAAAACGCTACCTCCATCATCATCAATCCCGTAACTCTTCATTACCCATTTCAGAAAGATTATCCCAACTTCAATCGTGTTTTTCTCCTTCAATATATATCTTCCTGACAAAATTATATATCAAAATGAAGGAAATTTCGTGTAGATTCCAGAACTTCAAGAGTTTCTTAAATCAAAGTTATGAGCAAAAAATTATGACCTGTTATGTGATGGATGTCCATTTGAGTACGAAAATGAAGCGTGTAGATGGAGAATATGCCCTCCCTCCCTCCCTCCCTCCCTCTCTGAACCACATTGGTAACAAATGCGCGACAATTATACAAATTTAACAATGCTTTCAAAAAAAGGTTGACCCTAGGTGTTGACTATTCTTCACAAACACAAATGTCAACATAACTAAATTGTCTATTATTTTGTTTTTGTCACATGAAAATAAAAAGCCAACTTCCTGCTGCAGAATAAACTTATTTGTGTCTATGCCATGGAGTTGGATCTTGGTTCCTAACACCTTATTGCTTTAATACAAATCCTCCTCCTGCTGCAGAATCTCAAACCAATTAAGCTCTGTTTATTATATTACAATTTGTTATTATTTATGTTGTGCCCTACATTTTTTAACAGTGATTAGAGTAGTCAATATCTTCACACTTAAATCCCATGTTGACGAGTAACATTAAGGTACTGCTACAACAAATTGCATTACCAAATATACACCTTACTCTTTGATTATAGACATCAATGCAATGCAGTATGTCTAAGGTGACCTGACATTATACCGGCATATTCATTGAGTTACTATGTCTAAGTAGTAAGATTTACCGTCATGATAACATTTTAGAGTTGGATAAATCTCCAGTGGTTGTGACTCTTGGACTGAGACAGTCTTTTTTACATTGGGACAAGATCAGTCTTTGATACATTGGGTTGTATTTTCCCATTCCGTGTTGCTGTTACTGCTGGCTATTAGTGTTTTTAACTTTTACAAGTCATATGCAATATTTCATTCTTTTTTCCTATTTTAGTAGGAGTTGATTGTTTATCACTTGGAAATAGGAAAAATATCTTTAATAGGCTGGTGTTTTATAAAACAAATTATTTTACTTTATTATTTTATTATGGAATGATCTTATTTAATTATATAATTGTGAATTTTTATTGTTAATTATACTTGCTAATTAATCATTATACATTGTATTATTTATACTTGATAATTATACTATGCTTTAGTTTTTTTCCTTTTAAACTTTTTTTCATTTGTTCATTTACATATATTTTGATAACTTTATACATATTGATAGGAACTGAAAAATAATATATGAGTCCCGAATCCATTGACAAATATGAGGCGAATGACTTAGATGTTTTTGAATATTTAACTTCTGAGTTTTTGAGTTGTTTGAAAACTTTTAGATTGCCGAATCATTCCATCTAGAAAATAAGAACAACAATTATGTTGTTGCGAAATTTGGATCAATCTGGGGGTTTATATAATGGTACAAGACTAACCGTTATTGGATGTTATATATAAGTCAAATGCTGTTTGGAAGCCTCTGGAAGCTGTTTTGGAAAACAACTTATTTGGAAAAGTTGTTCTGTGACAGTTCTGAAACTGAAAATATCGAAGAGGAAAACAATTTCCTTATTTGTGGAAACTGATTTCTGTCGCGAAATTTAGTTTTTGTGTTAGTTGACAGTAGCAGTTTTTTCAGTTGTTTTTGTTTGTTTGTTTGTTTTATCTTGAGCACTATAAAACCCTCTTGTAATGTGTTAGTTTTAATTAATGCTATTTGTTAATTTCTTCTCAATTACTCTCTCTCTAATAATCTCTATCTTTCTCTCTCAACTTCATCTTCTCCAATTAATCATTTTTCACCATTATTTCACCAACTTCATTTTGTGTATATTCTAACATTTGATATCAGAGCCTGGTTCTGATCCAATTACCCGCTGCAAATTATGTCCACCATTTCCAGTGATCGAATCCCTTCCAACCTTCCAATTCTTAATTCAAAGAACTATGATAAGTGGTGCAAACAAATGAGAGTTTTGTTTGGGTATCAAGAAGTTCTTGAAGCCATTGATGATGGTGTTACACCTCTTGGGGTAGAGGCTACAACTGCACAACAAACTACATTCAAGGAAGAGAAGAAGAGGGATTACAAAGCACTCTTCTTGATACATTTTTGCATCGATAACGATAACTTTGAAAAGGTTGGAGATTGTACATCGACAAAGCAAGCTTGGGAGATCTTGAAGAAAACTTATGAAGGTGCTGACAAAGTGAAGGTGGTGAAGTTACAAACTCACAAGAGGCAGTTTGATTTAGTGCAAATGGAAGAGAAGGAATCAGTAAACAATTACATTACGCGCATAACGCGTTTGGTGAATCAAATAAAGTATTACGGTGAAAATGTTACAGTGCAAAACGTGGTGGCAAAGATCTTGCGTTCTTTAACGCCAAGGTTTGACAACATAGTGGTTGCCATAGAAAAATCAAAGGATCTTCTCACAATGAGAAAAGGAGGAGCTTCAAAGCTCAATGGAGGCTCATGAACAACAAATGGATGAAAGAGGAAATGATAAGGAAAAAGTGGAGATTGCATTACATGCACCGTTCAATGAGAAGAACAAGAGATTGAAAGGAAAATGGTCTTCAAGAGGGAAGACAAATTTTCAGAATTTTGGTGGTAAAGAATCACAAAATTCAAGTGGTTCGATGGTGCAAAAGGAAGAGAGCAGCTCCAAGGGTGGTGGCCAAGGTAACTACACTAAGAAGATTGATAAGAGTGGTGTAAAGTGTTACAATTGTCACAAGCTTGGCATTTTGCAAGAGAATGTAATGCAAAATTGAAGGAAAATCAAGGTGATGAAGCTAAGGTAGTTAGGCAAGAGGAGGAGGATGATAACACGCTTCTAGTCCTGATCACATAGGAGAATTATGGCATGAAAGAGCTGCTGGACAGCAACAGTAGCAACTGTAAAAAGCTGAGAAATAACTTATGCAGTACCGAATTTTCTGCACAAACGCGTTTGAAATAAAACATAATGGTAACCGTTAGAGATGGAGCTCAAGATAGTGATAAGTGGTACTTAGATTCTGGTTTTTCAACTCATATGATGGGTAGAAAGGATTGGTTTGTCAAAATCAATCAAGCTACCAAAGAACAAAGTTAGATTTGCGGACAACATAACTTTAGCGACCGACTGTATTGATGATGTTTTCATCATGAAGAAGGATGGGAGCTATTCCTTGATCAAAGATATGTTATAAAATCTTGGGATTAAGTGTAATCTCTTGAGCATTGGCCAATTGCTTGAGAATAATTACACAATTCATATGGAAAACAAGAATTTGCGTGTTTTTGACCAAAATAGAGTTTTAATTCTTAAAGCACCAATGACTGCAAACCAGACTTTCAAAATAGATTTGAAAATGATGGAACATAGGTGTCTTGATACAGCTGGAAGTCATGATGAGTGGTTGTGGTATTACCGTCTTAGGCATCTCAATTTTCGTGATCTCAACGCGTTGCAAAGGAATAGAATGGTTACCGGGTTGCGAAAGATTAATGTTTCAACTGAGATATGTGATGAATGCGTTCAAGGGAAGAAACACAAGGGTAATTTTAGCAAAGATGCAGGCCATAGAACCAAACACCATCTTGAGGTGGTGTATTCGGACATTTATGGACCTATGCAAGTTGACTCGTATGGTGGAAATATGTACTTTGTCACTTTCATTGATGATTTTAGTAGGAAGTTGTGGATTTATCTAATCAAGAGGAAAGATGAGGTGTTTGATGTGTTTAAATGTTTTAAATCCATGGTGGAGCGGCAAAGCAGTCACAAATTGAAAATTCTTAAAACCGATGGTAGAGGTGAATTTACCCCAAGTGAGTTTGGGAATTATTGTGATGTTGAGGGCATAGTGCGTGAGGTTATACCATCATATACGCCTCAACAAAATGGTATTGCCGAGAGGAGAAATCGTTCGATAATGAATATGGTTTGTAGCATGCTAAAGGGCAAAAATTTACCAAAAGAGTTGTGGGGGGAAGCCATATCTACAGCCGCCTATTTGTTGAATAGGTGCCCTACAAAGAAGCTGGACAAAGTGAATCCAGAAGAGGTATGGACAGGTTCTAAACCAAGTTTTAGTCATTTGAGAGTTTTCGGTTCATTGGCATTTCGACATATTCTGGGTCAACTTCGAAAGAAGTTGGATGATAAAGGAGAGATGATGTTACTCGTTGATTATCATCCTACCGGTGGCTACAAATTGTTTGATGTCAGCAGCAAGAAGATTGTGATCAGTCAAGATGTGGTGGTGGACGAGCTGAGGCTGTTTGACAATAGAAATCTGTCAGTTCAGTAGCAGAAACTAGTTTCTCCTAAGAAGGAAACCAGTTTCCTTCACGTTTTTGCATGCTGATGCTGAGAGAATTGATTTTCTTGAAGAAGGAACTGGTTCCCCTGTTCCTAGAAATCAGTTTCCACCAGAAAATGCAGAAATGCAGAAAATCAGCACATGCATAACCAATCCCGAATCCGTTCGAATTTGAGAATGGAGAATCCAGTAGAAGACCAACAAGACGCATAGGTCTTCTTCAAAGGCTCCGAGATTGTGAAGTATTCCATGACAATGAGATAAACAATGATGGTGATATTATACACTTTACGCTTATGGCCAAATCCGATCCCGTGAGCATGAAAGCATTAAGTGATCCAAAGTGGGTGTGTGCAATGAAATAGGAGCTGGAATCGATTGAGAAAGGAAGTACTTAGGAGCTGGTCGATTTACCGAAACAGAAAAAGCCAATAGGAGTGAAATGGGTCTATAAAGTGAAGGCAAATCCAAAAGGCGAAATTGTCAAGCATAAGGCGCAACTAGTAGCGAAGGGATTGTTGCAAAGAGAAGGTATAGACTATGATGAGGTATTTGCTCCGATGGCTAGATTAGAGACTATACGGCTAGTTGTTGGTATTGCGAATAGAAAAAATTGGTCAATGTATCCAATGGATGTAAAATCTATATTTTTGAATGGTCCACTCGAGGAGGAAGTCTATGTAGAACAACCCCTAGGTTTTATGGTGAAGAATCAAGAGGTAAGAGTCTACAAATTGAAGAAGTCTCTCTATGGTTTAAAATAAGCACATAGAGCTTGGACCAAACACATAAATGGTTTTCTAACTGAGGTTGGCTTCAAGAAATGTGTATCTGAACATGATGTGTATGTGAATAGTGATGCAAGCAAAGAGGTGATTATACTTTGTTTATATGTGGACGACTTATTGATTACGAGCAATAATAAATTGAATATTTCTAAGTTCAAGAGTGAGCTTATGGAAGAGTTTGAAATGAGTGAACTTGGAATCATGAGTTACTTTCTTGGCATAGAGTTACATAAGTAAAAAATGGGGCTGCTTATGCATCAAAGAAAGTATGCACTTGAGATCTTGAAGAAGTGTGATATGGAGCATTGTAATGCAGCCATAACATCAACTGAAGTAAGGTTGCAGCTGTCCAAAAGTGAGGATGAGCAAGATATGGATCCAACTCAATATAGGAAGTTGATTGGATCACTGCGTTACTTGTGCAATATGCGGCCAAATTTGGCGTTAAGTATCAATATTGCGAGTAGATTCATGGAGAAACTAAAATTTTCTCATTTGATAGATGTTAAGAGAATCTTTATATACATCAAAGGTACTCTTGGATGTGGAATTCTCTTTTTCACAGTTGATATGGGCAGCAAGTGCGAGTTACTCGGCTACACAGATTCTAATTGGTGCGGAGATAAAGATGATCGAAAGTCTACGGCCGATTATGTCTTTATGTTCGGCGGAGCTCAAATCTTTTGGTGTTCTAAAAAGGAACCTGTGGTGGCACTATCTTCTTGTGAGGCCGGGTATATCTCTGCGTCATTGTGTGCGTGTCAGGCTATGTGGCTTATGAATCTACTTAGAGAGTTGGGCAACAATGAAGAAAAAGTTGTCATGCTTTTGATTGATAATATTTTAGCTATTAACCTTGCATGGAATCCTATTGCACATGGGAGGAGCAAGCATATAGAAATGATATATCACTACTTGAGGGAGCTTGTTTGTTAAGGATGGTTGAAGCTTGGATATTTTCAAAGCGAAGAATAACTTGCAAGTTTATTGACGAAAGGTGTGAAAAATGAAGTGTTCGAGAAGCTTGTGAGGAGTTTGAGTATGAGGAATGTTTAGCACCTGACTTAAGGTGGTGTATTGGATGTTACATATAAGTCAAATGCTGTTTGGAAGCCTTTGGAAGCTGCTTTGGAAAACAACTTATTTGGAAAAGTTGTTCTGTGACAGTCCCGAAACTAGAAATATCAAAGAGGATATTGGTTTTCTGATTTGTGGAAACCGGTTTCTGCCAACGAAATTTAGTTTCTCTGTTAGCTGACAGTAGCAATTTTTTCAATTGTTTTTGTTTGTTGTTTTATCTTGAGCACTATAAAACCCTCTCGCAATGTGTTAGTTTTAGTTAATGCCATTTTTTAATTTCTCCTCAATTACTCTCTCTCTCTCTCTCTCTCTAATAATCTCTATCTTTCTCTCTCAACTCCATCTTCTCCAATTAACCATTTTTCATCATTATTTCACCAACTTCATTTTCTGTATGTTCTAACAACCGTTACAAGACTAGCAAATCATGTCATTGAAGGTAAAATCATTTCAGGAAAAGTATTGGAAACATTATTTATATCCCAAGGATGTCGTTATCACCTTTCCAATCACCATGGCATTTCAAGCTTGTAAGAAGATGATTTCCTATTATTGTCTCTTTTGCCATGACTATTAATATGTCTCAAGCATAATCATTGGGTAACGTCAGTTTGTACTTGCCAAAGGATGTTTTAAGTCATGGACAACTATATGTTGCATTTTCTATAGTCATAACCAAGCAAGGATTAAAAATATTAATTCATGACAAAGTGAAACACAATTAGAAAGGATTGATTTGTCAAAATCAATCAAGCTACCAAAGAACAAAGTTAGATTTGTGGATGACACAACTTTAGCGACCGACGGTGTTGGTGATGTTTTGATCATGAAGAAGGATGAGAGCTATTCCTTTATCAAAGATGTGTTATACAATCTTGGGATTAAGTGTAATCTCTTGAGCAGTGGCCAATTGCTTGATAATAATTACACAATTCAGATGGAAAACAAGAATTTGCGTGTTTTTGACCGAAATCGAGTTTTGATTCTTAAAGCACTAATGGCTGTAAATCGGACTTTCAAAATAGAGTTGAAAGTGATGGAACATAGGTGTCTTGCTACAGCTGCAAGTCATGATGAGTGGTTGTGGCATTACTTTCTTGGGCATCTCAACTTTCGTGATCTCAATGTGTTGCAAAGGAATGGAATGGTTACCGGTCTGCGAAAGATTAATGTTCCAACTGAGATATATGATGAATGCATTCAAGAGAAGAAACACAAGGGTAATTTTAGCAAAGATGCAGGAAATAGAACCAAACACCATCTTGAAGTGGTGTATTCGGACATTTGCAGACTAATGCAAGTTGACTCGTATGGTGGAAATATGTACTTTGTCACTTTCATTGATGATTTTAGTAGGAAGCTATGGATTTGTCTAATCAAGAGGAAAGATGAGGTGTTTGATGTGTTCAAATGTTTTAAACCCATGGTGGAGTGGTAAAGCGGTCACAAATTGAAAATTCTCAAAACTGACGGTGGAGGTGAATTTACCTCAAGTGAGTTTGGGAATTATTGTGATTTTGAGGGCATAGTGCATGAGGCTGTACCACCATATATGCCTCAACAAAATGGTATTGCCGAGAGGAGAAATCGTTCGATAATGAATATGTTTTGTAGCATGCTAAAGGGAATTTTTTTACCAAAAGAGTTGTGGGGGGAAGCCGTGTCTACAGCCGCCTATTTGTTGAATAGGTGCCCTACAAAGAAGCTGGACAAAGTGACTCCAGAAGAGGTATGAACATGTTCTAAACCAAGTTTCAGTCATTTGAGAGTTTTTGGTTCGTTGGCATTTCGACATATTTCGGGTCAACTTCGAAAGAAGTTGGATGATAAAGGAGAGATGATGTTACTCGTTGGTTATCATCCTACCGGTGGCTAAAAATTGTTTGATGTGAGTAGCAAGAAGATTGTGATCAGTCGAGATGTGGTGGTGGACGAGCTGAGGCTGTTTGACAACAGAAATCTGTCAGTTCAGTAGAAGAAACTAGTTTCTCCTAAGAACGAAACCAGTTTCCTTCACATTTTTGCATGCTGATGCTGCAAGAATTGATTTTCTTGAAGAAGAAACTGGTTCCCCTGTTCCTGAAAATTGGATTCCACCAGAAAATGCAGAAATGCAGAAAATCAGCACATGCATAACCAATCCTAAATTCAGTCGAATTTGAGAATGGAGAATCCAGTAGACGACCAACAAGACACATATGTCTTCCTCAAAGGCTCAGAGATTGTGAAGTATTCCATGACAATGAGATCAACAATGATGGTGATCTTATACACTTTACGCTAACGGCCAAATCTGATCCCGTGAGCACGGAGGAGGCATTAAGTGATCCAAAGTGGGTGGGTGTGATGAAAGAGGAGCTGGAATCGATTGAGAAAGACAGTACTTGGGAGCTGGTCGATTTACCGAAACAGAAAAAGCCAATAGGAGTGAAATGGGTCTATAAAATGAAGGCAAATCCAAAAGGCGTAATTGTCAAGCAAAAGGCGCAACTAGTAGCGAAGGGATTTTTGAAAAGAGAAGATATCGACTATGATGAGGTATTTGCTCCGGTGGCTAGATTAGAGACTATGATGTGGTCAATGTATCAAATGGATGTAAAATCTGTATTTTTAAATGGTCCACTGGAGAAGAAAGTCTATGTAGAAAAACCCTCGATTTTGTAGTGAAGAATCAAGAGGGAAGAGTCTACAAATTAAAGAAGTCTCTCTATGGTTTGAAACAAGTACGTAGAGCTTGGAAAAAACGCATAAATGGTTTTCTAACCAAGGTTGGCTTCAAGGAGTGTGTATCTGAACATGGTGTGTATGTGAAGACTGATGCAAGCAAAGAGGTGATTATACTTTGCTTATATGTGGACGACTTATTTATTACGAGCAACAATGAAGTGAAGATTTCTAAGTTCAAGAATAAGCTTATGGAAGAGTTTGAAATGAGTAACCTTGAAATCATGAGTTACTTTCTTGGCATAGAGTTCCATAAGTCAAAAATGGGGCTGCTTATGCATCAAAGGAAGTATGCTCTTGAGATCTTGAAGAAGTGTGATATGGAGCATTGTAATGCGGCCATAACATCGACTGAAGCAAAGTTGCAGCTGTTCAAAAGTGAGGATGAGAAAGATATGGATCCAACTCAATATAGGAGGTTGATTGGATCATTGCGTTACTTGTACAATATGAGGCCAGATTTGGTGTTAAGTATCGGTATTGCGAGTAGATTCATAGAGAAACTAAAAGTTTCTCATTTGACATCAATTAAGAGAATCTTTAGATATATCAAAAGTACTCTTGGCTGTGGAATTATCTTTTCCGCAACTGATACGGGCAGCAAGTGCGAGTTACTCGGCTACACAAATTTTAATTGGTGCAGAGATAAAGATCATCGAAAGTCTACAGCTGATTATGTCTTTATGTTCGGTGGAGATCCAATTTTTTTTTTTGTTCTAAAAAGGAATCTGTGATGGCACTATATTCTTGTGAGCGTGTCTGGCTGTGTGACTTATGAATATACTTAGAGAGCTGGGCAACAATGAAGAAAAAGTTGTCACTATTTTGGTTGATAATATTTCAGCTATTAACCTTGCAAGGAATCCTATTGCACATGGAAGGAGCAAGCATATCGAAATAAGATTTCACTACTTGAGGAAGCTGGTTTGTGAAGGATAGCTAAAGCTTGGATATTGTCGAAGCAAAGAACAACTTTGCGGATTTATTGATGAAAGGTGTGACAAATGAAGTGTTTAAGAAGCTTGTGAGGAGTTTGAGTATGAGGAATATTGAGCACTTGACTTAAGGTAGTGTATTGGATGTTACATATAAGTCAAATTTTGTTTGGAAGCCTCTGGAAGCTGTTTTGGAAAATAACTTATTTGGATAAGTTGTTCCGTGATAGTCTTGAAACTGGAAATATCAAAGAGGAAACCGGTTTTCTGATTTGTGGAAACCAATTTCTGTCGCGAAATTTAGTTTCTCTATTAGCTGACAGTAGCAGTTTTTTCAGTTGTTTTTGTTTGTTTGTTTTATCTTAAGCACTATAAAACCCTCTCATAATGTATTAGTTTTAGTTAATGTCATTTGTTAATTTCTCCTCAATTACTCTCTCTAATAATCTCTATCTTTCTCTCTCAACTCCATCTTCTTCAATTAACCATTTTCACCATTATTTCACCAACTTTATTTTGTGTATGTTCTAACAATTGTTACAAGACTAGCAAATCATGTCATTGAAGCTAAAATCATTTCAGGAAAAGTATTGGAAACATTATTTATATCCCAAGGATGTCGTTGTCACCTTTCCAACCACCATGGCATTTCAAGCTTGTAAGAAGATAATCTCCTATTATTGTCTCTTTTGCCATGACTATTAATATGTCTCAAGCATAATCATTGGATAACGTCAGTTTGTACTTGCCAAAGGATGTTTTAAGTTGCATTTTCTAGAGTCATAACCAAGCAAAGATTAAAAATCTTAATTCATGACAAAGTGAAACACAGTTTGGATACAACCACAAATGTTGTTTTCAAAGAAGTTTTTCAAAACATCTAAAAGATACCTATTACACAAGTATCTTCTTGCAATTTCTATGTACATTCATAACATCCGTGGCTCTATTATTTCATATTTATAACTTCGTTTTTCTTTCATGTAGGTTCTCTACTTTTTTCCTTTACTTTTCAATCTTTTTTATTGCTTCTTTTATCTTATTATGTAAATTTATTCATCTATACACAAACTTCTTAACATTTATCTTTATTTTAAGTTTTCATATTATTCATATCATTCTACAATACTACACTAAATATTGTATACCCGTGCGGACGCACGGGTATATTACTAGTATCGTTATAAATGGTTTTGGGAGTTTCTATAACCAAAAATTTCAGACGACGTCTTTTGACTTCCTGTATTGATTATCAAATTGAACTATTAATCAAGTCGGACCATTAAAACAAAATTTTTATTAAAGCGAAAAATATCAAAACGATTAAACTGTAAAATAAAAGAAACATTAAACTGCATAAACCATTAAAACAAAGACATTAAAAAGAAAATGTTTTTAAGATTTAACATAAAAGCAAACTCAAAATAAGGTATATTCACTTAGTAACAACATATTCACATAGCAACGAAACATTCAAAGATCAAAACAATTAAGTTATTAACCTCGTATTCGCTAAACTGTCCAACATTATATATCCTCTCAAAGAGTTACCTTCATGCTCCATTTCTGTAATGCCTCTGGAAAAATAGTATGGATTATGTATGCGATAGTTCCGAATCACACGAACATATAATACATATTTCATCAACAAACTCATATCAAATATACAAATGCAAAGTTGAGAGAGGGAGAAAATACAAAGTTTAGAGTGGAAGAAAGTACAACAACCATTTCATGAATAATCTTTACGTTCACCTTCACCATTGAAGGCCATTTCAAAACCTAAATAGATCAAATAAAAGAGAATAAGTTAATAACAAAAACTAAACTGAAAAAATCAAACATAAACCATTTTGTACCCGACCACCACCACACTCGTCGCCGGAAATACATTGTCGTCACCACTAGAGTCGTCTAAGGTTTTTGGAGATCCTGTGTAGGCAAGTCATAATTTAGAAAGGATAAAACAAACAGAGACCTTATATAATCACGATTTAACCTGAAAAATATTTTATGAGATCCCATTTAGTCTTAAATTGACCTTGCAAATTTTAAGACCATGTGCAATAGGCCGCCTTACACCTTCAAAAATGGTCCTGACCACCACAGATCTACCAATGACAAACCATCCAGCTCCGTAAAATTGCTGGAGTAAGTAGAGAAAGATAAAAGTTACATTTCATAAAATTATACAATAATATCTTATTAATATTTAATATTTTAATCTCATAAAATTATGCTACAGTACTAATAAATTATTTTTTTAATGTAAAGACTCAACTTTATTGATTTTTTGTTGATGTAATCAGTTATTCATTCACGGAGCCAAAAATTTTAAATAGTTTAGACAAAAAATTTAACCGGCCCTTGATAGTGTATATAACCCTGTTTTTATCCCTAGTTTTATTAATTTTACCTCTAATTTTACTCTTGGTTTTATCTGCAAATTGATTATTCAGTTGAGAAAATACAAACAAAATAGGAATTGAGTCTAGACGTGTGCCTGAAGACTAGTTGACCTATAAAACCGCCAATGCGTTTATCCATTATGACACACTCCAACATAAAAAATTCTTCTCTTTCCAATGACACGTGGAGGAATAATTGAAATACCTCCCATTGGAGGTATTCTTAGGATGATTAATTCCCCTTTTTTATCACGCGTCTTTTTTCCCAATGCCCACCTCAACTTAGAATTTGGATTAGATAAGTTAGAATATTTATAAAAGTGAAACTTTTGAAACTGTATAGATGAGTGGATCACTTGAATCTACTATGGCTACTGTTGAGTGTAATCTAAATATCACATAATTAGGTTCTTATTCTAACAGGAGTTAGTTAGAGTTGGCTGTTTATTTGTTTTTTTGTTTGTTATGAACAGTTACTTGCTGAACAAGTAACACGTGTATTGTATATAAATAACTATTAAACTTAATACAAGTCAATCATTCTCTTTTTCATAACTCTCTCAATTACTGTTTTCTCTCTTTTCTCTTTTTTTTCCAAAATTCTATCGATGAGAGTTATCATTCCTAATATCTTTTAGGATGAGGTAAAATTAGGTTTTGAATCAGCCTACAATCCAATCTGAATTAAATAACATAGAAGCAATTGAATTTCGATAAATTTTACAATGATAGTCTCTTATCTTATAGTGGTGATTATTTTCTCCCTAAAACTATAACGTTGTATATATGAAACTTGAATTGTATTGAAATATGATTTGTAAAGTATTTTTTTCCGTATAAATCAAGTTTATGTGCAATTCTTTCAAGTTGAAGAGGATTATAATGAATGATAAAACTCTTTTTCAAAAATATTTCTCAAAATATTTAACATTATTGTGTCTTGGTTGAATTCAAACTTAAAATCTTTGATCGAATCGAAAGAAATTCTTTAATATCTTATCTAAATGTTTTTTGAGAATTTTGAAAGCCTTTGTCAAATTTTCTATATTTTTTATAATACTTTAAATTTAAAATAAACAAAAGTTACTAATATCAATTATAAGAATTCTTTTCCATTTTTTATTTTTATTTATTAAAATCAAACAGAATATTTAAATTGCTTTCTCCACTTTTTTATTAAAACTCTCAAATAAATATTTTATTATTGTGAGGGTAGACGTTTAGCTGCGTCCTTCTTAGAGAAGATGTTTGTGGTTTCCAACGTCTTCGGCTCGTCCTCATCTTTAACATTAGAGAAGTCTTCTATATTCAGAATGTATGCGGGCGAAATTTCTAGGAGAGGAGTTAGTTTTTTTGCCTCCGGCGAATTCTCCTACAATAGTATTGAGCATGTAGTGCACAACTTTGCTTCCCTCGCCCTGGGATACCTCATTCGCCTTGCTGGATCCTTGGGCTCCTAGCATCGTCTCGCTCGGAGAGCTAGAGTTGTTCGGTCCATAGGAGGAATCTCACTTGACATACTTCAAGAGGTGTCCCTCCTGAATCAGTTTCTCGATCTCTTTCTTGAATTGGTAACAATCTTCAACATGGTTCCCTTTGACTCTATGAAACTTATATCATCTACCTGATTCAGGACCCATTACATCTGCCTTTAGAGCTGGAGACATGGATGTTTTGTATGTGAAGAACCTCACACCAAATCTGTTCACAACGGGTGTTTAGAGGCACAAAGCTCTCCGCTGTCTTGCATACTCACTTGAACGCAACCTTGTCCTTGATGAGAGAGATATAGTTATCCTTCCTCTAGTGACGTGAACCTTGAGCGATAAAAACACGCTCCTTGATGTATCACTCCTTCTTCTTAGCGTTTCTCTTCTAGCCTTTTATGTAATATTCTACATTGGTGACTATCTTATCTAACAGAAGTGTTGCCTTTTAGGAGAGAGACTCGTTGAAGTGTCCCACGTTGAGTTTATTTTAGAACTCCCCCACAAACATTGATTGATTTGGGGGAATGACTCTGATGGTGGCCTCATTAAATCGGGCGACATAATCCTTCAACGACTCTGAAGGACCCTGTCGTATGTTAAACTGGCTGGTGATAGACATCTTCTTATGAAGGCTGGTGACGAACTAGTGTACGAGCTTCTTCGTATGAAATGAATGGAGCGAATGGAGCAGAGCGGAAGGAAGATATCATTTCACTGTTTAGAAATTTTAGGACGAAACAAGACAATTTGTTCATTCTGTCTAAATCGAAGGAGAAAGAGTATAGTGATAAGTGATGAAATGAAATAGAATCCATACCACTTCATTCTACTCTACTCCATCAAACTTCAAATAATCCAAACAATATAATATCATTTCATTCTATCTCATAAGATCACCATATTGTTTAGTAGTAGTCAAATTAATTGGTGGGTTGAATTTGCGCTATAATACTTATTTATTTAAAAAAGAATAAAATTCTGTTAATTATTAAAAGTTTAAAAAAAAACATAACCATGCTATCAAGATCTTCTATAGTTGTCTGTGTCACAGTGATATTTGGGACAAAAATTCTTCAAGGGTGGTATTTAGAACCTATAAGAAGATGCTTTTATCGGAAAAGAATGAAAGCTGATATTGAAAAAGACAGTGCTACTGCTAGCTATTTGAGTCCAACCCTTGGCAAAGGAACAATTACCAAGTTTTCTTCTAGTTTTTTTCAGCCTTAGTCAATCCCAAAGCAAGTATGGTCTGACATTTCCATGGATTGATTTTATTGAAACCTTTTCTAAATTTCAAACCTTTTCATGTTAGAAGTATAATCCATAAAATGGCAAAATATATTAATGGTGTTTCTATCTCAGCATTAGATTCATTGGAGGGTAATAAATCCTAGTCTAAAATAAAAAATAAAAATAAAATTTCAAAGAAACTCATCAATCTTGTTATCTAAGACTTGTTTCACAAGTATTCTGTAAGCTTTTTCTGTGGGGTGATAACTGTCCCAAAATACATATTTAGATGTATTTGTACACACTTTTAAGGCGAAAGAACTACACAAAGGACCAACTTCTATATTTGCTATTCCACAGCATGAACCATCTCCATTTTCAAATCCTGATCCACAAAAAAAGAATAAATCAACTATAAAGCACGAACATCTGAAATACGACACTTCAACACCAATAATGATTTTAAAAAATAAATAAATTAAACTTAATCAGAAGTGTCATTGACCCAACACATACACACTTTTTTGTAAATGTGTCGGTACTACAGAGTAAATTAGTTACTTAATTAGCTATCGTGAACTCAAAAGAGTAGTTATTTAGTGAAGATAGTACTTACCATAATGAGTGTGGTTTATGATAATGTCATGCAATTCAATATAATTTTCAAGATAAACAAGCCTAGAATCTTGAAGCTTTTTTCCTAAATCCACAAGTGATGAAGAAAGTTTGGAGTTGAAAATCAATGCTCCCTCATTCACAATTTCTACACAATCCCTCCATATGCCTCCTTTCACAGTTCTTTGCAGTGGCATACATCCTAGTGGTGATAAACTGAATACTCCAATCCTTCTTGCTCCCAATTGATAAAGTTCCTTCATCAAAAATATAAAATTGCTAATTAGTCCCTATAAATCTTTGAATTTGCTAATTGGTCCCCAAGAATTTAAAATTTTGCTAATTGGTCCCTAAAAGCATACCTCAACAAATTTTGAAGATGCACTAATCAGCATAGTTGTATATTTTTCTATATCATAGTCATATTTTCTGAATGGTGACAAATAATATGTTCCTGAAACATCATTGCTTCCCATACTTATGATAAGTATGCTGTTTTCTATAATCTCAGTTGTCCTATTTTCCCCCACAGCTTCCTTCAATTTTGTTATATACTCCTTGAACATTTCTAGTTGATCCTCTGATGACAACGCTGACTATAATATAACACAAATAAATATATGTTAAGGGCATTTTTGCAACAAAAAATTTAGAACCAGAATCAAAATTTTAGAGAAAGAAAATATATTATATACTGCTATTTCAATTGTTAGAGGATCATATCCTGAACCAGACGATGCAAAACATACTCCAGTTAAGAGGTCTTCTGTAGTCAAATTCGGATCGAGATAGGGCGGCACGAGCTCCTTAATCCCAAAATATTCAGCTGCATGTTATATGAAAATCTTTAAGCACAATGAACCATGCAAAACATTAGTTAGCATGTAGATGTTAAGAACTTAGGAGTTCTATACCGAGAAAATCTGACGGGATTTTTCCGTTGCTAAATCTTCCTGTCGCTTTTCCACCGATGAAATCTTTACCGTATGGTTTGAAATCCGACTTCACTATTGTTGGAATATAGTTGTTGTTACCTGTATCCAAGACTGAATCACCAAATGCAATAAGAGCAGGAAATGAATAGTTTTTATAACCAGATTTAAATGTAGCTGTCACAACAAATGGATAAAACAAAACTAGGAAAGAACAAACATAAAAAGATTTTGAGGTTGAAAGGTTCATCATGTGATTTAAACTCAATCTTACTCGTTTACTACAATCTTCAGAAATATAGATTTATAGAGTAGGGTCATGTTTGAGGACTACTTCTTCATTGGCGTGTGTTATTCCAACATTGTCCTTTGTATAATAAGTTAAGGTGTGTAAGCAAAAGTTACCTTAAAATTTTCATTAGTTGTTTACTTGAATTTTCTCTTGTTGATTCCTTAAAACAGCTACATGGTAAGATAGCTACATGAGGCACTTGTAGTTGTTGAATTCACTAGGAGATGTTTTTTAAGTTTATCACGAAAGATAGTTCATAGTCATGCAGATAATGTGTCTACAAAAGTTTATGTTTTATTGGGTATCGTCATACATTTTCTCATTGATGTGAAACCAAAACTGAACTCTAGTTACTGCCTAAAGCTTTTATAAATAAAGAAATGAAGAATAATTTTGAATATTTTTTTGATGTAGTAGAGTGCCAATGTGTTAATGTTAGAAAACTATAAAGTCTTACAAAGTAAAAGGTTATATAAGCATAAATAAAATGTTTGCATTAGATTTGTAGGTATTTCGACAATACACCTCCTATGCAAAACTAATTACCAATCCAGTCTTCTCACAGTATATTGGGGTCATATTGGGTCTGTGCAAAAATACAGCAGTGTATCATAATCCAATACAAATGCTTAGCATGATTTTAAATTTGTGGTTGCGGTCGTAGATGTAGTTGCGGTTGTTAGGAAGGGCATTGCGGCTGTTTCGCTTAAATTCTGATTGAGATATATTTGAAATATACAATTAAAAAACAGTAGAAAATCCGGTCATATGATTAAGAAATTATTGGATCGAGTCGCGAAACTGTTTGCTCTTTTTAAAACATTTTGTAATATTGTCCAAAATTATGCAAAGTAATCAAGCTACACCGCCGTCTTTAAGATAAAACAGTTCAGTTCTATATTGTACGATTACTTTTTGTACGGTAGATAGTCAATCTAGAAATACACTGTCTGATGATACTAAGACCATTCGAATATGGTATATATACCATCATAATATCTGGTATAACCGTCAATCGTAATAATTTCTCGAACCAAGAGAAATTTCAATAATTCTTCAAAGAGAATTTAATAATTGTCATTTGACCACTCAAAAGGATTTCTCAAACAAAGAACTTAAACAAAGAGAAATTTGAATAATTCTTTAAAGAGAATCTAAAAATTATACTTGATAATTTCTCAACTCAAACGAGGAGAAATTAACATTATTCTCTAAAGAGAATTCAATAAAGTACTCGGAAAATTCAACGAGTAGAAAG
Source organism: Vicia faba (assembly GCA_948472305.1). Lineage (NCBI taxonomy): Eukaryota > Viridiplantae > Streptophyta > Magnoliopsida > Fabales > Fabaceae > Vicia > Vicia faba. The sequence goes on from OX451739.1 coordinate 733,984,775, forward strand.
AAAGGGAGATAAGTTGGCGCTTCGACAATTTAAAAGACGCAAAGTTATAAGAGTGAGTAAGGAAAAACTAATAAATAATTTTTAGTATGTTTTAAAATGAAACATGTGCACTCCTTATAATGAAGTAAGCTAGCCAAGGAATATATTCTAAGCAATGTGAGACTTCAAGTTTTTTTATTTTATTTATAATTAACACACAACTACAAAGTAAATGTATAACAATAAGGAACATAAGGAAATTTTTAAATTCATCATATTGGAACATGGACATGTTCCAACAATTCCCCAATTGAATTTAAAAAGTGATTTTAGAAGTAACATCAAACATTTCTAAAATTGTGCATAAATAAAGGTGTCTACAACTGTAAATTTTGCGTAGCAAGTAGGATTCTGATTCAACAAGAGTGACACAAATATCTTGATCTCTATCACAAACATCAAACCCACACACAACCTTTTCTTAAGGTATTTTCTAATAACTCGTGCTTTAATGATCCTGCATGTGTATCCCGGCTTAGTGAGGGCTCTAGAAATTATGCCTCGAAATTCTATAGGAACCGACCTAAGTTCTACAATCACATAGGCGAGCCTATCAAGAGTACTCCTGTAGCTTAGGTACTCCCTCATACAGAATATAGATCTCATTAAGAGTTTCTATTATCGCATCCTCTTATCTCTTCAAGATTCATGCTTCTCTATTCACATTAGTATGATCACCTCATATTACTCACAACCTGTTATTACCCATTTAACCTATTTCTTGGGATCTTCATTCATTTAGTCGTGTTATCATCATGAGCAATCATATTCCTAGAGACATTAGTCCCATCTTATATGATGTATTATAGACTTTCTCTCTAACTAATCCTTTTGCCAAAGAATCTGTTAAATTTTCATCATTGCGCACATGATCCACTCTTACAGGTCCTTTAGAGATACAGTCTCTAACAATATTGTGCTTTCTTCTAATTTGACGACTTTTACCATCATAATAACGGTTCTCAATTTTTGTAATAATCGCAGTACTATTGTAGTGGATCAACACAACTCCATATGTTTTTTTCCCATAAAAGGGTCTCAACTAGCAAGCATCTTAACCAACTTGCTTCTTCACTAGCAGTCGCTAATGCTATCATCTCAGACTCCATCGTAGGCTGGGTCGGGATAGTTTATTTCTTTGATTTCTAATATACAACTCCTCTAGCTATGTTGAATACAAAGCCACTAGTTGTTTTAGAATCACCTGATAAGGTATTCAAATCTGCATCACTATATTCTTTAAGTACAATAAGAAATCTCTAATAATGCGAACTGAAATTCACGGTCTTGTTAAGGTACCACATGACTCGCTCAATAACTTACCAATGCTTATTATTCGGTCTACTAGTAAACTTGTACAACAGTCATACGACATATGCAATGTCGAGTCTAATACAATCGGTAGTATACCTAAGACTACCAATGATACTCACATATTTTGGTTGTTTAACAATTTCACCAGTGTTCTTAAATGGTTTCATGCTTGATTTGTATGTGGTGCTCACATGTTTACAATCAAAGTAATTATATATATTCAAGATCTTTTCCATATAATGTGATTGATCCAAAGAAATTTCTTGCTCAGATCTCGTGATCTTGATACCAAGAATCAAACTCGCTTCTCTGAGGTCTTTCATATCAAAGTTTTTGCACAACAATGGTTTCATATCATTAACGGCCTAAATGTTTGATCCAAATATGAGTATACCATTTACATATAAACATATGATAATACAAATGAGATTCTCATATTTGTAATAAACGCGTTTGTCACTTTCATTCCCTTTGTACCCATTCAATATCATAAGTTATCAAACTTTTCGTGTTATTTCTTTGGAAAGATATTACTTTTTGACTTGGGAACTCAATTAAGGACATAGCAAACAATCAATAAAATTTCTCCCCGCCAATGAGGTACAACACTAGAATTCAACATAATTACAACACAAGTTCAACAAGAACTATATTCTTTCTTTCTTCTTTACCATTCATTTCAGGAGAGTATGGTGCAGCCGTTTCATGTAAAATTCCACATTGTTTATAATATTCATTAAATAAACTAGAATCATACAGTTTCTCTATCACTATAAATTCTTACTAAATCAATTTCAAATTCTTTACAAAGTTTTTAAGCATATCAATTTTATTCACAAAAATATCATTCTTTGTGACGATGTACAAATCTACCCCAATAGACTGAAAAAAAACTACCTTATTTAAAAGAAAAACCAGAAACAAGATTCTTCATAATCTCATAAACATGCATGACGTCCTTCAAGATTAAAGTCTTTCGGAGGTGAAATTCAACTCAATGTCTCCAATTCCAACAACATTAGTGGTGTGGACATATCTCAACAACACTTTCTTATATTTAGTATTCGTGTATGTTTTAAACATAACACGCTTATAACAGACATAATGAGAGACACCAGTTCTATCCACCAACCATCAGATCCAACAACCATGTTAATTTCAACTATCATAGTAATAAATTGCTCATTAGTCAGGTTAACATGTGCATTAGTTTAACGTCCGTTAATTTAATTAAATTAATTACGGATCAATGGTTGAAATGTTGCTGAAATTGTTGAAGTTGTGAAATATCGAGAAATATTGATTTAAGTGCTAAGTTATTATTTGGTTGATTAATATTAGTAATAATATTCATATAGATATTAGAATAATATGAGGTTATTAGTTGGGATCATTATTTGGTTGTATTTAGTAAAGGTGAGGGTGTGAAAGTTAGGCCCAATAAGAATATTAATAATTATAAGATTAAGCTAAATATAAGAAGAATTAGGTTAATTGAACAAGTCTTGGAGAATTTTGTGGGAACGTGAGAAGTTGCAAGGTTACAGAGAAGAGGCAAAGGTTAGAAGCTATGGCAAAGCGAGGTTTAACCGGTAGAATAGAGTGGTCTCCAATCCAAGGTAAGGGTGGAGTTCTTTCTCTATAATTGGGTATATGATAAATGATATGTGAGGTTTTCTTGTGAGAAATTATTCTATGTTGATATAATTTGTTATGTTGTTGTGGTACTGTGTTGTGCTTTTGAAATTGGTAAACTGATGAATCGAAGGAAAAATTTGGAGAAGAAAAACAAAAACTTTCAAAAGCTACGGGGAGAAGCCTGTGCCGTGCGACACAGGCAGGAAAAAGAGTGACGACCGCAGAAAAAAAGAAGAAGTGACGGTCGACAGAAGTATTATGCTGAACGACACATGTGGAGGGGAAGGGGGTGTCGATCGGCACCCTAGAAGGAAAAGGGAAAAAAATATACCGAGGGGAACTCAGAGAAGAGTTGCCTTATTATATCTTTTGGTAATGGAATTAATATACTAGTATAGAATTTTCTTAGTATATTAGTGGAATATTGACAAACCATATTAGTAGAACATGCTAGTAGGCAATATTATTAAATAAGAGCAGCAAGGAAATATAAGAGTATTAGAAACTAGTAGCAGTAGAATATAATTGTTGAAAACAAAACAGAAGGCTATTAACAGTAAAACGATAGCAGGGATAGTTCATACTAGTAGGATGTAATTACAAGTAGCATTACTTGTGAAATAACAGTACCAGGATGGTCTTAATAATAATAATACAGAGTAGAAATACTAGCAATTTTAGTAGAAGATTATTTAGCCGGATACAATTGAATTGTCCGAATAATTACGTAGAATGTTTGTAAAATATCACGGTTGAGACGAAGGATTGTATAAGTTGCTGTAAGGTAGGGACTAAGATGTGAATTAGTAACAAAAGGTTATTAGTAATAAAATAACAGAGGAGAATTAATTAATTAGCAGTATTTAGTCGATTTGTCTGAATAACTATAGAGAATAATTGTTGTATATTTTAGTCGACATGATGTGTTGAATACTTTGCTGAAAAATATGAATTTCAGGTGGTATTGAATTTTTAGGCTTATGGCCAATGTTGTTTTCTTGTTGATGTTGTTGTCAAATTACTATTATTGATATGATATTATTGTTGTAACGTACTAAGTTGTAGGCTTATGCCAATGTTGTGTTAATTGTTGTTGTTGAAATATCAAGTTGTAGGCCTATGGCCAAAGTTGAATCATGTTGAGTTGATGTTGAATCGTTGATTGATCTGGTAGGCTTATGGCCAATGTTTAATGATGTTGAGTTGTTGTGTTATTGTAATTGTCGCTGTGAATTCTTGTTGATGATGCAAAGTTGGGGGAATTTTAAATGATGATTAATTACCTCTATTTACTGGTAATAATAGCGATGTAGGCTTATGCCTTGTGATGGATGATGATTGTTGTGAGTATGTGATAGTGCATTCATTGAGTCACATACATTTGCATACTTTGTGATGGTCTGGATTGGCAAACTGCGAAGAAGGCTTATGCCTTATTGATGCCTCTATTTATTGGCAGCTTTTTAAGATGGGAGTTCTGCTCCGTTTTTAAGATAGGAGTTCTGCTCCATTTTTAAGTTGGGAGTTCTGGTCCAATGGTAACACATGCATGTGCATTGTAATTGAGTCGCATTTGATGTTGCATCTTGAGTTATGATGAAGATAGGTTTGTTGTTGCTTTATGTTGTTGACTTGTTGTGACAAGTATTATCTAAAAGCTGTGAATTTAGTAGTTATGTAGTGTTGATGTTTTGTTGTGATTAAAGTTGTTTGTAAGTTGTGAAGTGGTGATTTTATATGATCTGATTTAATATATTAATTATCATACATTCAATTATATAGTTCGACATCCCACCCCTTCTGTTTGAATGTTGCCCTCTGTTGGTAACGTGCAGGTAATCAAGAAGAATAGTTGTTACCTTCGTCAGTTCGAGTCCGTGTCGTTGCTCTGATACATAACACTCGGGGGAATGAACGCTTGATGTTTAGTTGTTTATTATTATTCCAGTTGCTGAATTTTTAAGTTGATTACATGAAATAATTGTTGTCTTGAGGTTACTTTAATTGAATAAAAGATGTTAAGTGAATTGAAGTTGAGTATGTAGATTCCGCTGCTTATCAATAAAAAGTTATTTGATTTTTAAGAATAAATCAGGTTGTTATCGGTTCATCCGAATTAAGTGTTATGTATATGTTTTATATGCGATTAAATGAAGTTTGGTTTTAAGTTGAAAATGTAGCATCCTATTTATGTTGAACTCTGATTTTCATATTATCGGCCGGGTAGAAATAGGGTGTTACATTAGTGGTATCAGAGCAGGTCGGTCCGTCCGACCAAGTTGTCTAATGTTGTTTGTTCCTTAGTGCGCGACAAGTGTGTGAAACACTGTCGGTGCTTGTTTTTTTTTCTAATCGAGTTGTATGCAGGAGTTGGGTTAAAGATAAGTGGGGGAGAAGCTTTTCTTCTCGGATGTGTTTTGGTTGTAAGATGTTTGTTCAGTATGCTGTTGATGGTGAGATTGCGAGTATTGTTGCAATTTTGTTGTTTCCCAAATTTGAAGATGACATGGATTCAAGATTTTGTTTGTTAATCAAGTTGGAGTGTCTTGAGGGAGGATGATCAGAAATTATTGAGGTTTACTTCTCTAAGGATGAGGAGCAATGTAATGGTCGTTGGTATACAAGTAGAGTGTAAATCCATGATATTTCTGAAGGTGATTTTTAAGTAACAAGGATAGTTTTTAGAAGATGGAAATTAGAAAGTTGCGATGTTTTAGCGCTGCCGGTGGACCGTGAAGTTATCGGTTTGAATAGCCCTTGCGTAAGATGTCGACGTTTGAATGGTGATAGAGTGACAAATTTCTATAGAACTTGTCGTGGGATCCTTGTGAGTGATTGAAAAGGTTGTTGAAGTTGTTGGAATATCGGAGTCGGAAATTCAAGGAGATGAGTGTGATTTCAAGAATGGTAAATGTTGGTACTGGTATAAAGAAATTTTGTTATGATGTTATCGTAAGGTGTGTATTAGTATGTCGCTGCATGACGTCGGTGTTTGCATGTTCGGATAACTTTTGAAATTTATATCTTGTGTATTGGATTGGTGTTCCGTTTGAGCCTATGAGGAGATAAAAATATATTCTATCCTATGAGAGTGTTTTCAAATATGGTTGACGCATTCCCATATGGAGGAACTCTAAATTCGGTTACGGAACTAGAGGATTTTTGGGCATAAATGGTTATTATCACAGTTGTTCGAGACGAGGTCAAGCGTATTATGTTGTTGGCGAATAAGTTGACAAATGAGATGTTTGAAATTAAAAAGGATGTGAAAGTATTGGAGGAGCGCATAGAGATGCAGCTTATAAAGAGAAGATATCCTTTTAAAGGAAGATGCTTTTAAGAGGAATTATAGTTGTGTTTATGATGCCAAGGTAGTGGCATGTGTAAAAGAAGAATTGGAGAGGTTCTATCACCAAAACAGTGTGGGACGGCGTTGTTGAAATTTCAATTGAATAGGAGATAGCGAAGATGGTTGGAGCTGCTAAAAGATTATGATTTCAGTTTAAATTATCATCCATATAAAGCTAATATGGTGGGTGATGCGTTAAGTCGAAAGACTTTACATATGTCGGCAATGATTGTTAAAGAATTGGAATTAATTGAGCAGTTCAGAGATATGAGCTTAGTTTGCAAAGTGACACTGTAGAGTGTTATGTTGGGGATGTTGAAGATTAACAATGATTTTCTGGACAGTATCAAAGAAGCTCAAAAGTTAGATGTGAAACTGGTATATTCGGTGGTTGGACTCGATCAGTCTGAGAATGATGATTTCAAGTTAGATGTGCAGGGTATGTTGAGATTCCGTAATCGAGTTTGTATTCCTGATGATGCAGAGATGAAGAAAGTAATTCTTGATTTAGAGAATGCTTAACCTTCGAGTAAGTCTAAGTGGGTGTAAAGTGGACCGTGTAATATGTTGAGCGTTGGTGTCTCATCGACAAGATCGAATGAGAGGGATATTGTGGAAGTATTTGTAAACCTCATTGGAAATTATTGGATTATGGTGCTTGAGGCGACTTGAGTACAAGTTCTAAAGGAACACTATTATAGTTTGGTAACGATGGTTTATACTCCATTATGGTTGTCGGCTATCTATTGACAAATTGAGGAGCTGATCACCCTTAATCTCTTGTTGATAGTAGACGAGATCGTGTTTGATGGTATAAACTTGTCTTACTATCTTAATGGTGAGTGAAGTGGTTGATGTTATATCATGAGATAGTCGCTCACCAATTTTTGTGAAGAGTGGCTAAGAAAGAGTTGAGACGTATTGAACAATTCAGAGTAGCAGGTTTATATGCGAGCTAAAGTCGCAAAGTGAAAGAATGAGAGTATCAAGTGAATAATGGTTTTATGGTGGATGTTGAGGAAAGTCTGAAACTAGATTTAAACTTGCGAGCTAGATAGTTGACAGGAATTTTAATGAGGATGGTGATTTAAGATGGATTATCAGAGTTGCGCAACTGAAGCATGATGTGACGCAATTGCTATGTGTGTACGACTCGTTAGAAATGAAGGATTAAAACATCAGAAGCTTATGAGAATGGTGTGTCTTAAGCTGCATGCTTGTTTTGGTGGATTGTTGATATAGAGATGTTGTGCCAGGGAACTATGTTTGCTAGTAAATATTTGTGGATTTTATAAGATTGTTGTGGATTGTTGGTTGATGATGAGCTATGGGTACGCTTGCTGAGTTATACAGTTAAGTTGATGTTGCAATGATTTTGTTATCGCTCTTGAGATGTTATTGTTGATTTCTGTAAGTAAGAAATGATACTCCATAACGTGGCGAAGTTGATTATGTTGGTTGTGTTGATGTCACTATAAGAGAGATACGACGATGTGAACCAATTTGTTGATATTTTGTTGATAATTGGCATACGGAAATGAAATTGTGTATGCGTTTTGGTGTTGAAAAGAGTGTTAAGAGGATATTGCGATGATGTATATCCAAGTATAAGTGTGTTATAGTTGTTTCTACTTTAAATGTTGATATGTCAAAATACGTTAGAGCAGTTAAGATGTTAGTAACAATTGTGTCGCGAAGTGTTGAGTGATTGGCATGTGTGTAGTCGACTTGAATCGTGTTGAGTTATCGAGTTATCAGGAAAGTAGTGGTTGAAGTGTTGCCAAATGCAGCTTGGAAATCAACGAGTTGGGTGCGAAAATCGTACTAAGATTAGTAGTATCGAAGAGATTTTCGAGAACGAAAATATTCTAAGTGGGGGAGAGTTGTAACGCCCGTTAATTTAATTAAATTAATTATGGATTAATGATTGAAATGTTGTTGAAATTGTTGAAGTTGTGAAATATCAAGAAATATTAATTTAAGTGCTAAGTTATTATTTGGTTTATTAATATTAGTAATATTGTTAATATAGATATTAGAATAATATGAGGTTATTAGTTGGGCTCATTACTTGGTTGTATGTAGTAAAGGTGGGGGTGTGAAAGTTAGACCCAATAAGAATACTAATAATTATAAGGTTAAGCTAATTATAAGGAGAATTAGCGTAATTGAACAAGTCTTGGAGAATTTTGTGAGAACGTGAGAAGTTGCAAGGTTACAGAGAAGAGGCAAAGGTTGGAAGCTATGGAAAAGCGAGGTTTAACCGGTAGAATAGAGTGGTCTCCAATCCAAGGTAAGGGTGAGGTTCTTGCTCTATAATTGGGTATATGATAAATGATATGTGGGGTTTTCTTGTGAGAAATTATTCTATGTTGATATAATTTGTTATGTTTTTGTGTTGTTGAAATTGGTAAACTGATGAGTCGAAGGAAAAATTTGGAGAAGAAAAACAAAAACTTTCAGAAGCCACGGGGAGAAGCCTGTGCCGTGCGGCACAGGCAGGAAAAGAGTGACGATCGACAAAAAAAAAGAAGTGACGACGGACAAAATTATTATTCTGAATTACATATGTGGAGAGGAAGGGGGTGCCGATCGGCACCCTAGAAGGAAAAGGGAAAACAGTATGCCGAGGGGCACTCAGAGAAGAGTTGCCTTATTATATCTTTTGGTAATGGAATTAGTATACTAGTATAGAATTTTCTTAGTATATTAGTGAAATATTGACAAATCATATTAGTAGAACATGCTAGTAGGCAATATTATTAAATAAGAGCAGCAAGGAAATATAAGAGTATTAGAAACTAGTAGCAGTAGGATATAATTGTTGAAAACAATAACAGAAGGCTATTAACAGTAAAACGATAGCAGGGATAATTCATACTAGTAGGATGTAATTACAAGTAGAAGAGTTTGTGAAATAACAGTACCAGGATGGTCTTAATAATAATAATACAGAGTAGAAATAATAGCAATTTTAGTAGAGGATTATTTAGTCGGATACAATTGAATTGTTCGAATAATTACGCGAAATGTTTTTAAAATATCACGGTTGAGACGACGAATTGTATAAGTTGTTGTAAGGTAGGTGTGATCGGTGGATCTGGAACTGACTGTTTAACGCTGGTTCGCGAAATGTCGCGGAAGCAAGAGTCGCCACCGTCTTTTATTTTCTCCAATTGGAAAGGACAAAAGCACAGAAAAATTCCTTAAAGAGATTGCTCTCGGTTCGGGAGGTAGGTTATAGAAAGGGAAGGTGTTAGCACCCTTTCTATCCATGGTTATCCATGGGCTCTTAGATACTTGCTCACTTGTGTTTTCAAAAATGGTTTGTTTGCTTTTCAATTGTGGGTTTAAAAAGTTTCTTTGAAAATTTCAGTTCGACTCTTGTATCTGTCCTCAAGAGTGTTTGAAAAGTTGCTTTCGAAAGCTTTTTGAAAAGGTGTCGGTGTGAAAAGTATGTTTTGATTTTGTTTTGAAATTAGAGCAAGTATCTAGAGTCGTCTACCTACCCTAAGGAATTCGTCTGTGTAGATGTCCTTTAAAGTAGTGCCATCCCACCATTGAGAGGTAGGTAGCACCACCGTTGGAGGTGTTCGGGTCAATTCGAGGTTCGGGACATGGTGATCACCGGAGCAATGGGAAGACACCTTAGAAGCTACCCTCATGCCAGGTTCCCGGATCATGAGGACTTACTAAGACATCCTCTACTCGACGATCACCTTTCGAGGCAAGGCAACAGTGAGGCGTACCCTAGGGGTGGTGTGTGCGATTTGTGTGTCGTTTTCATTTGTATTTGTCTTGTCATGTCATTGGTGTTCTACGCTTGATTTTATTTAAGTCCATTCATTCTTGCATGCTTTGTTTAACAGTTAAAAGTTGCGAGGAAAAAGTAAATCTAAGCTATTACAAATGGCGCGGGTCCACATCGCCAAAATTAAACCGGACCCGATTTGACGGAAAATAAAGAAATTAAAGAAAATAAAGTGCGGGAAGTAATATTTACAAGGCTTCGGGAGAGGTACATAATTATTTAAATGACATAAAATAAATATGCGAAGAAATAAGAAATTACGAACGTCACGAGGGCGTTGGACCCTTTTGCAAAATTAAATTACGTGATGAAATTAATTAATATTAAAAGAAAGAGAGAGTTTTGGGTATTTTTATGTATTTTAAGATTTAATGGAAAAAATTAATTAAAATTAAAATTGAATGCAAACCCTAATTCTAGTAGCTTTTAAATTTGTTATAAAAATATTAATTTTTATGAAAGAAAATAATAAAAGGATGAAAAAACTGAATAAACCCTAATTCTACATTTTTTAGATTTTGTTATGAAAGAATTAAAATTTACCCTAATTTATACTAATTAATTTTACATGCATTTATTTACAAGAAAATATTAAAATAAAATATTTATCATGTTTTTTTTTTGTCTTTTCTGATTTTTAGGCATTTTTTATGTTTTTGTAAAATAATTAATTTAACTAAAAGAATAATAATTAAAAAGGATAAAAATAATGAAAGGATAAAAAAATAACAAAATGTTGCAAACCTTGGGGGTATCAGTCCCCAGATGGAGGTGTAATTCAGTAATCTGGCCCATTAAAATTGGCCTTTTTTGACTTTTTCCAGATAGCGTACACATGCGTTTGACCATGGTATATGGTGTTCTCCACTCTCAGCCTTTGATCTGATTCCCTGAGACGCGTGGCTGGTTGATTAAGAAGGTGTATGATGCGCCTTGAACGTTAGTACTGCATGGGAAGATGATTGGAAAAATATTATTGAGAAAGCATGAGACCTGGGGCTCGAACCCAGGTCATGCGTATTACCAAACCTTATGCCTGCCAGCTGAACCATTGAAACATATTGTTAAATAAATAAACAACGAACAATATAATATGAAACAACGCGCTAGTGGGTAAACGCGTGCGAATTTCAAATCAGCGTATCATGCTTTGCCACGAGGTCATCTTCCTCGTTGTGTTTTTTTTCCTGAAAATATAATAAACATAAGCAACGGTTTTTAAACGTTGCTAAAAGTGCTATATGGAAAAATAGCGAATAGGCCATAAGGCCTCATAAATTGATCGCGATGGGTGGTTCTTGTTCGTCCAGATGCGTCAAGTTCAATGGTTTTGGTCTCGTCCCCCAATTTTGCTTTATTTCAAAAGCCCTAATTCTAAGGTTGAAGAACCCTAATCTGCATCAATGGCATTATCATGGATATAGCACAAAAACGCAATTAATGTAAACGGTTAGCTTCAGAATCTCATAATAAACAAGAATCCATGAATAAAATGCTGTGAAAATGCTTAGAATACAAAATACGATAATGAAAAATATGTGAGACAGGTTGACTTCTGGATACCGTTTCACGACGTTTCAATTGATGTTTTGGATTGGAATACGTCCAATGATGCCTGAGGAAACTAATGGAACAGGAATTAGGCCTTGAATCGCCCTGGAAGAATGATTTCAGAATTAACTTTTTAGAGAGAAAATTCAAGTTGTCAATGGCCTTTGAGCGCAGCTTTTTGTGTCTAGCATCATTAGGGTTATGATCATGCTTATGTACTGAGTCTATTAGGTCAAAAATATTGATCAAAATCTCTTGAATTAATGGTTTTTGAAATTTGATTTCTTAAGATCTTTTTCATATCTTTTCCCATGTGCATTTGGTTCAAATCATATCCAATTGCTCCAATTCTTTCCACATTTAGCTAAGCACGAAATATTGAGTCCAAAACATGCATAAAAAGATTGGTTAGGTCAAGTTAGATATTTTTCATATATTTAAATGATTTAAATGAATTAATATAAATAAAAATTCAAATAAATAAATAAAAAATGAGAAAATACTTCCCTTTGGGCCAAGTGGTCGTGCACATGCTTAGAATGATGAATCATGGAAGAAAAAATGGGCCCATTAGCAATTTTAGGTCATTTGAAGTAATGTTGACTCTTCAAAATATCCAAAAATTTCCCAACTTCCACAAGGCATAACTTGCTCAATTTTTAAGCTTTTCTCATGTTCTTGGACATTTTGGAAAGGTCTTTGAGTCCTCTAACCAATGTCTTTGGTCCCATGTCATTTTGATTTACCAATCTCAATTTATGGCCTTTGACTTAAAGTCCCTTTTTGTTGACTTTTGAAAATGACCTATAATGTTGAAATTGATAACTTTTTGTGAGAGCATTTCTTGGACTTGAAGTATGAAGATGAGTTGTAGGAAATGTCTTTCTCTTCAAAATGAGCTTTGGATGGAATTTTTCTGATAATCCATGTGAAAGTTATGCCCTGGTCAATTTCAGTTGACTTTTTTCAGCTGTCCAAATAAGGAAACTTTTTTGCATTTTGATGATTTCTGAGCCAAATTTTGAGAATCATGATCAAGCATTGATCAAATTATGTTTGTGGCTTCAAAATGATATGTTGACCAAAAATTTGAACTTTTGACTGTCAAATGACCATTTTGCCCCTACAGTTGACTGTAGTGCAATTTAGGGTTTTGACTGTGCAATTTTGAGCTGGATGCCTTGAAACTTGATATGAGGATATTTGACCATATTTGTAGGCATATGAGACTTGATTGGACCTTTGAAAACTTCATTTCCTTGATCAGCACACAAACCCTAGTTTTGAATGTATAGGAGACCTTTGACTGTGCAACCCTTGGGGAATTTTGCAGCTTTGACTTGACAAATCTTGAAGAATATGGGAGGGCAAATTTTGGGGTACAACAGTAGGGACTAAGATGTGAATTAGTAACAGAAGGATATTAGTAATAAAATAACAGTGGAGAATTAATTAATTAGCAAGATTTAGTCGATTTGTCTGAATAACTATACAGAACAATTGTTGTATATTTTAGTCGACACGATGTGTTGAATACTTTACTGAAAAATATGAATTTCAAGTGGTATTGAATTGTTAGGCTTATGGCCAATGTTGTTTTCTTGTTGATGTTGTTGTCAAATTACTATTGTTGATATGATATTATTGTTGTGACGTACTAAGTTGTAGACTTATGTCAATGTTGTGTTAACTGTTGTTGTTAAAATATCAAGTTGTAGGCCTATGACCAAAGTCGAATTATGTTGAGTTGATGTTGAATCGTTGATTGATGTGGTAGGCTTATGTCCAATTTTGAATGATGTTGAGTTGTTGTGTTATTGTAATTATTGCTGTGAATTCTTGTTGATGATGTGAAGTTGCATGGATTTTTAAATGATGATGAATTACCTCTATTTACTGGTAATAATAGCGATGTGGGCTTATGCCTTGTGATGGATGATGATTATTATGAGTATGTGATAGTGCATTCATAAAGTCACATACATTTGCATACTTTGTGATTGTCTGGATTGGCAAACTGCGAAGAAGGCTTATGCCCTGTTGATGCCTCTATTTATTGGCAGATTTTTAAGATGGGAGTTCTGCTCCGTTTTTAAGATGGGAGTTCTGCTCCGTTTTTAAGTTGGGAGTTCTGCTCCAATGGTACCACATGCATGTGCATTGTAATTGAGTCGCATTTGATGTTGCATCTTGAGTTGTGATGAAAATAGATTTGTTGTTGCTTTATGTTGTTGACTTGTTGTGATAAGTATTATCTAAAAGCTGTAAATTTAATAGTTATGTAGTGTTGATGTTTTGTTGTGATTAAAGTTGTTTGTAATTTGTGAAGTGGTGATTTTATATGATCTGATTTAATATATCAATTATCATACATTCAATTATATAGTTCGACATCTCACCCCTTCTATTTGAATGTTTCCCTCTATTGGTAACGTGCAGGTAATCAAGAAGAATAATTGTTACCTTCGTCAATTCGAGTCGGTATCGTCGCTCTGATACGTAGCACTCGAGAGAATGAATGCTTGATGTTTAGTTGTTGATTATTATTCCAGTTGCTGAATTTTTAAGTTGATTACATGAAATAATTGTTACCTTGAGGTTACTTTGGTTGAACAAAAGATGTTAAGTGAATTGAAGTTGAGTATGTAGATTCCGCTGTTTATCAATAAAAAGTTGTTTGATTTTTAAGAATAAATCAGGTTGTTATCGGTTCATATGAATTAAGTGATATGTATCTGTTTTATATGAGATTAAATGAAGTTTGATTTTAAGTTGAAAATGTAGCATCCTATTTATGTTGAACTCTGATTTTCTTATTATTCGCCGGGTAGAAATGTGGTGTTACAATTAGGGGCAACACCAGGTTCAAGCCTGCTCTACATCTCTTAGCCATAAGACTTGATTTTGAAGATGTGAAAAACACAAGAGGGGGGGGGGGGGGGGGGGGGTTGAATTGAAAAACTTGGATCAAAAACAGATTAATGACACAATATTTTCATCTTGGTTTGTTTGATCTCAAACTATTCCAGTCCACCCGTCAAGGTGATTTCGCCTCTCTCCAACGAGGTCTTAATCCACTAATCTCAAAAGATTACAACAACTACTTTAACAACTGTTAAAGTCTTCTTGAGTACAACCACAATCCGGTTAATCTCAAGGAACTTCTTTTACAATATAATTGAACAAAATGTGTTGTTGTTTTCTAACAAAACAGTTTATCACAACTGTGATAAATTACACAGATTAAGCTTAGAATAAGGATTGAATTTGCTTGAGCTTGAATACGCGTGGTTTGGAATTCTTAGCAAATTGTTGTGTGCGTACGTACGTGCTTTTTTTTGCAAGCAGACTTGTTTATATAGGCAAGGCAAAGACGTTATCCATAAAGCAAGTTTAATGTTAATAACACACTTTCCTTTTGGAGAAGATCTTGTCTGAAGAAAGCCGTTGGCATTAATTCTGTCTTGAATGTTCAGTAATGCTTCAGAATCTTCTTTCCTTAACTGCTGATGATGCTTCAGAATATTGATGACTTGGTTGATATGTCTTTGATCAGAATCAGAGTTTGTTGTAATTGAGCGCAAATTCTTGTCACCAATCATTAGCGTATAATCTGATTGCTTCAGCGTGTAATACTTTATAGCTTATCTTCTGATGCTGATCCCATCAGAACTTCTGCATACATAAAACATATTTTTAAGGTGCATATTTGTTCTTTGTATATATTCTTTGTATTTATTTATTCTTTGTATTTGTTATCATCAAAACTCTAACCAAGAGTTGTAGAATCAAACTATGTTCTAACAGATTTTCCATAGTTAAAATAAAGGGAAACCAACATCATTTCTTTGTGGTGGTGGTTGTTTCCTAGTTGGAGCAATTGGTGCCATGGAAGGATTCCCATTCTTAATTGAGTTCACAACATTGTGGTTTTAATTCTTTAATGATTTGACACATGACTTCAAAACCGCATCAAATTTCTTTTTATTGTTTAAAACAACCAAGACATTTCTTTTTAATTGTGTCTCTAAGATTTTTCTTCAATTTAAAGGCGAATAATTTGACTCTCAATTAAAGATTCTTCTATTTTATGGTGAAACAAAAGTTTGATTTTTTTATAACTTTAGGGGGCAATTTGCCAATAATAAAAGCAAGTTAAAATTGTTCACCTAAATATACACCTTTTGTGATGATCTCATGAACAACCTTTTGAAGTTAGTGACTTTAGGTCTCCACAGACCTTTCATCTACCATTTGATATTTCACATAACTGCTAAAATCATTCTTCTGTTCTCCAGCTTCTTCAATGTCATACTTGATTTTCAGAGCCTCCTAAACCTATTTTAAAGTATCGCAGTTATTATAATAGTCATAAAGATCATTTGCGAGTCCATTCAGAATGTTATAATCAAAATCTTTCGACAAGGAGATTTCTCTCCTTAGTTGTAAATCCTTCGCTTTAATCAATATTGTAAATTCATATTCATCGAAATTAACAAATCCATCCGAGTTCATATATATTTATTTATATTAACTTGTTCGACTGATCAAAAAGGAAAAGTAGGAATGTCAACGGTCAGAACATTGACAACCTTCTTTATGATTTTAAAAAAATTCATTTTTGTTGCCAACGTTTGAAATGCACTCCCTAAAACTTGAACAAGCTGTCAAAGACAACGGCCGTAGAGTTACCAATAATTTCTTTTCTAGCCACGACAATTTTCAAAACGTCTTAAAATTGTTGTTTCATAATTTTAAAAATTCAGCCACAAAATAATTACTGAGTCGAGTTGCGGAACTGTTCGCTCTCTTTAAAACGTTTCGCGACACTGTCCAAAATTATGAAAAGCAGTCGAACTATTACGCTGCCTCCATGATAAAACAACTCAGTTCTGTATTGTACAATTACTACTTGCACGGTAGATAATCAGTCTAGAAATACACCCTCTGATGGTACTAAGCCCATTCGAATATGGTATAAATATCACCGTAGTATTTGGTATAACCACCAGCCGTAATAATTTCTCGAACCAAGAGAAATTTTAATAATTCTCCAAAGAGAATTGAATAATAGTTATTTGACCACTCAAAAGGATTTCTCAAACAAAGAGAAATTTAAGTAATTTTCTAAAAAGAATTCAAAATTATACTTGATATTTTCTCAACTCAAACGAGGAGAAATTAACATTATTCTCTAAAGAGAATTAAAGAAATTAACATTAAAGAAATGGGGATAAGTTGACGCTTCGACAGTTCAAAAGACGCAAAGTTATGAGAGTGAGGAAGGAAAAATAATAAATTATTTTTGATGTGTTTTGGAATGAAACATATGCACTCCTTATATAATGAAGTAAACTAGCAAAAAAAAAATATATTCTAACCAAGTGAAACTTAAAATTTTTTTTTCAGTTAACACAATCACAAAATAAAATTGTAACAATTTGAACCTAATTTTTTTTTAAATCTATCATATTAAAACATGGACATGTTCCAACAGAAATTGGTTAAGTTTTTAATCAAAGATTAGGATTTAATATTATGAAATTTTAATTTTTGACGAGAATAATTGAACAGACGCAATCAAAATTGTCTCATGTGATTCTCGATTAGGGGTGGCAAAGTGGGCGGTCCGCCCCGTTTAGGCCCGCCCCGTTTAAGCCCGTGCAAAAGCGGGGCGGGGCGGGCAAACTTAGACATCCGAGCTCAAAAGTCAAACCCGCCCCGTTTACTAACGAATTGACGGGTTGGAGGGTCGGCCCGCCAATTTTTTTTTATAGTTTTTTATTTTACAATTTAATTTATTACATAATTTACAAAAATTATAATCATTACTAAAGAAGCCTACAAAAAATTTTTTTTTAACAACGCATAATATAACTTCAACATGTCTTAAGTCCAAACACTTTAAAAAATAAAATAGATAAAGACCAATTTCAAGAAAAATATACCGAAAAGACTCTAGCACGACAAAAAATATATCAAAATAAATAAATAAACAACACATATTATCATAATCCTATTTAAAAACTAATTACTAAAAGAATCAAATTAATAATTTGTACAAGACAAACAATGATAACAATACAGTGCATAAAATATCACAGTGCATAAAATAGTAGTGTATAGAATACTAAGACATGACTTTCTCATTGTTTACGTCATGTAGACTATTATATTGATTGATTCCTTAATAATTATATCTTAAATTTGTCACACATATATTCTAATCGAATTCTTCATTTTCTTAAAATTAACATTTGTTTCTAAAGAAAACATGTGATAGAAAGCATGTTATTGCATTTTAAGTTTTTCCAACCAATACATGTATTAGAAAGTTATATAAAAAACCTTACAATTATAATTTATTTTGTCTGTATAATAATTTAGAATGTAGTTCAATCACCATAACCCAAAGAGAATACTATTATTTTTATAATTAAAATTGTCTTAATTTTAAATAAAAAGTAAAAAGTTATAACAAAAAGTCCGCAGACAAAACCTATTCCGCCCCGCCTAAACCAGTCTTTTAAAACGGATTAAATGGAGTGGATCAACTTCAAACACCAAACCAAAAACTTCAATCCAACCCATCAAAAATGGTGGATCAAACCGATCCGACCAGCCTAACTCATTTTACTATCCTTATTCTTGATATAAGACACACAAATCACACTGTAATTATAGTTTGATATAGTTGTGAAAGCTAGCATATCAGCAATATAAGAGTTTGCAATTTAAAATCACAATAGTTAGTAGTCGCAATAACTTTGAAATAGTAATGAGACAAAAGATTATTGAGAACGCAATTCTAAGAGTTAATTTCAACCAATCAACAGCTTCCAATTTTAAATAAAATATTTAATTATATGTCGTAACACTCCAACACAAGAGTCGAGAGTATGAGAGAAAAAAAATCAAATATATATTTAAAAAATCTTTATTGGGTGTCTTTTATAATGAACAATTTAATCTATTATAATTTTGACTCAATTTCTTTTAGAAAATTAAATATTTTTTTACATGTGTATTTTAAACTAACACCAACAATAATCACAAGAAAAATTATTTCTCACATGCGGATATATGAGTTTTTCCAAAATAATTTATCGTTAGTCTAATTCTTTTTTATAATAGTATCGGTAGAGTTGTATAACAAAATTAGAGGTATTAACTAATATCAACAAAAAATCAACAAATATATTCATTTTAAAAGAAAACTAATATATTCATTTTAAAATACTATTATTTATAATTCTTTATTTATCATATAACTAAATTCTTATAATATAAACATGAATTTGTAAAGTTATTAAATTTTTTATTAGATACTAATTGAAAAAATTTTAATTTACTAAAGAAAAATATTCATTTTGATCATTTAACTATACCATTAAATTTAAATTAGTCTCTTAATTCTTTTTCGTGTCACATTGATTTTTTAACTTTCAAAATATCTTATTTTAATCTTTTATGTCTAATTAACGATAGAAAAACTTTAAAATCGATCGCTAAATTCGTCACTAATTCGATAAAAAGAAGTAAAATAAAATATTTTAAAAGTTAAAGAATCAAGATGATACAAAAAAAATTAAAAGATGAATTTAAATTCAATATAATAATTAAGAGACCAAAATAATTATTTTACCTTTTATTAAAACTAAAAATAATATATATATTTAACATCTTAAAATTAAATATTTGAAATAGAAATAAAAATAAATAAATAAATAAAAAATAAACTATCACTAATATTTTTTTAAATTTAAATCTTGAATGTCACTCTCAACTTACAAATATATATTTCTTTTAGTAAATTAGTTCATATTGTTCTATCAATTATAGTCTACAATAAATCATTATAACTTAAATTTATTAACTATTATTTGTGAAAAAGTTGAACAAAATTTAAAATCAACACCAAATAAACATATACAAAGTAATTCACAACCGCCATCACATGCGTTCAAGTATTGATTGAAATTTCATCTAATAATTAATTAGTTACAACTATAATCAAACATCATATTTGTTTACCTACTTAATGTATAAAACAATAAATTATAGCTAGTTAAATTTAATAATTTTGAACGTGACAACTCATTGTCGATTAGGACTTTCAGAGATTTTAAAGTTAAGGTTTTTAGGGGTTGAGTGTTGGAGTTCACACTTTTATTAATGTATAAGAAATTTTGATAAAGATGAAGAAGAGAGAGAGGATAGAGAGAAGAGAGAGAAAAGAGAGAGTGTAATAAATTTTCTAACTAATTTTTTCAATGTGTAAAAATGGTTATAAATTGAAAACGGAGTTTCATTATTTAAACAACTAAATATTGAAATGAATCTTAAATGTAATTTGAGATGCAACTCAAATATAAATTAAAACTAAATGTAAATGTTGAATTTGAATTACAATTAACGCTATCTTTTAATTTATATTCAACTAATTAAAATATCTATAATATGAATATCATCCTTCAAATTGATGAAGTGTTCATTCTTGATATCTTTGATCAGCACATCTGTAAGTTGTTTCTGAGTGCTACAGTGAACCACTTCAAGCACTCCATTCAAATTTCTTAGAAAATGATATTTAATATTTATATATTCGTTTCTCCCATACAACACCGAGTTCTTGGCAAGTTTGATTGTTGACTTGTTGTCAATCATTATCTTGATTGGTTTGCTCACCTTGAACTTCAGTTTCTGTAGCAAATTTATTAGCCAAACAACTTGACAAGCTAACACAACACTCTAACTATGTATTTAGCTTCATAGATTGACAATGCAATCACTGATTGCATATTAGAACACCAAGAAATTGGAGCACCTAGATACATAAACATGTAACCAGTAGTACTTCTTATGTAAACTCTGTCTCCACACCAGTCAGATTATGAGTAGCATATTAGTTCAGTAGCCTCTGAATCTCTGGTAGGAAACATAATTCCATACTTTAGAGTTTCTTTTACATACATGAGTATTCTGATTGCAGCTTGATAATGTGACCACTTTGCTTTACCCATAAACCTACTCACCATACCAACTCATAGCATATGTCAAGTTTGATACTACACATATATCTCAAAGAGTCAACCAACTGTTTGAAGGTTGTAGCTGTGATCGGTGGGAAAGAACTGACTGCTTTGGAATGGTGGTTCGTGTTTTGCGTTTGTTTTCGCAAAATGTCACGGTAAGCAAGAGTCTCCACCGTCTTTTATTTTATCCAACAAGGAAAGGAAAAAAGCACAGAAAAATTCCTTTTTCGAGATGTTTCTCGGGTTCGGGAGGTAGATTATAGAAAGGGAAGGTGTTAGCACCCTTTCTATCCGTGGTTATCCACGGGCTCTTAGTTACTTGCTCATTGTGTTTTCAAAATTTGCTTTTCTTTGTGTTTGTGGGTTTGAAAAGAGTTTTTGTTTGAAAGGTGTAAGTGCAAAAAGTTTTATTTTGTTTTGAAAGAGCAAGTACTTAAGAACCATCTACCTACTCGAAAAAGGAATCAATTTGTGCTAATATCCTTTAGACAATGCTATCCCACTATGAATGAGTAGGTAGCACCGTTGTTGGAGTTTAAGGGTCAATTCGATTAAGGGACGTGTGGTCACTAAAGCAATGTTAGGACGCCTTAGCGGTAACCCTAATGTCTTAGATCATTTATCCGAGGCAACCGTTCCGAGGCAACTTATGATCTTTGGACAAGAGGGCGACCTCTAAAACTTCCTATACTCAATGACCACGTTCGAAGGCAACCAAGTGAGATATACCCTAAGAGTGGCATGTGCAAGTGTGTTAGTTCGGTTAATTTTATCTATACATGTCATGGGTGAGCTATGTTGATTTTAAGTTCATACATTTGATCTTGTCATGTATTCACTATTATCAAACATCTAACAGTTTATAGTTGCGGAAATTAAATTTGCGGAAATTGAATCTAAACTATTACAAGGCGTCGGGTATTTACATCGCCAAAAACAACCCTTGAAATTAAAATGCGGAAAGTAAATAAAGCGATAAAATAATCAAAGTCCTAATTAAACTATTACATTCCGGGAAACAGATACAATAATATGATAAAATGGATCGCGTGCGGGAAATTAAATCGGATGCGAGTTTTTTGGGGTTTTGACCCTTTTTTGAAAGAAAGTGATTTTTTTGGTTATTTTTGGATTAAAAGAAATTAAATTAAGTTAACAATTAAATTAATAAACTAATTAATTAATTAAAATATTTTTGGAGTTTTTGATATTTAAGGAAATAAAAATAAATTTGATCAAAGTTAATAAAAACCTAATCGTCTAAATTAATTTTAATTATTGCAAAAAATATTAAAGTTATTTCCTAATTAAACTAAATTAATTGAATTAATATTTATTTACAAAAATAAAGTGCTGAATTTAATTTTAATAAATAAAATATATTTTTTTGTTTTTGATTTTTATTAAGAAAAAAGATTAATTGGTTAGTGATTAATAAAAAGAATAACGATTAATTAATTAAAGAAAGATAATAAAAATAGAGAGAGAGTTTAGGAGTATACGAGCCTGATTGGAGGAGTGAAACAGCTGTTGGCGTCATGTGTAAACTGTTTTGTTTTGGCCATTTATGTTTTGGCTTTTGGCCATTTGTGTTCTGACCTCAACGTTCCTTAACCTTCTCGGGATGTCTGCCTCGCCATGTATTGGTGTCATGTGTAAGCTGTTCTGTTTTGGCCATTTGTGTTTTGGCTTTTGGCCATTTGTGTTTTGGCCTCAACGTTCCTTAATGAACCTGAATGGGATCCTGTCTAAATCTGCAGTGTTGAATCTCATGAACACATTAAATAAATTACTATATATCATAAAATACAAATAAAGCCAATATATGAAGAAATTTAATGTTTAGGCCCAATATAGCATGTATGAATGATTATACCATTTTGATCATGGAGATCAAATCAGCCTTACCCTTACTGGAGAAGTAGTGATATGAATGCTTTTATGCTCTTTTGATCATGGAGATCAAGTCAGCCTTACCCTTACTGAAGAAGTAGTGAGATGTTAGTTTGTAATCAGGATGACTTGTTTGTAGTGAGATGTTGGTTTGTAACCGGGGTGAGAGAGGGATTTGTAATAAGGATTTCAAGGTTTTAGGGTTCTTGAAAGAATTTGATATTCTAACAGCGTTGTGGCAAAGGTTTTTTTCTCTTCTTTGATTTGTGTGAAAAGAATGAGATTATATAATGGAAATTAGAGCAAAGAAAATGGGCTTTGAATGTGCAATTGGGCCTCCAATATTCACTTGAATTCGTCACGTTGCAGGCTAAATCGCAGGGGCTTAAGTGTAATTTTTGAAGTCGAAATGTGAAAAAAAAATGTATCCGACATCGAGAACTTACTCCTGTCCGAAATTCGGCTCAATCGGATAAATGGTGAATTAGTTATGAATTTTTGAAGTTTCAACCCAGACAAATTTATTTTGGACTCCAGTGTAGACTCTGACACGTTCTTCAATAAAAAACTGGTATTGATCGGATTATAATTCGGTCTCGACTTTTGAATCAAAGTTGTAGATATCTGAGTCAGTGACCTTGTGCAAAAATATGAGCCCAATCCGATAAAAATTGACCGAGTTATGAATTTTCGAAGTTTCGGCCCAGATGAAATAATATTCAACATTCAGGATTTTCGGCGCGTCACGTACTCTGAGCAAAAAACGAAGGCCTTTTGAATACCGTTTGAACTCAATACCTTCTGTGAAAATATAGACAACTCAATTTGTGAAATTTTGGTGCCGGAACCAGCTCGATACGATGAAAATCGACCAAGTTATGATTTTATGAACATGACGCAAATAAACTTCTGTCACAAATTTTCTGTACGAAAATACTTGATAAATCCACATTTTTGAAGACTTTCTGATCGAAATTGGCTTCCAGCCGTGAGAGATGAAAAAATAGATGACGTCAAGACGGAATTTTGGCCACCGGAACGGGTTCAAAACGAGCCACGATCTTCAAGTTATGAATTTTTTAGCGCGTAAAAACTGCACTTTCAGCACACTTTTTCACCATATTTCTTCGAGAAAACTCACGCATTCGGATACCTTCTTTAAAGAATTGACTCTTGAGCCGAACCTGAATTTGAGAATACGTTATCAGATATATCTTGGCGAAAGAACACCTGAATATGAAGCGCCGGGTTGGACTTGTGAATCTTTCTTGAAATGTTTTGAGAAATATGGGAGGGCAAATTTTGGGGTACAACAGTTGCCCCTGTTCAATCTTCTTAAACCTGAGGATATAGATTGACTTTCGGGCCTTTCGTGATCCAAATGTGGAAGATGATTGAACACTAGAGTGCCCAGAAATTTGCACTCGCATGGTGTAGTATCAGTATTGTGATGTCGGGAATAGGCTTACAGATGCCATTTGGAGATTGTTGGTAGGTGGTTTTGTCTTCGTTGACGGGTTGTCTCTTTTGACGGGGTGTCTCCTTTGACGAGTTGTCTCTATTGATGGGTTGTCTCCATTGACGGGTTGTCTCCATTGACGGGTTGTCTCCATTGACGGGTTGTCTCTATTGACGAGTTGTCTCCATTGACGGGTTGTCTCTATTGACGGGTTGTCTCCATTGACGGGTTGTCTCTATTGATGGATTGTCTCTATTGACGGGTTGTCTCCATTGACCGGTTGTCTCCATTGACGGGTTGTCTCCATTGACGGGTTTTCTCCATTGACGGGTTGTCTCCTTTGACGGATTGTCTCTTTTGACGGGTTGTCTCTTTTGACGGGTTGTCTCTTTTGACGGGTTGACTCCTTTGACGGAGGAAAACATCAAGATCTAGGAACTGACTAGTATTCAACGTAGTATACCGTTGAGATTATAGCACTCGTCCACACTTTGACGTAGGCAAACATCTTCATCAAGATCTAGGAACTGTCTGGTCTTCAACGTAGTATACCGTTGAGGTTGTAGAACTCGTCCACACTTTGGCGGAGGAAAACATCAAGATCTAGGAACTGACTAGTATTCAAAGTAGTATACCGTTGAGATTATAGCACTCGTCCACACTTTGACGTAGGGAAACATCTTCATCAAGATCTAGGAACTGTCTGGTCTTCAACGTAGTATACCGTTGAGATTGTAGAACTCGTCCACACTTTGACGGAGGAAAACATCAAGATCTAGGAACTAACTAGTATTTAACGTAGTATACCGTTGAGATTATAACACTCGTCCATACTTTGACGTAGGGAAACATCTTCATCAAGATCTAGGAACTGTCTGGTCTTCATCGTAGTATACCGTTGAGGTTATAGCACTCGTCTACACTTTGACGGAGGAAAACATCAAGATCTAGGAACTGACTAGTATTCAACGTAGTATACCGTTGAGGTTATAGCACTCGTCCACACTTTGACGTAGGGAAACTGTCGAGATTGAGAACCTTATCTGAAACTCAACCGAGGATAATTCAATTGAGATTTAAGAACCAGTCAGGTCTTCGACGTAACTAAGAACTTTAACTGTATCTTTCCTGAAAGGTAAAGGTCAGTCATATGCAATGCATGACATGGATCAGGAAATGATGTTCTCAAAATAAATGAGATTGTATTCGTATGATGCGTATATGCATGTATCATGATGTATGGGAATATAATGTTTTAGCTGGGGAAAATAAATCCCGGAGCTGCTGGAGAATAGAGTTGAGTTCTTCGTTTCCGCTGGGGATGATGAACGAAGATGATTGTGAGAATAAACCTGCAGGAGAAGAGAACCCCGTTGGGGAATAAACTGATGAAGAGATTACTCTGAGGGGAATTACTCTGTGGGGAAGAGATGCTCTGCTGAAGATTTTAACGATAAACTCTATTGGGGATTCCATTGATAAGCTCTGTTGGGGATTTTGATGATGAACTCCGCTGGGGATAGATTACCGTTGCTGGTGATATTGAATCTGTTGAGGATAGAAGTCCTGCTGGAGGGAAAGAAAGAACTTCGCTGGGGATGATCTTTCAGTTACAAATTGCTGAGGATGTTTATTCTTGTACTCCGCTGGGGATAAACTTCCAGAGTCTACTAGGGGAAGATGATTCAACTCCGTTGGGATAGCTTTTTCAGGCCGTGCTGGGAAAATATTAACTCCACTGGGGGTATCTTGCATTCTGCCGGGGAACATTCTTATACTCCGTGGATGAATTTTAAGACTGTCGGGGATACTCTGATACTTGCTGGAGAATATTCTTATACTCCACTGGGGAATATTAAGACCTTCTGGGGATACCAAGCCTTTTTAGGCTGATGGTAGACTAACTCTGCTTGGGGAGAGTATTGCTGATTCGTCCATAGTTGCAAGTCTCAGCTGAGAGAGCTATCATTACTGTCTTACTCTGCGGGGAGTGAAAGTATCTTAGCCATATTCTTCAGCTGAATATATACCTTGGTACCTGGTGGACAGAGCAACTTGTACAGTTTGGACAATTCTTATTTGCCCCTGTTTTTTGCGGGAGAAGGTGCCTGCGGAGGCCTTGTGGATCGAGTATTATCCCCACCTATGAGGTGCTTGGTATCTTTTGCCCAAAATGACAAGTCTTCTTCTGGTAGGTCAGTGACGAGATGACGAGACATAGTCGTACGCTTTGATCCCTAATTTTTTGCCTGGACTGCCCTTTCAGGTTTTCAGTACACCGGGATACCCTTTTTTGCCCAAGCCGCCTTTTCAGGTTTTCGACTTGCCGGGTGTACAAAATTTTCATTTTTATCCCTAATTTTTGCCCGAATCCTTTTGGTTCGCCGGGAAGCCCTTATTTTTGCCTAGGCCAGTCGACCTAGCGGGTCTTTGATTATGCATAGTATTTTCTGATTATGTCCACGCTCTCAGGATGTAGGGAGGTGTCACTGTCAGTAGTGTTGTGTTGCCATACTACCAGAAGATCTTCGTTTGATCATGCAAGATTCTTTGCTGGAATTCATGTCCAATGCCTCAATTGATTCAGATGGAGATTTTCCCCTGGCTATTTGGCATCTTTGAGAGACTCCTTGAATCTTGACTTGACTGCCCCAGATGATGGAAAATGATCATGTCTGCCCCTTGGTTGGAAGTGTTTCTTCCACTTGAGATGACCCTTTTTATTGAAAAGGTTTTTTGTTCACAAGATATTCGTCGTGCGAATTTCTCTGCTGTTTGAACAAATAGTCACATGCAAACAATGTTATTTTAAGAATGCAAATCTTATGTCTGTCTTTTGAAATTTTTGAAAATGCATTTTTCCAGTAAAACATGCAAACTTTTTTTGTAAAATGTGATGTCAACTCAGGATTTACAACAAGCCCTACAGGAGTCAGGATACCTTTTGTAACAGTACGCTTTCGAACTAACCCATGCTTCAGCTAGGACTTTTAAGGGTTATAACGTGGCCTGGTTCACGGTTTAAGAAACAAAGGATAAAGGCTCAAATTTTATTTGTACCCACCCGTTCTTCGTGATGTTCTTCGATCCTAAACTCAGCTAATCGTGCATTTAGATCCTGTTTGAGTCTTTGCTCTGATATTCCGGTGATGGTTCGGATACTGACAGTTTATTTTGAACAAGCAGTCATTTTTATAAGAGTTTGTAAGACCTCTTTCTTTTTGATTGCGTTATCCCTGTCTTTTTGCCTGAACTGTTTCTTTTGTGATTATAGTCAGCGGGATGCCCCAATTTTTGTAAGTCTCCTTCACAGGTTTTAACTTATTGGGCTTTTATTTTGAGAGATAATGACTGTCTGTCCTTACGATTTATACGGAACCATCACCGTCTTTATTTTGGAAGGACTTCTTTGATGTCATTCATTGTGCACCTAAGTTAACTGAGAAAACTACCCTGCCCCAGGTTATAATTAAGGGTTTTAATTTTTGTGTGAAAAGAAAAACTCCAACTTCTTTGGCTCAAAGGGGTTGACTAGGGATTATCTTCCTTATAACTCCACTGTTTAGGATTTGAAACAATGCCTGTACCTCGTCAGCGGGGTCTGTTCAAAAGCATACTGTAAAGATCGTGGTATCGTTTTCGTCATCCTCCCTCTAAAGGCTTAGAATTTTTTTAATCGAGAGTTGAACATCACAAAAAGGAAATATGAAGCAATTTAAGCATAGTGAAAACAATTAATTCAAAACAGACACGTGTAATGAATTAATGAAATAAAAAAGTTTGACATGACAATAATTGTTTGAATAAGCAAAGAAAAATATAACTTCAGAATTCAAATGAACAAAAGTGCTTTCAATCCTAGCCATATTTTGGCAAGGGAGCAGTGATCACATTGGGAGTCTTAGGAGGGTTGAACTCGATCTCCTTAGCGTCAATCATATTCTGAATCTTGTATTTCAGCGCCCAACAATCGTTAGTATCGTGCCCCGGACTACCGGAATGATAAGCACACCTTGCATCTGGGTTGTAGTTAGGAGAAGAAGTCTTAGGGTTCGGATGAGGGTTTATCACCGTAATCAGATTCATCTTCAACATGTGCTGCAATGCTTGTGACAATGGCATGTTGATTTGGGTGAACTACCTTTGAAGTCTTTCCCCCTTTGGCTGATTATTTCATTTTTGTAGTCGTTGTGTGCGTGCCGAATTAGAGATCAACACTGCCCCCACGGATTGGTGGTAATCTGTCTGGCTTCGCCTCTTCTGGCCGTGCACAGCATTGGCTTCCCTCTTGCCACCAAATGACTTCTTCTCTGTACTCGAAGAGGTATCTTTCTGGATCTTACCACTCAGGATCCCAACTTCTACTCTTTCTCCAGTCAGAATCAGTTCGGTGAAACCCACTGACGAGTTGCCGATCAAATGATTGAAATAGGGACCAGACAAAGTCCCAAGAAACATATCCACTAACTCCCTATCAGACAGAGGGGGTTGGACTCTTCCAGCAAGATCTCTCCACTTCTGAGCGTAGTCCTTAAAGCCTTCGCCTGTACCCATAGACATACCCTGAAGCTGAGTACGCGTGGGAGCAAGGTCGGCATTATACTGGTATTGCTTGTAAATAGCAGCAGCAAGGTCCTCCCAGTTGCGAATGTTAGCTCCTTCCAGTTGACAGAACCATTCAAGTTGAGTCCCTGACAGACTATCTTGAAAGAAATGAACCCAGAGATTTCTATCAGCAGTATAGGGTTGAATCTTCCTCACATATGACCGGAGGTGCAGCTTTGGACAAGAAGCTCCGTTGTACTTGGCAAAGGCAGGTGCCTTGAATTTATGGGGAATCACCACCCCAGAGGATAGACCCAGATCTCCGAGGTCCAGACCGGGCACCTTCTGTATTTCCACAACGCTCAAACGGTCTTTCAGCTGTTTGTACTTATCCTCAGCAGAAGGATACCGTTCTTCATCATAGTTCGTCTCGTTGTCGGAGACTTCAGGGCTAGGAGCCCTCCTTTCTTGTGGACTGTCTTTCTCTCCAGATGGGGTGGTCATATCAAGTTCATTCTGCAGCCCATTTCCAAACCTGCGTCCAGTGTTGAACAGGATGGTCCTCTTTTTCTTCTTCTTCCTCTCTTTCAGAATCAGGGTCTTCAAGTCCTGTTGACCCTTAGCTAGGCTCATGACCAACTTTTGAAATTGGGCATTCTGGGCCTGTAGGGCCTTGATAGCTTGCTCAGTGGAAGGTTTAGTAGACATGATGATTGCTGAAATAAACAACGAGGAAGACAAGAGACCTGTAATGGTACCTGTAATGCAATGATATGTATGATATATGTATGCAATGTTTTTAAGGATCTCGCGGGGTAAACAAGAAACTTGTTAGAATTTGAATCTGGTAGCTTGATTAAAGGAACTTCATGTTGCTGAGAGTCCTTCTTCAAGAGTCAAGCTCACCATATCGAGTGGGTCATAGCCCCTGACTCAAGTTATCATGTTTTGATTTCCAAACAACCTTGGCCAGAGGAAAATAAATCCCCTTTGCCCCTTGCTAGACATTTGGTTTATCATGACCTGCATCACAGACCCTTGAGATCCTTGAAATGGTTAAAGAAATGTTAAGGCATGATGTTATGATGTGTATGCTATGCGTTTATGCAAAGGTGTGAGGTGATGTAAGTAAGCCCTGTAATAAGTCCAAATTATTGGATAAGGACTATAAACAAAACCTGCAAGGAACTCATGTTGTCAGATAACAAGAATGTGCAAGTAGTTCAAGTTTTGAAGGCACACAAGTCACACATATAGCCTTAAGTTTAGGCTGGCATGGAGTTTAGGCATTACCCTCTTTCAGTTCAGTTGGTTTAAACCTGTCCTAAAAATAGTAACCGGGTTCTAGAGGATTTCAATATCACTGACCACCCTCGATCAGTCATAATTCCAGTTTAGCAACCTTTTCTTGCGGCCGAAATCATCACAAGAGTTTAGTCTCAATGAGTGTAGCATACTGCTACTGTTCTATGGCCAAGTTGGTCGATTTAAGGTTCTAAGGTCAGCTGGTGCTTAATGACTCCTCAGAAGACCCATATTCTCCTCGTTCCAACACAAGGGATATCGGTACAGACCAAGGTACCACACCAACGTAGCTACTGCTTCATCCGTGTCGGTCTACACCAGACAGATCCCTCACAGTTTATTGCTACTTACCTAAAAAAAGGGTACCCCCAGACCCGGGTTAGGATCTATAGAACTCCGATACAAGCCCACAAATTTAAAGCATACAAAGCATACAATTGAAAACACAAGTGATCTAATCCTAAGGTACACCTCACTTATAATTTCCCCAGCAGAGTCGCCAGTTCTGTGATCGGTGGGAAAGAACTGACTGTTTTGCAATGGTGGTTTGTGTTTTGCGTTTGTTTTTGCAAAATGTCGCGGTAAGCAAGAGTCGCCACCGTCTTTTATTTTATCCAACAAGGAAAGGAAAAAAGCACAGAAAAATTCCTTTTTCAAGATGTTTCTCGGGTTCCGGAGGTAGATTATAGAAAGGGAAGGTGTTAGCACCCTTTCTATCCGTGGTTATCCACGGGCTCTTAGTTACTTGCTCATTGTGTTTTCAAAATTTGTTTTTCTTTGTGTTTGTGGGTTTGAAAAGAGTTTTTGTTTGAAAGGTGTAAGTGCAAAAAGTTTTATTTTGTTTTGAAAGAGCAAGTACTTAAGAACCATCTACCTACTCGAAAAAGGAATCAATTTGTGCTAATATCCTTTAGACAATGCTATCCCACTATGAATGAGTAGGTAGCACCGTCGTTGGAGTTTAAGGGTCAATTCGATTAAGGGACGTGTGGTCACTAAAGCAATGTTAGGACGCCTTAGCGGTAACCCTAATGTCTTAGATCATTTATCCGAGGCAACCGTTCCGAGGCAACTTATGATCTTTGGACAAGAGGGCGACCTCTAAAACTTCCTATACTCAATGACCACGTTCGAAGGCAACCAAGTGAGGTATACCCTAAGAGTGGCATGTGCAAGTGTGTTAGTTCGGTTAATTTTATCTGTTCATGTCATGGGTGAGCTATGTTGATTTTAAGTTCATACATTTGATCTTGTCATGCATTCCCTATTATGAAACATCTAACAGTTTATAGTTGCGGAAATTAAATTTGCGGAAATTGAATCTAAACTATTACAAGGCGTCGGGTATTTACATCGCCAAAAATAACCCTTGAAATTAAAATGCGGAAAATAAATAAAGCGATAAAATAATCAAAGTCCTAATTAAACTATTATATTTCGGGAAACAGATACAATAATATGATAAAATGGATCGCGTGCGGGAAATTAAATCGGATGCGAGTTTTTTTGGGTTTTGACCCTTTTTTGAAAGAAAGTGATTTTTTTGGTTATTTTTGGATTAAAAGAAATTAAATTAAGTTAACAATTAAATTAATAAACTAATTAATTAATTAAAATATTTTTGGAGTTTTTGATATTTAAGGAAATAAAAATAAATTTGATCAAAGTTAATAAAAACCTAATCGTCTAAATTAATTTTAATTATTGCAAAAAATATTAAAGTTATTTCCTAATTAAACTAAATTAATTGAATTAATATTTATTTACAAAAATAAAGTGCTGAATTTAATTTTAATAAATAAAGTATATTTTTTTTTGTTTTTGATTTTTATTAAGAAAAAAGATTAATTGGTTAGTGATTAATAAAAATAATAACGATTAATTAATTAAAGAAAGATAATAAAAATAGAGAGAGAGTTTAGGAGTATACGAGCCTGATTGGAGGAGTGAAACAACTGTTGGCGTCATGTGTAAACTGTTTTGTTTTGGCCATTTGTGTTTTGGCTTTTGGCCATTTGTGTTCTGGCCTCAACGTTCCTTAACCTTCTCGGGATGTCTGCCTCGCCATGTATTGGTGTCATGTGTAAGCTGTTCTGTTTTGGCCAATTATGTTTTGGCTTTTGGCCATTTGTGTTTTGGCCTCAACGTTCCTTAATGAACCTGCATGGGATCCTGTCTAAATCTGCAGTGTTGAATCTCATGAACACATTAAATAAATTACTATATATCATAAAATACAATAAAGCCAATATATGAAGAAATTTAATGTTTAGGCCCAATATAGCATGTATGAATGATTATACCATTTTGATTATGGAGATCAAATCAGCCTTACCCTTACTGGAGAAGTAGTGATATGAATGCTTTTATGCCCTTTTGATCATGGAGATCAAGTCAGTCTTACCCTTACTGAAAAAGTAGTGAGATGTTAGTTTGTAATCTGGATGACTTGTTTGTAGTGAGATGTTGGTTTGTAACCGGGATGGCTTGTTTGTAGTGAGAGAGGGATTTGTAATAAGGATTTCAAGGTTTTAGGGTTCTTGAAAGAATTTGATATTCTAACAGCGTTGTGGCAAAGGTTTTTTTCTCTTCTTTGATTTGTGTGAAAAGAATGAGATTATATAATGGAAATTAGAGCAAAGAAAATGGGCTTTGAATGTGCAATTGGGCCTCCAATGTTCACTTGAATTCGTCACGTTGCAGGCTAAATCGCAGGGGCTTAAGTGCAAATTTTGAAGTCGAAATGTGAAAATAAAATGTATCCGACATCGAGAACTAACTCCTGTCCAAAATTCGGCTCAATCGGATAAACGATGAATTAGTTATGAATTTTTGAAGTTTCAGCTCAGACAAACTTATTTTGGACTCCAGTGTCGACTCTGACACGTTCTTGAATAAAAAACTGGTATTGATCGGATTATAATTCGGTCTCCACTTTTGAAGCAAAGTTGTAGATATCTGAGTCAGTGACCTTGTGCAAAAATATGAGCCCAATCCGATAAAAATTGACCGAGTTATGAATTTTTGAAGTTTCGGCCCAGATGAAATATTATTCAGCATTCAGGATTTTTGGCGCGTCATGCACTCTGAGCAAAAAACGAAGGCCCTTTGAATACCGTTTGAACTCAATACCTTCTGTGAAAATGTAGGCAACTCAATTTGTGAAATTTTGGCGCCGGAACCAGCTCGATACGATGAAAATCGACTAAGTTATGATTTTCTAAACATGACACAAATAAACTTCTGTCACAAATTTTCTGTACGAAAATACTTGATAAATCCACATTTTTGAAGACTTTCTGATCAAAATTGGCTTCCAGCCGTGAGAGATGAAAACATAGATGACGTCAAGACAGAATTTTGGCCACCGGAACGGGTTCAAAACGAGCCACGATATTCAAGTTATGAATTTTTTAGCGCGTAAAAACTGCACTTTCAGCACACTTTTTCACCATATTTCTTCGAGAAAACTCACACATTCGGATACCTTCTTTAAAGAATTGACTCTTGAGCCGAACCTGAATTTGAGAATACGTTATCAGAGATATCTTGGCGAAAGAACACCTGAATATGACGCGCCGGGTTGGACTTGTGAATCTTTCTTGAAATGTTTTGAGAAATATGGGAGGGCAAATTTTGGGGTACAACAGTAGCATCTACATCCTCATCATCTAGATCCGAGATTAACTTATGGTTTGTTTCTGCAGGTGTAACTGCAGACTTACTGTTCATCAGATTAAACCTCTTCAACAACTCAAGTTCATACTTCATCTTATGCATTTTAATTTCCTTTTCAGAGCATAGAATTTCCATCCCTAAAAAATATACCAAACATCCAAGGCCAGTCATATCAAAAGCATTCATTAGCACCTTCTTGAACTTGTTTATCCCAATAGTACAACTTTCTGTTAGCAATATGTCATCAACATAAAGGCACACTAGAATCACATTTCTATCAGAGGCATGCTGCACATACAAACCATACTCCATTTCACATTTTCTGAATCCCCGACGCTTGAAAAATGAATCAATTTCTAGATTCCAAGCTCTCGGTGGCTTGCTTAATATAACGCCTCAAAGTACTACTTTCGGGATTATCGGCTGACCCCACAAACAAATATGGATTTTTCAGCATGCTTTGTCCTCACTCACACGTTTTCCAGGAAACTTCCCAGAAGGTCACCCATCCAAATACTACTCGAAGTCAATCCTCCATAACTATAGATTTCTTATCTCTTAGGCTACCGAAAAGAAGACGCATCTTGTTTTCGATAGCCTAACAAATAAGAACTTCATAGTTAAGCATTCTTGACTTGGAGTAGTATTTTGATGGGTGACCTTCTGGGAAGTTTCCCAAAAATCATGTGAGTGAGGATAAATCATGGTGAAAAGACCCGTATTGGTTTGTGGGGTCAATCAGTAATCCTGAAAGTAGTCGGAGGCATTACATTTAAGTCCATACAAATCTTTATGTAGCTTGTACACCATCCCTTCTTTATTCTCTATCACAAATACAGAAGGTTGTGGCACATAGACTTCCTCTTGTAAAGGACCATTCAGAAAAGGCGATTACACATCTAAATGCATCAAAGGTCAATTCCTATTTGCAACTATAGCAATCAACAGTCTGATTGTTTCATGTCTAGCTACAGGAGAATACACTTCAAAGTAGTCTAAACCAGATTTCTGTAAAAATCCTCTAGTAACTAACATCACTTTGTGCTTTGCAATTGACCCATCTGGCTTCAGATTTATCTTGAAAACCCATCTCACACTTATGTCTTTCTTGTTCTTTGGAATAAAATTCAGTTCCCATGTCTTGTTTCTTTCAATTTCTTCAAGTTCTTCCTCTATGGAGTTTATCCACATCTTCTTCTCGAGAGCTTCATTGATACTGACAAGTTCAAAGTACACCATTATTGCATACTGAATAACTTCCCCTTCAGAGTCAATTTCAATATCTTGCAACAACTCAAAGTTAGTAAGTCTCCTTGGAATCTAAAAAATTCTCGGTGGTCTAGTTTCAAGGGCGGGACCACCTTCAAATTGTGGACCGTCTTTAGAGGCTCCACATTCATAGTCTGGATTACCGCCAGAGTCTGGATCACCACCAACATTTGGATCAGAGTCCGAGTTTCCTTCAGACTTGGAATCACCTTCAGAGTCTTCTTTAGAGTCTGACTCACCTTTAGATTTAAAGTTACCTTTAGAGGAAGAATATTCTTCAAAGGAAGATTCTCCTTCAGACTCAGAATCTCATTCAGAGTCACCTTCAGATACATCTTCAGAAACACCTTTAGCTCTAGAGGCAGGATCATACTTGTTCTAATCCCATGTTTATGATTCATTCACTATGACATCTCTGCTGACTTGAACTTTGTTGGTGACTATAATACGGTGGCAGAACCGAATGTTATAATGGTTTTGCGTTTGTATTCACAAATATTGCAGTAAGCAAGAGTCACCACCGACTTTTCTTTTATTCAACATAAGGAAAGGGTGAAAAGAATATAAAAATACCTTTCGAGAGTTTTCTGACTAAGGAGGTAGATTATGGAAAGGGGAGGTGTTATCACTCTTTCCATCCGTAGTTATCTACGGGCTCTTAGATGCTTACCTCATTTGAAAAACCTTGTACTTTGTGTGTTTGAAAAAGTATTTTTTTGAAATGCCAATAGTCAGGCAGTTGCTTTATGATAACTCTTGTATCAGTCCTCAAGAGTGTTGATAAAGCGTTTGAAAATGTTTTTGAAAGTGTTTTGTGTATGTGCAAAAAATTGGTTTTTTGAGCAAGCATCTAACATTTATCTACTTTTACTCGAAAGGATTGTTCTTTTCCTCTTTTCCTTTAGACAATTCTATCCTACTATTAGTGAGTAGGTAGCCCTATCCGTTGGATGTTTGAGGGACATTTGAAGGGACGTTTGTAGTCACAAAGGCAACTGGGCGAGAAATCTTAGTAACTACCCTAGAGTTTTAAGATCATTATTACCGAGGCAAGGTCGAGAGGGTCATCGAGGGACTTATGATCATTAAACTAGAGGATAGCCACTAAAATCTCCCACGTTTCGAGAGTTGTGACTGTTTTCCGAAGGCAACTGAAGTGGGAATACCCTAAAGGTGGGTGTGATACGGTGGCAGAATTGACTGCTATACTGGTTTGCGTTTTTTGTTTGCAAATGTTGCGGTAAGCAAGAGTCACCATCGACTTTTCTTTTATCCAACAAAGGAAAGGGTGAAAAGAACAGAAAAAGACCTTTTTCGAGATTTTCTGAGTAAGGGGGTAGATTATGGAAAGGGAAGGTGTTAGCACCCTTTCCATCCGTGGTTTTCCACGGGCTCTTAGGTACTTGCTCATTTTTGAAAACTGTTTGTGTTTGTGTGTTTTGAAAGTTTTTGTTTGCTTTATGGTAACTCTTGTATCAGTCCTCAAGAGTGTGATAAAGCATTTTTGAAAAGTTGTTTTGAAAGTGTGTAAGTGTAAAAAGTTGTTTTTTGAGCAAGTACTTAAGAACTGTCTACCTACTCGAAAAAGGATGTTCTTTTCCTCCTTTCCTTTAGATAGTGCTATCCTAATATTAGTGAGTAGGTAGCCCTATCGTTGGATGTTGAGGGACTATCGAAAGGGACGCTTATGGTCATTGAAGGCAACATGTAGGGATACCTTAGCATTTCGAGGGGACTGTCATCATATATTCATAGGCAACATCGAGGGACAAGATCATTTCTCGTAGGAAACTCGAGGGACGTTAAGGGATCATGATCTTTATGATGAGTTTTAATCTGAGGGTCTTTGCCAAGATATCCCTACGTTCGAGGGACATGACCATTTTTTTCCGAGGAAACCAAAGTGAGGTATACCCTAAGGGTGCAAGTGTAAGAAATGTGTTCAATTTTCAGATATATTATCTTATGTTAGCGACCTAATGATTAATTGATTCTTGTCATGCACACCTAATTACTAACAATTTATATACAAACATATAAGAAAATATAAAGCGAGAAATAAAATCCTACCACTATTACAAGGCTTTGGTGTAGATACATAAATGATGACTGAAAAAGTAAAATACGAGAATTGAAAATCCTAATTAACTATTACAAACCGGGCGCAGTTACATAAATGATAAAAATAATCGTATGGAAAAATAATAACGCGTGAAATTTAAGACTGAAATAAATTCTAAACCCTAAAAAATCTACTTGCCTATTAAAAATATTTTTGGTATTTTATGAAAAAATTAGAAGTTTAACCTAATTTCTAACTAATTTTAAATTAAAGAAAAAAGGTTAAGGTTTAATTAAATTAATTTGCAAAAATTAATTTTATTAAGAAAAACTCTAAATCCTAATTTTTATGATTTTCTGATTTTTCTGATTTTTTTTTTATGAAAAAAAGAAAATATAAGCTAATTAAAAAAATTAAATAATAAATGAAAGAAGAATGGGCCTGAAGGGGTGAGAACCCAAGCTGAGAGGTGTGCCTACTGAAATGTGTCAAAGCCCAAATCCTATTGGCCCACAACTTGCGTGTGATCCCATGTTGTTGTGTTAGAGAGGTCTATGGTATGCCTGCGTGCTAGAGGCTTTGGATCTAGAGCCATGCAAATTTGATGGGCTGGATCTGGTTAGCCCATGATGCGCGTGAGTGGCCTGGCTGCACTGGATCCTGAGGCAATTCATTAGAGAAAAAATAACATTCAAGACCTGGGAATCAAACCCATGTCTCTCCTTTTTCACCCTTATGCTTT
Source organism: Vicia faba (assembly GCA_948472305.1). Lineage (NCBI taxonomy): Eukaryota > Viridiplantae > Streptophyta > Magnoliopsida > Fabales > Fabaceae > Vicia > Vicia faba. Next base: position 734,022,465 of record OX451739.1, read on the forward strand.
TGCCATCTGCGCTTCTGGATCATTCATATACATAATAGCAAAAAAACAATATAATATGAAAACAAGGCAATGTCTGACTCACCAAAATACGCGCGCACTTGTGGGGCCATGATTTTTAACAAAACAATCAAAACATGTAAGACTGCTACGCAAGGTCCTCGCCTGGGTTAGAGAAGTCAACGACGTCAGAGCTACGTTCCGGTCGTCTTCTCAGACCAAGCAAAACTTGGATCTGCAAAAATACGCAGAATCAAAGCTCCAAATTCAGGATACCCCCCTATTTTACATGCTACAAATTCAATGGTGATAGCCATTTGGCCTGAGGAGGCATGTATCATCCTGTTCGTCCCTTGGCTGTTTCCAAGCCCTAAACATGGCAATCTGCATTCTAAGCTTCTAGCTTTTCATGTAGCATATTAGAACGATTCAAAACAATCATATGAACACAAATGTATGCTTTGGATTCATTTAAATTACGTGTGTTAAGAAATTCAAATACACATGTTTTACCAAAAGGATGTGAGTTGGTTGGCCGGCTTCAGGCTGCTTCAGTCGTGGATGAAGGTTGATATGGATTCCTGGGACCTTCAAGAGGAAAATTGGCTCTTTTGTTTTGATCAACAAAGGCTGGAACTAATGCTTTTGGTTTTCACAATTTGCTTGTAATTTTGCACTTTTGTATGGTCCTTTTTGTGGCTGCTGCGCATGTTCTTTTGATCTAAGGTTATTGTGTATATATAGTAAATCAAATCAAGGTAACAATTGTAGCAAGAATCCAATTGATCAATGCTCTTTTAAAATATAAAGGTTTTGATTCAAATCTTTCCAAAAGAAGATATCCACTTCCTTTTTCAATCCACACGGTTTTGATAGCTGGCCATGATCACTTTGGTTTAAAAAAGATTTGCATATTCTATATCTTGCATATTCTTGCCTTTATTTAGTATTTATTTAATTTATTTTGAATTCATTTGAATAAAATAAAGACAAATAAAATAAAAAACAAAATAATTCATGGACATGTTTAGTGATCCTTAGATGCCTCATGAACACGTTTGGACTCTAAAATTGGGTCCAATAGCTCAAAAATACAAATTTGCCCAATTGAGGTTTCATGCAGTTCTTGAAAATTTCCCAACTTGTGCAATCCTTATATCTCTCAATTTTAACCCTAAGAGGGTGTTCTTAGACTTTTTAGAGATCTTAGAATGTCTTATAAATAACCCTTTTGGTTTCATCTCAATTGGATCTTCCATGTTCATGTAAGGAGCTTTGACCCAAAAGGTGTTTTTGTTGACTTTTTGAAACAACCTATAATGTATGAACTTGTATCTTTTTATTGAGGCATTTCTTGAACTTGAGGGCTGAAGAGAAGTTGTAGGTAATTGGATTATATTCAAAATGAGCCTTGGAGGAAAAATTTCTGATAAAGTATGAGAAAGTTATGCTTGGTCAAAGTTTGGTTGACTTTTCCTATAGAACCATAATTTGCCATTCTTGACTTTTGACGGGTTAGGAGTATTTCTTGAGGAATCATGATCAAACCTTGATCAAATGATGGATATTACTTCAAAATGTTGATGTTCACCAAAAATCTTGAATTTTGACTGTATTTGGGTCACAATTGACTTTTGACCTAGTACAGTTGATTTTCAGGCATTTGAGCAGTTGACTGAGCAAACTTGTTGTTCAAGGCATACAATTTGGCAAGGATGATCTTGAGGACATATTGGGACAATGGAGAACATTTGGGATCCTTTGGACTCACACATCTTGCTTAAAATTGAAACCCTAGTTGAGGTTTATTGCCTTAGGAGGAGAATTGTCTGGTCCATTCTTGGTCAACCTTGAGCAATTGAGAACTTCTAGGAGTATGTCTTGTGTGAAAATGGGAGGAAAAATTTTGGGGTACAACAGCTGCCCATGTTCAATCTTCTTAAACCTGAAGATTTAGATTGGCTTGTTTTCCTTTCGTGATCTGAAGGTGGAAGATGATTGAACACTAGAGTGCCCAAAAATTTGCACTCGTCCAAAGTGAGACTGTTGGTGAATAATATCAGGAATGAGCTTACAGATTCCATTTGGAAAAGATGATAGAATACTGTCAGAGATGGGCTTAAAGATGCCATCCAAGGAGTATGACGGAGAGTCGTTGGAGATGGGCTTAAAGATGCCATCCAAAATAGATGTTGACTTCATAAGAATTCTCTTTGTGGGGATTCCTATTCCTGCTGTCTGAGGAGGAGTCCGCTGGGGAATTTTTTTAAGGGTAATAGAGTCTAAGAGCTTCGGTTGTCCATTACTCTATTGGGGAGTTATCTCTTGATTGAAGAGACAAAAGTGAACTGCTATCTGGACGGGATCCAGGCTTCACAGTGACTTGCTGAGGATAATAAGGCTGACTGCTATCTGGTCGTATTCCAGGCTTTACATCGACTTATTGGGGAATATGAAATTAACTACTATCTGTTCGGTTCCATGCCTTTTAGTAATTGTAGACATTGAACTGTTATCTGGTCATATCCAGGCTTCAGCGGTTTGAAGAAATTAAGTTGTTATCTGGTCGGGTCCCGGCTTCGACTTGAATTTGAGGTATACTATTATCTGGTCGAGTCTAGGATTCATAGTAATCGATAGAGTAAACTCCTATCTGGTCGGGTTCTAGGCTTCGCATCACCTTATATTTTTATCTGGTCGGATTCCAGGCTTCACGGTGTCTTGAATTGTTGATTGACTGTTATCCATTCATATTCTGGGCTTCAACAATGATGTTAACTGTTATCTGGTCAGGTCCAGGCTTCACAGTGTGGTGAACTGCTATTTGGTCGTATTCCAGGCTTTGCAGTTTCTTTAACTGGAATGGAAATTAGGAAAATCTTAGTGTCAGTTTAACTGAATCAGAGAAAGGTCTTGAGTTATCTTCAACTGGAATAGAAATCAAGAAAATCTTAGTGTCGATCTAACTGAACCAGAGAAGGTCTTGGATTAACTTTGACTGGAATGGAAATTAGGAAAATCTTAGTGTCGATTTAACTGAACCAAACAAAAGTCTTGGAATATCTTCAACTGGAATAAAAATCAGAGAGATCTTAGTGTCGATCTGACTGAACCAGAGAAGGTCTTGGATTAACTTTGACTGGAATGGAAATCAGAAGAATCTTAGCATCAATTCAACTGAACCAGACAAAAGTCTTGGAATATCTTTAATTGGAATAGAAATCAGAGAGATCTTAGTGTCGATCTAACTGAACCAGAGAAGGTATTGGATTAACTTTGACTGGAATGGAAATCAGAAGAATCTTAGCATCGATTCAACCGAACCAAACAAAAGTCTTGGAATATCTTCAACTGGAATAGAAATCAAGAAAAATCTTAGTATCGATTTAGTTGAACAAGAGGAAGGTCTTGTGAGGACATCTTTATGAGGAAAATGCTGATACAACCCTTCATCAGACGTAGCTTTTGAGAAGACTACCAGGTCACGTAAGTAGTCAACGATGTTTGTTGATTTGATCTTTCCTGAAAACAATAAAGAGTTAGTTGTATGCAATGTCATGATGTATGAAATGCATTGTGATGATGTTCTCAAAATAAATGAGATTCTTCTGTATGCGATGCGTATGCACATGCCATGATGTATGAATATGGGATGCTATTGTGATATATCTTAGTCTGGGAAAGTAAATCTCGAACTGCTGCTGAAGAGTACTGGGAAGCTGAGTCCTTCATTTCTGCTGGGGATGAAGAGTGAAGATGATTTGTTGGGGATTTCCTCTTTCTATTTAAGAATATTCTGTCGGGGATTGACTCTGCTTGAGAATAACTCTGTGGAGGAAGGATGCTGTGTTGGAAGATTTTGCCGACGTAGAGAAATAAACTTTGTTGGGGAATAAACTTCCACTGTTAGAGAAATAAACTCTTCCGGGGAGGAGGTTTTATAAACTGTTTAAGATTATAAAGCTCGGCTGGGGAATACCGATTTCAGCTCTCTGAAGGAACTTTGCTGGAGGAGATAATTCCTGATTGGGGAAGGAGAGATCAAAACTTTGGTTGTTTCTACTCTGAGGGGAAACATAGACATCGCGGGGTCGTATTGTAATGGTGACTTCGCGTCAGGATGTTTCTGCCCCTGTACCTACTGGAGAAAGTATCTGCGGACTACAAATTGCTTTTTTAGACTTTGCCCAGTTTTTTTAAAATCATTAGCAACTGTCTTTTTGTTTCTTATTCAAGTATTTGTAAACAGTAATCATATTCAAATGCATATGTCAAGAATAATCATTGGACATTTTTGCAAAACAAAACAAAAATAAAACAAATAGTTTTGTACTTTCGAGGAATAATTTATATTAATTTTTGAAGTTTGCCTATAACAGGCATTTTATACAAAGAGACTGACGTTCTAGTAGGAGAACGCCGTAGTAAGAAATGAAAATTACACAAAATAATGTACAAAGAGAAAACAACTATGTGTAATAATCCTATTGAGTTTCAATTCTGCTATTTCCCCTATGTGCTTGAATGTCTCATCACTTTGGTACTTGTCCGAAGCTGACTGGATTGATTGATACTGTTTGAGCTTGATAGTTGATACTGAAGTCTGGTCGCAAGGTGATCCAATGGGACATAGTTGTACGCTTCAAATCCCTAACTTTTGCCTGGACTGCCCTTTTGGGTTTACAGTCCACCGGGATACCCTTTTTTGCCCAAGTCGCCTTTTCAGGTTTTCGACTTACCGGATGTACAATTTTTTTTTATCCCTAATTTTTGCCCGAACCCTTTTGGTTCTCCGGGATGCCCTTATTTTTGCCCAGGCCAGTCAACCTAGCGAGTCTTTATTTATGCGTAGTATTTTCTCACTATGTCCGCATTAACAGGATGAGGAAGGTCGTCACCATCTGTAACATCCCGATTTAATTAATAGTATTTATATTATTATTTCCAAAAAATTATCGGTTGATGTTTATTTTGGTAAATTAATAATTTTTAGTCGGTTATTCGGTCCGATAGTTGATTATTTTGGTTTATTCGGTTTATCGAAAAATAATTATTTTTATAAGATAATATCATATTTTGATGTGTATATATTAATATATGTTTGGTTGATTAATTGGTGATAATTGAATTATTAAAGTATTTATTTAATTATATTAAAATTAGTTTAATTAAATATATAATTTAGTTATAGAAAATAAAGTAATATATATATATATATATATATATATATATATATATATATATATATATATATATATATATATATATATATATATATATATATATATATATATATATATATATATATATATATATATATATATATATAAGTAAAGTAATTATATATACAATAAAGTTAGTGATATAATAAAGCAGTAGTAGTAGTGTTGTAAGTTAGAAAACAAAAAGGAATAGAAACGGAGAAAAGTGCAGTAGCAGAAGAGAAGAAAAGTGGAAAATTAGGGTTGAAGAGAAGAGGGAAAAATTTCTGGAATCAAACCAAAAAGCTTATTCCGGAGATTAATCGGTAAGGGTTAGACTTCCTCTAAACATCTAGTATATTTTTATTGCATTTGATTTCGTTTTTTTTCCCGATTTAGGCAGTAAAATTAGTTATCCGGAAATTAATGAAATTTGACGGGGTAACTAAGTTAAACGCGTAGGTAATTATGGTTGAGTTATTTTTTGAGATTGTGATGTTTTCGGAGACCGATCAGAATTGTGTTTGTTTAAAATTAGCCAGTTTAGGAGGTAAAATTAGTTAACCGGAAATTAATGAAATTTGAAGGCGTAACTAAGTTAAATGCGTAGGAAATTATGGTTGAGTTATTTTTTCGAGATTGCGACGTTTTCAGAGACCGATCAGAATTTTGTTTGTTTTAAATATATTTATGAAGTAACTTGTTTAAACTTGTATGTTACTTGATGTGTAAATATAATTGCAATGCATGTACAATTGTTGGTATTTCATTGTGTTGGAATATGTGGTATGTGTATGTTAAGGCCGGGAGTGGTCTTAATTGCATACAAGTGGTTAATTGTACATTGCATGGTATGGTTGGTCTTGAAACATAGACGGTGAAACGGTGGGTTCACATTTTATAGACGTTGATCCTTAATTGGAAATAGGCGTAAAGGCTTTGATCCTATGTGGAAATATAAGCGGTGAAACTTTGGGTTCACAATTATAGACGTTAATCCTAGATGAGAAATAGACGTAGAGGCCTTGATCCTATGTGGAAATATAGGCGGTGGAACCTTGGGTCCACAAGTCGGTACCGCATTCGCATTCTTTGCGTCGTGTCATGAGTCACATGCATAATTGTTATATTATGAGTTTATGTGAATTGGATTAATCGTGTGGTTTATGTGTCGGAATTGTTTTCGGATTGATTCTTAAATAATTACCAAGTGTGTGATTAGGTGAAATAAATATGTTACTAATATTCATATATGTTTATGTAAGGTGAAGGATTCCTAATATTTATATTTTATGCATTGCTTTAATTACATACTTTATGTTTGTTGGCATTCTTACCCTTCTGTTGAAATAATTCTTGATATGGTATCGCTTAGGTACCGAAGACGATAGTGCGAGGCGCACAGGTTAGTAGACGACTTATGTTTGTAGTCCGTTATTTTTTGATTTTCAGTCGATGCTCTGATTGTAACACTGAGGGTTTTGTGTCCGCATTCGAACTCATATTTTTGTATATTGATTATACTTATATATAATCCATTGTTTTGATTATATGATGATATATGTATATTATGACATGATAACATGAATGGTGTATGAACCATATGGCTCAATGCCTTGCATATTATATTTTGATTCCTCCTTTGGAGAAGATAATATTATTATGATTCCACTGCGTTTGCACGAAAAAGAAAGTATATGTCATGATTGTATTATGTGATTAAATAATTAAAGTGACAAATATGTCATGTCCGTTTTTCTTGAATATGTGAATTGATGTTGTGACACTCCTTCCGTGCAAAATTTATTTTCTCTGATTTTATTTATATCTTTTAATTCGGGGTTTATTAGAAGGGGTGCTACAATAGTGCTATTAGAGTATAGTCTGTCAGTTGTCAAGTCTTAACTTTGCTAATCCCATTGTATTTGATTGTGTGTCTGACGCGATCGATACTTTTGTGTTGTTCAGAAGAAGATGGTTGCTGGAAGGAATGATAATGCACTTGCTGAGGCTTTGCGATTACTCGCGGGATCCTTGAATCAGATGCCACAAGCTAATCCTGTTCAGTAAGGTGGAGGTGATGATGGATTCCTTGCTCTTGGAAAGTTTCAGAAAAACAATCCGCCTACTTTCAAAGGAGAGCATGCACTTGAAGAAGCTCAAGAATGGATGAAGGCCATAGAAAAGATTTTCTGAGTGATGAATTGTACCGATGCTCAGAAGGTGCAATTCGAAACTCACATGCTGGTGAAGGAAGCTGAGGACTGGTGGATTAACGCTAGTAAGAGGTATGATGAGGATAACACCATGGTGACTTGGGCCATTTTCCGAGATGCATTCTTGGAGAACTACTTTCCTGAGGATGTCCGTGGGAAGAAAGAGGTGGAGTTTCTTAAATTGAAACAAGGAAACGGTTCTGTTGCTGAATATGCCGCCAAGTTTCAAGAATTGATTAAGTATTGTCCTCACTACAGCACTGCAAATGCCAAAAGATCCAAATGTCTTAAGTTTGTTAATGGCTTGAGGCTGGATGTGAAGAAGGCAATTTCTTATCAGCAAATCACCCGCTTTTTTGAATTGGTGAACAAGAGTCGTATCTATGATGAGGATAGTCGAGAAATTAGTGCTTATTATAAGAACTTGCATGAGAGGATAGGTAAGGTGCAACTGCGTCCTAAGCCTTATGAAGGAAAGGGAAAGCAACCAATAGGTGGAGGAAAGAATCCAAGTGGGGGAGTGATTACTCCGATCAAATGTTTCAAGTGTGAAAGAGGGACATCGTGCTCTAGAATGTCGGCAAGGAATTGTGAAGTGTTTTAATTGTGACAAAGTAGGTCACAAAGCTATGGATTATCGGGTTGGTTCTGTTGTGACTTGCTACAACTGTGGTGAGCGAGGTCACATTAGTACAAAATGCACAAAGCCTAAGAAAGAGACCAGAAAGGTGTTCGCATTGTCTGGTGCCGAGACTTCAGCAGATGAGAGATTGATCAGAGGTACGTGCTTTATTCATAACGTGCCTTTGATTGCTATTGTTGATATGGGTGCGACTCATTCTTTTATTTCATTGGATCGTGTTACGAGATTGGGCCTTGTTTTATCTGATATGAGTAGGAGTATGGTGGTAGATACGCCTGCGATGGGTTCAGTTTCTACTTCAGCTATATGTTTAAAGTGTCCTTTGCGTATGTGTGGTAGAGATTTTGAGGTGGATCTTGTATGTCTTCCATTGAGTCAGCTTGATGTCATTCTGGGTATGGACTGGTTGAGAGCCAACCATGTCTATATCAATTGTTTTGCTAAAGTGATTCTTTTTCTCGAGTCCAAGAAAGAAGGTGTTTAGTTTTTGTCTACTCAGCAAGTGAAGAGGTGTGTCAAAGATGGAGCTGAATTGGTTGTGTTGATGGCGAGCATGGATCTTGGTGAAAGGGGAGTGAGAAAGGATGTTCCTGTTGTTTGTGATTTTCCAGAGGTGTTTCCGGAGGAGATTACGGATTTACCTCCAGAACGTGAAGTGGAGTTTTCTATTGATTTGGTTCCTGGTACTAGCCCTGTTTCGATGGCTCCGTACCGGATGTCACCATCGAAATTGGTTGAACTAAAGAGCCAACTTGAAGAGTTACTTGATAAGAAGTTTATTCATCCGAGTGTTTCTCCGTGGGGTGCACCAGTGTTGTTAGTAAAGAAGAAAGAAGGTACGATGAGGCTTTGTGTGGATTATAGGTAGTTGAGCAAGGTTACTATCAGGAACAAGTATTCGTTACCTAGAATTGATGATTTGATGGACCAGTTGGTAGGAGCTTGTGTGTTCAGTAAGATTGACTTGAGATCTGGTTATCACCAAATTTGTGTGAAAGCTGGTGATATTCAGAAGACGGCATTTAGAACGAGGTATGGACACTATGAGTATTCGGTGATGCCTTTCGGTGTTACGAATGCACCTGGTGTGTTCATGGAGTATATGAACAAATTTTTTCATGAATATCTTGATAAGTTTGTGGTAGTATTTATTGATGACATTCTTATCTATTCGAAGAATGAAGCGGAGCATGCCAGGCACTTAGGATTGGTGTTGTCGATTCTGAAAGAGAATCAGTTGTTTGCTAAACTCTTTAAGTGTGAATTTTGGTTGGAGCAAGTAAGCTTTCTTGGTCATGTGATATCTCGTGGAGGTATTTTCGTGGATCCAACAAAGATTGAAGCTGTGTCGGAGTGGGAATATCCTAAGTCTATTTTTGAGATACAAAGTTTTCTTGGTTTATCCGGTTACTACCGTAAATTCATTGAAGGTTTTTCCAAGTTAGCTTTACCATTGACACAATTGACGAGAAAGGGGCAAGCGTTTGTGTGGACTACTCAGTGTGAGGATAGCTTTCAAGAGCTTAAGCTAAGGTTGATTACTGATCCTGTGTTGGTTTTACCTAATCCATCCGAACCGTTTACAGTGTATTGTGATGCTTCATTGATGGGGTTAGGTGGCGTGTTAATGAAAAGTGGACAAGTGGTGGCCTATGCTTCGAGGCAACTTAAGGTACATGAGAGGAATTATCCGACTCATGACTTAGAGTTGGCAGCTGTTGTTTTTGTGTTGAAAATTTGGAGACATTACTTGTTTGGATTGAGATTCGATGTTTTCAGTGATCATAAGAGCTTGAAATATTTGTTTGATCAGAAAGTGTTGAATATGAGGCAGAGGAGATGGTTAGAGTTCTTGAAAGATTATGATTTTAGCTTGAATTACCATCCTGGAAAGGGAACATGGTTGCCGATGCGTTGAGTATAAAATCATTGCGTATGTCTATAATAATGGTTAAAGAGTGGGAATTACTTGAACAGTTTCACGACTTGAGTTTGGTTTATGAAGAAACTTACTTTGGTATGAAGCTTGACATGTTGAAGCTTACTAGTGAGTTCGTGGATGAGATAAGAGAAGGACAAAAATTAGACTTGGTTTTGGTTGACAAATTGACTTTAGTTAACCAAGGTCAAGGTGGAGAGTTTAGAATTGATGAGAACGGCGTTCTGAGATGTCGTGATCGAGTTTGTGTTCCTGATGTTGGTGATGTGAAAAAGAGGATCCTTGAAGAAGGACACCGAAGTGGATTGAGCATTCATCCTGGTTCCACAAAGATGTATCAAGATTTGAGAAAGTTGTTTTGGTGGCCTTGTATGAAGAAGGAGATCGAGGAGTTTGTGTATTCATGTTTGGTTTGTCAGAAATCCAAGATAGAGCATCAGAAGCTGTGATACGGTGGGAGAACTGACTTGAGGTTTTGCGTTTGTGTTCGCAAATGTTTCGGTTTAGCAAGAGTCGCCACCGACTTTTTATTTTATCCTAAGGAAAGGTCAAAAAGCATAGGAAAGACCTTTGAGATGTTTTCTTGGGTTCGGGGGGTAGATTATGAAAATGGAAGGTGCTAGCACCCTTTTCATCCATGGTTTTCCATGGGCTCTTAGTTACTTGTTTAGATCACTTGCTTTTACTTTTCAATTGTTTGAAATGGTGCTTTGTGTGTGGTTTTGAAAATGTTTTGAAAAGAGGCCATCGTTGTGGCAACCTTTGTAATGATTCTTGCTTGAATGTATACAAAGGTGTATTGTCTTTTGAAAAGATTTTTAATGTTTGAAAGTTTGATTTTGGAAATGTTTTAAAATTGTGTTGTGAGGTGGGTTTGAAAATAACAAGGATGTTTTGCAAGATTTGATCAAGTAACTAAGAGTTGTCTACCCTATTTTACTCAAAGATCTTTCTTATTCATTTTTTAACCCTTTTGACAGTGTTGTTTTACCATTGTATTTGGTAAACAACCTTGTATTAGGATGTTGAACGGGACAGACGCGGGTCATCGTGTTGACCATGATAGCAATATTGCCAAGTATCTTTAGCAATTTTCCGAGGGACTAGATCATTTTGTATAGGCAGCCAAGATAGCGTCATCGAGGGACTATGATCTTTTGTTTTGTTTTTGTTTTGCCAATAGATACTCAACATGCATACCATGGCCATTTGTTTAGGCAACCAAGTGGAGATACCTTAAGGGTGTTTGTGTGCAAGTGTGTTTTATTGCATGCATGATTTTATCTTGAATTAGGATTTTTTATTTCATTGATTTTATCTTGTCATATATATCCTAATTACTAGCATTTACATTTGAAAGCAATAAAATGCGGAAATGTAAAATCCTACGCTATTACAATATTTAGGGGATGGGGGATACAATCTTGTACATGGGGGGTTGTTCAACGAGAAAAATAGATAAGAAAAGAAAATAACAAGGGGAAGAAAAAGAGAAAGAGAAAGAGGGCTAGCGTGCTGCTGAGAGGAAGTCAGAAATTCTGACTCATGCCTGCTACAATATTATCAACCTGTTGGTGAAAATGTATGAGTCAGAACTTCTGACTCTGGTGCCCTGCAAAACAGAAACCTGTTAGTGGGAAGGTCAGAAGTTCTGACCCCCATGCGCTGCAAGACAAAAGTTTGTTAGTGGGGAGTCAGAAGTTCTGACCCTGCTGGAAACACAATAATTTTCAGAAGTTCTGATATTATTGACAGCAAAACAGGCTTCAGAGGTGCTAGCGTCAAAATCAATACTTGGCTTCCTCCTGTGCTAGCCAGAACATCTGCAGTTTTATTATTTTTCCACAAAATAGAAGGCATGCCTAGGACAGTCTCAGCAAGTGTCAAAGTGTTTCAGAAGACAGAACCAACAAGGTCACATGCAGGTTCTACACTGATTCACTTCTTAAGCATTCAGAGGCATGAAAATCCTCAGAACGCATACAGCAGCAACATGATATCTACATTGTGTTTATTGAGCATGCAAAGCTGATAATGTTCAGCAGCGTGATGAGAGTCAGCAGGTGCTTACCATGCTGTTGGAAAAATATCTGTGAGTTGGAGCTAGCTTTAGCTCTGATGGTGTTCTGGATAGGTTCTTTTTAGAGCGGGTGGATGGAGAAGGTGTATGTATGTATGGTCATAAACTGTATGGGTGTTCTCTAGTCATGAAGCAAACTGGGTATCAATGAAGTTTGGAGGTAGGAAGTTCAAAGTTTATGAAACACTAGGGATTTTGGCAGAGTTTCACAAGGTTTTCTTCACTAGAGTTTTCTGTTCCTCTTCTAGCAATTTTTCTGGATGTTTTTTCACGTTTTTTTTTGTGATGAACAATGGTGTCCTATTTATAGGCAAGGCTTTGTGGATTTTTGAACGTTAAATGGCGCCAATCTTATGCAGTAGAGATTAACTTGTCTTTGAAGGAAGTTCGTGAAAAGTTGTGATGATGGACAACTTTTCAGCCTAGGTTGGAACAATAAGCGAGGATTAAGGAGAAGTGACACCTATAGGCGAAAAGTGGTGCATAGACCCATGCCTAAACCTGCACAAAGGTGTTGCCAAGCCACACGTGGAGAGACCCCTTGGATGAATGCTCAAAAGTTGTTGTGAGCATTAATGAGCATTAAATGGTGATGAGATTTGTCAAAATCCAAAATCTCGTAACAGGAGATTTTGCATCATTACCTAAAACCTGAGCCAGCAGTTCTGCTTCACCAAAAAGAACAACGTAAACCACACTCTGACCTTGGCCTCTTGCTGCCTTAACAAATTCTGAGTGTTTTCCAAACTTCCCAACATGCTCCTTTGATCTACCTTTAAAAACTCTGGACTTAGTGATCCTGCTTCAGTATTTTACCCAATCTGCTGATCCCATTACCTTCTGATCTCAGTATGTTCTGAAGGAGTTTCAGGCTTTGTTAATTTCTTTTACACTTCTCCAACAAACTCTGGATGAACTTTGCGTAACTGATGAAAGAGCCATGTTCTCTTTAAAGATCACGTGCTGAACCACGTTTACAATCCCTGACTGAGTGGGTGTAGCTGCTGAAGAGTCACCTTCTGACTGAATGTTATGTGCTGAGCCAAGTTTGCAACTTCTGACCGTTTCTTCCTGGAGGTTGGTTCAGAAGCTCTGAAGTGCCACTTTTTCTCAAACACCTCTTTTTTAGAGAAAATTCTAAGTATTTAGAATTTAACTTTTCCAAGGTAAAAGTTTTGCCTTTTGAGCTTGCAAATGACCATTTTGCTCTTGTAAGCCGTTTACTTGGAAAGGAATGATAATAAAGGGCTTGGATTTGTTTAAGAGAAAATCTGAGAGTTCAGGATGAATTCCTGAAGGATGAGAGGGCAAATTTTGGGGTACAACAGTTGCCCCTGTTCAATCTTCTTGAACCTGAAGAGTTAGATTGGTGAGTTTGGCCTTTCGTGACTCGAAGGTAAAAGATGATTGGACACTAGAGTGCCCGTAAATTTGCGCTCGTCAAAATGTAGCTGAGGGAATGGGCTTAAAGATTCCATTTGGAGATGGTAGAATCTTGCTGAAGATGGGCTTAAAGATGCCATCCAAAATTTGTTTGTTGAAAATCAGGAGAATGAATGTCTGAATGGTATCCGTGTCTGGAATTGAGATCTGTATGAGTAGCAGAATGACTTTTGTGTTTGGAGTGTATCCGTACTGTAACTGGGGCTGCGATTTGTATGAGTAGCAGAATGACTTCCGTGTCTGGAGTGTATCCGTACTGTAACTGGAGTTGAGATCTGTATGAGTAGTAGAATGACTTCCGCGTCTAGAGTGTATTCGTACTGTAACTGGAGTTGAGATCTGTATTAGTAGCAAAATGACTTCCGTGTCTAGAGTGTATCCGTACTGTAACTGGGATCTGGTCAGGTGATAGAATGACGTCCGTGTCTGGAGTGTATCTGAACCTGAGGTTGATAGTTGAATCTGAATGAGAAGTAGAATGGCTTCCGTGTCTTGAGGCGTATCTAGTCTATATCTGATTGCTAAAGTCTGAATGAATAGTAGAATGACCACCGTGTCTGGGGTGTATCCGTACTGTATCTTGACTTGAAATTCTGAATGAGTAGCAGAATGACTTCCATGTCTTGGAGTGTATCCGTACTGTAACTGAAATCTTTGAACATTTATTAAAGGTAGCTTTTAATCTTATCCTAAAAAGGGTAAAATGTTAGCCAAAACACAAAATTATGTTGCATGATATGTATGATGCAATAAAGTGTGCTTCATCAATGTTTATGATATATGAATGTGATGTATGCGCATGTAAGCTGATTAGCTGTCTTGCTGAGGAAAATAAATCCTTGAGAGCTGGAGATAATGAAATCCTTGACTGCTGTCGGGGAAAATAAATCCTTGACTACTGCTGGAGATTCAAAATCTTTGATTGTTGAGAATGAGAAATCCTGGGACCATTGTTGGGGATAGAAAATCCTTGGCGACTTGTAGGGAATTAACAAGAGCCTTGACAACTTCTGTGGGGGAATTGAGAATCCTTCATGACTTTCCTGGCGGATGAGGAAAATTCTGACGATCTCTACTGGGGAATTAAAACCTGGGAGGCTTCAACTTGGAGAAGTGAGAACAAGAATCTTCGTTCTACTGGGAAATAACCCTGTGGGGAGAAAGTTTACCCTGTTGGAGAGTTTTCAAAAGCTTGGGTTGTATGCCAATCTATTGAGGAAGCAAGAATGAGAATCTTCATTCAGGTGTTTAGGTCAGGAGGTTGGGTGTATGCCAATCTTCTGGGGTTTTAGAGGTTGAAGTTTTTGGACTCCGTTGGGGAAGAAAGTTTCATCTTCACTGGGGATTTGTAGTTCAAAGTCTTGCTTCGCTGGGGATCGGGAGTTTGAAAACTCAACTCTGATGGGGATTCCTGAAACTTAACTCCGCTGGGGATATGCATTTCAGAGCTTCGACTCTGCTGAGGACCTGGATGATGTATTGCAGAGGATTTCTCTTGGAACATCCTAAAGACATCTTCCTGTACCTTCATCCTATCAGTAATTATCTTTTCTTATTTCGTTTTATTTGTAAGCAGTGATTATGTTCAAATGCATATGCTTATTTAATAAATCATTGGACGTTTTCAAATAAAACACAAGTGTAAAAAAGAAAGAAAATGCAAACAATTTTCTATATTTTGAGGTAACTTTGTATTAACTTTGTGTAAGTACTTTGTACAAAGGAGACAGACATCCTGGTAAGAGAATGTTGTCATAAAGTTGAGAAAAATTTATACAAAGAAAGATGGCTATGTGTAACAATTCCATGGGGTTCCCATTCTGCTATAGCCTTCGTAACTCCGAGTATCTTGTCCATTCGTTGCTTCGTTCGCAGATGATTAGATTGATCAGAAACCTGGAGCTTGTCCGTGAAGAGACTGTCCTTAAAGTGATCCGACGAGACATAGTCATACGCTTTAATTCCCTAACTTTTTCCTGGACCGCCTTTTCGGGTTTTCAGTCCACCGGGAAACCCTTTTTTTCCCAAGTCGCCCTTTCGGGTTTTCAACTTGCCGGGTGTACAGAGATTTTTTTTTATATATCACTAATTTTTGCCTGAACCGCCCTTTCGGATTTTCGATTCACCGGGATGCCCATTTTTTCCCAAGTCGCCCTTTCGGGTTTTCAACTTGTCGGGTCGTTTATGCGTAGTATCTTTTGACTATGCCTGCGTTCGCAGGGTGCGGCAGGTCGTCACCGTCCATGGTGGTCAGAATCACTGCCCCACCAGAAAAGACGTTTTTGATCACAAATGGTCCTTCGTAAATAAGAGTTCATTTGCCCCTGGGATCACTTTGCGGCAAGATGATCCGCTTGATTACAAGATCCCCGACTTGATACACCTGACGTCTGACTTTCTTGATGAAGGCCCTGATCATCCGTTTTTGATACGTCTGACCATGATAAACAACAGTAAGTCGCTTCTCGTCGATCAAGTTAAGTTGATCAAGCCGGGTCTGAATCCAATCGTCTTCACTTAAACTAACATCCTTCATAATCCTCAAGGAAGGGATCTGAACTTCCATAGGTAAAACAACTTCCATGCCATATACCAAAGAAAAGGGGGTTGCCCCGGTTGAAGTACGCTCCGTGGTACGATATCCGTGCAGAGCAAACAGTAACATCTCATGCCAGTCCTTGTAGGTGACTGTCATCTTTTGAATGGTCTTCTTGATATTTTTGTTCGCATCTTCAACAACACTGTTCATCTTTGGCCGATAGGGAGATGAATTGTGATGTTGAATTTTGAACTGTTCGCACTAAGCGGTGATCACAATGTTATTCAGGTTTGTACCGTTGTCCTTGATGATACGGTCCGGGATACCGTACCGGCAAATGAGGTTCTACTTGATGAAGCAGGTAACCACATTCTTTGTGACGGAGGCGAAGGAAGCTGCTTCGACCCATTTGGTAAAGTAATCAATAGCCACCAGGATGAAGCGATGTCCATTGGATGCCGTGGGCTTGATCTCTCCAATCATGTCGATTCCCCACATTGCGAATGGACAAGGAGCTGTTAGGACATTGAGAGGGACTGGAGGAATATGTACCTTGTCAGCATAGACTTGGCATTTGTGACAAGTACGGGAATATTGATGACAGTCAGCTTCCATGGTAGACCAGTAGTAGCCTGCCCTTAGAATATTTTTAGCCATCGTATGTCCGCTCAAGTGGGTGCCAAATGTGCCGCTATGCAATTCAGTCATGATCAGTTCAGCTTCAACCTTGTCCACACAACAAAGTAGAACACAATCATGGCTGTGCTTGTATAGGATACCATTGCTTAGGAAGAATTTGGCAGCATATCTCCTTAAGAACTTTTTGTCATTGACTGAAGCTCCTTCAGGGTATTCTCGAGTCTTGAGATACCTTTTGATTTCATGAAACCAGGGTTGTTCCACTACTTCTTCGATATTAATCTCATGACAGTGCGCAAGTTCGTCCATTCGCTCGATGGTGATTAGGGGAGCCTCATTATCCCAGTTGAGTTTAAACATGGAAGACATTGTAGCCAGAGCATCCACTAGCTGATTTTCTTCTCGTGGGAAGTGCTCAAAGGTAACCTGCTCGAAATGAGGCAACAATGTCAGGACATGTTCTTTGTATGGGATAAGATTGGGATGTTTAGTGTCCCACTCTCCTTTGATTTGACTGAAAACCAACGCTGAGTCCCCAAATACAAACAGAGGTTTGATTCCCAAGTCAATAGCAGCCTTGAGACCAAAGATACAAGCTTCATACTCGGCCATGTTGTTGGTGCAGCTGAAGCAGAGTCTGACAGTGAAAGGTGTATGGCAACCTTCTGGAGAGATAAGTACTCGCCGATACCGTTGCCAAGTGCATTTGAAGCACCATCAAAGTACAGGGTCCATCGGGATCCTTGTTCAGGTCCGTCATACGGTCCGTTACCTTCAATGTTGTCCAATGTCATAATGTCCTCGTCAGGGAAGTCGAATCTCATAGATTGGTAATCTTTGAAGACTTGATGAGCGAGATTGTCAGCTATTACACTCCCTTTTATAGCTTTTTGGGTTGTGTACTGGATATCATACTCAGTCATGATCATCTGCCATCTAGCGATTCTTCCGGATAAAGCAGGCTTCTCGAAGATGTACTTAATCAGATCAATTTTAGAAATCAACAGAGTGGTATGTGTCAACATATACTGCCTTAGACGGCGAGCAGCCCATACCAAAGCGCAGCAAGTTTTCTCGAGCAGTGAGTACCGAGTCTCATAGTCGGTAAACTTTTTGCTAAGGTAATAAATGGCATGCTCTTTTCGACCAGACTCGTCATGTTGGCCCAGTACGCATCCCATTGAATTATCCAAAACAGTCAGATACATGATTAAAGGTCTTCCTTCGACGGGTGGCATCAAGATAGGAGGTTCTAGCAGATACTCCTTGATCTTGTCGAAAGCAACTTGACAATCATTGTTCCATTCAACCATCTGATCTTTCTTCAACAACTTGAAGATTGGCTCATAGGTAGATATTAGGTGAGAGATGAACCTTGCAATATAGTTTAGGCGTCCTAAGAAACCTCTGACCTCTTTCTCAGTGTGGAGGGCATGCATTTCTCGTATAGCCTTGACTTTAGCAGGATCAACCTCAATGCCTTTGTCGTTGACGATGAATCCAAAAAGTTTACCAGACCTGACTCCGAAAGTGCACTTGCTAGGGTTCAGTCTGAGCTTGTATTCTTTTAACCTGGCAAACAACTTTTGCAGATGGTCGAGGTGTTCCTCTTCTGTCTGTGAACGGGCTATCACGTCGTCTACGTAGACTTCGATCTCATGATGTATCATATCATGGAACAGAGCTACCATGGCTCGCTGATAGGTTGCCCTGACATTCTTCAGTCTGAATGGCATCACTTTATAGCAGAAGGTACCCCATTGCGTAACAAAAGTAGTCTTCTCCATGTCTTCGGGGGCCATTTTGTTCTGGTTGTACCCTGAAAATCCGTCCATGAAAGAAAACACCTTATGTTGAGCTGTATTGTCGACCAAAATGTCAATGTGTGGTAGTGGGAAATCATCTTTTGGGCTAGCCCTGTTTAAGTCTCTGTAGTCCACACACATTCTGACTTTTCCGTCCTTCTTGGACACGGGCACAATGTTAGTAACCCATTGTGGATAGGAAGTAACAGCCAGAAAGCCGACATTGAACTGCTTTATCACCTCAGCTTTGATCTTTTCGGACATGTCAAGCCTCATTCGGCGGACTTTCTGTTTGATTGGTGGACAGTCTTCTCTTGTAGGGAGATGGTGAACCACAATGTCTGTATCCAGTCCCGACATATCTTCATAGGACCAGGCGAAGATCTCAACAAACTCATTCAACAACTGAACTAAGCGCTCTTTGACACTTGGATCCAAGTTGGCACCCACTTTAACCTCTTTTCTGTCTTCCTCTGTTCCCAAATTGATAGTCTCTAACAACTCTTCATGGGGAAGAATAGCCCTTTATTCTTGTTGCAAAAGTCTAGCCAACTCTCCAGGCACGTCACAGTCTTCATCACCTTCGTACTCGGCATGATTGACCAAATATTCAGAGTCGTTGAAGGCCAAAGCAGAATAGTCGCCCATGGAATCCGGAGTGGATGGGTACCTGCACTTTCTGAGTATGGGTGTGTGTAAGGGATAGCCATCCTTAAACAAAATAAAAATGTAAAAAGGAAAGAAAATGAACACAAAGGTTTATAGATGAAAACGTCCATGATTCATTAAAAATGGCATATGAAAATGAAGAATAAAAAACTCTTACAAATGGACCTATGTGCCCCGGGAAAGGCACAAGGCGAAAGAGTGTACAAATTGTTTAAAAGTTATTACAGACCAACAGGAAATGTTCAAAAGATAAATTACTGATTGGTGAAAGTAATGGAAACGAAGTCTTTCGCCTCCCAATTGTCCAGTCCCCCTTCTATGGTTGGAAAGATCCAATCTTCAAAGTTGCCCTCTTCATCATCATCTTCTAAAGCATGAACTCCATGGTGAGTGATCTTTAAGGGTGGTCCTCCAGTCCGGGAGCGACGCACAACCTTCTAGCTAGCAGCAGTGAAACCCAATCCGAACTTGTCTGTCTTGTGAGGAAAATCTGGCAGTTGACCCCATATTATGCTTCCTCCTTCCTTGATTACAGCCTCCGCATCTTTAAGGGATGACATTCGGGACACAGTCTTGGTAATGATAGGCACACCAATCCTTGTCTTTGCTACTGCGACTTCAGGAGAAACCTCTTCAAAGTGTTGGAAAGGTGTTTCTATGAATTCGCCATCTAACTCCACATAGAGGAAAGAGTTAAGGTGACTTATCATATACTCCTCCTCACCATGAACTATTATGATTTTACCCTAGACTGGGTATTTGAGCATCTGGTGTAGAGAAGAAGTGACTTCCCCAGCGTTGTGGATCCACGGCCTTCCCAACAAGCATGAATATGAAGGACGAATGTCCATCACATAAAAAGTAGAGTTGAAAATTTCTGTCCCCACCTTAATTGGGATGTCCACTTCTCTGTGAACCATCCTTTTAGAACCGTCGAAGGCTCTAACAACGATATTACTGGGCTTTAATGTCAAACCTTCACAGTCCAATATGTCCAATGCTTTCTTTGGTAGGAAATTTAAAGATGAGCCGGTATCAACCAGAACATGAGCAAGTGTGGTCCCTCTGCACTCTACCGAAACATGCAGCGCATCATTATGCTTTCTTCCCTTGGGCGTCATATCAGCGTCAGAAAAGCCCAGACCATTGTTGGCTGTGAGGCTGGCTACAAACTCTTGAAACTGATCTGCAAAAGTTTCTTGAGGCACGTGCACCGTCTTCAGGAATTTGATCAAGGATTTGGCATGAGCCTCGGAGCAGAGCAATGGGGCCAACATGGAGATTTTTGAAGGGGTTTGCCCCAGCTGCTCTATGAAATCATAGTCGCTCTTCTTAATTATCTTTAAGATTTACTCCATTTCCTTTTGGGTGGTCTCAGGGATAACCAAAGTCTGAGCCCTCGTCCTGACGGGGGCTTCTTGGATCCCCTTACCTTTATCAGCAGTAACAGCAGAGGGTACAACTTTGGGAGTAACAATTTCTTCCATCACTGGACTTTGCACAAATATCTTGACAGGCACAGGAGCACTTGAGGGTCCGAAGACTGCCCTTGGAGGAGCAATCTCCGGAGATAAGATTCTTCCGCTATGAGTTATCTTACTCGTCCCTGCAATATTTCCTATATCAGGAGTTTCTTCATCGGAATTCTCTTTGGCCGATTCGATCTGCTTGACACCATGGTAGAAGATCTCTCCTCCATAATTCCACGGTATCGTCTTGTTGTACTTATATGGGATGTGCCCCGGAATGGTAATCTTCAGCGGTACAAACTTTGGATCGGGTGTAATCTTAACAGGCCTTTTGCAGGTCCTGGAAAGATTGTCGGAAATGGTGATTATAACAATATCATTGATTTGAGTAACAGGAGTAACATGAGTAATAGTATCAACAGGAGTTTTTTGAAAGAGTATTTCTTGAGTATCCATCGGGCGTTGGATGCCTGATTTCAATAGTGGGCAGTCAGATTACAAGGTTGAACAGAAGTAACAATCTTTTTCACAGCCCGGGAAGATCCCGACTCTCAACAGATTCATCTTGATCATTGTCAATGGAGTCATTAAGTCATCAACGACAGTAACATGAAGATCTTCAACAATAGCATGGACATTATGACCATGTTTTGGCATAGGAGCGGATATCACATTAGGTTTTTCGGGAGCATCAAACTCTACCTCCTTGGCATCTATCAAATCTTGGATTTAGTTTTTAAGGGCCCAACAGTTGTTGGTGTCATTCCCCACACTGTCCGAATGATATGCGCATTTTGCATTTGAATGATAATAGGGAGAAGAGGTATTTTGGTTTTTTGGCGCTTCTTTCAAGTTGGTAAGGTTTAACTTTAAAAGATGAGGGAGGACCTGAGCCGGTGTCATAATGATCCGAGTGAACTGCCGTTGTGGCCTTTCCACCCTATTTTGGTTAGCCCTAGGTTGACTGCTTCGAGGTTGATCAGTTGAAGAGTTCTGAATCATCACAGCCCTCACCGTTGATCGACGCTCCGTTCTTCCTTGATTTCTTTGGGAGTAAACAGTAGAAGCTTCTTTCTTGGCTGGGAAGGTCTTCTTGACAACAGTGGAAGCAGCTGCATCCTTCTGAATTTTACCACTCTTAATGCCAGCTTCGACCCTTTCACCTGTCAGTATTAATTCGGTGAATCCTGCAGATGAGCTCTCGATTAAGTGATTAAAGAATGGACCTGATAGGGTCCCCAAAAACATATCGACCAGCTCTCTATTCGACAATGGTGGCTGCACCCTTCCAGCCAAATCCCGCCACTTTTGGGCGTACTCCTTAAAGCCCTCATTAGAAACCATACCCATACTCTGTAGTTGAGTACGAGTAGGCGCTAAATCTGCGTTATATTGATATTGTCGATAGGAAGCAGCAGCCAAATCTTCCTAGTTATGAACATCAGATCTCTTAAGTTGATAAAACCAGTCCAACTGCGTACCCGACAAACTATCTTGAAAGAAGTGGACCCATAGATCCTTATCAGAAGAGTGAGGTTGGATCTTTCTGACGTAGGATCTTAGATGCATCTTCAGACAGGACAAACCGCCGTATTTGGCAAATGTAGGCACTTTGAACTTGGGGGGAATGACGATCACAGCAACCAACCCTAGTTCTTCAAAATCCAGCCCGGGAACCCTTTGTACTTCCATGGCTGCCAGCCGCTCTTCCAGATTTTTATACTTATCGTTCGCAGGAGGATACTGTTGCTCTGAGTAATCTTCCTCCTCTTCTTCTTCTTCCTCTTCAGCTTCAGACTCAGAGGGCATTGTAACTCCTTTACCTTTACCAACCCCTTCATTAGACGTCGAGGGGAACTCGAGGACCCTTCTAGCCTGGTTCTCAAACCTTCTTCCCATAGTGGCCATACCAGTCCTTTTCTTCTTTTTCTCTTTGTCTAACAGCGCTTTAAGATCCTCTTGACCCTTTTCCAAGGTCATGAGGAGTTTTTGGAACTAAGAATTTTGTGCTTGCAGATCTTTGACCGTCTGCTCTATGTCCATCTTGCTGAAATAAACAGTAGAAAGATA
Organism: Vicia faba; assembly: GCA_948472305.1. Taxonomy (NCBI): domain Eukaryota; kingdom Viridiplantae; phylum Streptophyta; class Magnoliopsida; order Fabales; family Fabaceae; genus Vicia; species Vicia faba. The sequence goes on from OX451739.1 coordinate 734,045,175, forward strand.
AGGAAACCTGGTGTGAAGACCTGTTTATGCATATGATGAATGATATGTATTCATGTAATGCATTCAAGGATTTAGAAATTCAAAGTTGTTGCAAACAAAAAGAGCACACGTCATATTAATAAGAAGAAATTTGTTAGTACATAAATGCCCCATGGGAAAATATTACAAAGCTTCTTAATGTAAAAAGATGTTGCACATCCTCTTTGGTGCGATGTAAGTGTTGAGAGTCTCCTCTTCGTGAAGTCGGCGGGTAAGTTCCAAAACCTTCTTCTCACTGGCATAGAAGTTGGCTTCAAAAGCACTCCGTTCTTCCTTGAGTTGTATCCAACTCTTTTGCAATTCTTCCAATGATGTTGGCATGTCTGGATGTAGGAGGGTGTATGGAACCTCTCCTTCCATAACATGCTCTTTGATCACAGGGAGAATGTGGGGGTAAGGCATCATAAGACTCTGGGAGGGGGTTCGTACCCAGTGTCTTACTGTCCACTTTGTTAGGCATCTTCCAAGCTCGGATAAACCTTTGTCGAAGTCCTTGAGCGTCGTTGTCGAAGTCAAAAACCAAGTCAGGAATCAGCATATCATGAGGGCCATCCCTCCGGGCATACCCAAATTGCCTCAGAGCTAAACAGGGGTTGTAGGTAATGCCTCCCCTAATTCCAAGTAGTGGGACATTAGGGAATTCTCCACAACGATCAATGATGATGATATTTTCTCTGGACCGAGAATGCCAATGAACATCAGAATGTGTAAGGGTCATCAATCGTTGTGACCACCTCAAGCCTTGTTCATTTTTCAAGACTGACTGGGGAAGGTGAGAAATAAACCACCTTGCTAGAAGAGGAGTACAACACATGAGAACACCTCTTTTCCTCATTGTTCGTGTGTGAAATAAGTGTAGGATGTCCCCAAGCAATGCAGGCACAGGATTCCGAGATATGAAAATTTTGACAGCATTCACATCTATAAGCTGATCGGGGTTTGAGAACAAGACCAACCTATAGATGAGGAGAGCTACAATCTCTTCAAAAGCTTGCAGATCTAGAGAATTCCAACAGTCTTGTGCCTTCTCAAACAAAAACTTTGCCAAGAAACCCTTAACACCACTTCTGGTTTCCCAATGACCTTTGATATCAGATGGTTGCAAGTGTAAGGCTTGAGCAACATCTTCAGGCTTTGGTTCTCTTTCCATACCGTTGTAGGGTAGTTGATAGAGAATAGGAATTCTCAGGAGTTGAGAAAATTCTTCCAAAGTAGGTACTAGTTGGTAATCAGGAAATGTAAAGCAATGGTGTAGGGGGTCAAAGAACTGGAAGAGAACTTTCACCATGTCTTCTTCAATGTTGGAGTTGACCAAGTTGAGAAGTCTACCATGTCTTTCACTGAAGAGAGAAATCTCTGGAATCTTGGAAGTGAGCTCCTTGAGTTGAGGAGGGATTCTCACAAGGTTGACTTGAATTGTTTTCCTGCGGAGAGATTCCATTACCTACAAAACAGGAACAAAGATGAAGATCCAAACTCTTGAAATGGTTAGTGGATGCATATGATGCTTTATGATGTTCATGATGTATGCACAAGTGTGATACGGTGGGAGAACTGACTATTGTTTTGCGTTTGTTTTCGCAAATGTTTCGGTTGAGCAAGAGTCGCCACCGACTTTGTATTTTATCCTAAGGAAAGGTTTAAAAAGCACAGCAAAAACCTTTGAGATTTTTTCTTGGGTTCGGGGAGTAGATTATGGAAAGGGAAGGTATTAGCACCCTTTCTATCCATGGTTATCCATGGGCTCTTAGGTACTTGCTTAGATCAACTTACCTTGGTTTTCAATTGTTTAAAATGGTGCTTTGTGTATGGTTTTGAAAATGTTTTGAAAAAGATGCCTTGTCTAGGCTACCCTTGTAACAATTCTTTACTCGAATGTTTTACAAAAGGTGTTTGTCTTTTTGAAAAGATGTTTCAAGGTTTTTGAAAGTTTACTTTGAAAGTGTTTGTGAAGTGTGGTTTGAAAAATAGGCAAGTGTTTTTGTTTTGCAAGTTGACAAGTACTTAAGAGCTATCTACCCTAAAGTTCTCAAAGATTATTGCTATGTTTTAACCCTTTTAACAATTTTGTTCCACCATTGCATTTGGTGGACAATCTTGTGTTAGGATGTGAAAGGGACGAGCGCGGGTCATCGTTTAGACCATAATTGCAATGGTGCCAAGTATCTTTGGGCAATTTTCCTTTAAGGGACTTGATCATTTTTAGGCAACTTTCGAAAGCGTCATCGAGGGACTATGATCATTTGAATTGTTTGTTTTGCCCAAAGAGACCTAACATGCAACATGGCCCATTTATTGAAGGCAACAAGTGGAATACCCTAGGGGTGCAAGTGTGATTGGTGTTGTCCATTTTCATGCTTGATTATCTTGAAATTAGGTCAAACTATTTTTGTTGTTTTTTATTTGCATACAAACCCTAATTCTATCATGGTATATTTAGAAAGCATTAAAGTGCGAAAATTAAAGTTCCTAAGCTATTACAACACAATATGGGAAGGGGGGTACAAATGTTCAAATGGGGGGTATTTGACAAGGAAATTAAACCTAGGCTATTACATCAATGTGGAATTATTTACAAGATAATTAATGTACAATAATTAAATAAAATAAGAATAAATATGCAAGATGCAACAATGTTTTTTATATGTATAAAAAAAAAGTATTTTTATATGTCAAATAAACAAAAATAAAAAGTATTATTTTTGGAGTTTTTATGTATTTAGGGCAAAACCCTAATTTTATTAAGTAAATGTATTAACTATTCAATATATACAATATTTAATAATTATGTACAAAAATAAAAAAATGAGGTATATTTATAAAAAAAGGTATTTTTAATGTCAAATATTAATAAAATAAAAAATGTATATATTTTGTATTATTTACTAAATATGCTAATTAATATGTATGTATTTATATAATTTATCAAATATATTAAATATGTGCAAAAATAATAATATTTAATATTTACAAAAAAAAGTATGTTTTATGTAAAATATTTTCAGAAGATAAAATAAAATAAAAATTAGAAAATAAGTGTGTTTGCATTATTTTTTCTAGTTATTCTAAATAATAGTATTTATATTATTTATGCACAAAAACTAAATAAGACTAATAAATATCAAAATAAATGCAAAAAATGTGGAAAAAAAAGATTTTTATGTTTTTTCATACTTAAATAAAAATATATAAATGAAATCAAAAGGAAAAAATGGAAAATGATAAGTAAAAATCAAAATGGGTCAGAGAGGTTCAAAAGCAAAAGCAAGGTGCAAATAAGAAAAATAGAACAAGCCCAGCCCAATAGGACCTTCTTCAACCTCTGGCCAGAACCTTTGTCAAAAACGCGCGTTTTGCACCATGATTCAAACATCTGGATTCCTGGACTTTTAGCACAAACTTACAACATAAGAAATGTTAAGCATCAAGCCACGATTCTGGACATGTAAAGAACTCATCCTAACTCTCAGAAATGAGAGAGAATTTCATCATTCCCAAATCTTAACCTAACTTTTTAGCAATGTTCAAACCTTAAATTCTCATAGCACAGGCAAAATAAATGGAAAGTAAAGACATGTACAGTTTCAGGGGCATGAGTAAAACACTTCTTATTCACAAACTTAGAGCTAATGATGCCTACATTGGGAGATAGAAGTTCAAGAATATACCTGTTCAGCTGGAATCGTGTCTGGCAATGGGGAAGCTTTCAGGGCAAGATGATGATTTGTACAGCTTCCTTGGAGTGTGAGGATGCTATTCCAATACTTGGTATGCTTTGAAACCTTCTATACCAAGCTGCAGAAGTCCACCTGCAAGAGGAAAAAATGAAAATGGCCAAACTGGTTAGAGGAGTTACAATCCACTTCTAATGCTTTGGCTAGTTTGGATTGATGGTAAGGAAAGTGTTTGAACTGGTTTTGGCCAAGATGCACGATGGAAATAAGTTGTGGGATTCAAGTTGCAGAATGTGCCCTGTTTTGCCACAAAGCTATGATTTTCTGTAACTGGATGGATGAAGGGTTGTTTGGTCGTGTTTTTAGGTCAGTTAGGAAGTGTGAAATGTGAGGACAAAGTTTGCTTAGGTTGATCTTTGCTTGAGATGAGAGTTGTTATGTGTTATGGCAAGTTTCTTACACTTTAAGAAACAAAAGGCCACTTGGTGTTTCTAGCCTGTACATGCCCCCATTCTATGCTGAAACACTTAGTCTTGATTAGTGTAATTAGCCCATAAACTTGTGCCAAAGAGATCTTAACTGTACTTGCTTGGATTTGTATTTTGACATAAAGATCACTTTTGCAAAAATGGTTAAAATGCTTTATCTATAAATGGATTAAACCTTTATGCAATGCTTGAACACATAGAATATGGTCTTGGCACAAAGAGTTTGCATTAAATTTATGAGTGTAAAAGAGATTTAGGGCCTATAATCAAGAAATGCATGCTGATTTGAAAATTGCCTAAGTGTATGAACATGGAAATTGGCCATAACAAAAGTGAGTTTTTCCCATATTGCAAAATTCAATTCTCTCAAACCATGAGGTTGTTTGATGAGTTCTTGGACATTTTGGAAAGATTGGAATGTGTACTTCAACCCATATTTGAAATGCAAATTGAAATTCCAAGTGGAAGTATGTGAAAAATGGTCTTGAAGTTAGGCAAAAATCCTGCCTAAAATAGGTCAAATTTTCTCTAAGTTAAGAATGGTTTGGTACCCTTGTTCCAAAAATAGTAACTTGAGATACAAGCTTCTTTTGGGAAAACTTTGTGAATCAAAGTTGTAGATTTTGCAATAGGCTACAACTTTCATGTTTCGACTTTTGCTTGAATCCAAATGAATCTTGGTGAGAAAGTGGGGCAAAGTTAGGAAAAAATTAGGGTTTTTCATAACTTAGAAAAATTCTAAGTTATGAAAAATCTTCATTTCAAACCCTAATTTGAAATTCTTGATTTCTTGATGAACAAGTTTCATGATTTGGCATATTTTGATGAAAAATGAATCTTGACACTTGATTTTGACCAAAAAGTCAAAGTTTGACTTTTCAGTATACAGTCAAAATTGATCAATTGACTGGGAAATTCAATTGTCAATCTTGTGTATTTGGGATCTTTTGAACTTGTTGAGTATGTCAAGACAATTCCATGGGGTCCTTGAGTCCATATGTGAGCTTGGTTTGCCATTGGCTAGGTCAAACAGTCAAAAATTGCCTTTGTGCAGTCAAAACCCTAAAAATGACCATTTTGCCCTTTTGGTGATCTGATCAAATTTCTTGTGGAATTGTGATCCAAACTTGATCAAATGGTCCATGTGAGTTCATAATGTTGATGTGGGTCAATTTCCATGAGGTTTGATTGTCAATTGGCCACAGTTGACTTTTCCCCCAATACAGTTGATTTCTAGGTCAACTGTCCAATTGACTGGGCAAAACTTGGAATCAAGGCTTGAAATTTGATGTGGATAAACTTGGGAGTCCAATATGAAGCATGAAAGTCATCTTAGGCATTTTAGGTCAAAACATATTTGTGCAAACACAAACCCTAATTTGGGTCAACAATGCAAGGAGAAGTCTTGAGCAGATGAAACCCTAACTGGATCTTGAGCTTCAAGGGATTTGTGATGAGAAATGTTGGGAAAATGGGAGGGAAAATTTTGGGGTACAACAACAAGTATATGTACAAGCAAATCACACAAGATCCTAGTTTCAGGCTTGCATGAGGCCTAATAGGTAAGTACCCTCTTGAAGTTAGTTGGCTCAACCTGTCCTATAAATAGTAACCGGGTTCTAAGGAGCTCAATATCACTGGATTATTTTCTGTGTTCATTGTTTCAGTTTAGCCACTTAACTGGCGACCGAAATATTCCAAGAAAACAACCCTCAATGAGTGTAGTATCGGGTATCTACCAACTTCGGACTGCACCAAAGCCGGTCATCTCACTAGCCCTAATAAGGCCAAGATGGTCAAGTAAGGTTCTAAGAGTTCATTAGTGCTTCATGACATCACTCAACGGCCCCGTATTCTCTTTGATTGACTCAAAGGCTACCGGTACCCACAAATATGTCGCACTAATATAGCTATTGCTTCAACCATGTCGGTATACCCCGCACAGTTTCCACAACGTATTGCTATTTACCTATGAATGTTTCCCAAATCCGGGTGGAGGATTCAAACCCAAACAAGAGAATTAAATGTAAAGAAATCAAAGCATACAAGATAAGCATGTAAAGGTGATCTAAACCCTAAGGTTACTCCACTTTTAAATAGAATCCCCAGCAGAGTCGCCAGTTCTGTGATACGGTGGGAGAATTGACTTGAGGTTTTGCGTTTGTGTTCGCAAATGTTTCGGTTTAGCAAGAGTCGCCACCGACTTTTTATTTTATCCTAAGGAAAGGTCAAAAAGCACAGGAAAGACCTTTGAGATGTTTTCTTGGGTTCGGGGGGTAGATTATGAAAAGGGAAGGTGCTAGCACCCTTTTCATCCATGGTTTTCCATGGGCTCTTAGTTACTTGTTTAGATCACTTGCTTTTACTTTTCAATTGTTTGAAATGGTGCTTTGTGTATGGTTTTGAAAATGTTTTGAAAAGAGGCCATCATTGTGGCAACCTTTGTAATGATTCTTGTTTGAATGTATACAAAGGTGTATTGTCTTTTGAAAATATTTTTAATGTTTGAAAGTTTGATTTGGGAAATGTTTTGAAATTGTGTTGTGAGGTGGGTTTGAAAATAACAAGGATGTTTTGCAAGATTTGATCAAGTAACTAAGAGTAGTCTACCCTATTTTACTCAAAGATCTTTCTTATTCATTTTTTAACCCTTTTGACAATGTTGTTTTACCATTGTATTTGGTAAACAACCTTGTATTAGGATGTTGAACGGGACAGGCGCGGGTCATTGTGTTGACCATGATAGCAATATTGCCAAGTATCTTTAGCAATTTTCTGAGGGACTAGATCATTTTGTATAGGCAGCCAAGATAGCGTCATCGAGGGACTATGATCTTTTGTTTTGTTTTTGTTTTGCCAATAGATACTCAACATGCATACCATGGCCATTTGTTTAGGAAACCAAGTGGAGATACCTTAAGGGTGTTTGTGTGCAAGTGTGTTTTATTGCATGCATGATTTTATCTTGAATTAGGATTTTCTATTTCATTGATTTTATCTTGCCATACATATCCTAATTACTAGCATGTACATTTGAAAGCAATAAAATGCGGAAATGTAAAATCCTACGCTATTACAATATTTAGGGGATGAGGGATACACACTTGTACATGGGGGGTGGTTCAACGAGAAAAATAGATAAGAAAAGAAAATAACAAGGGGAAGAAAAAAAGAAAGAGATAGAGGGCTAGCGCGCTGCTGAGAGGAAGTCAGAAGTTCTGACTCAGGCCTGCTGCAAGATTATCAACCTGTTGGTGAAAATGTATGAGTCAGAACTTCTGACTCTGGTTCCCTGCAAAACAGAAACCTGTTAGTGGGAAGGTCAGAAGTTCTGACCCCCATACGCTGCAAGACAAAAGTTTGTTAGTGGGGAGTCAGAAGTTCAGACCCTGCTGGAAACACAATAGTTTTCAGAAGTTTTGATATTATTGACAGCAAAACAGGCTTCAGAGGTGCTAGCGTCAAAGTCAAAACTTGGCTTCCCCCTGTGCTAGCCAGAACATCTGCAGTTTTATTATTTTTCCACAAAACAGAAGGCATGCCTAGGACAGTCTCAGCAAGTGTCAAATTGTTTCAGAAGACAGAACCAACAAGGTCACAAACATGTTCTACACTGATTCACTTCTTAAGCATTCAAAGGCATGAAAATCCTCAGAACGCATACAGCAGCAACATGATATCTACATTGTGTTTATTGAGCATGCAAAGCTGATAATGTTCAGCAGCGTGATGAGAGTCAGCAGGTGCTTACCTTGCTGTTGAAAAAATATCTGTGAGTTGGAGCTAGCTTTAGCTTTGATGGTGTTCTGGATAGGTTCCTTTTAGAGTGGGTGGATGGATAAGGTGTATGTATGTATGGTCAGAAACTGTATTGGGTGTTATTGTACCCTAAAATTTTCCCTCTCATTTTATCAACATTTCTCATCACAAGGCTCTTGGAACTCAAGACCAAGCTAGGGTTTGCTCTGCTCAAGACACCTCCTTGCACTGTTGACCTAAATTAGGGTTTGAGTTTGCACAGGGATTTTTAGACTTACAATGCCCAAATTGACTTTCCTACTTCATGTTGGACTCATAAGTTTACCCATACCAAGTTTCAAGCTTTGAATCAAAGTTTTTCCCAGTCAATTGGACAGTTGACCTAGAAATCAGCTGTATTGGGGAAAAAGTCAACTGTGACCAATTTACAGTCAAACCTCATGAATTTTGACCCACATCAACATTATGAACTCATATTAACCATTTGATCAAGTTTGTACCATAATTCCACAAGAAATTTGATCAGATCACTAAAAGGGCAAAATGGTCATTTTTAGGGTTTTGACTGTACAAAGGCAATTTTTGACTGTTTGACCTAGCCAGTGGCAAATTAAGCTCAACCATGGACTCAAGGACTCAATGAAATTATCTTGACCTATTCAACAAGTTCAAAAGATCTCAAATGCATAGGATTGACAAATGAATTTTTCAATCAACTGATCAAAATTTGACTGTACACTGAAAAGTCAAACTTTGACTTTTTGGTCAAAATCAAGTGCCAAGGGTCATTTTTCATCAAGATATGTCAAATTATGAAACTTGTTCATCAAGAAACCCAAAATTGCAAATTAGGGATTGAAATTGAAAAATTTCATAACTTAGAAATTTTCTAAGTTATGAAATTTTCTTAATTTTTCCTAACTTTTCCCCACATTTTCACCATGATGCAAATGGATTCAAACAAAACTTACAACATGAAAGTTATATTCCTCCACAAAGTCTACAATTTAATTCACAAAGTTTTCTTAAAAGAAGCTTGGATATCAAGTTATGATTTTTGGAACAAGGGTCCCTAAAACTTTTAACTTAGAGAAATTTTGCCCTAGTTTAGGCAGGATTTTGACCCATCTTCTTGACCATTTTTCACATAGTTCCACTTGGAGTCTCAAGTTTAACTTCAAAGATGGATTATATTACATATTGCAAGCTTTCCAAATTGTCAAAGAACTCCCCAAACACATTTGTGGTTAGCGATAATCGAATGCTTGAAGTTGGCAAAAACTCACTTTGTATCCATGGCCAATACATGTTCATACAAGTTGCAAAATCTGTCCAAACTAGATTTGTACTTGTTTACAGGTCTATAAACCCTTCAACACTCAAAAATTGAATGCAAACTCATTAGAAATTGGTGTTATTCTGATCATTAGAGCTTGGCACAATGAACAAATCCATTTTTGGCATAAAGGTAGCACTTCCATTTTCATAAAGGCAACTTTATGTCAACATTGCTTCTCTTGAGCCTTGGACCTCTTTCTTTGCAGCAAACAAGTTCCACAAACTCAGGAAAAGGTACAAGGAACTTGTGCATGCTTGGAGGTAGCATGTACAGGCCTACCTCATATCACTTCACACTTTTCTTTCAAAACAAGTCAACTTGCCAAAAGGACATAACTTGAGCATCTGATATATTTAACTCTTGCCAACATTCCAAACAAGTTTTGTGTATTTCCTTGAGCCAGAAACACGAATTGTTGAGCCCCCAAGCCTTCCAAAACACCAAAGCATATTCTTCTTGCAAAACAGGGCACTCCCTGTAGATTCACATCCATCAGACAAACCACTCGTGCGTTTGGCCTCAAACTTGTTCCAATACCTTCCATTCAACTCACTCAAACTATCCCAAACCTCCATTGCCAACTGTAACTCCATTTATAGTGTTCACCATTTCTGTTTTGAAGCTTTGCAGGTTGAGTTCTAGAGAGATTCAGACCATTTCAAAGCAAACTAAGCATTGGGAAAGGTCCAGGGAACATCAAGCAAGCTCAAAAGAACCTCAAGCCTCACTGAAAGTTGCTGCATTGCCATACTCGAGCTTGAGTGAAACAGGTATTTCTCAAACTTCTATCTCTCTATTTAGGAACATTTAGCCTTAGGTTTGTGAATGAAAGATGTAGTACTCATTGCCATGAAACCATACATATGCTCAGTTTTCATTTATATTAAACGTGCTAAGAGAATTTCATCCATGAACATGCTGAAAAAACTAGATCATATTTTAGGGCCAGAGAAATTCTCTCTGGTCTTTGAGAGTTAGATTAAGTTTTTTATATGATTAGAATCGTGGTTTAATGCTCTACAAGTTTCATGTTTTGAGTTTTGGCAAAAGATCACAAATACAGGAGTTAGCAGTTTGTATAGGGCGCGCATTTTTTCTGTTTGAACAAGGAAGAAGATGAAGTGGAAATGGGCTGGGCTGTCTTGTTTCTACTTCTAACACCCCCCATTTTCAGTTTCACACCCCCTGGCCCATTTTCTTATATTTTTGCATTTTTGAATTTTTGTTTTATTTTCTGACTTTGTTTATTTATTTCCAAATATAAAAAATGGTTAAAAATATTTTCACATTTTTTTTAACATTTATTTGGCATTTTATTCTATTATTTCTAACATTAAAACATTTTTATACTTTTATATTATTTGTTTAATTTTAAAAAATAATGTAAATAAAATTTTCATTTCTATTTCTTATTTTTATTCACATTGAAAATATTTTCTTGAATATATTTTATTTTTGTAAATATTTTATTTTATTTTATACATACTTAATATTTATTATATATATATATATATATATATATATATATATATATATATATATATATATATATATATATATATATATATATATATATATATATATATATATATATATATATATATATATATATATATATATATATATATATATATATATATATATATATATATATATATATATATATATATATATATATATATATATATATATATATATATATATATACACACACACACACATATATACTTTTATTTTATTAAAAAACATAGAATAAAAATACAAAAATATTACATTTTATTTTTATTATTATTTATACTAAAAAATACCCTTTTTTTAGAATATTTCATTTTGTACATATTAATATATTTTTTTTGTATATAAATAATATATAATATTATTTTCTTAAAGAAAATTAGAGTTTACCCCTTTAATAAATAAAATTAATCTTTTATTTCTTTATATTTCTTTACATTGAAAATATTTTTACATACATAAAAACTCCTTTTGTGCATAATACATTTTGTTTAATATTTATTTATTTTGTTTATTTAAATATTGTACATTTAAATATTATTGCATTATAATTCAATTTGGATGTAATAGTAACTAAGGTTTATATTTCTTGTCAAATACCCCCTATTCAAAATTGTACCCCCATCCCCATAATCATGTTGTAATAGCTTAGAATTTAAATTCTCGCACTTAACGCTTTCAATTATGCCATGATTAGAGAATTACGGTTTGTATGCCAAAATCAAATTAATAAATAGTTTGACCTAATCAAAGACAAAAATGCATGAAAAACAAACACAATGCACACTTGCACCCCTAGGGTTACAATCCACTTGTTTCCTTCAAAAATGGGCCATGGTATGCATGTTGAGTACTTTGGAAAGACAAAAGCAAAACAAAAGATCATAGTCCCTCGATGACGCTATCTTGGTTGCCTAAACAAAAATGATCAAGTCCCTTAAGAAAATTGCCAAAAATACTTGACACAATTGCTATCATGGTCTATACGATGACCCGCGCCTGTCCCGTTAAACATCCTAACACAAGGTTGTTCACCAAATACAATGGTGAAACAACACTGTTAAAAGGGTTAAAAACATAAGAAAAATCTTTGAGTAAAATAGGGTAGATATCTCTTAGTTACTTGATCAAAACTTGCAAAAACATCCTTGCTATTTTCAAAACACACTTCACAACACAATTTCAAAATCCAACTTTCAAACATTGAAAACCTTTCAAAAGACAAAAACACCTTTGTATACATTCAAACAAGAATCATTACAAAGGTTGCCACAACGATGGCCTCTTTTCAAAACATCTTTCAAAACCACACACAAAGCACCATTTCAAACAATTGAAAAGCAAAGCAAGTGATCTAAACAAGTAACTAAGAGCCCATGGGTAACCATGGATGAAAAGGGTGCTTGCAGCTTCCCTTTTCATAATCTACTCCCCGAACCCAAGAAAACATCTCAAAGGTCTTTCCTGTGCTTTTTGACCTTTCCTTAGGATAAAATAAAAAGTCGGTGGCGACTCTTGCTAAACCGAAACATTTGCGAACACAAAACGTAAAACCTCAAGTCAGTTCTCCCACCGTATCACAGAACTGGCAACTCTGCTGGGGATTACTTTAAAAGTGGAGTAACCTTAGGGCTTAGATCACCTTTGCATGCTTATCTTGATTGCTTTGATTGCTTTACATTTGGTTCTGTTGTTTGGGCTTGAAATCCTCTACCCGGATTTGGGAAACATTCATAGGTAAATAGCAATACATTGTGGAAACTGTGCGGGGTATACCGACATGGTTGAAGCAATAGCTATATTAGTGCGACATATTTGTGAGTACCGGTAGCCTTTGAGTCAATCAAAGAGAATACGGGGCCGCTGAGTGATGTGATGAAGCACTAATGAACTCTTAGAACCTTACTTGACCATCTTGGCCTTTTTTAGGGGTAGTGAGATGACCAGATTTGGTGCAGTCCGAAGTTGGTAGATACTCGATACTACACTCATTGAGGGTTGTTTTCTTGGAATATTTTGGTCGCCAGTTAAGTGGCTAAACCAAAACAATGAACACAGAAAATAATCTAGTGATATTGAGCTCCTCAGAACCCGGTTACTATTTATAGGACATGTATGAGCCAACTAAACTCAAGAGGGTACTTACCTATGAAACCTCATGCAAGCCTGAAACTAGGATCTTGTGTGACTTGCTTGTACATGTGTTTGTGCATACATCATGAACATCATAAAGCATCATATGCATCCACTAACCATTTCAAGGGTTTGGATCTTCATCTTTGTTCTTGTTTTGTAGGCCATGGAATCTCTTCGCAGGAAAACAATTCAAGTCAACCTTGTGAGAATCCCTCCTCAACTCAAGGAGCTTACTTCCAAGATTCCAGAGAATTCTCTCTTTAGTGAAAGACATGGTAGACTTCTCAACTTGGTCAACTTCAACATTGAAGAAGACATGGTGAAAGTTCTCTTCCAGTTCTTTGACCCCCTACACCACTGTTTCACTTTCCCTGATTACCAACTAGTACCTACTTTGGAGGAATTATCTCAACTCCTGAGGATTCCTATTCTTCATCAACTACCCTACAACAGTACGGAAAAAGAACCAAAGCCTGAAGATGTTGCTCAAGCATTACACTTGCAACCATCTGATATCAAAGGACATTGGGAAACCAGAAGTGGTGTCAAGGGTTTCTTTGCAAAGTTTCTGTTTGAGAAGGCACAAGACTGCTGGAATTCTCTAGATCTACAAGCTTTTGAGGAGATTGTAGCACTTCTCATCTATGGGTTGGTCTTGTTCCCAAACCCTGATCAGCTTATAGATGTGAATGCTGTCAAAATTTTCACATCTCGGAATCCTATGCCTACATTTCTTGGGGACATCCTACACTCATTTCACACACGAACAATGAGGAAAAGAGGTGTTCTCATGTGTTGTACTCCTCTTCTAGAAAGGTGGTTTATTTCTCACCTTCCCCAATCAGTTTTGAAGAATGAGCAGGGTTTAAGGTGGTCACAACAGTTGATGACCCTCACACATTCTGATGTTCATTGGTGTTCTCGGTCCAGAGAAAATGTCATCATCATTGATTGTTATGGGGAATTTCCTAATGTCCCACTACTTGGCATTAGGGGAGGCATCACCTACAACCCCTGTTTAGCTCTAAGGCAATTTGGGTATGCCCGGAGGGATGAACCTCATGATATGCTGATTCCTGACCTAGTTTTTGACTTCGACAACGATGCGCAAGGACTTCGACAAAGGTTTATCCGAGCTTGGAGGATGCCCAACAAAGTGGATAGTAAGACACTAGGGCACAATAATTCCATCCCTCTTGAGCCTTATCTCAAGTGGGTACGAACTCGCGCCCAGAATCTTATGATGCCATATCCTCACATTCTCCCCGTGATCAAAGAGCCTGTTGTGGAAGGATAGGTTCCATACACCCTCCTACATCCAGACATGCCAACATCATTGGAAGAATTACAAAAGAGTTGGATCCAACTCAAAGAAGAACGAAATACTTTTGAAGCCAACTTCTATGCCAGTGAGAAGAAGGTTTTGGAGCTTACCTGCCGACTTCATGAAGAAGAGACTCTTAACACTTACATCGCACCAAAGAGGATGCACAATGTCTTTTTACATTAAGAATTTTGTAATATTTTGCCCATGGGGCATTTATGTACTAACGAATTTCTTCTTAATATGACGTGTGTTCTTTTTGTTTGCAACAAATTTGAATTTCTGAATCCTTGAATGCATTACATGAATAACATATCATTCATCATATGCATAAACAGGTCTTCACACCAGGTTTCCTTATCTTTCTGCTGTTTATTTCAACAAGATGGATTTAGAGCAGACGGTTAAGGATCTGCAAGCACAGAATTCGCAATTCCAGCAACTCCTCATGACCTTAGCAAAGGGTCAAGAGGACCTTAAAGCACTGTTGGAGAAATATAAATAGAAAAAGAAGAAAAGGCCTGGTGTGGCCACTATGGGAAGAAGGTTTGAAAGCCATGCTAGAAAAGTTCTCGAGTTCCCCTCGACGTATGATGAAGGGGCTGGTAAAGGAAAAGGAACTGCGATGCCTTCTGAGTCTGAAGTTGAAGAAGAAGAAGAGGAAGAGGATGAAGATTACTCCGAACAGCAATATCCCCCGGCGGATGATAAATATAAAAATCTTGAGGATCGGTTGGCAGCCATGGAGTTGCAAAGGTACCTGGTTTAGATTTCGAAGAACTAGGGTTGGTCGCTGGGATCGTCATTCCTCCCAAGTTCAAAGTTCCTACATTTGCTAAGTATGACGGTTTGTCCTACCCAAAGATGCATCTGAGATCCTACGTCAGAAAGATCCAACCCTACTCATCTCATAAGGATCTTTGAGTCCATTTTTTCCAAGATAGTTTGTCAGGCACACAATTGGACTGGTTCTATCAACTTGAGGGGTCTGAGGTTCATAACTGGGAAGATTTAGCTGCTGCTTTCTACCGACAATACCAATACAATGCTGATTTAGCGCCTACTCGTACTCAACTACTGAGTATGGATATGGCTTCTAATGAGGGATTTAAAGAGTATGCCCAGAAGTGGAAGGATTTGGCTGGAAGGGTGCAGCCACCATTGTCGGATAGAGAGCTGGTTGACATGTTTTTAGGGACCCCGTCTGGCCCTTTCTTCAATCATTTAATCAGGAGTTCCTCTGCAGGATTCACCGAATTAATTCTGACCGGTGAAAGGGTCGAGGCTGGCATTAAAAGTGGTAAGATTCAGAAAGATGCCTTCGTGTCCACTGCTATTAAGAAGACCTTCCCAACTAAGAAGGAAGCTTCTGCTGTTTATTCTCAGAAAAGCCAAGGAAGAACCAAGCGCCGACCAACGGTGGGGGCTGTGATGATTCAAAACTCTTCACCGATCAACCCCGCAGCAATAACCAAGATCTAATCAGCAAAGGGTAGAAAGGCCACAACGACAGTTCACCCGAATCAACATGACACCAGCTCAAGTACTCCCTCATCTGTTAAAGCTGAATCTTACCAATTTGAAAGAAGCGCCGAAGAACCCTAATACCTCTTCTCCTTATTACCACTCCAATGCAAAGTGTGCATACCACTCTGACAGTGTAGAGCATGATACCAACAACTGTTGGGCTCTTAAGAACAAAATCCAAGACCTGATCGATGCCAAGGAGGTAGAATTCGATGCGCCCGAAAAGCCAAATGTGATTTCTGCCCCAATGCCCAAGCACGGTCATAATGTTCATGCCGTTATGGAAGATCTTCATGTTACCAATGTTGCTGACCTTTTGACTCCGTTACCAGTGATTAAAGTGAATTTGATGAAAGGCGGGATATTCCCAGGCTGTGGAAAAGACTGTTACTTTTGTTTAAATATACGAGCTGACTGCCCACTATTGAAATCAGGCATCCAACATCTGATGGATACCCAAGAGATACTCTTTCAAAAAACTCCTATTGATACCATCACTCCTGTTACTCCTGCTACCTTTGTTGCTTCAACCAATGACATTGCGATAATAACCATCTCCGAAAATCTTCCTAAGACCTGCAAAAGGCTTGTCAAGATTACGCCTGATCCTAAGTTTGTGCCATTGAAAATCACCATGCCGGGGCCCGTCCCGTATGAATCTAACAAGACGATACCATGGAACTACGGAGGAGAAATATTCTATCATGGTATCAAACATATTGAATCAGTCCAAGAGAATTCGAATGATGAAATCCTTGATATAGGGAATATTGCAGGAACGAGCAAGATAACTCGCAATGGAAGGATATTCTCTCTGGAGATTGCTCCCCCACGAGCAGTCTTCGGACCCTCGAGAGTTTCTGTACTTGTCAAGCCATCTATGCAAAGCCCGATAATTGAAGAAATTGATGTACCTGAAGTTAGACCCGCTGTTGATACTACCGATAAGGGTAAGGGGATACTAGAAGCGCCTGTCAGGATGAAGGCTCAGACTATGGTAATCCCCGAGACCACCCAGAAAGAGATGGAAGAAATCTTAAAGATAATCAAGAGGAGTGACTACGATGTCGTGGAATAGCTAGGGCAGACCCCTTCCAAAATCTCCATGTTGGCTCTTCTACTCTGCTCTGAGGCCCATGCTAAGGCCTTAATCAAATTTCTAAAGACGGCACACGTGCCTCAAGAAACGTCGGCTGACCAGTTTCAAGAGTGCGTGGCTAGCCTTACTGCTGATAATGGTCTTGGTTTTTCCGATGCTGATTTGACCCCCAAGGGAAGGAAGCACAACGACGCGCTGTGATCGGTCACCATTTCTAGTAAGTTTCGCACCTTTTTCCGACAAGAACTCATAGTCTTGGTAACACTAAGTGGCATTTGCATGTGTTTTAAAGTAAGTTTTCTTATTTTCGTTTGTGTGAAGTTGTCGCATATTTTTACTTTATGAGTGTTACAAAAAGTGTCTTTTTATGCGTTGGTTGGTAGTGTTGTTGTCCAGGTGATGCAATGGAAAGATAGGAACTTGTGGCGCGCACGAGTGGATAAAAGAAGCCGGGAAAAGCTGAGTTCAGAGGTCAACACGGGCACCCGTGTGGAGCAACACGGCCCGTGTTGAAATGTGGCTGGAAAAGCAAGTTTGAACCTGAAACAGAGAATTCACACGGGCACCCGTGTCCACAGACACGGCCCGTGTGAGAAAGTGCCTAGAAAGGTGTTATTTCTGCCAAGACAGAAGATCAACACGGGCACCTGTGTGCAGCAACACGGCCCGTGTTGATGAGCGCGTGCTGAATATTTGTTTCCAGGTTTTCTCACTCAAAGGGAATTATTAAGGGTATTTTTGGCATAGGATTTCAACCTGAATGGAAGGAGGATATAAAAACAACTTTAGAACAAGAAGAGAAGGACTTTTGACTTTTTGGAGATCAGAAGATAGAATTGCAGAGAAGAAAAGAGGACGGAAACGAGGTTTTGGAAGACGAAGAGATTCAACGGTGGACACCATTGAAGATCCGAGTTCTCCCAATTATTTGTAATGTCTAAACTTTTTCACTTGTGTTTCTTGAATATTATGAGAGGCTAAACCCCCCAATGATAGGGGGGTGTCCCTGATTCGATCTGTAATAACTCTGGATTAGGTATTTCATTGATTTAATGTTTGTAGTATTCAATTCGATTGTATACTGTTTTTAATGCTTTCTTTATCTGATCAATAAGGATTGTTATGGGGTTAACAGTTCGTAGGACTACGATTGTTAAGGTTTGTATACAATTGAACCTTATAATTATCACCTAGGACTAGGGATATAGTAAGGTTATTTAGAAATTCTTGATAATTGAATGATTTGGTTTTCTTCTATTTCTCTAAGGACTTAGGTAATCGGATTTTAAACCAAAAGGTTTTCACTAAGGACTTAGGAAAAGCATCCTTGAGAATAAATAATTGAATTCTATAAACTTGTTAAAGAGATCTTGATCTAGAGGAATTAGAGAATGAATCACACACCCCACCTTAGCATTATCTTCATATTATCAAAAGCTCATTTTTAATTTCAGTTAATTCCTAGTATTTTAATCTATTTCGTTAATCATTTGAAACAACACCATTATGCTCTTTTGTTTAATTGACTTCGTGTAATAACTTGTATTTTTCTACGCAATCCTCGTGATCGATACTTGGGGTAAAACCCTTTATAACTACATCGGTGAAAATAGTACACTTGCTATTTTTCCGATCAAGTTTTTGGCGCCGTTGTCGGGGATTGCCAAAATATAAGTCATTATTTAGTCAACTAGAATTTTATTGCTCTGCAATTAAAATTATATTTTGCGTATTTTTATTTATTTATTTTTACTCCCAACTAATCATTGTCTAATCTTGTATGCGAGGTAAGGCCTCAGCTGAACTTTTTTTTGACGCAGAACCAGAAAGATTATTGAGAGCACGACTTCGAGAAGTTAAGCGGAAAAGACTGGCTTCAAAAGAAGAATCACTGGTAGTTTCAGAATCAGAAGACGAAGAAATACTATCTATTTCATCCGAACAGTCAGAATCCGAGCCCGAAACTATGGCAGCTGATCCACCCCCTCCAGAGAGACTTTTGGGGGATTATGGAAGGGAGAATGCACCGCTTGGAAGAATGACCATAGTGAATCAACCGGTTAACGTGGCACACTTCCAACTACATCCCTCCACTATCCGACAGTTAGAAAGAAAGCCCTTTGCAGGAAGAATCAATGAAGATGCGAATAAGCATCTACAGAGATTCCTGACCACAACAACATCATTGAAGATAGAAGGCCACTCCGAAGAAGCAAAGAGACTTGTGATGTTCCCTTTCACGTTATCCGAAGATACGGAAGAGTGGTTTTACTCACTTCCAGCTGGAAGTATCACCACATGGGAACAAATGGAAACTGCTTTTCTTAATGAGTACTTCCCAGCTTCGGTCTTCATTCGTAAAAGATACGATATCGTTAATTTCAAGCAGAAAGAAGGGGAACTGCTAGGAGATGCATATAAAAGATTCAAGAGGTGTTTGGTTGCTTGTCCTACTCATAACATGGATTCAACTGAACAAATGCAGACGTTTTTTAATGGTCTCCGAGTTAAAACAAAACAACTGATCGACACTGCAGCCAGTGGCTCAACTAATTTCTCAACAGCCACTGGTATCAAGAGAATCATAGAAGCTATTGCCACGAACGAGCACATCGAGTTATATGATCGGGAAATAAGCCAACCGGAAGGAAAAATTGATTTGAAGCTGGCAGACCAAGTGGTTAAAATGGAGGAACAGATTGCGATTGAAGTGGAAAGAAGGTTAAAGAAGATGAATATTGGTGAAAAGAAAGTAGCACAGGTTGAGCCAATCACTTCAGTGTTGTGTGAAATATGTGGTGGGCCGCATTTTGCTATGCATTGTGTGGCAACACAAGAACAGGTGGAACAAATTCATATGTTGAGGCAAAACAATCCATACGCCAATACTTACAATCCAGGTTGGAAAAATCATCCAAATTTCGCATGGAAGGATCAGCAAGGAAACTTCCAAAAGCAAGGACCAAACCAGTTTCAAGCTCCAGCGCAACCACAACCTCCATACCAGCAACAATTTCAACACCACCCACAACAGTTCCAGTCTCAAAGTCAACATCAGACACCGAAGAAGGCAGACTGGGAGATAGCGATTGAAAAAATGGCCGCTCAAAATTCTCAATTCCAGGAAGAAACCAGGAGCAACCTGAGGAATGTAGGGGCCTCTATCAAAAATCTGGAAATCCAAATGAGTCAGATTGCACAACAAATGACTAACTCTCAACAACAGGGTGCTCTACCTAGTGCTACGGTTATGAATCCCAGAGACAATAATCATGTGAACGCTGTGACTACAAGAAGCAGTAAATCCAATGACAAACATGAGAAGAATTCTGATGAAGAAGATATGTTGATTGAGGTGGATGTAGAGATTAAAGAAAATGAGGTTGTAAGTCAAGAGGCCACGAGGGAAGAAAGGGTGGTAAAAGAAAAAATAGTTACACCTAAACCGGCGGTTAAGCTTCCTTTCCCCACAAGAAATAAGAAGAAAGAACAACATGAGAAGAATTTCGAGAAGTTCCTAGAAATGTTCAAGAAACTTGAGCTGAACATTCCCTTCTTAGAGGCACTTGAGCAAATGCCAACCTATGCAAAATTCATGAAGGATATTATTTCAAAGAAGCGGATCATCGAGAGTGATCCGATTATTCTAACTGAAACGTGTAGTGCTATTTTGCAGGGCATGAAGATTCCGGTTAAAAAGACAGATCGAGGTTCAGTAACTATTCCATGCACCATCGGTGATAGGTCTTTCAAGAAAGCTCTAATTGATTTAGAAGCAAGTGTAAGTCTTATGCCATTATCCATCTACAAAAGATTGGGAATAGGTAAAGTACAAGATACACGAATGACACTTCAGTTTGCTGACCAATCGGTGAAAAGACCTTACGGAGTGGTAGAAGACGTGCTGGTGAAAATTGACAAGTTCGTGTTCCCTGTAGATTTTGTTATTCTAGAGATGCCCGAAGATGAAGAGATACCAATCATATTGGGGAGACCATTTTTAGAGACCGGGAGATGCTTGATCGACATAGAGGAAGGTACTATGACCTTGAAAGTTTATGATGAGGAATTAAAGATTGATGTGCGAAACACCATGAAGTACAAAGATGACATTGCCACAAGTCAACACATTAGGTAATTGATCAAATTTGTGATGAAGGAAATTCTTTGACAACACAAAAGTTACCGTTGGAGAGAGTTTTGAGTTTATCAATCTTTAGAGAAGAGGAGATAGTTGATGAAAAAGATAGTGAAGTTTTAGCCATGATGGAAACAACATCATTTGTCAAAAATTCTCGCCACAACCGATGGGAAGGCCAGTTAGTGCTTCTATTTAACTCCAGGCTTAAACTTTTTCCTGGGAAGTTGAAATCCCGGTGGTCTGGTCCGTTTGTGGTACAGACAGTATTTCCTCACGGAGCGGTAGAAATTAAAAATCCAAACAATGGGGATGTATTCAAAGTGAATGGACAAAGGTTGAAGCCCTACTACACTGGAGTAGGAGCAGGAGTGATCGATCATTTGCGTCTCACCGGATGAGGTGTAGACCGTCGAGCCATGCGACATTAAACGAAGCGCTTCGTGGGAGGCAACCCACGCTCATGTTATTCTAACGCATTTTCTTTTATTTTGTTCAATTTTATTTCATTTTAGGTGGTCAGAGGTTTGGATCGGTAGGTGCGACGTGAGTCAAAAAGCACTAGGATAATTCACGATTGGTGCATACAGGAGCATTAACACGGGCACCCGTGTGGGGAAACACGGCCCGTGTTGTGTGAGAGCCAAGAGGAAACAATTTTTTTGTGTGGAACCTACAGAGGCATCAACACGGGCACCCGTGTGGGGAAACACGGCCCGTGTTGTTCTTATCAGAAGTTCAACATGGGCGCCCGTGTGCAGGAACACGGCCCGTGTGATGCGTGCGGGATCCTCCTCCTCCACCGCAGTATCAGTAAGCCAGGTAATCTCCATCACATGTGAATTAAAACATTGAGGCCAATGTTTGGTTCAGGTGTGGGGGAGGTTCTATTTTATTTTATTTCTTTGCTTTATGTTTTTGAATTCATAGTTTAGTTTGTTTGGTTTGTTTGTACTACTTTTGTTTTTTTTTTAAAAGTGGTTTTGTTCAAGTTTGTATGGTGCAGTGCTGTCATGGTGTTACCAGGTGATTGATAGAAATCGGAGGGGAGCAAACAAATAGCTAGTGGTTGAACAACACACCCCATACTTGATCTTCGCAGGCACCACAGAAGTTGGCACAATCAAGAGGAGAAGGTAGGACGCAAAGCATCAACACGGAACCAAGAGAGTTGTATGGTATATTTCAGATGAAAGGAAACCGCATGACACAAGAGCACCTCGGAGCATGTAAGCTTAACCTACCCGGTGAGATTTCAGAGCCAAATTCATAAGTCCACATGAGAGTTCAGTCAGGTATGGCACTATTCACTTTGATTTTGCGTATGTTCTCATAACACAAGCACACTACGAAAACACACACTGAGGCAATTTTCTTTCTGTAGCCCCGAGCCTTTCTAGCCATCCTGTATGCATTATGTCCATAGTCAACCCCCTTTGAGCCGTAATTTTTGTTTTGTTCATTGTTGTTATTTTGTTACCACCCACATATTCACTATTCATATTATCGCTCGGCATTAATGTTATTCTCTTGAAATACACGAAAGAATCTAAGTGTGGGGTTGTGAACCATTGAGAAAGGGGCAAGAAATTTTTTTTTTGTGAAAATCCAAAGAGAAAGTTTGAAAAACAAAACGAAGAAAAATTCCGCAACACTTGTCCACTTGTCCGAAAGACCATATGAATGACTCTAAAAAGCTAAAAACAAGATGTGGAAGGTCTTAACCCCTTTCTTACGATTCAAACCACTAAGAGTAGATATGTGAAACCAACATGAATGCCGAGCACCAAAACCCTTTGTTATCCAATTTCTTGTTTACCCCACCGAACCCAAGCCATGTTTCAACCCAAAGACCTCTTGAATGTGTGTGTAATCTTTGTGTGTAGTGATTCGAGAATGTTTTCAAAGTTAAAAGTAATGTGCATGCCTTGGTACTGTGAGTGTAAACACTTTAACCCGGAGAGATTTTGTGAGACTGTGAAAAAGCTTGCAGGTGAACAAGTGCTCGGAAGTGATAATGTGGTCGATAGATTGATGAAGGATGCCATAGACTCGATTGATAAGTGAAGGTGTTTTGCGAATAACCTGATTGTGTTGTGAAGAAAAAGAATCTCGTCGGTGACCTTTGTTTCGTCTCGATACATTACTTGAGGACAAGCAATGAGATAAGTGTGGGGTTGTGATCGGTCACCATTTCTAGTAAGTTTCGCACCTTTTTCCGACAAGAACTCATAGTCTTGGTAACACTAAGTGGAATTTGCATGTGTTTTAAAGTAAGTTTTCTTATTTTTGTTTGTGTGAAGTTGTCGCATATTTTTACTTTATGAGTGTTACAAAAAGTGTATTTTTATGCGCTGGTTGGTAGTGTTGTTGTCCAGGTGATGCAATGGAAAGATAGGAACTTGTGGCGCGCACGAGTGGATAAAAGAAGCCGGGAAAAGCTGAGTTCAGAGGTCAACACGGGCACCCGTGTGGAGCAACACGGCCCGTGTTGAAATGTGGCTGGAAAAGCAAGTTTGAACCTGAAACAGAGAATTCACACGGGCACCCATGTCCACAGACACGGCCCGTGTGAGAAAGTGCCTAGAAAGGTGTTATTTCTGCCAAGACAGAAGATCAACACGGGCACCCGTGTGAAGCAACACGGCCCGTGTTGATGAGCGCGTGCTGAATATTTGTTTCCAGGTTTTCTCACTCAAAGGGAATCATTAAGGGTATTTTTGGCATAGGATTTCAACCTGAATGGAAGGAGGATATAAAAACAACTTTAGAACAAGAAGAGAAGGACTTTTGACTTTTTGGAGATCAGAAGATAGAATTGCAGAGAAGAAAAGAGGACGGAAACAAGGTTTTGGAAGACGAAGAGATTCAACGGTGGACACCATTGAAGATCCGAGTTCTCCCAATTATTTGTAATGTCTAAACTTTTTTCACTTGTGTTTCTTGAATATTATGAGAGGCTAAACCCCCCAATGCTAGGGGGGGTGTCCCTGATTCGATCTGTAATAACTCTGGATTAGGTATTTCATTGATTTAATGTTTGTAGTATTCAATTCGATTGTATAATGTTTTTAATGCTTTCTTTATCTGATCAATAAGGTTTGTTATGGGGTTAACAGTTCGTAGGACTACGATTGTTAAGGTTTGTATACAATTGAACCTTATAATTATCACCTAGGACTAGGGATATAGTAAGGTTATTTAGAAATTCTTGATAATTGAATGATTTGGTTTTCTTCTATTTCTCTAAGGACTTAGGTAATCGGATTTTAAACCAAAAGGTTTTCACTAAGGACTTAGGAAAAGCATCCTTGAGAATAAATAATTGAATTCTATAAACTTGTTAAAGAGATCTTGATCCAGAGGAATTAGAGAATGAATCACACACCCCACCTTAGCATTATCTTCATATTATCAAAAGCTCATTTTTAATTTCAGTTAATTCCTAGTATTTTAATCTATTTCGTTAATCATTTGAAACAACACCCTTATGCTCTTTTTTTTAATTGACTTCGTGTAATAACTTGTATTTTTCTACGCAATCCTCGTGATCGATACTTGGGGTAAAACCCTTTATAACTACATCGGTGAAAATAGTACACTTGCTATTTTTCCGATCAAGTTTTTGGCGCCGTTGCCGGGGATTGCCAAAATATAAGTCATTATTTAGTCAACTAGAATTTTATTGCTCTGCAATTAAAATTATATTTTGCGTATTTTTATTTATTTATTTTTACTCCCAACTAATCATTGTCTAATCTTGTATGCGAGGTAAGGCCTCAGCTGAACTTTTTTTTGATGCAGAACCAGAAAGATTATTGAGAGAACGACTTCGAGAAGTTAAGCGGAAAAGACTGGCTTCAAAAGAAGAATCACCGGTAGTTTCAGAATCAGAAGACGAAGAAATACTATCTATTTCATCCGAACAGTCAGAATCCGAGCCCGAAACTATGGCAGCTGATCCACCCCCTCCAGAGAGACTTTTGGGGGATTATGGAAGGGAGAATGCACCGCTTGGAAGAATGACCATAGTGAATCAACCGGTTAACGTGGCACACTTCCAACTACATCCCTCCACTATCCGACAGTTAGAAAGCAAGCCCTTTGCGGGAAGAATCAATGAAGATGCGAATAAGCATCTACAGAGATTCCTGACCACAACAACATCATTGAAGATAGAAGGCCACTCCGAAGAAGCAAAGAGACTTGTGATGTTCCCTTTCACGTTATCCGAAGATGCGGAAGAGTGGTTTTACTCACTTCCAGCTGGAAGTATCACCACATGGGAACAAATGGAAACTGCTTTTCTTAATGAGTACTTCCCAGCTTCGGTCTTCATTCGTAAAAGATACGATATCGTTAATTTCAAGAAGAAAGAAGGGGAACTGCTAGGAGATGCATATAAAAGATTCAAGAGGTGTTTGGTTGCTTGTCCTACTCATAACATGGATTCAACCGAACAAATGCAGACGTTTTTTAATGGTCTCCGAGTTAAAACAAAACAACTGATCGACACTGCAGCCGGTGGCTCAACTAATTTCTCAACAACCACTGGTATCAAGAGAATCATAGAAGCTATTGCCGCGAACGAGCACATCGAGTTATATGATCGGGAAATAAGCCAACCGGAAGGAAAAATTGATTTGAAGCTGGTAGACCAAGTGGTTAAAATGGAGGAACAGATTGCGATTGAAGTGGAAAGAAGGTTAAAGAAGATGAATATTGGTGAAAAGAAAGTAGCACAGGTTGAGCCAATCACTTCAGTGTTGTGTGAAATATGTGGTGGGCCGCATTTTGGTATGCATTGTGTGGCAACGCAAGAACAGGTGGAACAAATTCATATGTTGAGGCAAAACAATCCATACGCTAATACTTACAATCCAGGTTGGAAAAATCATCCAAAATTCGCATGGAAGGATCAGCAAGGAAACTTCCAAAAGCAAGGACCAAACCAGTTTCAAGCTCCAGCGCAACCACAACCTCCATACCAGCAACAATTTCAACACCACCCACAACAGTTTCAATCTCAAAGTCAACATCAGACATCGAAGAAGGCAGACTGGGAGATAGCGATTGAAAAAATGGCCGCTCAAAATTCTCAATTCCAGGAAGAAACCAGGAGCAACCTGAGGAATGTAGGGGCCTCTATCAAAAATCTGGAAATCCAAATGAGTCAGATTGCACAACAAATGACTAACTCTCAACAACAGGGTGCTCTACCTAGTGCTACGGTTACGAATCCCAGAGACAATAATCATGTGAACGCTGTGACTACAAGAAGCAGTAAATCCAATGACAAACATGAGAAGAATTCTGATGAAGAAGATATGTTGATTGAGGTGGATGTAGAGATTAAAGAAAATGAGGTTGTAAGTCAAGAGGCCACGAGGGAAGAAAGGGTGGTAAAAGAAAAAATAGTTACACCTAAACCGGAGGTTAAGCTTCCTTTCCCCACAAGAAATAAGAAGAAAGAACAACATGAGAAGAATTTCGAGAAGTTCCTGGAAATGTTCAAGAAACTTGAGCTGAACATTCCCTTCTTAGAGGCACTTGAGCAAATGCCAACCTATGCAAAATTCATGAAGGATATTATTTCAAAGAAGCGGATCATCGAGAGTGATCCGATTATTCTAACTGAAACGTGTAGTGCTATTTTGCAGGGCATGAAGATTCCGGTTAAAAAGACAGATCGAGGTTCAGTAACTATTCCATGCACCATCGGTGATAGGTCTTTCAAGAAAGCTCTAATTGATTTAGAAGCAAGTGTAAGTCTTATGCCATTATCCATCTACAAAAGATTGGGAATAGGTAAAGTACAAGATACACGAATGACACTTCAGTTTGCTGACCAATCGGTGAAAAGACCTTACGGAGTGGTAGAAGACGTGCTGGTGAAAATTGACAAGTTCGTGTTCCCTGTAGATTTTGTTATTCTAGAGATGCCCGAAGATGAAGAGATACCAATCATATTGGGGAGACCATTTTTAGAGACCGGGAGATGCTTGATCGACATAGAGGAAGGTACTATGACCTTGAAAGTTTATGATGAGGAATTAAAGATTGATGTGCGAAACACCATGAAGTACAAAGATGACATTGCCACAAGTCAACACATTGAGGTAATTGATCAAATTTGTGATGAAGGAAATTCTTTGACAACACAAAAGTTACCGTTGGAGAGAGTTTTGAGTTTATCAATCTTTAGAGAAGAGGAGATAGTTGATGAAAAAGATAGTGAAGTTTTAGCCATGATGGAAACAACATCATTTGTCAAAAATTCTCGCCACAACCGATGGGAAGGCCAGTTAGTGCTTCTATTTAACTCCAGGCTTAAACTTTTTCCTGGGAAGTTGAAATCCCGGTGGTCTGGTCCGTTTGTGGTACAGACAGTATTTCCTCACGGAGCGGTAGAAATTAAAAATCCAAACAATGGGGATGTATTCAAAGTGAATGGACAAAGGTTGAAGCCCTACTACACTGGAGTAGGAGCAGGAGTGATCGATCATTTGCGTCTCACCGGATGAGGTGTAGACCGTCGAGCCATGCGACGTTAAACGAAGCGCTTCGTGGGAGGCAACCCACGCTCATGTTATTCTAACGCATTTTCTTTTATTTTGTTCAATTTTATTTCATTTTAGGTGGTCAGAGGTTTGGATCGGTAGGTGCGACGTGAGTCAAAAAGCACTAGGATAATTCACGATTGGTGCATACAGGAGCATTAACACGGGCACCCGTGTGGGGAAACACGGCCCGTGTTGTGTGAGAGCCAAGAGGAAACAATTTTTTTGTGTGGAACCTACAAAGGCATCAACACGGGCACCCGTGTGGGGAAACACGGCCCGTGTTGTTCTTATCAGAAGTTCAACATGGGCGCCCGTATGCAGGAACACGGCCCGTGTGATGCGTGCGGGATCCTCCTCCTCCACCGCAGTATCAGTAAGCCAGGTAATCTCCGTCACATGTGAATTAAAACATTGAGGCCAATGTTTGGTTCAGGTGTGGGGGAGGTTCTATTTTATTTTATTGCTTTGCTTTATGTTTTTGAATTCATAGTTTAGTTTGTTTGGTTTGTTTGTACTACTTTTGTTTTTTTTTTAAAAGTGGTTTTGTTCAAGTTTGTATGGTGCAGTGCTGTCATGGTGTTACCAGGTGATTGATAGAAATCGGAGGGGAGCAACCAAATAGCTAGTGGTTGAACAACACACCCCATACTTGATCTTCGCAGGCACCACAGAAGTTGGCACAATCAAGAGGAGAAGGTAGGACGCAAAGCATCAACACGGAACCAAGAGAGTTGTATGGTATATTTCAGATGAAAGGAAACCGCATGACACCAAGAGCACCTCGGAGCATGTAAGCTTAACCTACCCGGTGAGATTTCAGAGCCAAATTCATAAGTCCACATGAGAGTTCAGTCAGGTATGGCACTATTCACTTTGATTTTGCGTATGTTCTCATAACACAAGCACACTACGAAAACACACACTGAGGCAATTTTCTTTCTGTAGCCCCGAGCCTTTCTAGCCATCCTGTATGCATTATGTCCATAGTCAACCCCCTTTGAGCCGTAATTTTTGTTTTGTTCATTGTTGTTATTTTGTTACCACCCACATATTCACTATTCATATTATCGCTCGGCATTAATGTTATTCTCTTGAAATACACGAAAGAATCTAAGTGTGGGGTTGTGAACCATTGAGAAAGGGGCAAGAAAATTTTTTTTTGTGAAAATCCAAAGAGAAAGTTTGAAAAACAAAACGAAGAAAAATTCCGCAACACTTGTCCACTTGTCCGAAAGACCATATGAATGACTCTAAAAAGCTAAAAACAAGATGTGGAAGGTCTTAACCCCTTTCTTACGATTCAAACCACTAAGAGTAGATATGTGAAACCAACATGAATGCCGAGCACCAAAACCCTTTGTTATCCAATTTCTTGTTTACCCCACCGAACCCAAGCCATGTTTCAACCCAAAGACCTCTTGAATGTGTGTGTAATCTTTGTGTGTAGTGATTCGAGAATGTTTTCAAAGTTAAAAGTAATGTGCATGCCTTGGTACTGTGAGTGTAAACACTTTAACCCGGAGAGATTTTGTGAGACTGTGAAAAAGCTTGCAGGTGAACAAGTGCTCGGAAGTGATAATGTGGTCGATAGATTGACGAAGGATGCCATAGACTCGATTGATAAGTGAAGGTGTTTTGCGAATAACCTGATTGTGTTGTGAAGAAAAAGAATCTCGTCGGTGACCTTTGTTTCGTCTCGATACATCACTTGAGGACAAGCAATGAGATAAGTGTGGGGTTGTGATCGGTCACCATTTCTAGTAAGTTTCGCACCTTTTTCCGACAAGAACTCATAGTCTTGGTAACACTAAGTGGAATTTGCATGTGTTTTAAAGTAAGTTTTCTTATTTTTGTTTGTGTGAAGTTGTCGCATATTTTTACTTTATGAGTGTTACAAAAAGTGTCTTTTTATGCGCTGGTTGGTAGTGTTGTTGTCCAGGTGATGCAATGGAAAGATAGGAACTTGTGGCGCGCACGAGTGGATAAAAGAAGCCGGGAAAAGCTGAGTTCAGAGGTCAACACGGGCACCCGTGTGGAGCAACACGGCCCATGTTGAAATGTGGCTGGAAAAGCAAGTTTGAACATGAAACAGAGAATTCACACGGGCACCCATGTCCACAGACACGGCCCGTGTGAGAAAGTGCCTAGAAAGGTGTTATTTCTGCCAAGACAGAAGATCAACACGGGCACCCGTGTGAAGCAACACGGCCCGTGTTGATGAGCGCGTGCTGAATATTTGTTTCCAGGTTTTCTCACTCAAAGGGAATCATTAAGGGTATTTTTGGCATAGGATTTCAACCTGAATGGAAGGAGGATATAAAAACAACTTTAGAACAAGAAGAGAAGGACTTTTGACTTTTTGGAGATCAGAAGATAGAATTGCAGAGAAGAAAAGAGGACGGAAACAAGGTTTTGGAAGACGAAGAGATTCAACGGTGGACACCATTGAAGATCCGAGTTCTCCCAATTATTTGTAATGTCTAAACTTTTTTCACTTGTGTTTCTTGAATATTATGAGAGGCTAAACCCCCCAATGCTAGGGGGGTGTCCCTGATTCGATCTGTAATAACTCTGGATTAGGTATTTCATTGATTTAATGTTTGTAGTATTCAATTCGATTGTATAATGTTTTTAATGCTTTCTTTATCTGATCAATAAGGTTTGTTATGGGGTTAACAGTTCGTAGGACTACGATTGTTAAGGTTTGTATACAATTGAACCTTATAATTATCACCTAGGACTAGGGATATAGTAAGGTTATTTAGAAATTCTTGATAATTGAATGATTTGGTTTTCTTCTATTTCTCTAAGGACTTAGGTAATCGGATTTTAAACCAAAAGGTTTTCACTAAGGACTTAGGAAAAGCATCCTTGAGAATAAATAATTGAATTCTATAAACTTGTTAAAGAGATCTTGATCCAGAGGAATTAGAGAATGAATCACACACCCCACCTTAGCATTATCTTCATATTATCAAAAGCTCATTTTTAATTTCAGTTAATTCCTAGTATTTTAATCTATTTCGTTAATCATTTGAAACAACACCCTTATGCTCTTTTTTTTAATTGACTTCGTGTAATAACTTGTATTTTTCTACGCAATCCTCGTGATCGATACTTGGGGTAAAACCCTTTATAACTACATCGGTGAAAATAGTACACTTGCTATTTTTCCGATCAAGTTTTTGGCGCCGTTGCCGGGGATTGCCAAAATATAAGTCATTATTTAGTCAACTAGAATTTTATTGCTCTGCAATTAAAATTATATTTTGCGTATTTTTATTTATTTATTTTTACTCCCAACTAATCATTGTCTAATCTTGTATGCGAGGTAAGGCCTCAGCTGAACTTTTTTTTGACGCAGAACCAGAAAGATTATTGAGAGCACGACTTCGAGAAGTTAAGCGGAAAAGACTGGCTTCAAAAGAAGAATCACCGGTAGTTTCAGAATCAGAAGACGAAGAAATACTATCTATTTCATCCGAACAGTCAGAATCCGAGCCCGAAACTATGGCAGCTGATCCACCCCCTCCAGAGAGACTTTTGGGGGATTATGGAAGGGAGAATGCACCGCTTGGAAGAATGACCATAGTGAATCAACCGGTTAACGTGGCACACTTCCAACTACATCCCTCCACTATCCGACAGTTAGAAAGCAAGCCCTTTGCGGGAAGAATCAATGAAGATGCGAATAAGCATCTACAGAGATTCCTGACCACAACAACATCATTGAAGATAGAAGGCCACTCCGAAGAAGCAAAGAGACTTGTGATGTTCCCTTTCACGTTATCCGAAGATGCGGAAGAGTGGTTTTACTCACTTCCAGCTGGAAGTATCACCACATGGGAACAAATGGAAACTGCTTTTCTTAATGAGTACTTCCCAGCTTCGGTCTTCATTCGTAAAAGATACGATATCGTTAATTTCAAGCAGAAAGAAGGGGAACTGCTAGGAGATGCATATAAAAGATTCAAGAGGTGTTTGGTTGCTTGTCCTACTCATAACATGGATTCAACCGAACAAATGCAGACGTTTTTTAATGGTCTCCGAGTTAAAACAAAACAACTGATCGACACTGCAGCCGGTGGCTCAACTAATTTCTCAACAGCCACTGGTATCAAGAGAATCATAGAAGCTATTGCCGCGAACGAGCACATCGAGTTATATGATCGGGAAATAAGCCAACCGGAAGGAAAAATTGATTTGAAGCTGGCAGACCAAGTGGTTAAAATGGAAGAACAGATTGCGATTGAAGTGGAAAGAAGGTTAAAGAAGATGAATATTGGTGAAAAGAAAGTAGCACAGGTTGAGCCAATCACTTCAGTGTTGTGTGAAATATGTGGTGGGCCGCATTTTGCTATGCATTGTGTGGCAACGCAAGAACAGGTGGAACAAATTCATATGTTGAGGCAAAACAATCCATACGCCAATACTTACAATCCAGGTTGGAAAAATCATCCAAAATTCGCATGGAAGGATCAGCAAGGAAACTTCCAAAAGCAAGGACCAAACCAGTTTCAAGCTCCAGCGTAACCACAACCTCCATACCAGCAACAATTTCAACACCACCCACAACAGTTCCAATCTCAAAGTCAACATCAGACACCGAAGAAGGCAGACTGGGAGATAGCGATTGAAAAAATGGCCGCTCAAAATTCTCAATTCCAGGAAGAAACCAGGAGCAACCTGAGGAATGTAGGGGCCTCTATCAAAAATCTGGAAATCCAAATGAGTCAGATTGCACAACAAATGACTAACTCTCAACAACAGGGTGCTCTACCTAGTGCTACGGTTACGAATCCCAGAGACAATAATCATGTGAACGCTGTGACTACAAGAAGCAGTAAATCCAATGACAAACATGAGAAGAATTCTGATGAAGAAGATATGTTGATTGAGGTGGATGTAGAGATTAAAGAAAATGAGGTTGTAAGTCAAGAGGCCACGAGGGAAGAAAGGGTGGTAAAAGAAAAAATAGTTACACCTAAACCGGAGGTTAAGCTTCCTTTCCCCACAAGAAATAAGAAGAAAGAACAACATGAGAAGAATTTCGAGAAGTTCCTAGAAATGTTCAAGAAACTTGAGCTGAACATTCCCTTCTTAGAGGCACTTGAGCAAATGCCAACCTATGCAAAATTCATGAAGGATATTATTTCAAAGAAGCGGATCATCGAGAGTGATCCGATTATTCTAACTGAAACATGTAGTGCTATTTTGCAGGGCATGAAGATTCCGGTTAAAAAGACAGATCGAGGTTCAGTAACTATTCCATGCACCATCGGTGATAGGTCTTTCAAGAAAGCTCTAATTGATTTAGAAGCAAGTGTAAGTCTTATGCCATTATCCATCTACAAAAGATTGGGAATAGGTAAAGTACAAGATACACGAATGACACTTCAGTTTGCTGACCAATCGGTGAAAAGACCTTACGGAGTGGTAGAAGACGTGCTGGTGAAAATTGACAAGTTCGTGTTCCCTGTAGATTTTGTTATTCTAGAGATGCCCGAAGATGAAGAGATACCAATCATATTGGGGAGACCATTTTTAGAGACCGGGAGATGCTTGATCGACATAGAGGAAGGTACTATGACCTTGAAAGTTTATGATGAGGAATTAAAGATTGATGTGCGAAACACCATGAAGTACAAAGATGACATTGCCACAAGTCAACACATTGAGGTAATTGATCAAATTTGTGATGAAGGAAATTCTTTGACAACACAAAAGTTACCGTTGGAGAGAGTTTTGAGTTTATCAATCTTTAGAGAAGAGGAGATAGTTGATGAAAAAGATAGTGAAGTTTTAGCCATGATGGAAACAACATCATTTGTCAAAAATTCTCGCCACAACCGATGGGAAGGCCAGTTAGTGCTTCTATTTAACTCCAGGCTTAAACTTTTTCCTGGGAAGTTGAAATCCCGGTGGTCTGGTCCGTTTGTGGTACAGACAGTATTTCCTCACGGAGCGGTAGAAATTAAAAATCCAAACAATGGGGATGTATTCAAAGTGAATGGACAAAGGTTGAAGCCCTACTACACTGGAGTAGGAGCAGGAGTGATCGATCATTTGCGTCTCACCGGATGAGGTGTAGACCGTCGAGCCATGCGACGTTAAACGAAGCGCTTCGTGGGAGGCAACCCACGCTCATGTTATTCTAACGCATTTTCTTTTATTTTGTTCAATTTTATTTCATTTTAGGTGGTCAGAGGTTTGGATCGGTAGGTGCGACGTGAGTCAAAAAGCACTAGGATAATTCACGATTGGTGCATACAGGAGCATTAACACGGGCACCCGTGTGGGGAAACACGGCCCGTGTTGTGTGAGAGCCAAGAGGAAACAATTTTTTTGTGTGGAACCTACAAAGGCATCAACACGGGCACCCGTGTGGGGAAACACGGCCCGTGTTGTTCTTATCAGAAGTTCAACATGGGCGCCCGTATGCAGGAACACGGCCCGTGTGATGCGTGCGGGATCCTCCTCCTCCACCGCAGTATCAGTAAGCCAGGTAATCTCCGTCACATGTGAATTAAAACATTGAGGCCAATGTTTGGTTCAGGTGTGGGGGAGGTTCTATTTTATTTTATTGCTTTGCTTTATGTTTTTGAATTCATAGTTTAGTTTGTTTGGTTTGTTTGTACTACTTTTGTTTTTTTTTTAAAAGTGGTTTTGTTCAAGTTTGTATGGTGCAGTGCTGTCATGGTGTTACCAGGTGATTGATAGAAATCGGAGGGGAGCAAACAAATAGCTAGTGGTTGAACAATACACCCCATACTTGATCTTCGCAGGCACCACAGAAGTTGGCACAATCAAGAGGAGAAGGTAGGACGCAAAGCATCAACACGGAACCAAGAGAGTTGTATGGTATATTTCAGATGAAAGGAAACCGCATGACACCAAGAGCACCTCGGAGCATGTAAGCTTAACCTACCCGGTGAGATTTCAGAGCCAAATTCATAAGTCCACATGAGAGTTAAGTAAGGTATGGCACTATTCACTTTGATTTTGCGTATGTTCTCATAACACAAGCACACTACGAAAACACACACTGAGGCAATTTTCTTTCTGTAGCCCCGAGCCTTTCTAGCCATCCTGTATGCATTATGTCCATAGTCAACCCCCTTTGAGCCGTAATTTTTGTTTTGTTCATTGTTGTTATTTTGTTACCACCCACATATTCACTATTCATATTATCGCTCCGCATTAATGTTATTCTCTTGAAATACACGAAAGAATCTAAGTGTGGGGTTGTGAACCATTGAGAAAGGGGCAAGAAATTTTTTTGTTGTGAAAATCCAAAGAGAAAGTTTGAAAAACAAAACGAAGAAAAATTCCGCAACACTTGTCCACTTGTCCGAAAGACCATATGAATGACTCTAAAAAGCTAAAAACAAGATGTGGAAGGTCTTAACCCCTTTCTTACGATTCAAACCACTAAGAGTAGATATGTGAAACCAACATGAATGCCGAGCACCAAAACCCTTTGTTATCCAATTTCTTGTTTACCCCACCGAACCCAAGCCATGTTTCAACCCAAAGACCTCTTGAATGTGTGTGTAATCTTTGTGTGTAGTGATTCGAGAATGTTTTCAAAGTTAAAAGTAATGTGCATGCCTTGGTACTGTGAGTGTAAACACTTTAACCCGGAGAGATTTTGTGAGACTGTGAAAAAGCTTGCAGGTGAACAAGTGCTCGGAAGTGATAATGTGGTCGATAGATTGACGAAGGATGCCATAGACTCGATTGATAAGTGAAGGTGTTTTGCGAATAACCTGATTGTGTTGTGAAGAAAAAGAATCTCGTCGGTGACCTTTGTTTCGTCTCGATACATCACTTGAGGACAAGCAATGAGATAAGTGTGGGGTTGTGATCGGTCACCATTTCTAGTAAGTTTCGCACCTTTTTCCGACAAGAACTCATAGTCTTGGTAACACTAAGTGGAATTTGCATGTGTTTTAAAGTAAGTTTTCTTATTTTTGTTTGTGTGAAGTTGTCGCATATTTTTACTTTATGAGTGTTACAAAAAGTGTCTTTTTATGCGCTGGTTGGTAGTGTTGTTGTCCAGGTGATGCAATGGAAAGATAGGAACTTGTGGCGCGCACGAGTGGATAAAAGAAGCCGGGAAAAGCTGAGTTCAGAGGTCAACACGGGCACCCGTGTGGAGCAACACGGCCCATGTTGAAATGTGGCTGGAAAAGCAAGTTTGAACATGAAACAGAGAATTCACACGGGCACCCATGTCCACAGACACGGCCCGTGTGAGAAAGTGCCTAGAAAGGTGTTATTTCTGCCAAGACAGAAGATCAACACGGGCACCCGTGTGAAGCAACACGGCCCGTGTTGATGAGCGCGTGCTGAATATTTGTTTCCAGGTTTTCTCACTCAAAGGGAATCATTAAGGGTATTTTTGGCATAGGATTTCAACCTGAATGGAAGGAGGATATAAAAACAACTTTAGAACAAGAAGAGAAGGACTTTTGACTTTTTGGAGATCAGAAGATAGAATTGCAGAGAAGAAAAGAGGACGGAAACAAGGTTTTGGAAGACGAAGAGATTCAACGGTGGACACCATTGAAGATCCGAGTTCTCCCAATTATTTGTAATGTCTAAACTTTTTTCACTTGTGTTTCTTGAATATTATGAGAGGCTAAACCCCCCAATGCTAGGGGGGTGTCCCTGATTCGATCTGTAATAACTCTGGATTAGGTATTTCATTGATTTAATGTTTGTAGTATTCAATTCGATTGTATAATGTTTTTAATGCTTTCTTTATCTGATCAATAAGGTTTGTTATGGGGTTAACAGTTCGTAGGACTACGATTGTTAAGGTTTGTATACAATTGAACCTTATAATTATCACCTAGGACTAGGGATATAGTAAGGTTATTTAGAAATTCTTGATAATTGAATGATTTGGTTTTCTTCTATTTCTCTAAGGACTTAGGTAATCGGATTTTAAACCAAAAGGTTTTCACTAAGGACTTAGGAAAAGCATCCTTGAGAATAAATAATTGAATTCTATAAACTTGTTAAAGAGATCTTGATCCAGAGGAATTAGAGAATGAATCACACACCCCACCTTAGCATTATCTTCATATTATCAAAAGCTCATTTTTAATTTCAGTTAATTCCTAGTATTTTAATCTATTTCGTTAATCATTTGAAACAACACCCTTATGCTCTTTTTTTTAATTGACTTCGTGTAATAACTTGTATTTTTCTATGCAATCCTCGTGATCGATACTTGGGGTAAAACCCTTTATAACTACATCGGTGAAAATAGTACACTTGCTATTTTTCCGATCAAGTTTTTGGCGCCGTTGCCGGGGATTGCCAAAATATAAGTCATTATTTAGTCAACTAGAATTTTATTGCTCTGCAATTAAAATTATATTTTGCGTATTTTTATTTATTTATTTTTACTCCCAACTAATCATTGTCTAATCTTGTATGCGAGGTAAGGCCTCAGCTGAACTTTTTTTTGACGCAGAACCAGAAAGATTATTGAGAGCACGACTTCGAGAAGTTAAGCGGAAAAGACTGGCTTCAAAAGAAGAATCACCGGTAGTTTCAGAATCAGAAGACGAAGAAATACTATCTATTTCATCCGAACAGTCAGAATCCGAGCCCGAAACTATGGCAGCTGATCCACCCCCTCCAGAGAGACTTTTGGGGGATTATGGAAGGGAGAATGCACCGCTTGGAAGAATGACCATAGTGAATCAACCGGTTAACGTGGCACACTTCCAACTATATCCCTCCACTATCCGACAGTTAGAAAGCAAGCCCTTTGCGGGAAGAATCAATGAAGATGCGAATAAGCATCTACAGAGATTCCTGACCACAACAACATCATTGAAGATAGAAGGCCACTCCGAAGAAGCAAAGAGACTTGTGATGTTCCCTTTCACGTTATCCGAAGATGCGGAAGAGTGGTTTTACTCACTTCCAGCTGGAAGTATCACCACATGGGAACAAATGGAAACTGCTCTTCTTAATGAGTACTTCCCAGCTTCGGTCTTCATTCGTAAAAGATACGATATCGTTGATTTCAAGCAGAAAGAAGGGGAACTGCTAGGAGATGCATATAAAAGATTCAAGAGGTGTTTGGTTGCTTGTCCTACTCATAACATGGATTCAACCGAACAAATGCAGACGTTTTTTAATGGTCTCCGAGTTAAAACAAAACAACTGATCGACACTGCAGCCGGTGGCTCAACTAATTTCTCAACAGCCACTGGTATCAAGAGAATCATAGAAGCTATTGCCGCGAACGAGCACATCGAGTTATATGATCGGGAAATAAGCCAACCGGAAGGAAAAATTGATTTGAAGCTGGCAGACCAAGTGGTTAAAATGGAAGAACAGATTGCGATTGAAGTGGAAAGAAGGTTAAAGAAGATGAATATTGGTGAAAAGAAAGTAGCACAGGTTGAGCCAATCACTTCAGTGTTGTGTGAAATATGTGGTGGGCCGCATTTTGCTATGCATTGTGTGGCAACGCAAGAACAGGTGGAACAAATTCATATGTTGAGGCAAAACAATCCATACGCCAATACTTACAATCCAGGTTGGAAAAATCATCCAAAATTCGCATGGAAGGATCAGCAAGGAAACTTCCAAAAGCAAGGACCAAACCAGTTTCAAGCTCCAGCGCAACCACAACCTCCATACCAGCAACAATTTCAACACCACCCACAACAGTTCCAATCTCAAAGTCAACATCAGACACCGAAGAAGGCAGACTGGGAGATAGCGATTGAAAAAATGGCCGCTCAAAATTCTCAATTCCAGGAAGAAACCAAGAGCAACCTGAGGAATGTAGGGGCCTCTATCAAAAATCTGGAAATCCAAATGAGTCAGATTGCACAACAAATGACTAACTCTCAACAACAGGGTGCTCTACCTAGTGCTACGGTTACGAATCCCAGAGACAATAATCATGTGAACGCTGTGACTACAAGAAGCAGTAAATCCAATGACAAACATGAGAAGAATTCTGATGAAGAAGATATGTTGATTGAGGTGGATGTAGAGATTAAAGAAAATGAGGTTGTAAGTCAAGAGGCCACGAGGGAAGAAAGGGTGGTAAAAGAAAAAATAGTTACACCTAAACCGGAGGTTAAGCTTCCTTTCCCCACAAGAAATAAGAAGAAAGAACAACATGAGAAGAATTTCGAGAAGTTCCTAGAAA
Organism: Vicia faba; assembly: GCA_948472305.1. Classification (NCBI taxonomy): domain Eukaryota; kingdom Viridiplantae; phylum Streptophyta; class Magnoliopsida; order Fabales; family Fabaceae; genus Vicia; species Vicia faba. The sequence continues at coordinate 734,083,967 of OX451739.1, forward strand.
TGTTCAAGAAACTTGAGCTGAACATTCCCTTCTTAGAGGCACTTGAGCAAATGCCAACCTATGCAAAATTCATGAAGGATATTATTTCAAAGAAGCGGATCATCGAGAGTGATCCGATTATTCTAACTGAAACATGTAGTGCTATTTTGCAGGGCATGAAGATTCCGGTTAAAAAGACAGATCGAGGTTCAGTAACTATTCCATGCACCATCGGTGATAGGTCTTTCAAGAAAGCTCTAATTGATTTAGAAGCAAGTGTAAGTCTTATGCCATTATCCATCTACAAAAGATTGGGAATAGGTAAAGTACAAGATACACGAATGACACTTCAGTTTGCTGACCAATCGGTGAAAAGACCTTACGGAGTGGTAGAAGACGTGCTGGTGAAAATTGACAAGTTCGTGTTCCCTGTAGATTTTGTTATTCTAGAGATGCCCGAAGATGAAGAGATACCAATCATATTGGGGAGACCATTTTTAGAGACCGGGAGATGCTTGATAGACATAGAGGAAGGTACTATGACCTTGAAAGTTTATGATGAGGAATTAAAGATTGATGTGCGAAACACCATGAAGTACAAAGATGACATTGCCACAAGTCAACACATTGAGGTAATTGATCAAATTTGTGATGAAGGAAATTCTTTGACAACACAAAAGTTACCGTTGGAGAGAGTTTTGAGTTTATCAATCTTTAGAGAAGAGGAGATAGTTGATGAAAAAGATAGTGAAGTTTTAGCCATGATGGAAACAACATCATTTGTCAAAAATTCTCGCCACAACCGATGGGAAGGCCAGTTAGTGCTTCTATTTAACTCCAGGCTTAAACTTTTTCCTGGGAAGTTGAAATCCCAGTGGTCTGGTCCGTTTGTGGTACAGACAGTATTTCCTCACGGAGCGGTAGAAATTAAAAATCCAAACAATGGGGATGTATTCAAAGTGAATGGACAAAGGTTGAAGCCCTACTACACTGGAGTAGGAGCAGGAGTGATCGATCATTTGCGTCTCACCGGATGAGGTGTAGACCGTCGAGCCATGCGACGTTAAACGAAGCGCTTCGTGGGAGGCAACCCACGCTCATGTTATTCTAACGCATTTTCTTTTATTTTGTTCAATTTTATTTCATTTTAGGTGGTCAGAGGTTTGGATCGGTAGGTGCGACGTGAGTCAAAAAGCACTAGGATAATTCACAATTGGTGCATACAGGAGCATTAACACGGGCACCCGTGTGGGGAAACACGGCCCGTGTTGTGTGAGAGCCAAGAGGAAACAATTTTTTTGTGTGGAACCTACAAAGGCATCAACACGGGCACCCGTGTGGGGAAACACGGCCCATGTTGTTCTTATCAGAAGTTCAACATGGGCGCCCGTGTGCAGGAACACGGCCCGTGTGATGCGTGCGGGATCCTCCTCCTCCACCGCAGTATCAGTAAGCCAGGTAATCTCCGTCACATGTGAATTAAAACATTGAGGCCAATGTTTGGTTCAGGTGTGGGGGAGGTTCTATTTTATTTTATTGCTTTGCTTTGTGTTTTTGAATTCATAGTTTAGTTTGTTTGGTTTGTTTGTACTACTTTTGTTTTTTTTAAAAGTGGTTTTGTTCAAGTTTGTATGGTGCAGTGCTGTCATGGTGTTACCAGGTGATTGATAGAAATCGGAGGGGAGCAAACAAATAGCTAGTGGTTGAACAACACACCCCATACTTGATCTTCGCAGGCACCACAGAAGTTGGCACAATCAAGAGGAGAAGGTAGGACGCAAAGCATCAACACGGAACCAAGAGAGTTGTATGGTATATTTCAGATGAAAGGAAACCGCATGACACCAAGAGCACCTCGGAGCATGTAAGCTTAACCTACCCGGTGAGATTTCAGAGCCAAATTCATAAGTCTACATGAGAGTTCAGTCAGGTATGGCACTATTCACTTTGATTTTGCGTATGTTCTCATAACACAAGCACACTACGAAAACACACACTGAGGCAATTTTCTTTCTGTAGCCCCGAGCCTTTCTAGCCATCCTGTATGCATTATGTCCATAGTCAACCCCCTTTGAGCCGTAATTTTTGTTTTGTTCATTGTTGTTATTTTGTTACCACCCACATATTCACTATTCATATTATCGCTCGGCATTAATGTTATTCTCTTGAAATACACGAAAGAATCTAAGTGTGGGGTTGTGAACCATTGAGAAAGGGGCAAGAAATTTTTTTTTGGTGAAAATCCAAAGAGAAAGTTTGAAAAACAAAACGAAGAAAAATTCCGCAACACTTGTCCACTTGTCCGAAAGACCATATGAATGACTCTAAAAAGCTAAAAACAAGATGTGGAAGGTCTTAACCCCTTTCTTACGATTCAAACCACTAAGAGTAGATATGTGAAACCAACATGAATGCCGAGCACCAAAACCCTTTGTTATCCAATTTCTTGTTTACCCCACCGAACCCAAGCCATGTTTCAACCCAAAGACCTCTTGAATGTGTGTGTAATCTTTGTGTGTAGTGATTCGAGAATGTTTTCAAAGTTAAAAGTAATGTGCATGCCTTGGTACTGTGAGTGTAAACACTTTAACCCGGAGAGATTTTGTGAGACTGTGAAAAAGCTTGCAGGTGAACAAGTGCTCGGAAGTGATAATGTGGTCGATAGATTGACGAAGGATGCCATAGAGTCGATTGATAAGTGAAGGTGTTTTGCGAATAACCTGATTGTGTTGTGAAGAAAAAGAATCTCGTCGGTGACCTTTGTTTCGTCTCGATACATCACTTGAGGACAAGCAATGAGATAAGTGTGGGGTTGTGATCGGTCACCATTTCTAGTAAGTTTCGCACCTTTTTCCGACAAGAACTCATAGTCTTGGTAACACTAAGTGGCATTTGCATGTGTTTTAAAGTAAGTTTTCTTATTTTTGTTTGTGTGAAGTTGTCGCATATTTTTACTTTATGAGTGTTACAAAAAGTGTCTTTTTATGCGCTGGTTGGTAGTGTTGTTGTCCAGGTGATGCAATGGAAAGATAGGAACTTGTGGCGCGCACGAGTGGATAAAAGAAGCCGGGAAAAGCTGAGTTCAGAGGTCAACACGGGCACCCGTGTGGAGCAACACGGCCCGTGTTGAAATGTGGCTGGAAAAGCAAGTTTGAACCTGAAACAGAGAATTCACACGGGCACCCATGTCCACAGACACGGCCCGTGTGAGAAAGTGCCTAGAAAGGTGTTATTTCTGCCAAGACAGAAGATCAACACGGGCACCCGTGTGAAGCAACACGGCCCGTGTTGATGAGCGCGTGCTGAATATTTGTTTCCAGGTTTTCTCACTCAAAGGGAATCATTAAGGGTATTTTTGGCATAGGATTTCAACCTGAATGGAAGGAGGATATAAAAACAACTTTAGAACAAGAAGAGAAGGACTTTTGACTTTTTGGAGATCAGAAGATAGAATTGCAGAGAAGAAAAGAGGACGGAAACAAGGTTTTGGAAGACGAAGAGATTCAACTGTGGACACCATTGAAGATCCGAGTTCTCCCAATTATTTGTAATGTCTAAACTTTTTTCACTTGTGTTTCTTGAATATTATGAGAGGCTAAACCCCCCAATGCTAGGGGGGTGTCCCTGATTCGATCTGTAATAACTCTGGATTAGGTATTTCATTGATTTAATGTTTGTAGTATTCAATTCGATTGTATAATGTTTTTAATGCTTTCTTTATCTGATCAATAAGGTTTGTTATGGGGTTAACAGTTCGTAGGACTATGATTGTTAAGGTTTGTATACAATTGAACCTTATAATTATCACCTAGGACTAGGGATATAGTAAGGTTATTTAGAAATTCTTGATAATTGAATGATTTGGTTTTCTTCTATTTCTCTAAGGACTTAGGTAATCGGATTTTAAACCAAAAGGTTTTCACTAAGGACTTAGGAAAAGCATCCTTGAGAATAAATAATTGAATTCTATAAACTTGTTAAAGAGATCTTGATCCAGAGGAATTAGAGAATGAATCACACACCCCACCTTAGCATTATCTTCATATTATCAAAAGCTCATTTTTAATTTCAGTTAATTCCTAGTATTTTAATCTATTTCGTTAATCATTTGAAACAACACCCTTATGCTCTTTTTTTTAATTGACTTCGTGTAATAACTTGTATTTTTTTACGCAATCCTCGTGATCGATACTTGGGGTAAAACCCTTTATAACTACATCGGTGAAAATAGTACACTTGCTATTTTTCCGATCACGCTGCATGTCTCAGTAGAATGCAGGGGAACCACCCTTGCCCGTGTCCTAGTTGATACCGGTTCATCTTTGAATGTGCTACCGAAGAAAGCGTTAGACCGTTTGGACTATGAAGGGTTAGTGCTGAAGCCAAGTAATATCGTGGTTAGGGCCTTTGACGGGTCCAAAAGGATGGTTCACGGAGAGGTGGACATCCCTATCAAAGTGGGCACCGAGACCTTCAACTCTACCTTTTATGTGATGGACATCCGTCCTTCATATTCTTGCTTGTTGGGAAGGCCATGGATCCATAATGCTGGGGTAGTCACCTCCTCTCTGCACCAAATGCTAAAGTATCCAGTTCAGGGAAAAATCATAACGGTTCACGGTGAGGAAGAGTACATGATAAGTCACCTCAACTCCTTCCGCTATGTGGAGTTGGATGGCGAATTCATAGTGAGGAAGTTTCTCCTGAGGTCGCAGTTGCAAAGACAATGGTTGATGTGCCTATCGTTTCCAAGCCTGTGTCTAGGATGACATCTCTCAAGGATGCGGAGGCTGTAATCAAAGAAGGACAGAGTACAGTGTGGGGGAAACTTCTTGATTTTCCCCATAAGACGGACAAGTTCGGACTAGGTTTTACTGCTGCTGGCCAGAAAGCTGTGCATCGCTCCCGGGCCGGAGGACCACCCTTTAAAATCACTCACCATGGAATTAATGCCTTAGAAGATGATGATGAAGAAGACAACTTTGAAGATTGGATCTTTCCAACTGTCGAAGGAGGTTTAAGCAACTGGGAAGCGAAGGACTTCATTCCCATCACTTTCATCAACCAGTAATTTATCTTTGAACAATTTCCTATTTTGGTCTGTAATAACTAAATAATTCGTACACTATTTTCACCTTATGCCTTACCCGGGGCATATAGGTCCATTTGTAAGGGTTTGATTTCTTCATTATCATATGCCATGTTTAATGAATCATTGGACGTTTTCATCTATAAACTGTTGTGTTCATTTTCTTTCCTTTTACATTTTGTTTTGTTTAAGGATGGCTATCCCTTACACACACCCACACTCACAAAATGCAGGTACCCATCCACTCCGGATTCCATGGGTGACTATTCTGCTTTAGCCTTCGGTGACTCTGAAGATTTGATCAATCAAGCCGAGTACGAAGGTGATGAAGACTGTGAAGTGCCTGGAGAGTTAGCCAGACTTTTGCAACAAGAAGAAAGGGCTATTTTGCCCCATGAAGAGTTGCTAGAAACCATCAACTTGGGAACAGAGGAAGACAAGAAAGAGGTTAAGGTGGGTGCCAACCTGGAACCAGGTGTCAAAGAGCGCTTAGTGAAGTTGTTGAACGAATATGTTGAGATCTTTGCCTGGTCCTATGAAGACATGACAGGATTAGACACAGATATCGTGGTTCACCGTCTCCCTACAAGAGAAGACTGTCCACCGATCAAACAAAAGGTCCACCGAATGAGGCTCGACATGTCTGAGAAGATCAAAGCTGAGTTAATGAAGCAATTCAATGCGGGCTTTCTGGCTGTTACTTCCTATCCACAATGGGTTGCTAACATTGTGCCCGTGCCTAAGAAGGACGGCAAAGTCAGAATGTGTGTGGACTATCGGGATTTAAACAGGGATAACCCTAAAGATGATTTTCCACTGCCACACATCGACATCTTGGTTGACAACACAGCTCAACACAAGGTATTTTCCTTCATGGATGGATTCTCGGGATACAACCAGATCAAAATGGCCCCCGAAGACATGGAGAAAACTACTTTTGTTATGCAATGGGGTACCTTCTGCTACAAAGTGATGCCATTTGGACTGAAGAATACCGGGGCAACCTATCAACGCGCCATGGTAGCTTTATTTCATGACATGATACATCATGAGATTGAAGTTTACGTAGACGACATGATAGCCCAATCATATACATAAGAGGAACACCTCGACCATCTGCAAAAGCTGTTTGTCAGATTGAAGGAATACAAGCTCAGACTAAACCCAAGCAAGTGCACTTTTAGAGTCAGGTCTGGTAAACTTTTGGTATTTATTGTCAGTAACAAAGGCATTGAGGTTGATCCTGCTAAAGTCAAAGCTATACAAGAAATGCCTGCCCCCCGCACTGAAAAGGAGGTTAGAGGATTCTTGGGACGCTTAAACTATATTGCGAGGTTCATCTCTCACCTAACATCTACCTGTGAGCCAATCTTCAAACTGTTGAAGAAAGATCAGGTAGTTGAATGGAACAATGATTGTTAAGTTGCTTTTGATAAAATCAAGGAGTATTTACTGGAACCTCCTATTTTGATGCCACCCGTCGAAGGAAGGTCGTTAATCATGTATCTGACTATTTTGGATAACTCAATGGGGTGCGTACTGGGCCAACATGACGAGTCTGGCTGAAAAGAGCACGCTGTTTATTACCTTAGCAAAAAGTTTATCGACTGTGAGACTCGCTACTCACTGCTCGAGAAAACTTGTTGCGCTTTGGTATGGGCTGCTCGCCGGCTAAGGCAGTATATGTTGACTCATACCACTTTGCTGATTTCCAAGATGGATCCGATCAACTATATCTTCGAGAAGCCTGCTTTATCTCGAAGAATCTCTAGATGGAAAATGATCCTGACTATACTACCCAAAAAGCTATAAAAGGGAGTGTACTAGCTGACCATCTAGCTCATCAAGCCGTCGAAGATTACCAATCTATGAGATTCGACTTCCCTGACAAGGACATCATGACATTGGACAACATTGAAGGTAACGGACCGTATGACGGACCTGAACAAGGATCCCGATGGACCCTGTACTTTGATGGTGCTTCAAATGCACTTGGAAACGATATCGGTGCGGTACTCATTTCTCCGGAAGGTTGCCATACACCCTTCACTGCCCGACTTTGCTTCAGCTGTACCAACAACATGTCTGAATATGAAGCTTGCATTTTTGGTCTCAAGGCTGCTATAGACATGGGAATCAAATCTTTGGTCGTATTTGGGGACTCAGCTTTGGTTATCTGTCAAATCAAAGGAGAGTGGGACACTAAACATCCTAATCTTATCCCATACAAAGAACATGTCTTGACATTGTTGCCTCATTTCGAGCAGATTACTTTCGAACACTTCCCACGAGAAGAAAATCAGCTAGCAGATGCTCTGGCTACAATGTCTTCCATGTTTAAACTCAACTGGATAATGAGGCTCCCCAAATCACCATCGAGCGAATGGACGAACCTGCACACTGTCATGAGATTAATACCGAAGTAGTAGTGGAACAACCCTGGTTTCATGAAATCAAAAGGTATCTCCAGACTCGAGATTACCCAGAAGGAGCTTCCCTCAATGACAAAAAGTTCTTAAGGTGATTTGCTGCCAAGTTCTTCCTGAGCAATGGTATCCTTTATAAGCGCAACCATGATTGCATTCTACTTCGTTGTGTGGACAAGGTTGAAACAGAGTTGATCATGACCGAAATACATAGTGGCACATTTGGCACCCACTTAAGCGGACATACGATGGCTAAGAAGATTTTAAGGGCAGGCTACTACTGGTCTACCATGGAAGCTGATTGTCATCAATATTCCCGTACTTGCCACAAATGCCAAGTCTATGCTGACAAGGTACATATTCCTCCTGTTCCTCTCAACGTGCTAACAGCTCCTTGGCCATTCGCAATGTGGGGCATCGACATGATTGGAGAGATCAAGCCTACGGAATACAATGGACATCGCTTCATCCTGGTGGCTATTGATTACTTTACTAAATGGGTCAAAGCAGCTTCCCACGCCTCAGTTACAAAGAATGTGGTTGCCCGCTTCATCAAGCAGAATCTCATATGCCGGTATGGTATCCCCGACAGGATCATCACAGACAATGGTACAAATTTGAACAACACTATGATCACTGCTCTGTGCGAGCAGTTCAAGATTTATCATCACAATTCATCTCCCTATCGGCCAAAGATGAACGGTGCTGTTGAAGCCGCGAACAAAAATATCAAGAAGATCATTCAAAAGATGACAGTCACCTACAAGGACTGGCATGCGATGTTACCATTTGCTCTGCATGGATATCGTACCACGGCGCGTACTTCAACAGGGGCAACCCCCTTTTCTTTGGTATATAGCATGGAAGCTGTTTTGCCTATGGAGGTTCAGATTCCTTCCTTAAGGATCATGAAAGATGCCGGTTTGAGTGAAGACGATTGGATTCAGACCCGGCTTGATCAACTTAATTTGATCGACGAGAAGCGACTTACTGCTGTTTGTCATGGTCAGACGTATCAGAAACGGATGATCAAGGATTTCAACAAGAAAGTCAGACGTCAAGTATATCAAGTCGAAGATCTTGTAATCAAGCGGATCATCTTTCCACAAAGTGATCCCAGGGGCAAGTGGACACCTACTTATGAGAACCATTCGTGATCAAGAGCATCTTTTCTGGTGGGCAATAATTCTGACCACCATGGATGGCGACGACTTGCCGCACCCTGCGAATGCAGACATAGTCAAAAGATACTACGCATAAAATGACCCGACAAGTTGAAAACCCGAAAGGGCGACTTGGGCAAAAATGGGCATCCCGGTGAATCGAAAACCCGAAAGGGCGGTTCAGGCAAAAGTTAGGGATAAACAAAAAATCTGTACACCTAGCAAGTTGAAAACCCGAAAGGGCGACTTGGGAAAAAAAGGGTTTCCCGGTGGATCGAAAACCCGAAAGGGCGGTCCAGGCAAAAGTTAGGGAATTAAAGCGTATGACTATGTCTCGTTAGATCACTTTAAGAACAATCTCTTCACGACCAAACACCAGGTTTCTGATCAATCCAATCATCCGCGGACAAAGCAATGAATGGACAAGATGCTCAGATTTGTGAAGGCTATAGCAGAATGGGAACCCCATGGAATTCTCACACATAGCCATCTTTCTTTTTGTAAAAAAAATTTCTCAATTTTATGACAACATTCTCTTACTAGGATATTTGTCTCCTTTGTAAAAAGATACTTACAAAAGTTAATACAAAGATACTTCAAAGTGCAGAAATTTGCTTGCCTTTCATTCTTTTTTATACTTATGTTTTATTTGAAAACGTCCAATATTTTGTTAAATAGGCATATGCATTTGAATATAATCACTGCTTACAAATAAAACGAAATTGAGAAAGGATAATTACTGATAGGTTGAAGGTGTAGGAAGATATCCTTGTGCTATTCTAGAAACCCCCTACAGTATGCCATTCAGATCCTCAACAAAGCTAAAACCTTGGAGTATATGTCCCCAGCGGAGTTAAATTTCAAGATCCCCAGCGGAGCCAGTGTATTCTAAACTTTATTCCCCAGCGGAGCTATGTTTCAAAGTTCCCATCAGAGTTAAGTCTCCAAACTCCCAATCCCCGATGGAGCCCAAAAACCCTGAAATACATATCCCCAGCGGAGCTAGAATACTCCAAACCTTCTTCCCCAACGAAGTCAAATTTCCAACTATCAATCCCCAGTAGGAACCACTCAGTTATCCCCAACTTCCCCAGTAGATTGGCGTACAACCCAAGCTCCTGATTTCCCCGGCCGAGTAAATGCTCTCCCCACAGAGTTTATTTCCCAACAAAATGAGGATTCTAGTTCCTATTTCTCCATTGGAAGCCTCCCAGGTTTTAATTCCCCAGTAGAGGTCTTCAGAGTTTTCCTTATTTCCTAGGAAGGTCATTCCCCACAGAAGTTGTCGAAGCTCTTATTAGATCCCCACCAGTCACCAAGGATTTTCAATCCCCAGCAGTGGTCCCAGGATTTCTCATTCTCAACAATCAAAGATCTTTAATCCCCAAGCAGTCAGCAAGGATTTCTCACCTTCAACAATCAAAAAATTTTGAATCCTCAGCATTGATCAGGAATTTACTTTCTCCGGCAGCAGTCAAAGATTTCATTATCTCCAGTTATCAAGGATTTATCTTCCTCAGCAAGACAGCTACTCAGCTTACATGCACATCCATTACATTCATATATCATAAACATTGATGGTACACATTTCATTGCATCATATATATCATGCAACATAACTTTGTGTTTTAGCTAATATTTTACCCTTTTTAGGATAAGATTAAAAAGCTATCATTAAAACTATTCAAAAATTTCATATACAATATGGATACACCCCAGACAGGGCAATCATTCTACTACTCATTCAGACTTCAGTAATCAGATACAGACTAGATACGCTCCAGACACGGCGGCCATTCTATCTCTCATTCAGATTCAACTGTCAACTTCAAGTTCAGATACGCTCCAAACACAAATGCCATTCTGGCCCCTACACCAGAAGTTTGATTCTCCCCAGTGCAGTCGCCACGGAAGTCCTTCTGTCACTTATTCAGATCCCCGTTACAGTTTCAGATACACTCCAGACACGGAAGTCATTCTGCTACTCATACAGATCTCAAATTCATATACAGTCCAGATACACTCCAGACACGACTTCCATTCTGCCACTCATTCAGAACTTATCCCCTGCACACAGTTGCTCCATACACAGATGTTTCTCTGTTACCCATTCAGAATACAGATACACTCCAGACACGACAATCATTCTGATATTCAAAGATCAAATGCAGTTACAGCTCGGATATGCTCTAGACACGGACGCCATTCCCTTGCTCATACAAACCCAATCTCCAGATACAACTCTGATACATTCCAAATACGGATACCATTCTGATGTTCGTTCTACTCATTTTCAACAAACAAATCTTAGATGGCATCTTTAAGCCCATCTCCAGCAAGATTCTGCCATCTCCAAATGGCATCTTTAAGCCCATTCCCTCAACAATATTTTGACGAGTGCAAATTTACGGGTACTCTAGTGTCCAATCCTCTTTTACCTTCGAATCACGAAAGGCAAAACTTGCCAATCTAACTCTTCAGGTTCAAGAAGATTGAACAGGGGCAACTGTTGTACCCCGAAATTTTCCCTCTCATTTTATCAACATTTCTCATCACAAGTGTTGTACCCCAAAATTTGCCCTCCCATATTTTTCAAAGATTTGCAAAGTCAAGCTTCAAAATTCCCCAAGGGTTACACAGTGCAAAGGCCTCCTAAGCAGTCAAAACTAGGGTTTGTGTTCTGATCAAGAAAATGAAGTTTTCAAAGGTCCAATCAAGTCTCACATGCCTACAAATATGGCCAAGCATCCTCATATCAAGTTTCAAGGCTTTCAGCACAAAATTGCACAGTCAAGACCCTAAATTGCACTACAGTCAACTGTAGGGGCAAAATGGTCATTTGACAGTCAAAAGTTCAAATTTTTGGTCAACATATCATTTTGAAGCCACAAACATCATTTGATCAATGCTTGATCATGATTCTCAAAATTTGGCTCAGAAATCATCAAGATGCAAAAGTTTCCTTATTTGGACAGCTGAAAAAGTCAACTGAAATTGACCAGGGCATAACTTTCACATGGATTATCAGAAAAATTCCATCCAAAGCTCATTTTGAAGAGAAAGACATTTCCTACAACTCATCTTCATACTTCAAGTCCAAGAAATTCTCTCACAAAAAGTTATCAATTTCAACATTATAGGTCATTTTCAAAAGTCAACAAAAAGGGACTTTAAGTCAAAGGCCATAACTTGAGATTGGTAAATCAAAATGACATGGGACCAAAGGCATTGGTTAGAGGACTCAAAGACCTTTCCAAAATGTCCAAGAACATGAGAAAAGCTTAAAAATTGAGCAAGTTATGCCTTGTGGAAGTTGGGAAATTTTTGGATATTTTGAAAAGTCAACATTACTTCAAATGACCTAAAATTGCTAATGGACCCATTTTTCTTCCATAATTCATCATCCATGACATATGCACGACCACTTGGCCCAAAGGGAAGTCTTTATTCATTTTTTATTTATTTATTTGAATTTTTATTTATAATAATTCATTTAAATCAAAATAAATGTATGAAAAATGCTAACCTAAAGTTTTAAATCTTTTTGTGCATGTTTTACTCTCAAGATTTCGTGCTTGTACCAATATGGAAAGATTTGGATTGATTGGCTTGATTGAGAGCAAAAAGCACATGGAAAAAGATTGGAAAAAATCTTAGAAAATCAAATTTCCAAAATCATGAATGCAAGATATTTGGATCCATATTTTTAACCTAATTCACTCTTGCATAAGTATGGAACACAACCCTAATCATAATACACACGCAGCTGCTGAGAAAATTGGGAATCAAATTTGAAATTTTTGTCTAAAAAACTCAAAACTGAAATCATCTTTACAGGTGGATTCAAAGCACGATTCTCATCTCATTAGCTTCCTCAAGCATCATTGGACGATTCCCAATCAAAAACAGTCATCCAAACCTCAAGAATCGCTGTACAGAATCCAAATTTTTCTCATAAAATTGCATACTCGTATCTTAATTTTGAGGCATTTCCATGACATTTAGTTTATGTATTCTTATTCAATGATGCATTCTGACGCTTACCATGTGAACTAATTGCGTTTTTATGTGTTGTATGCAAAGATGCCATTGTTGATATTTAGGGTTCTTCAACCTTAGAATTAGGGCTTTTGAAATAAGGAAAAATTAGAGGCTGAGACCAAGGCCATTGGATTCAACGCGTTTGGACGAATAGAAACCAGCAATCGCGATCAATTTATGAGGCCTTGTGGCCTATTCGCTATTTTTTCATATGATACTTTCAGCAACGCGTGAAAACCGTTGCTTATGTTGTTATTGTTTCAGGAAAAATAAAACACGAGGAAGAAGATGGTGTGGTGGCAAGACGTGATAGGGCTATTTGAAAACGCGCGCGCGAAGATTCATTAACATTGTTACTTCTTTTATAATCTTTGTTGTTTGTTTAATATTAATAATGCGTGAGTTGGCACAGTTGGTAAGCGAGAGCGTTGGCAATGTATATGACCTGGGTTCGAGCCCCAGGTCTTCGTTATTTCCATAATATTTTTCCATAAAAATTCACGTGCAGGTGCAATATTGAAGCGCATCATACACTCTCAAAGATCAACGTCCATCTGTCCAGGCTCATCAGATCAATGGCTATGGATTGGGGAACACCATAAACCCTAGTCCATGCGTCACACGCGTCCAGCAAAGGTCAACAAGGCCATGCTTATTGGGCCAGAATTCCTAAAATATACCTCCTATCTGGGGACTGATACCCCCAAGGTTTGCCAAATTTTGTTATTTTTTTTATCTTTTTATTACTTTCATCTTCTTTTAATTATTATTCTTTTAATCAATTTAATATATTTTCATAAATATAAAAATACCTAAAAATCAGAAAAAAATCAAAAATATAATAAATATTTTGTTTTAATATTTTTGTAATTAAATTGTATGTAATTGAATTTAGTTTTAACTTAGGTTTGCAATTTTAACTCTTTTCATAATAAAATCTAAAAAAAACCTAGAATTAGGTTTAATCAATAATTTTTCATCTTTTTATTTTTCTTTCATAATAATTAAAATAATTAAATACTTATTTCTTTAATTTAATTTGCATGTAAAAATTAGGGTTAATTTAGGTTAAATTCTAATGTTTTCTTAATAAATTAAAATAAAATAGAATTAGGGTTAGTAGTTAATTTTAATTAATTCTTTCCTTTTAATAAAATACCAAAAACATTTCTTTTTATTTTAATTAAATCCTCGTTAATTCAATCTTTGCAAAAGGGTCCAACGCCCTCGTTTCGTTTTAATTCTTATTAATTCGCATCTATTTTATTTCATTATAATACTTATGTATCTCTCCCGAAGCCTTGTAATTACTTCTCGCGCTTTTAATTTATTTATTTTTCTGTCAAATCGGGTCCTGGTTAATTTTGGCGATGTGGACCCGCGCCATTTGTAATAGCTTAGAATTTACTTTTCTCGCAACTTTTTAACTGCTAACTCAAAAGCATGCAAGAATGAATGGCCAAAAATAAAACAAACGCGTAGATCACCATAACATGAAAAGACAAAAATATCTGAAAACGACACACGAATCGCACACACCACCCCTAGGGTACGCCTCACTGTTGCCTTGCCTCGAAAGGTGATCGTCGAGTAGAGGATGTCTTAGTAAGTCCTCATGATCTGGGAACCTGGCATGAGGGTAGCTTCTAAGGTGTCTTCCCATTGCTCTGGTGATCACCATGTCCCGAACCTTCGAATTGACCCGAATACCTCCAACGGTGGTGCTACCTACCTCTCAATGGTGGGATGGCACTACTTTAAAGGACATTTACACAGACGAATTCCTTAGGGTAGGTAGACAACTCTAGATACTTGCTCTAAATTTCAAAACAAAACAAAATACTTTTCACACCGACACATTTTCAAAAAGCTTTCGAAAGCAATTTTTCAAACACTCTTGAGGACCGATACAAGAGTCGAACTGAAATTTTCAAAGAAACTTTTTAAAACCCACAGTTGAAAAGCAAACAAACCATTTTTGAAAACACAAGTGAGCAAGTATCTAAGAGCCCATGGATAACCCTGGATAGAAAGGGTGCTAACACCTTCCCTTTCTATAATCTACCTCCCGAACCGAGAGCAATCTCTATAAGGAATTTTTCTGTGCTTTTGTCCTTTCCATTTGGAGAAAATAAAAGACGGTGGCGACTCTTGCTTCCGCGACATTTCGCGAACCAGCATTAAACAGTCAGTTCCAGATCCACTGATCACAACAAGGCTCTTGGAATTCAAGACCAAGCTAGGGTTTGCTCTGCTCAAGACACCTCATTGCACTGTTGACCTAAATTAGGGTTTGAGTTTGCACAGGGATTTTTGGACTTACAATGCCCAAATTGACTTTCCTACTTCATGTTGGACTCATAAGTTTACCCATACCAAGTTTCAAGCTTTGAATCAAATTTTTGCCCAGTCAATTGGATAGTTGACCTAGAAATCAACTATATTGGGGAAAAAGTCAACTGTGACCAATTTACAGTCAAACCTCATGAATTTTGACCCACATCAACATTATGAACTCATATGAACCATTTGATCAAGTTTGTACCATAATTCCACAAGAAATTTGATCAGATCACCAAAAGGGCAAAATGGTCATTTTTAGGGTTTTGATTGTACAAAGGCAATTTTTGACTGTTTGACCTAGCCAGTGGCAAATTAAGCTCAACCATGGACTCAAGGACTCAATGAAATTATCTTGACCTATTCAACAAGTTCAAAAGATCTCAAATGCATAGGATTGACAGATGAATTTTTCAGTCAACTGATCAAAATTTGACTGTACACTGAAAAGTCAAACTTTGACTTTTTGGTCAAAATCAAGTGCCAAGGGTCATTTTTCATCAAGATATGTCAAATTATGAAACTTGTTCATCAAGAAACCCAAAATTGCAAATTAGGGTTTGAAATTGAAAATTTTCATAACATAGAAATTTTCTAAGTTATGAAATTTTTTTAATTTTTCCTAACTTTTCCCCACATTTTCACCATGATGCAAATGGATTCAAACAAAACTTACAACATGAAAGTTATAGTCCTCCACAAAGTCTACAACTTTGATTAACAAAGTTTTCTCAAAAGAAGCTTGGATCTCAAGTTATGATTTTTAGAACAAGGATCCCTAAAACTTTTAACTTAGAGAAATTTTGCCCTAGTTTAGGCAGGATTTTGACCCATCTTCTTGACTATTTTTCACACAGTTCCACTTGGAGTCTCAAGTTGCAATTCAAATATGGATTATAATACATATCGCAAGCTTTTCAAATTGTCCAAGAACTCCCCAAACACATTTGTGGTTAGGGATAATCGAATGCTTGAAGTTGGCAAAAACTCACTTTGTATCCATGGCCAATACATGTTCATACAAGTTGCAAAATCTGTCCAAACTAGCTTTGTACTTGTTTACAGGTCTCTAAACCCTTCAACACTCAAAAATTGAATGCAAACTCATTGGACATTGGTGTTATTCTGATCATTAGAGCTTGGCAAAATGAACAAATCCATTTTTGGCATAAAGGTAGCACTTCCATTTTCATAAAGGCAACTTTATGTCAACATTGCTTCTCTTGAGCCTTGGACCTCTTTCTTTGCAGCAAACAAGTTCCACAAACTCAGGCAAAGGTACAAGGAACTTGTGCATGCTTGGAGGTAGCCTGTACAGGCCTACCTCATATCACTTCACACTTTTCTTTCAAAACAAGTCAACTTGCCAAAAGGACATAACTTGAGCATCTGATATATTCAACTCTTGCCAATATTCCAAACAAGTTTTGTGTATTTCCTTGAGCCAGAAACACGAATTGTTGATCCCTCAAGCCTTCCAAAACACCAAATCATATTCTTCTTGCAAAACAGGGCATTCCCTGCAGATTCACATCCATCACAGAAACCACTCGTGCGTTTGGCCTCAAACTTGTTCCAATACCTTCCATTCAACTCACTCAAACTATCCCAAACCTCCATTGCCAACTGTAACTCCATTTACAGTGTTCACCATTTCTGTTTTGAAGCTTTGCAGGTTGAGTTCTATAGAGAGATTCAGACCATTTCAAAGCAAACTAAGCATTGGGAAAGGTCCAGGGAACATCAAGCAAGCTCAAAAGAACCTCAGGCCTCACTGAAAGTTGTTGCATTGCCATACTCGAGCTTGACTGAAACAAGTATTTCTCAAGCTTCTATCTCTCTATTTAGGAACATTTAGCCTTAGGTTTGTGAATGAAAGATGTAGTACTGATTGCCATGAAACCATATATATGCTCAGTTTTCATTTATATTAAACGTGCTAAGAGAATTTCATCCATGAACATGCTGAAAAAACTAGGTCAGATTTTAGGGCTAGAGAAATTCTCTCTGGTCTTTGAGAGTTAGATTAAGTTTTTTATATGGTTAGAATCGTGGTTTAATGCTCTACAAGTTTCATGTTTTGGGTTTTGGCAAAAGATGACAAATACAGGAGTTAGCAGTTTGTACAGGGCACACGTTTTTTCTGTTTGAACAAGGAAGAAGATGAAGTGGAAATGGGCTGGGCTAGCTTGTTTCTACTTCTAACACCCTCCATTTTCAGTTTCACACCCCCTGGCTCATTTTCTTATATTTTTGCATTTTTGAATTTTTGTTTTATTTTCTGACTTTGTTTATTTATTTCCAAATATAAAAAATGCTTAAAAATATTTTCACATTTTTTTAAACATTTATTTGGCATTTTATTCTATTATTTCTAACATTAAAACATTTTTATACTTTTATATTATTTGTTTAATTTTAAAAAATAATGTAAATAAAACTTTCATTTCTATTTCTTATTTTTATTCACATTGAAAATATTATCTTGAATATATTAGGGTAGTGAGATAACTGACTTTGGTGCAGTCCGAGGTTGGTTGATACTCGATACTACACTCAATTGAGGGTTTCTTTCCTGGAATATTTCGGTCGCCAGTTCAGTGGCTAAATCGAAACGATGAACAATGAAAGCAATCCTGTGATATTGGGAACCTTAGAACCCGGTTACTTTGATTAGGACAGGTTGAACCCACCGACTTCAAGAGGGTACTACCCAGACCCCATGCTGGCCTTAAACCTTAAGGGCTTATCTTGTGTGCCTTGTGTGCCTTACATGTTTGTCTTTGTAAATATCTGTGGTGTGTTTAATCATAGCATCATGACATCATCCAGCATCATATGCATTGACTAACCATTTCAGGGGTTCGAATTTTCATCTTTGTTCTTGTTTTGTAGGACATGGAAACTGTTCGTAGAAAGACAATTCAAATCAGTCTTGTAAGGATCCCTCCTCAGCTTAAGGAGCTTATATCCATGATTCCTGAGAACTCTTCATTCAGTGAAAGACATGGAAGCCTCATTAGCTTGGTCAATACCAATATTGAGGAAGATATGATAAAGGTCCTGTTCCAGTTCTTTGATCCTCTGCATCACTGTTTCACCTTCTTGGACTATCAGTTGGTACCTACATTGGAGGAGTTCTCCCGGCTCCTGAAGATCCCTATCCTTGATCAGCTACCCTTCAACGGTACAGAAAAGGAACCTAAGCTTGAAGAGATTGCTAAAGCCTTGCACCTACAGTCATCTGACCTCAAAGGACATTGGGAAGTTAGAAGTGGTATCAAAGGGTTCTTAGCCATGTTTCTGTTTGAAAAAGCCTATGAATGTTGGAACTCCCTTGACTTGCAAGCTTTTGAAGAGGTTGTGGCCCTCCTTGTCTATGGTTTGGTGTTGTTCCCTAATCCAGATCAGCTTATTGATATCAGTGCTGTTCAGATCTTTATGTCCAGGAATCCTATACCTACGTTGCTGGGGGACATCCTTCACTCATGTTACACTCGAACCATGAGAAAAAGAGGTGTCCTTATGTGTTGCACTCCTCTCCTGGGAAGGTGGTTTATTTCGCACCTTCCACAATCAGTCCTGAAGAATGAGCGGGGTTTGAGATGGTCACAACGGTTGATGACTCTTACACATGCAGATATACATTGGTGCCCTAGGTCCAGAGAAGATGTCACTATCATTGATCGTTGCGGGGAGTACCCTAATGTTCCTTTACTTGGAATCAGAGGAGGTATTACTTATAGCCCATGCCTGGCTTGGAGACAGTTTGGTTATGCTCGAAGGGATGGTCCTCATGACATGTTAGTTCCTGACATAGTTTTTGACTTCGACAACGATACTCAAGGACTTCGCCAGAGATTTATCAAAGCCTGGAGGATGCCAAGTAGGATAGACAGCAAGACACTGGGGCACAGGAACTCCATCCCGTTGGAACCCTATCTCAAGTGGGTACGAGCCTGCTCCCAGAAGTTAGTGATGCCTTACCCCCATATGCTCCCTGTGATCAAAGAGCCAGTCTTGGAAGAAGAAGTGTCCTACACTATTCAGCACCCTGATATGCCCACATCCTGGGAAGAGATGCAGAAGAGCTGGATCCAGCTTAAGGAGGAAAGGAATTCTCTTGAGACTAGTCTACATGCCAGTGAAAAGAAGGTCTTGGAGCTCACCCGCCTGTTGCATGAGGAGAGGAATCTCAACACTTATATAGCTCCAAAGAGGATGCGTAGTATATTTTGGGATTGATTTGATTTTTGTATTATTTGCCCATGAGGCTTTGATGTACTAAACAATTATTTCCTTAATGATAACGTGTGTTCCTTTTTGTCTACAACAAAGTTGAATTTTCGAACCCTTGAATGCATTGCATGAACACATCTCATTCATCATGTGCATAGCAGGTTTTTCCTCTTTTCAGGTTGCTTACAGTTCTTCGCTGTTTATTTAAGCATCATGAATCCTGACTCTGCATCAACTGAGACATCAATCAAGGCTCTTCAGGTGCAGAATGCACAATTCCAGGAATTAATCAAGGGTTTGGCTCAGGGCCAAGAAGAACTGAAGGCTATGCTCCTGAAGAAGGAGAAGAAGAAGAGAAGGACCATTCTGTTCAACTCGGGCCGAAGGTTTGGTAATGCTCTGCAGCAGGAAGAGGCTGGTTCTTCTGTTGGCAAGAGTAGTCCTCAGGCAGAAACAAGGGTCCCTAGTCTGGTAGTCTCCGACAACGAGACTGATTTTGATGAAGAGCAGTACCCTCCTGCAGAAGACAGATATAAGCAACTGGAGGATAGGTTGAAAGCTATGGAAATTCAACAGGTACCTGGGCTGGATTTCGGAGATCTGGGTTTGTCAACTGGTGTGATCATCCCTCATAAATTCAAAGCACCATCCTTCTCCAAGTATGACGGGGCGTCTTGTCCCAAGCTGCATTTAAGGTCTTATGTTCGGAAAATTCAACCGTACTCTGCGGATAAGAATTTGTGGATCCACTTCTTCCAGGAGAGTCTTTCAGGGACTCATCTCGAATGGTTCTATCAGCTGGATGGGACCAAGGTTCGTAACTGGGAGGAGTTGGCTACTGCTTTCTATAAGCAGTATCAATATAATGCCGACCTTGCCCCTACACGTACCCAACTCCAGGGTATGTCGTTAGGTGCAAGTGAAGGTTTTAAGGAGTACGCTCAGAAGTGGAGAGACCTGGATGGCAGGGTGCAGCCACTGTTGACTGATCGGGAGTTGGTGGACATGTTCTTGGGGACCCTATCTGGGCCATTTTTCAACCATCTCATTGGGAATTCTTCTGCTGGGTTCACTGATTTGATTCTGACTGGAGAGAGAATTGAGGCTGGGATGAAGTCTGGAAAGATTGCGAAGGGTGTATCATCTAGTTCTGAAAAGAAACCCTTCAATAAGGAGGCTAGTGCCGTGTACGGTTCCAAGAGATCAGAGAGACCTGAGCGCCGCCAATCTGTCAGTGCGGTAATGATTGCTAAGCCTGCTGCCGCTCCTCGGCCAAACAATCCTCAAAGGGCTGAAAGACCCCGGAGAGAGTTCACCCGCTTAAGCATGACTCTATCGCAGATCCTGCCACAGTTGCTCTCAACCAACCTAGTGACTGTCAAAGAGGCTCCAAAGTTCCCCAATACTGCATCTCCTAAGTACAACCCGAATGCTCGTTGTGCTTACCATTCAGATAGCCCGGGGCATGCCACTGATGACTGTTGGGCATTAAGGAACAAGCTGCAGGACCTTATTGATGCCAAGGAGGTACAGTTTGAGGCATCTGAGAAGCCTAATGTAGTGATAGCTCCCCTGCCTGCTCATGGAGTAAACGCTATTGAGGACGATGATGAAGTGGATGAAGCTGAGTTTGATAGCTGGATCTACCCGACAACCGACAGTGGACTTAACAATTGGAGTGCAAAGGACAACTTATCTGTTTCTCTTGTTACTAAGTAATGAATTCCTATGTTTTTGGTATTTGTAATAAACAATAATAAACTCTTTGGCCCGGTGTCTTACCCGAGGCACCGTGGTTTCATTTGTGAGGGCATATAAATTGTCATTTCATATATCATGAATGAAAATCTTGGACGTTTTCCCGCATTGCAAATATTGTGCTCCTTTTCTGTCTTTCTTTCCTTTACATATATTTCAAAACAACTGTATTTACACACACACACTCACTCATACAGGTTTCAATCCACTCTGGATCTCACTGATAACAACTCTGCTACTGCCAGTTATGACTTCGAAAATCCGATCAACTTAGCCGAAGACGAAGGTGAAGATGATTGCGAAGTGCCTGGTGAGCTTGCAAGACTGTTGCTTCCGGAAGAGAGGGCAATTCAACCCCATGAAGAGCCAGTGGAAACAATAAACTTGGGTACTGAAGCAGACAGGAGAGAGGTAAAGATTGGTGCCAACCTAGAGCTCAGCGTGAAGCAACGGTTAACCAAGATGCTGCATGATTATATGGAGATCTTTGCCTGGTCCTACGAAGACATGCCCGGGTTGGATACCGATATTGTGGTCCATCACTTGCCGACTAAGGAAGACTGCCCTCCAGTTAAGCAAAAGGTCCGTCGGATGCGTCCAGAGATGTCTGAGAAGATTAAAGCCGAGGTCATGAAACAGTTTGATGCTGGGTTCCTTGCAGTGACTTCTTACCCTCAGTGGGTTGCTAATGTGGTGCCGGTACCTAAGAAGGACGGTAAGGTCAGAATGTGTGTCGATTACAGGGATCTGAACAGGGCCAGCCCCAAAGATGACTTCCCTCTACCTCACATTGATGTCCTTGTTGATAATACAGCTCAGTACAAGGTATTCTCTTTCATGGATGGCTTTTCAGGTTACAATCAGATCAAGATGGCACCTGAAGACATGGAAAAGACTACATTTGTTACTCAGTGGGGCACCTTCTGCTACAAGGTCATGCCATTCGGGTTGAAGAAAGCTGGGGCAACCTACCAACGCATCATGGTTGCCTTATTTCATGACATGATCCATCATGAGATAGAAGTGTATGTGGACGACATGATCGCAAGGTCCCAGACTGAGGAAGAGCATCTAGATCATCTGCAGAAGTTGTTTGACCGGTTGAAACTGTACAAGCTGAGATTGAACCCGAACAAGTGCACCTTCGGGGTAAGATCTGGGAAGTTGCTAGGCTTCGTAGTCAGTGACAAGGGAATTCAAGTGGACCCTGCTAAGGTCAAAGCTATTCAAGAGATGCCAGTTCCCAAGACAGAGAAGAAAGTCAGAGGCTTTTTAGGACGCCTGAATTACATTGCTCGCTTCATCTCACATCTGACTGCTACCTGTGAGCCAATCTTCAAGCTGCTGAAGAAAGATCAGGTAGTACGTTGGAACGATGAATGTCAGGCTGCTTTTGACAGAATCAAAGAGTATCTCCAAGAACCACCTATCCTTATGCCACCGGTTGAAGGGAGACCTATGATACTATACCTGACAGTGCTTGACAACTCAATGGGGTGTGTGCTGGGGCAGCATGACGAGTCTGGCCGAAAAGAGCATGCCATTTATTACCTTAGCAAAAAGTTTACCGACTGTGAGACCCGATACTCACTGCTTGAGAAAACTTGCTGCTCTTTGGTATGGGCTGCTCGCCGGCTGAGACAGTATATGCTGACTCACACTACTTTGTTGATCTCAAAGATGGATCCTATAAAGTACATATTCGAAAAGCCTGCTCTGTCTGGGAGAATTGCAAGATGGCAAATGATCTTGACGGAATACGACATTCAGTATACGACCCAGAAAGCCATCAAGGGAAGTGTATTGGCAGATCACTTGGCACATCAAGCAGTCGATGACTATCAATCAATGAACTTCGAGTTTCCGGATGAAAGCATCATGATAGTAACTGATTGTGAAGTACCTGGACCGGATGAAGGACCTGAACCAAGATCCCGATGGTCTATGCACTTTGACGGAGCCTCCAATGCTTTGGGAAACGGTATCGGCGCCATAATCATATCTCCACAAGGTACTCATACTCCACTCACTGCCCGACTATGTTTCAACTGTACCAACAACATGGCGGAGTATGAGGCGTGCATCATGGGTCTTCAAGCTGCGATCGACCTAAGGATCAAGTTTCTGAGTGTCTTCGGAGATTCCGCTCTTGTGATCAATCAGATCAAAGGAGAGTGGGATACAAAACATCCCAACCTGATTCCTTACAGAGAATGTGTGTTGACCTTGATCCCCCACTTCACAGAGATAACCTTTGAACACTTTCCAAGAGAAGAGAATCAGCTAGCGGACGCATTAGCTACAATGTCGTCAATGTTCAAGGTCAAATGGGATAACGAGGCTCCCCGGATCATCATCTGGAAATTGGATGAACCGGCATACTGTTGCGACCTCGAGACTGAATTGGTAACTGAGAAGCCTTGGTACCATGAAGTAAAGAGATATCTGGAAGCTCAGGAATACCCTGAAGGTGCATCTGTCAATGATAAGAAGTTCCTGAGAAGGTTCGCAGCAAAGTTCTTCCTTAGCAACGACATCTTGTACAAGCGAAACCATGATTCAACCTTACTGCGTTGTGTGGATAAGACTGAAGCAGAAAGGATCATGGAAGAGCTACATGAAGGTACCTTTGGCACACATTCCAGTGGACACACTATGGCTAAGAAAATCCTACGGGCAGGATACTACTGGTCCACAATGGAAGCTGACTGCTACCAACATTCCAGGACATGCCACAAGTGCCAGATCTATGCAGACAAGGTGCATGTTCCTCCGGTTCCCCTGAATGTTCTAACTGCGCCATGGCCGTTTGCAATGTGGGGCATAGACATGATCGGCGAGATTAAACCTACGGCATCTAATGGGCATCGCTTCATCCTAGTGGCGATTGATTATTTTACGAAATGGGTCGAGGCAGCATCCTATGCTACGGTAACCAAGACTGTCGTGGCACGGTTCATTCGGCACAACCTGATCTATCGATACGGTGTCCCAGAGAGAATAATTACAGACAACGGTACCAATCTGAACAACAAGATGATCACTGAGCTCTGCGAACAGTTCAAAATACAGCACCACAATTCTTCTCCTTACAGACCGAAGATGAATGGGGCTGTAGAAGCAGCAAATAAGAACATCAAGAAAATCGTGCAGAAGATGACAGTGACTTATAAGGATTGGCACGAGATGTTACCGTTCGCTCTACATGGGTACCGTACCTCAGCTAGGACGTCAACCGGGGCAACTCCTTTCTCTCTGGTTTACGGTATGGAGGCAGTCTTACCGATCGAAGTGCAAATACCCTCTCTCCGGATAATGAAGGATGCAAACCTGAACGAGGATGATTGGATCCAGACACGACTTGATCAGCTTAACCTCATTGATGAAAAGAGACTCGCTACTATCTGTCACGGTCAGACGTATCAGAAACGGATGATCAGGGCATTTAACAAAAAGGTCAGACCACAGGAGTATCAAGTTGGGGATCTGGTAATCAAGAGAATCATCCTTCCTCAGAGTGATCCAAGGGGCAAATGGACCCCTACGTACGAAGGTCCATTTGTGGTTAAGCATGTGTTCTCAGGAGGAGCCATGATATTGACCAACATGGATGGTGACGACCTTCCTCACCCCGCCAATGCAGACATAGTAAAAAAATACTACGCATAAAAAAGACCCGCTAGGCTGACATGCCTAGGAAAAAATTAGGGCTTCCCGTCGAACCAAAAGGGTTCGGGCAAAATGAAGGGATGAAAATGAAAAAAATCTGTACACCCGGCAAGTCGAAAACCTGAAAAGGCGGCTTGGGCAAAAATGGGTATCCCGGTGGACTGAAAACCCGAAAGGGCGGTCCAGGCAAAAATTAGGGATAAAAGCGTAATACTATGTCTCATTGATCACTTTGCATCCAGAATCCGGTATCTACATCAAGTTCAGACGGCATCGATCAGTCAGCTTCACCTTCAACCAAGGTCATCAAGTGATGAGACACTCGGAGTTATAAAGGCAATAGCAGAGTTGAAACCCAGTGGGATCATTCATTTCACACAGCTGTTTTATTTTCTTTTGTATAGACTCTTTTGTTCGGCGGCGTTCTCTTACTAGGACGTCAGTCTCTTGTACACAAAACGCCTATTCACAGGCCATTCAAAATCAATACAAATATACTTTTCAGTTAAAAGTGCCAATTGTTTTTCTTTTTCTGTTTTGTTTTGCGAAGAACGTCCAAGGTTCAATTTGTGATATATGCATTGACAATAGTTTGCTAACTCATAAATATTTGCATACGAAACAAAGGATTTTATTACAGGTGACACTAGAAACAGGGGCAATAAAGAGTTGTCCAAGCAATCTAATGGTTCTATCCTCTAAGGTACCAAGGTAGGTTCAGCTAAAGAACATAACCAGATACCTTAAATCCCCAGAGAGTGATTCAACAAAACAGTGCATTCTTCTCCAAGCAGAGTTATCAAATCTCAAGTATATTGGGTATCCTCCAGCAGATCCCAACATTCCCCAGCAGCAGCATATATTCTTAACAAGCATCCCCGATAGTCCTGGTCTAAAGATTGTTCCCCGGCGGCGTACCAACATTCAAAGGAATCACTTCCCATACAGCTCAAACTTCCCCAGGAGTCCAGCCCAGTGTCCCCAGGAAAGTGGAATTCATCTCCCCCAAGCAGTAAGCTTATCCCCAGTAGATTCTGGAAGCTTATCCCTCGCAGAGCACGAACGCGTCGTCCGGCTTTATTCAAAGAGTTATTTCCTTAACAGGATATAACTGGGTTATCCT
The DNA here is from genome assembly GCA_948472305.1 of Vicia faba. NCBI lineage: Eukaryota > Viridiplantae > Streptophyta > Magnoliopsida > Fabales > Fabaceae > Vicia > Vicia faba. The sequence goes on from OX451739.1 coordinate 734,109,794, forward strand.
CAGCCAAAAGCCACGGAAAGAGCGTCCTCGACGAAATTCTCTTATCCCCAGCGAAGTCTATTCATACTTCCAATACAACAAGGATATCCTCAGCAAGTCATTCTCAACAATTCAGCAAAGCATCTCTATCCCCACAGAGTATCACTCCCCAGCATGGTCGCTAGAGTATCTTTTCTCCCCGCAGAATCTTCCATTCGCCAAGTCTATTCCTCAACGGAGTCATCTTCTGCTACCGGTATTCTTGCAGTTATCATCCCCAGCGGAAGCAAAATCTATTCTTCAACATCAGCCCAGGATATGACTTCCTGGCACCCGTCAAGGATTTAATTTCCTAGACGAAAACATACATTCATAAAACATCACATACATCATTATAGCATGCATAGACGCATTATATCATACAAATCTCATTTATGTTGAGAACATCATTGCTTGATCCATATCATGCATTGCATATGACTGACCTTTACCTTTCAGGAAAGAGGCAGTTAAATTCTCAACCATATTTCAAGACCTAGACCGGTTCAGTTAATCGACTCCAAAGATTTCTTATCCAGTCCCAGGCCTTCTCTAGTCCAGCTAAATCGACTCCCAACAGATTTTTCTGATAAAGACTCAGTAGAAGTTATCCCAGGTTATAACTTCCTATGGTTCCCTCTCCGACGGTGAGTGAGGTGATAATTCCTTTTCAGATGGTTCCCTCTCCGACGGTGAGTGAGGTGATAATTCCTTTTCCTTAGGGTTCCCTCTCCGACGGTGAGTGAGGTGATAATTCCTTTTTCTATGGTTCCCTCTCCGACGGTGAGTGAGGTGATAATTCCTTTCCAGATGGTTCCCTCTCCGACGGTGAGTGAGGTGATAATTCCTTTTCCTATGGTTCCCTCTCCGACGGTGAGTGAGGTGATAATTCCTTTTCAGATGGTTCCCTCTCCGACGGTGAGTGAGGTGATAATTCCTTTTTCTATGGTTCCCTCTCCGACAGTGAGTGAGGTGATAATTCCTTTTCCTATGGTTCCCTCTCCGACGGTGAGTGAGGTGATAATTCCTTCCCTATGGTTCCCTCTCCGACGGTGAGTGAGGTGGTAATTCCTTTCTTATTGGTTCCCTCTCCGACGGTGAGTGAGGTGGTAATTCCTTTCTTAATGGTTCCCTCTCCGACGGTGAGTGAGGTGATAATTCCTTTCTTATTGGTTCCCTCTCCGACGGTGAGTGAGGTGGTAATTCCTTTCTTAATGGTTCCCTCTCCGACGGTGAGTGAGGTGATAATTCCTTTCTTAATGGTTCCCTCTCCGACGGTGAGTGAGGTGATAATTCCTTTTCAGATGGTTCCCTCTCCGACGGTGAGTGAGGTGGTAATTCCTTTTCAGATGGTTCCCTCTCCGACGGTGAGTGAGGTGATAATTCCTTTTCCTATGGTTCCCTCTCCGACGGTGAGTGAGGTGGTAATTCCTTTCTTAATGGTTCCCTCTCCGACGGTGAGTGAGGTGATAATTCCTTTTCAGATGGTTCCCTCTCCGACGGTGAGTGAGGTGATAATACCTTTTCCTATGGTTCCCTCTCCGACGGTGAGTGAGGTGATAATTCCATTTCAGATTATAATTGCCTATTGGTTCTCTTCCCGATACTGTGAAGATGGTAATTCCCACCAAGATTTTCTCAACGAGCGTTGTTGAATTTAAAGTCACCCAAGGTTCTCTTACCATTCACGCTAAGGTAGTAACCATCCCTGGTTCAGTCATCACTGCTTGAAGCTCCAGACTCAGCTCCTGTAACCAGTCAGGACATATCTATACCAAGCATCTGAAATCAACTCCTGCAACGTGTCAGGTACTCATGTTTCTTTTTGCAGGTATGCAGGTTCTCGCTAAGGAATCTCTTACGCGATCAACATTCAGATGGCATCTATAAGCCCATCATCCTATTTATCAACCTCTAAATGGCATCTATAAGCCCATTCCATCATCACACTGCTACTATGTTAGCGCAAATTTCTGGGCACTCTAGTGTTCAATCATCTTCCACCTACGGATTACGAAAGGCACGTCAGCCAATCTACATCCTTAGGTCTAAGAAGATTGAACAGGGGCAACTGTTGTACCCCAAAATTTGCCCTCCCATATTTTTCAAAGATTTGCAAAGTCAAGCTTCAAAATTCCCCAAGGGTTACACAGTGCAAAGGCCTCCTAAGCAGTCAAAACTAGGGTTTGTGTTCTGATCAAGAAAATGAAGTTTTCAAAGGTCCAATCAAGTCTCACATGCCTACAAATATGGCCAAGCATCCTCATATCAAGTTTCAAGGCTTTCAGCACAAAATTGCACAGTCAAGACCCTAAATTGCACTACAGTCAACTGTAGGGGCAAAATGGTCATTTGACAGTCAAAAGTTCAAATTTTTGGTCAACATATCATTTTGAAGCCACAAACATCATTTGATCAATGCTTGATCATGATTCTCAAAATTTGGCTCAGAAATCATCAAGATGCAAAAGTTTCCTTATTTGGACAGCTGAAAAAGTCAACTGAAATTGACCAGGGCATAACTTTCACATGGATTATCAGAAAAATTCCATCCAAAGCTCATTTTGAAGAAAAAGACATTTCCTACAACTCATCTTCATACTTCAAGTCCAATAAATGCTCTCACAAAAAGTTATCAATTTCAACATTATAGGTCATTTTCAAAAGTCAACAAAAAGGGACTTTAAGTCAAAGGCCATAACTTGAGATTGGTAAATCAAAATGACATGGGACCAAAGGCATTGGTTAGAGGACTCAAAGACCTTTCCAAAATGTCCAAGAACATGAGAAAAGCTTAAAAATTGAGCACGTTATGCCTTGTGGAAGTTGGGAAATTTTTGGATATTTTGAAAAGTCAACATTACTTCAAATGACCTAAAATTGCTAATGGACCCATTTTTCTTCCATAATTCATCATCCATGACATATGCACGACCACTTGGCCCAAAGGGAAGTCTTTATTCATTTTTTATTTATTTATTTGAATTTTTATTTATAATAATTCATTTAAATCAAAATAAATGTATGAAAAATGCTAACCTAAAGTTTTAAATCTTTTTGTGCATGTTTTACTCTCAAGATTTCGTGCTTGTACCAATATGGAAAGATTTTGATTGATTGGCTTGATTGAGAGCAAAAAGCACATGGAAAAAGATTGGAAAAAATCTTAGAAAATCAAATTTCCAAAATCATGAATGCAAGATATTTGGATCCATATTTTTAACCTAATTCACTCTTGCATAAGTATGGAACACAACCCTAATCATAATACACACGCAGCTGCTGAGAAAATTGGGAATCAAATTTGAAATTTTTGTCTAAAAAACTCAAAACTGAAATCATCTTTACAGGTGGATTCAAAGCACGATTCTCATCTCATTAGCTTCCTCAAGCATCATTGGACGATTCCCAATCAAAAACAGTCATCCAAACCTCAAGAATCGCTGTACAAAATCCAAATTTTTCTCATAAAATTGCATACTCGTATCTTAATTTTGAGGCATTTCCATGACATTTAGTTTATGTATTCTTATTCAATGATGCATTCTGACGCTTACCATGTGAACTAATTGCGTTTTTATGTGTTGTATGCAAAGATGCCATTGTTGATATTTAGGGTTCTTCAACCTTAGAATTAGGGCTTTTGAAATAAGGCAAAATTAGAGGCTGAGACCAAGGCCATTGGATTCAACGCGTTTGGACGAATAGAAACCAGCAATCGCGATCAATTTATGAGGCCTTGTGGCCTATTCGCTATTTTTTCATATGATACTTTCAGCAACGCGTGAAAACCGTTGCTTATGTTGTTATTGTTTCAGGAAAAATAAAACACGAGGAAGAAGATGGTGTGGTGGCAAGACGTGATAGGGCTATTTGAAAACGCGCGCGCGAAGATTCATTAACATTGTTACTTCTTTTATAATCTTTGTTGTTTGTTTAATATTAATAATGCGTGAGTTGGCACAGTTGGTAAGCGAGAGCGTTGGCAATGTATATGACCTGGGTTCGAGCCCCAGGTCTTCGTTATTTCCATAATATTTTTCCATAAAAATTCACGTGCAGGTGCAATATTGAAGCGCATCATACACTCTCAAAGATCAACGTCCATCTGTCCAGGCTCATCAGATCAATGGCTATGGATTGGGGAACACCATAAACCCTAGTCCATGCGTCACACGCGTCCAGCAAAGGTCAACAAGGCCATGCTTATTGGGCCAGAATTCCTAAAATATACCTCCTATCTGGGGACTGATACCCCCAAGGTTTGCCAAATTTTGTTATTTTTTTTATCTTTTTATTACTTTCATCTTCTTTTAATTATTATTCTTTTAATCAATTTAATATATTTTCATAAATATAAAAATACCTAAAAATCAGAAAAAAATCAAAAATATAATAAATATTTTGTTTTAATATTTTTGTAATTAAATTGTATGTAATTGAATTTAGTTTTAACTTAGGTTTGCAATTTTAACTCTTTTCATAATAAAATCTAAAAAAAACCTAGAATTAGGTTTAATCAATAATTTTTCATCTTTTTATTTTTCTTTCATAATAATTAAAATAATTAAATACTTATTTCTTTAATTTAATTTGCATGTAAAAATTAGGGTTAATTTAGGTTAAATTCTAATGTTTTCTTAATAAATTAAAATAAAATAGAATTAGGGTTAGTAGTTAATTTTAATTAATTCTTTCCTTTTAATAAAATACCAAAAACATTTCTTTTTATTTTAATTAAATCCTCGTTAATTCAATCTTTGCAAAAGGGTCCAACGCCCTCGTTTCGTTTTAATTCTTATTAATTCGCATCTATTTTATTTCATTATAATACTTATGTATCTCTCCCGAAGCCTTGTAATTACTTCTCGTGCTTTTAATTTATTTATTTTTCTGTCAAATCGGGTCCTGGTTAATTTTGGCGATGTGGACCCGCGCCATTTGTAATAGCTTAGAATTTACTTTTCTCGCAACTTTTTAACTGCTAACTCAAAAGCATGCAAGAATGAATGGCCAAAAATAAAACAAACGCGTAGATCACCATAACATGAAAAGACAAAAATATCTGAAAACGACACACGAATCGCACACACCACCCCTAGGGTACGCCTCACTGTTGCCTTGCCTCGAAAGGTGATCGTCGAGTAGAGGATGTCTTAGTAAGTCCTCATGATCCGGGAACCTGGCATGAGGGTAGCTTCTAAGGTGTCTTCCCATTGCTCTGGTGATCACCATGTCCCGAACCTTCGAATTGACCCGAATACCTCCAACGGTGGTGCTACCTACCTCTCAATGGTGGGATGGCACTACTTTAAAGGACATTTACACAGACGAATTCCTTAGGGTAGGTAGACAACTCTAGATACTTGCTCTAAATTTCAAAACAAAACAAAATACTTTTCACACCGACACATTTTCAAAAAGCTTTCGAAAGCAATTTTTCAAACACTCTTGAGGACCGATACAAGAGTCGAACTGAAATTTTCAAAGAAACTTTTTAAAACCCACAGTTGAAAAGCAAACAAACCATTTTTGAAAACACAAGTGAGCAAGTATCTAAGAGCCCATGGATAACCCTGGATAGAAAGGGTGCTAACACCTTCCCTTTCTATAATCTACCTCCCGAACCGAGAGCAATCTCTATAAGGAATTTTTCTGTGCTTTTGTCCTTTCCATTTGGAGAAAATAAAAGACGGTGGCGACTCTTGCTTCCGCGACATTTCGCGAACCAGCGTTAAACAGTCAGTTCCAGATCCACCGATCACAACAAGGCTCTTGGAATTCAAGACCAAGCTAGGGTTTGCTCTGCTCAAGACACCTCATTGCACTGTTGACCTAAATTAGGGTTTGAGTTTGCACAGGGATTTTTGGACTTACAATGCCCAAATTGACTTTCCTACTTCATGTTGGACTCATAAGTTTACCCATACCAAGTTTCAAGCTTTGAATCAAATTGTTGCCCAGTCAATTGGATAGTTGACCTAGAAATCAACTATATTGGGGAAAAAGTCAACTGTGACCAATTTACAGTCAAACCTCATGAATTTTGACCCACATCAACATTATGAACTCATATGAACCATTTGATCAAGTTTGTACCATAATTCCACAAGAAATTTGATCAGATCACCAAAAGGGCAAAATGGTCATTTTTAGGGTTTTGATTGTACAAAGGCAATTTTTGACTGTTTGACCTAGCCAGTGGCAAATTAAGCTCAACCATGGACTCAAGGACTCAATGAAATTATCTTGACCTATTCAACAAGTTCAAAAGATCTCAAATGCATAGGATTGACAGATGAATTTTTCAGTCAACTGATCAAAATTTGACTGTACACTGAAAAGTCAAACTTTGACTTTTTGGTCAAAATCAAGTGCCAAGGGTCATTTTTCATCAAGATATGTCAAATTATGAAACTTGTTCATCAAGAAACCCAAAATTGCAAATTAGGGTTTGAAATTGAAAAATTTCATAACATAGAAATTTTCTAAGTTATGAAATTTTTTTAATTTTTCCTAACTTTTCCCCACATTTTCACCATGATGCAAATGGATTCAAACAAAACTTACAACATGAAAGTTATAGTCCTCCACAAAGTCTACAACTTTGATTAACAAAGTTTTCTCAAAAGAAGCTTGGATCTCAAGTTATGATTTTTAGAACAAGGATCCCTAAAACTTTTAACTTAGAGAAATTTTGCCCTAGTTTAGGCAGGATTTTGACCCATCTTCTTGACTATTTTTCACACAGTTCCACTTGGAGTCTCAAGTTGCACTTCAAATATGGATTATAATACATATTGCAAGCTTTTCAAATTGTCCAAGAACTCCCCAAACACATTTGTGGTTAGGGATAATCGAATGCTTGAAGTTGGCAAAAACTCACTTTGTATCCATGGCCAATACATGTTCATACAAGTTGCAAAATCTGTCCAAACTAGCTTTGTACTTGTTTACAGGTCTCTAAACCCTTCAACACTCAAAAATTGAATGCAAACTCATTGGACATTGGTGTTATTCTGATCATTAGAGCTTGGCAAAATGAACAAATCCATTTTTGGCATAAAGGTAGCACTTCCATTTTCATAAAGGCAACTTTATGTCAACATTGCTTCTCTTGAGCCTTGGACCTCTTTCTTTGCAGCAAACAAGTTCCACAAACTCAGGCAAAGGTACAAGGAACTTGTGCATGCTTGGAGGTAGCCTGTACAGGCCTACCTCATATCACTTCACACTTTTCTTTCAAAACAAGTCAACTTGCCAAAAGGACATAACTTGAGCATCTGATATATTCAACTCTTGCCAATATTCCAAACAAGTTTTGTGTATTTCCTTGAGCCAGAAACACGAATTGTTGATCCCTCAAGCCTTCCAAAACACCAAATCATATTCTTCTTGCAAAACAGGGCATTCCCTGCAGATTCACATCCATCACAGAAACCACTCGTGCGTTTGGCCTCAAACTTGTTCCAATACCTTCCATTCAACTCACTCAAACTATCCCAAACCTCCATTGCCAACTGTAACTCCATTTACAGTGTTCACCATTTCTGTTTTGAAGCTTTGCAGGTTGAGTTCTATAGAGAGATTCAGACCATTTCAAAGCAAACTAAGCATTGGGAAAGGTCCAGGGAACATCAAGCAAGCTCAAAAGAACCTCAGGCCTCACTGAAAGTTGTTGCATTGCCATACTCGAGCTTGACTGAAACAAGTATTTCTCAAACTTCTATCTCTCTATTTAGGAACATTTAGCCTTAGGTTTGTGAATGAAAGATGTAGTACTGATTGCCATGAAACCATATATATGCTCAGTTTTCATTTATATTAAACGTGCTAAGAGAATTTCATCCATGAACATGCTGAAAAAACTAGGTCAGATTTTAGGGCTAGAGAAATTCTCTCTGGTCTTTGAGAGTTAGATTAAGTTTTTTATATGGTTAGAATCGTGGTTTAATGCTCTACAAGTTTCATGTTTTGGGTTTTGGCAAAAGATGACAAATACAGGAGTTAGCAGTTTGTACAGGGCACACGTTTTTTCTGTTTGAACAAGGAAGAAGATGAAGTGGAAATGGGCTGGGCTAGCTTGTTTCTACTTCTAACACCCTCCATTTTCAGTTTCACACCCCCTGGCTCATTTTCTTATATTTTTGCATTTTTGAATTTTTGTTTTATTTTCTGACTTTGTTTATTTATTTCCAAATATAAAAAATGCTTAAAAATATTTTCACATTTTTTTAAACATTTATTTGGCATTTTATTCTATTATTTCTAACATTAAAACATTTTTATACTTTTATATTATTTGTTTAATTTTAAAAAATAATGTAAATAAAACTTTCATTTCTATTTCTTATTTTTATTCACATTGAAAATATTTTCTTGAATATATTAGGGTAGTGAGATAACTGACTTTGGTGCAGTCCGAGGTTGGTTGATACTCGATACTACACTCAATTGAGGGTTGCTTTCCTGGAATATTTCGGTCGCCAGTTCAGTGGCTAAATCGAAACGATGAACAATGAAAGCAATCCTGTGATATTGGGAACCTTAGAACCCGGTTACTTTGATTAGGACAGGTTGAACCCACCGACTTCAAGAGGGTACTACCCAGACCCCATGCTGGCCTTAAACCTTAAGGGCTTGTCTTGTGTGCCTTGTGTGCCTTACATGTTTGTCTTTGTAAATATCTGTGGTGTGTTTAATCATAGCATCATGACATCATCCAGCATCATATGCATTGACTAACCATTTCAGGGGTTCGAATTTTCATCTTTGTTCTTGTTTTGTAGGACATGGAAACTGTTCGTAGAAAGACAATTCAAATCAGTCTTGTAAGGATCCCTCCTCAGCTTAAGGAGCTTATATCCAGGATTCCTGAGAACTCTTCATTCAGTGAAAGACATGGAAGCCTCATTAGCTTGGTCAATACCAATATTGAGGAAGATATGATAAAGGTCCTGTTCCAGTTCTTTGATCCTCTGCATCACTGTTTCACCTTCTTGGACTATCAGTTGGTACCTACATTGGAGGAGTTCTCCCGGATCCTGAAGATCCCTATCCTTGATCAGCTACCCTTCAACGGTACAGAAAAGGAACCTAAGCTTGAAGAGATTGCTAAAGCCTTGCACCTACAGTCATCTGACCTCAAAGGACATTGGGAAGTTAGAAGTGGTATCAAAGGGTTCTTAGCCATGTTTCTGTTTGAAAAAGCCTATGAATGTTGGAACTCCCTTGACTTGCAAGCTTTTGAAGAGGTTGTGGCCCTCCTTGTCTATGGTTTGGTGTTGTTCCCTAATCCAGATCAGCTTATTGATATCAGTGCTGTTCAGATCTTTATGTCCAGGAATCCTATACCTACGTTGCTGGGGGACATCCTTCACTCATGTTACACTCGAACCATGAGAAAAAGAGGTGTCCTTATGTGTTGCACTCCTCTCCTGGGAAGGTGGTTTATTTCGCACCTTCCACAATCAGTCCTGAAGAATGAGCGGGGTTTGAGATGGTCACAACGGTTGATGACTCTTACACATGCAGATATACATTGGTGCCCTAGGTCCAGAGAAGATGTCACTATCATTGATCGTTGCGGGGAGTACCCTAATGTTCCTTTACTTGGAATCATAGGAGGTATTACTTATAGCCCATGCCTGGCTTGGAGACAGTTTGGTTATGCTCGGAGGGATGGTCCTCACGACATGTTAGTTCCTGACATAGTTTTTGACTTCGACAACGATACTCAAGGACTTCGCCAGAGATTTATCAAAGCCTGGAGGATGCCAAGTAGGATAGACAGCAAGACACTGGGGCACAGGAACTCCATCCCGTTGGAACCCTATCTCAAGTGGGTACGAGCCCGCTCCCAGAAGTTAGTGATGCCTTACCCCCATATGCTCCCTGTGATCAAAGAGCCAGTCTTGGAAGAAGAAGTGTCCTACACTATTCAGCACCCTGATATGCCCACATCCTGGGAAGAGATGCAGAAGAGCTGGATCCAGCTTAAGGAGGAAAGGAATTCTCTTGAGACTAGTCTACATGCCAGTGAAAAGAAGGTCTTGGAGCTCACCCGCCTGTTGCATGAGGAGAGGAATCTCAACACTTATATAGCTCCAAAGAGGATGCGTAGTATATTTTGGGATTGATTTGATTTTTGTATTATTTGCCCATGAGGCTTTGATGTACTAAACAATTATTTCCTTAATGATAACGTGTGTTCCTTTTTGTCTACAACAAAGTTGAATTTTCGAACCCTTGAATGCATTGCATGAACACATCTCATTCATCATGTGCATAGCAGGTTTTTCCTCTTTTCAGGTTGCTTACAGTTCTTCGCTGTTTATTTAAGCATCATGAATCCTGACTCTGCATCAACTGAGACATCAATCAAGGCTCTTCAGGTGCAGAATGCACAATTCCAGGAATTAATCAAGGGTTTGGCTCAGGGCCAAGAAGAACTGAAGGCTATGCTCCTGAAGAAGGAGAAGAAGAAGAAGAGAAGGACCGTTCTGTTCAACTCGGGCCGAAGGTTTGGTAATGCTCTGCAGCAGGAAGAGGCTGGTTCTTCTGTTGGCAAGAGTAGTCCTCAGGCAGAAACAAGGGTCCCTAGTCTGGTAGTCTCCGACAACGAGACTGATTTTGATGAAGAGCAGTACCCTCCTGCAGAAGACAGATATAAGCAACTGGAGGATAGGTTGAAAGCTATGGAAATTCAACAGGTACCTGGGCTGGATTTCGGAGATCTGGGTTTGTCAACTGGTGTGATCATCCCTCATAAATTCAAAGCACCATCCTTCTCCAAGTATGACGGGGCGTCTTGTCCCAAGCTGCATTTAAGGTCTTATGTTCGGAAAATTCAACCGTACTCTGCGGATAAGAATTTGTGGATCCACTTCTTCCAGGAGAGTCTTTCAGGGACTCATCTCGAATGGTTCTATCAGCTGGATGGGACCAAGGTTCGTAACTGGGAGGAGTTGGCTACTGCTTTCTATAAGCAGTATCAATATAATGCCGACCTTGCCCCTACACGTACCCAACTCCAGGGTATGTCGTTAGGTGCAAGTGAAGGTTTTAAGGAGTACGCTCAGAAGTGGAGAGACCTGGATGGCAGGGTGCAGCCACTGTTGACTGATCGGGAGTTGGTGGACATGTTCTTGGGGACTCTATCTGGGCCATTTTTCAACCATCTCATTGGGAATTCTTCTGCTGGGTTCACTGATTTGATTCTGACTGGAGAGAGAATTGAGGCTGGGATGAAGTCTGGAAAGATTGCGAAGGGTGCATCATCTAGTTCTGAAAAGAAACCCTTCAAGAAGGAGGCTAGTGCCGTGTACGGTTCCAAGAGATCAGAGAGACCTGAGCGCCGCCAATCTGTCAGTGCGGTAATGATTGCTAAGCCTGCTGCCGCTCCTCGGCCAAACAATCCTCAAAGGGCTGAAAGACCCCGGAGAGAGTTCACCCGCTTAAGCATGACCCTATCGCAGATCCTGCCACAGTTGCTCTCAACCAACCTAGTGACTGTCAAAGAGGCTCCAAAGTTCCCCAATACTGCATCTCCTAAGTACAACCCGAATGCTCGTTGTGCTTACCATTCAGATAGCCCGGGGCATGCCACTGATGACTGTTGGGCATTAAGGAACAAGCTGCAGGACCTTATTGATGCCAAGGAGGTACAGTTTGAGGCATCTGAGAAGCCTAATGTAGGGATAGCTCCCCTGCCTGCTCATGGAGTGAACGCTATTGAGGGCGAGGATGAAGTGGATGAAGCTGAGTTTGATAGCTGGATCTACCCGACAACCGACAGTGGACTTAACAATTGGAGTGCAAAGGACAACTTATCTGTTTCTCTTGTTACTAAGTAATGAATTCCTATGTTTTTGGTATTTGTAATAAACAATAATAAACTCTTTGGCCCGGTGTCTTACCCGAGGCACCGTGGTTTCATTTGTGAGGGCATATAAATTGTCATTTCATATATCATGAATGAAAATCTTGGACGTTTTCCCGCATTGCAAATATTGTGCTCCTTTTCTGTCTTTCTTTCCTTTACATATATTTCAAAACAGCTGTATTTACACACACACTCACTCATACAGGTTTCAATCCACTCTGGATCTCACTGATAACAACTCTGCTACTGCCAGTTATGACTTCGAAAATCCGATCAACTTAGCCGAAGACGAAGGTGAAGATGATTGCGAAGTGCCTGGTGAGCTTGCAAGACTGTTGCTTCAGGAAGAGAGGGCAATTCAACCCCATGAAGAGCCAGTGGAAACAATAAACTTGGGTACTGAAGCAGACATGAGAGAGGTAAAGATTGGTGCCAACCTAGAGCTCAGCGTGAAGCAACGGTTAACCAAGATGCTGCATGATTATATGGAGATCTTTGCCTGGTCCTACGAAGACATGCCCGGGTTGGATACCGATATTGTGGTCCATCACTTGCCGACTAAGGAAGACTGCCCTCCAGTTAAGCAAAAGGTCCGTCGGATGCGTCCAGAGATGTTTGAGAAGATTAAAGCCGAGGTCATGAAACAGTTTGATGCTGGGTTCCTTGCAGTGACTTCTTACCCTCAGTGGGTTGCTAATGTGGTGCCGGTACCTAAGAAGGACGGTAAGGTCAGAATGTGTGTCGATTACAGGGATCTGAACAGGGCCAGCCCCAAAGATGACTTCCCTCTACCTCACATTGATGTCCTTGTTGATAATACAGCTCAGCACAAGGTATTCTCTTTCATGGATGGCTTTTCAGGTTACAATCAGATCAAGATGGAACCTGAAGACATGGAAAAGACTACATTTGTTACTCAGTGGGGCACCTTCTGCTACAAGGTCATGCCATTCGGGTTGAAGAACGCTGGGGCAACCTACCAACGCATCATGGTTGCCTTATTTCATGACATGATCCATCATGAGATAGAAGTGTATGTGGACGACATGATCGCAAGGTCCCAGACTGAGGAAGAGCATCTAGATCATCTGCAGAAGTTGTTTGACCGGTTGAAACTGTACAAGCTGAGATTGAACCCGAACAAGTGCACCTTCGGGGTAAGATCTGGGAAGTTGCTAGGCTTCGTAGTCAGTGACAAGGGAATTCAAGTGGACCCTGCTAAGGTCAAAGCTATTCAAGAGATGCCAGTTCCCAAGACAGAGAAGAAAGTCAGAGGCTTTTTAGGACGCCTGAATTACATTGCTCGCTTCATCTCACATCTGACTGCTACCTGTGAGCCAATCTTCAAGCTGCTGAAGAAAGATCAGGTAGTACGTTGGAACGATGAATGTCAGGCTGCTTTTGACAGAATCAAAGAGTATCTCCAAGAACCACCTATCCTTATGCCACCGGTTGAAGGGAGACCTATGATACTATACCTGACAGTGCTTGACAACTCAATGGGGTGTGTGCTGGGGCAGCATGACGAGTCTGGCCGAAAAGAGCATGCCATTTATTACCTTAGCAAAAAGTTTACCGACTGTGAGACCCGATACTCACTGCTTGAGAAAACTTGCTGCGCTTTGGTATGGGCTGCTCGCCGGCTGAGACAGTATATGCTGACTCACACTACTTTGTTGATCTCAAAGATGGATCCTATAAAGTACATATTCGAAAAGCCTGCTCTGTCTGGGAGAATTGCAAGATGGCAAATGATCTTGACGGAATACGACATTCAGTATACGACCCAGAAAGCCATCAAGGGAAGTGTATTGGCAGATCACTTGGCACATCAAGCAGTCGATGACTATCAATCAATGAACTTCGAGTTTCCGGATGAAAGCATCATGATAGTAACTGATTGTGAAGTACCTGGACCGGATGAAGGACCTGAACCAGGATCCCGATGGTCTATGCACTTTGACGGAGCCTCCAATGCTTTGGGAAACGGTATCGGCGCCATAATCATATCTCCACAAGGTACTCATACTCCACTCACTGCCCGACTATGTTTCAACTGTACCAACAACATGGCGGAGTATGAGGCGTGCATCATGGGTCTTCAAGCTGCGATCGACCTAAGGATCAAGTTTCTGAGTGTCTTCGGAGATTCCGCTCTTGTGATCAATCATATCAAAGGAGAGTGGGATACGAAACATCCCAACCTGATTCCTTACAGAGAATGTCTGTTGACCTTGATCCCCCACTTCACAGAGATAACCTTTGAACACTTTCCAAGAGAAGAGAATCAGCTGGCGGACGCATTAGCTACAATGTCGTCAATGTTCAAGGTCAAATGGGATAACGAGGCTCCCCGGATCATCATCTGGAAATTGGATGAACCGGCATACTGTTGCGACCTCGAGACTGAATTGGTAACTGAGAAGCCTTGGTACCATGAAGTAAAGAGATATCTGGAAGCTCAGGAATACCCTGAAGGTGCATCTGTCAATGATAAGAAGTTCCTGAGAAGGTTCGCAGCAAAGTTCTTCCTTAGCAACGGCATCTTGTACAAACGAAACCATGATTCAACCTTACTGCGTTGTGTGGATAAGACTGAAGCAGAAAGGATCATGGAAGAGCTACATGAAGGTACCTTTGGCACACATTCCAGTGGACACACTATGGCTAAGAAAATCCTACGGGCAGGATACTACTGGTCCACAATGGAAGCTGACTGCTACCAACATTCCAGGACATGCCACAAGTGCCAGATCTATGCAGACAAGGTGCATGTTCCTCCGGTTCCCCTGAATGTTCTAACTGCGCCATGGCCGTTTGCAATGTGGGGCATAGACATGATCGGCGAGATTAAACCTACGGCATCTAATGGGCATCGCTTCATCCTAGTGGCGATTGATTATTTTACGAAATGGGTCGAGGCAGCATCCTATGCTACGGTAACCAAGACTGTCGTGGCACGGTTCATTCGGCACAACCTGATCTATCGATACGGTGTCCCAGAGAGAATAATTACAGACAACGGTACCAATCTGAACAACAAGATGATCGCTGAGCTCTGCGAACAGTTCAAAATACAGCACCACAATTCTTCTCCTTACAGACCGAAGATGAATGGGGCTGTAGAAGCAGCAAATAAGAACATCAAGAAAATCGTGCAGAAGATGACAGTGACTTATAAGGATTGGCACGAGATGTTACCGTTCGCTCTACATGGGTACCGTACCTCAGCTAGGACGTCAACCGGGGCAACTCCTTTCTCTCTGGTTTACGGTATGGAGGCAGTCTTACCGATCGAAGTGCAAATACCCTCTCTCCGGATAATGAAGGATGCAAACCTGAACGAGGATGATTGGATCCAGACACGACTTGATCAGCTCAACCTCATTGATGAAAAGAGACTCGCTGCTATCTGTCACGGTCAGACGTATCAGAAACAGATGATCAGGGCATTTAACAAAAAGGTCAGACCACAGGAGTATCAAGTTGGGGATCTGGTAATCAAGAGAATCATCCTTCCTCAGAGTGATCCAAGGGGCAAATGGACCCCTACGTATGAAGGTCCATTTGTGGTTAAGCATGTGTTCTCAGGAGGAGCCATGATATTGACCAACATGGATGGTGACGACCTTCCTCACCCCGCCAATGCAGACATAGTAAAAAAATACTACACATAAAAAAGACCCGCTAGGCTGACATGCCTAGGCAAAAATTAGGGCTTCCCGTCGAACCAAAAGGGTTCGGGCAAAATGAAGGGATGAAAATGAAAAAAATCTGTACACCCGGCAAGTCGAAAACCTGAAAAGGCGGCTTGGGCAAAAATGGGTATCCCGGTGGACTGAAAACCCGAAAGGGCGGTCCAGGCAAAAATTAGGGATAAAAGCGTAATACTATGTCTCATTGATCACTTTGCATCCAGAATCCGGTATCTACATCAAGTTCAGACGGCATCGATCAGTCAGCTTCACCTTCAACCAAGGTCATCAAGTGATGAGACACTCAGAGTTATAAAGGCAATAGCAGAGTTGAAACCCAGTGGGATCATTCATTTCACACAGCTGTTTTATTTTCTTTTGTATAGACTCTTTTGTTCGGCGGCGTTCTCTTACTAGGACGTCAGTCTCTTGTACACAAAACGCCTATTCACAGGCCATTCAAAATCAATACAAATATACTTTTCAGTTAAAAGTGCCAATTGTTTTTCTTTTTCTGTTTTGTTTTGCGAAGAACGTCCAAGGTTCAATTTGTGATATATGCATTGACAATAGTTTGCTAACTCATAAATATTTGCATACGAAACAAAGGATTTTATTACAGGTGACACTAGAAACAGGGGCAATAAAGAGTTGTCCAAGCAATCTAATGGTTCTATCCTCCAAGGTACCAAGGTAGGTTCAGCTAAAGAACATAACCAGATACCTTAAATCCCCAGAGAGTGATTCAGCAAAACAGTGCATTCTTCTCCAAGCAGAGTTATCAAATCTCAAGTATATTGGGTATCCTCCAGCAGATCCCAACATTCCCCAGCAGCAGTATATATTCTTAACAAGCATCCCCGGCAGTCCTGGTCTAAAGATTGTTCCCCGACGGCGTACCAACATTCAAAGGAATCACTTCCCATACAGCTCAAACTTCCCCAGGAGTCCAGCCCAGTGTCCCCAGGAAAGTGGAATTCATCTCCCCCAAGCAGTAAGCTTATCCCCAGTAGATTCTGGAAGCTTATCCCTCGCAGAGCACGAACGCGTCGTCAGGCTTTATTCAAAGAGTTATTTCCTTAACAGGATATAACTGGGTTATCCTCAGCCAAAAGCCACGGAAAGAGCGTCCTCGACGAAATTCTCTTATCCCCAGCGAAGTCTATTCATACTTCCAATACAACAAGGATATCCTCAGCAAGTCATTCTCAACAATTCAGCAAAGCATCTCTATCCCCACAGAGTATCACTCCCCAGCATGGTCGCTAGAGTATCTTTTCTCCCCGCAGAATCTTCCATTCGCCAAGTCTATTCCTCAACGGAGTCATCTTCTCCTACCGGTATTCTTGCAGTTATCATCCCCAGCGGAAGCAAAATCTATTCTTCAACATCAGCCCAGGATATGACTTCCCGGCACCCGTCAAGGATTTAATTTCCTAGACGAAAACATACATTCATAAAACATCACATACATCATTATAGCATGCATAGACGCATTATATCATACAAATCTCATTTATGTTGAGAACATCATTGCTTGATCCATATCATGCATTGCATATGACTGACCTTTACCTTTCAGGAAAGAGGCAGTTAAATTCTCAACCATATTTCAAGACCTAGACCGGTTCAGTTAATCGACTCCAAAGATTTCTTATCCAGTCCCAGGCCTTCTCTAGTCCAGCTAAATCGACTCCCAACAGATTTTTCTGATAAAGACTCAGTAGAAGTTATCCCAGGTTATAACTTCCTATGGTTCCCTCTCCGACGGTGAGTGAGGTGATAATTCCTTTTCAGATGGTTCCCTCTCCGACGGTGAGTGAGGTGATAATTCCTTTTCCTTAGGGTTCCCTCTCCGACGGTGAGTGAGGTGATAATTCCTTTTTCTATGGTTCCCTCTCCGACGGTGAGTGAGGTGATAATTCCTTTCCAGATGGTTCCCTCTCCGACGGTGAGTGAGGTGATAATTCCTTTTCCTATGGTTCCCTCTCCGACGGTGAGTGAGGTGATAATTCCTTTTCAGATGGTTCCCTCTCCGACGGTGAGTGAGGTGATAATTCCTTTTTCTATGGTTCCCTCTCCGACGGTGAGTGAGGTGATAATTCCTTTTCCTATGGTTCCCTCTCCGACGGTGAGTGAGGTGATAATTCCTTCCCTATGGTTCCCTCTCCGACGGTGAGTGAGGTGGTAATTCCTTTCTTATTGGTTCCCTCTCCGACGGTGAGTGAGGTGGTAATTCCTTTCTTAATGGTTCCCTCTCCGACGGTGAGTGAGGTGATAATTCCTTTCTTATTGGTTCCCTCTCTGACGGTGAGTGAGGTGGTAATTCCTTTCTTAATGGTTCCCTCTCCGACGGTGAGTGAGGTGATAATTCCTTTCTTAATGGTTCCCTCTCCGACGGTGAGTGAGGTGATAATTCCTTTTCAGATGGTTCCCTCTCCGACGGTGAGTGAGGTGGTAATTCCTTTTCAGATGGTTCCCTCTCCGACGGTGAGTGAGGTGATAATTCCTTTTCCTATGGTTCCCTCTCCGACGGTGAGTGAGGTGGTAATTCCTTTTCAGATGGTTCCCTCTCCGACGGTGAGTGAGGTGATAATACCTTTTCCTATGGTTCCCTCTCCGACGGTGAGTGAGGTGATAATTCCATTTCAGATTATAATTGCCTATTGGTTCTCTTCCCGATACTGTGAAGATGGTAATTCCCACCAAGATTTTCTCAACGAGCGTTGTTGAATTTAAAGTCACCCAAGGTTCTCTTACCATTCACACAAAGGTAGTAACCATCCCTGGTTCAGTCATCACTGCTTGAAGCTCCAGACTCAGCTCCTGTAACCAGTCAGGACATATCTATACCAAGCATCTGAAATCAACTCCTGCAACGTGTCAGGTACTCATGTTTCTTTTTGCAGGTATGCAGGTTCTCGCTAAGGAATCTCTTACGCGATCAACATTCAGATGGCATCTATAAGCCCATCATCCTATTTATCAACCTCTAAATGGCATCTATAAGCCCATTCCATCATCACACTACTACTATGTGAGCGCAAATTTCTGGGCACTCTAGTGTTCAATCATCTTCCACCTACGGATTACGAAAGGCACGTCAGCCAATCTACATCCTCAGGTCTAAGAAGATTGAACAGGGGCAACTGTTGTACCCCAAAATTTGCCCTCCCATATTTTTCAAAGATTTGCAAAGTCAAGCTTCAAAATTCCCCAAGGGTTACACAGTGCAAAGGCCTCATAAGCAGTCAAAACTAGGGTTTATGTTCTGATCAAGAAAATGAAGTTTTCAAAGGTCCAATCAAGTCTCACATGCCTACAAATATGGCCAAGCATCCTCATATCAAGTTTCAAGGATTTCAGCACAAAATTGCACAGTCAAGACCCTAAATTGCACTACAGTCAACTGTAGGGGCAAAATGGTCATTTGACAGTCAAAAGTTCAAATTTTTGGTCAACATATCATTTTGAAGCCACAAACATCATTTGATCAATGCTTGATCATGATTCTCAAAATTTGGCTCAGAAATCATCAAGATGCAAAAGTTTCCTTATTTGGACAGCTGAAAAAGTCAACTGAAATTGACCAGGGCATAACTTTCACATGGATTATCAGAAAAATTCCATCCAAAGCTCATTTTGAAGAGAAAGACATTTCCTACAACTCATCTTCATACTTCAAGTCCAAGAAATGCTCTCACAAAAAGTTATCAATTTCAACATTATAGGTCATTTTCAAAAGTCAACAAAAAGGGACTTTAAGTCAAAGGCCATAACTTGAGATTGGTAAATCAAAATGACATGGGACCAAAGGCATTGGTTAGAGGACTCCAAGACCTTTCCAAAATGTCAAAGAACATGAGAAAAGCTTAAAAATTGAGCAAGTTATGCCTTGTGGAAGTTGGGAAATTTTTGGATATTTTGAAAAGTCAACATTACTTCAAATGACCTAAAATTGCTAATGGACCCATTTTTCTTCCATAATTCATCATCCATGACATATGCACGACCACTTGGCCCAAAGGGAAGTCTTTATTCATTTTTTATTTATTTATTTGAATTTTTATTTATAATAATTCATTTAAATCAAAATAAATGTATGAAAAATGCTAACCTAAAGTTCTAAATCTTTTTGTGCATGTTTTACTCTCAAGATTTCGTGCTTGTACCAATATGGAAAGATTTGGATTGATTGGCTTGATTGAGAGCAAAAAGCACATGGAAAAAGATTGGAAAAAATCTTAGAAAATCAAATTTCCAAAATCATGAATGCAAGATATTTGGATCCATATTTTTAACCTAATTCACTCTTGCATAAGTATGGAACACAACCCTAATCATAATACACACGCAGCTGCTGAGAAAATTGGGAATCAAATTTGAAATTTTTGTCTAAAAAACTCAAAACTGAAATCATCTTTACAGGTGGATTCAAAGCACGATTTCTCATCTCATTAGCTTCCTCAAGCATCATTGGACGATTCCCAATCAAAAACAGTCATCCAAACCTCAAGAATCGCTGTACAGAATCCAAATTTTTCTCATAAAATTGCATACTCGTATCTTAATTTTGAGGCATTTCCATGACATTTAGTTTATGTATTCTTATTCAATGATGCATTCTGACGCTTACCATGTGAACTAATTGCGTTTTTATGTGTTGTATGCAAAGATGCCATTGTTGATATTTAGGGTTCTTCAACCTTAGAATTAGGGCTTTTGAAATAAGGCAAAATTAGAGGCTGAGACCAAGGCCATTGGATTCAACGCGTTTGGACGAATAGAAACCAGCAATCGCGATCAATTTATGAGGCCTTGTGGCCTATTCGCTATTTTTTCATATGATACTTTCAGCAACGCGTGAAAACCGTTGCTTATGTTGTTATTGTTTCAGGAAAAATAAAACACGAGGAAGAAGATGGTGTGGTGGCAAGACGTGATAGGGCTATTTGAAAACGCGCGCGCGAAGATTCATTAACATTGTTACTTCTTTTATAATCTTTGTTGTTTGTTTAATATTAATAACGCGTGAGTTGGCACAGTTGGTAAGCGAGAGCGTTGGCAATGTATATGACCTGGGTTCGAGCCCCAGGTCTTCGTTATTTCCATAATATTTTTCCATAAAAATTCACGTGCAGGTGCAATATTGAAGCGCATCATACACTCTCAAAGATCAACGTCCATCTGTCCAGGCTCATCAGATCAATGGCTATGGATTGGGGAACACCATAAACCCTAGTCCATGCGTCACACGCGTCCAGCAAAGGTCAACAAGGCCATGCTTATTGGGCCAGAATTCCTAAAATATACCTCCTATCTGGGGACTGATACCCCCAAGGTTTGCCAAATTTTGTTATTTTTTTTATCTTTTTATTACTTTCATCTTCTTTTAATTATTATTCTTTTAATCAATTTAATATATTTTCATAAATATAAAAATACCTAAAAATCAGAAAAAAATCAAAAATATAATAAATATTTTGTTTTAATATTTTTGTAATTAAATTGTATGTAATTGAATTTAGTTTTAACTTAGGTTTGTAATTTTAACTCTTTTCATAATAAAATCTAAAAAAAACCTAGAATTAGGTTTAATCAATAATTTTTCATATTTTTATTTTTCTTTCATAATAATTAAAATAATTAAATACTTATTTCTTTAATTAAATTTGCATGTAAAAATTAGGGTTAATTTAGGTTAAATTCTAATGTTTTCTTAATAAATTAAAATAAAATAGAATTAGGGTTAGTAGTTAATTTTAATTAATTCTTTCCTTTTAATAAAATACCAAAAACATTTCTTTTTATTTTAATTAAATCCTCGTTAATTCAATCTTTGCAAAAGGGTCCAACGGCCTCGTTTCGTTTTAATTCTTATTAATTCGCATCTATTTTATTTCATTATAATACTTATGTATCTCTCCCGAAGCCTTGTAATTACTTCTCGCGCTTTTAATTTATTTATTTTTCTGTCAAATCGGGTCCTGGTTAATTTTGGCGATGTGGACCCGCGCCATTTGTAATAGCTTAGAATTTACTTTTCTCGCAACTTTTTAACTGCTAACTCAAAAGCATGCAAGAATGAATGGCCAAAAATAAAACAAACGCGTAGATCACCATAACATGAAAAGACAAAAATATCTGAAAACGACACACGAATCGCACACACCACCCCTAGGGTACGCCTCACTGTTGCCTTGCCTCGAAAGGTGATCGTCGAGTAGAGGATGTCTTAGTAAGTCCTCATGATCCGGGAACCTGGCATGAGGGTAGCTTCTAAGGTGTCTTCCCATTGCTCTGGTGATCACCATGTCCCGAACCTTCGAATTGACCCGAATACCTCCAACGGTGGTGCTACCTACCTCTCAATGGTGGGATGGCACTACTTTAAAGGACATTTACACAGACGAATTCCTTAGGGTAGGTAGACAACTCTAGATACTTGCTCTAAATTTCAAAACAAAACAAAATACTTTTCACACCGACACATTTTCAAAAAGCTTTCGAAAGCAATTTTTCAAACACTCTTGAGGACCGATACAAGAGTCGAACTGAAATTTTCAAAGAAACTTTTTAAAACCCACAGTTGAAAAGCAAACAAACCATTTTTGAAAACACAAGTGAGCAAGTATCTAAGAGCCCATGGATAACCCTGGATAGAAAGGGTGCTAACACCTTCCCTTTCTATAATCTACCTCCTGAACCGAGAGCAATCTCTATAAGGAATTTTTCTGTGCTTTTGTCCTTTCCATTTGGAGAAAATAAAAGATGGTGGCGACTCTTGCTTCCGCGACATTTCGCGAACCAGCGTTAAACAGTCAGTTCCAGATCCACCGATCACAACAAGGCTCTTGGAATTCAAGACCAAGCTAGGGTTTGCTCTGCTCAAGACACCTCATTGCACTATTGACCTAAATTAGGGTTTGAGTTTGCACAGGGATTTTTGGACTTACAATGCCCAAATTGACTTTCCTACTTCATGTTGGACTCATAAGTTTACCCATACCAAGTTTCAAGCTTTGAATCAAATTTTTGCCCAGTCAATTGGATAGTTGACCTAGAAATCAACTATATTGGGGAAAAAGTCAACTGTGACCAATTTACAGTCAAACCTCATGAATTTTGACCCACATCAACATTATGAACTCATATGAACCATTTGATCAAGTTTGTACCATAATTCCACAAGAAATTTGATCAGATCACCAAAAGGGCAAAATGGTCATTTTTAGGGTTTTGATTGTACAAAGGCAATTTTTGACTGTTTGACCTAGCCAGTGGCAAATTAAGCTCAACCATGGACTCAAGGACTCAATGAAATTATCTTGACCTATTCAACAAGTTCAAAAGATCTCAAATGCATAGGATTGACAGATGAATTTTTCAGTCAACTGATCAAAATTTGACTGTACACTGAAAAGTCAAACTTTGACTTTTTGGTCAAAATCAAGTGCCAAGGGTCATTTTTCATCAAGATATGTCAAATTATGAAACTTGTTCATCAAGAAACCCAAAATTGCAAATTAGGGTTTGAAATTGAAAAATTTCATAACATAGAAATTTTCTAAGTTATGAAATTTTCTTAATTTTTCCTAACTTTGAATTTTTTTTATTAATAACCAAGTATTAAAAAAATATTTCGCGAATAACCGGGTTTCGGAAAAAATTACGCAAATAACCATGTTTGAGATGGCTCCACAAAGGAGGAGCCATCTCATTTGGCGCATCCTCCTCTTTTTATAAGGGAGGCGCCATCTCATTTGGCGCCTAAGGGCAAATGGCAAGCCCTAAGCCAAATGAGATGGCGCCTATGTGTAAAATTAGGTCAAAAAAAAATTTTTTTTTTCTTTCCTGCGCGTTGCGTATTAGACAGAGATAAACAAAATTGATTTTTTATTTGAAAAAAAATAATTACATTCAACTGTTTTACATTTAAATAACAGTAAAAAAATAGATACAAAAAATACTGGAAAAAAAAAAGATACATCAATGATCCCCAGGAACCCGGTAATGACCCCCAGTTCCGCATCCCCGTCCTCGCCTTTCTCTTGCTGGGTGCCGTCTCGTTTCTTGTTGCGGCAAGGTCGATGGCCCAGCGAAGTCAATGAGATCCGAATCCATAAAATCAGTAAGATCTCCATATCTCGAAGATCCGCTCTGGTACAGTCGGTTACCCATACCCTCGAAGTTTGGTCGTGTTGGCGGTGGGTGGGGTTCCATGGTTGGTCGGTAGCATTGGTCGTCTGAGTATGGGGGGTAGAAAGGAAATGGATCTTGGGGTGTTTGGTACTGTGGATGTTGGGTTGTTTGGTGATATGGTGGTTGATGGTAGGTTTGGTCGGGTTGGTCATAATCTTCAGACATTCCCATATCAGGGCTAAGGCTGGATGTTGAGGGCCCCATATTGGGATATGTGGAAGACTGAAATTGTGTATGGGGTATGTGGGTTTGCTGGTATTGTGGTTGGTATTGTGGTTGGGTTTGAGGCATATCTGGGTATTGGTAGTTTGGCGGTGATTGTGGTTGGTAGTACGGCATTTGGTTGTAGTTGTGTTGTGGTGGGGAATGTGGTTGTGTGTTTGTTGGTCTGTTTCTTCTTGGGGGTTGGTTTGAGGTTGATGGATTTTGGGTTTGTTGGTGGGGAATCGAGGGTTGTGCCCATTGTGTGCGTGGGTCAACCAAGTATCTCGGATGAGACACGTGCATATCTGGGTTACTAACCGACCTGTACCACGACATATATTGATCGGTGTGTCGCATGTTACCTTGAGTAAGGAAAATAGGGGATTGCAAGATGTAGCGGTGACGCCTTTGCCACATTTTACACCATTCTGGAGCAAAGTCTTTCCAGTTGGTTAGATTCCACTGGGCGTCGACCCTTTTTAGATGCCAGGGGGACAAATCTGTTGGGTCACTTGGTATCTCTTGGATCATTCCGAACTGCATCTTCACACGGTCGCTGTGGTGCATCTCCACAATGTTGAACCGAATGAGTGCAGTCTTTGCAGTCCAAGTTGCTGCATCCTCTGGATTTGGAGAATGGTCCAAGCCCAAATATGGTCTCCAGACGAACTGCGATAAAATTTAAATCAGGTAAGCGCAAAAGTAATGTATAAATAATTAAAATGAACAAAAGTTAAAAGCTACGACTTACGTCATCTGGGCCTAAGTGATCCAACAGATTCCGGTAGAGTGCGACATTGAATCTGGGATTCTTGCCGTAATCCATACCCCTCACGCAGTACCTATAGGAAATGAGAAACATGTTATTTTTAGCATATATTTTGGAAAGAGAAGAATAGTTATAAATGCTATAACTTAATGACTTACTTTGTTGCGTAAGGGAAACCAAAAGTGTTGTTGTTGATGGGGTTTAAGGACTCCATCCTCCACCAACCCCAGGCTTGTAGTAAAAATGCGCACCCGTAAAATATACATTTTTCCTTGACCGCGTTTTTGCACAAGGAACTGTACAGGTGGGCTAATACTGCAGAACCCCAACTAAATTTTCTAGTTTTATCAAAATTTGTTAGTAAATGTAAGTACATGAAATTTACACTATTTACCGTACTTTCGGGAAATAAAAAAGTACCAAAAAGTATCATAATATACGTTCGGGCTTTTACTACTCGGTCATTTTCTGAGGAATTTTCATTTAATTCTATACTTGCATAATGCCGTTTCAGGTCAGTGAGTAGTATTCCCTGCCCTCTTGCTCCACCACCTTCTACCATGTCCCTACCCAACAGTTCTTCACATTGTGAGTTGGGTTGTTGAACCGACCCGTTCACCGCTTTACCGTCAATAGGGAGGCCCAGTAGCATGTACACATCTTCAAGAGTGATGGTACATTCACCTATTGGTAGGTGAAATGTATGGGTCTCCGGTCTCCACCTCTCCAACATTGCAAGGATGAATTTGGAGTCAATGGTGCAGTTGGAGATCTTTATCACGTGTCCAAAACCTGCATATTCCAGATAAGGGACGATGAAAGGGTCGGGAGCCAGGTATTTGTGCGAACGGATTCTGAATCGTTGTGTATCCTGAGATCATAATTAAACAAGAGTAAGATTAATTAAGATGAACAACACATTTTTTAAAGTATGAAAAATGTATAACCAAAGAAGAGACTTACAAATGCAGCAATGTTTTCCCTTGTGCCTCTGTGAGTATCTCCCATTGTTAGAAGGGCCATTCTTCAGAACGCTTGAGAGAATGAAAGACTTAGGAAGAAATAAAAAGTATGATAGACTTAAGAAATATTTCGTAGCAGAGAGTGAGAGAGTGAGAGTTGTGTGGGTGTGAGAGATGTTTCATAAGGTATGTATTTATAGGCAAATAATTTTGATGTAGTGGTTGCATGCCTGTGAGGTGTCACATTTGCATGCTAAGGGAGTTACACATATGCATGCATGCATTTACAAATAATGTAAGGTGTCACTCTTGCAGGCTAGGTGGCAGCATAAGCCCATGCATGTATCACGATTGGACAGTAAGGGAGGCGCCATCTCACTTGGCGAAATAGTACAAAAATGAATGTTGTCGCCACCCCATTTGGCGAATAAGAGGTGTCACGTATTACAACATTGACTCAGGCTACGTGACAGCCTTTGGGATTCCTTTCTCTGTTGCATGCAAGGACATTGGAGTTGATGGGTGGCAGGCTTACACAAAACATTTATGTGTGTAGAATATGGCCAGGCGAGGTGGCAGCATAAGCCCATGCATGTATCACGATTGGACAGTAAGGGAGGCGCCATCTCACTTGGCGAAATAGTACAAAAATGAATGTTGTCGCCACCCCATTTGGCGAATAAGAGGTGTCACGTATTACAGCATTGGCTCAGGCTACGTGACAGCCTTTGGGATTCCTTTCTCTGTTGCATGCAAGGCCATTGGAGTTGATGGGTGGCAGGCTTACACAAAACATTTATGTGTGTAGAATATGGCCAGGCGAGGTGGCAGCATAAGCCCATGCATGTATCACGATTGGACAGTAAGGGAGGCGCCATCTCACTTGGCGAAATAGTACAAAAATGAATGTTGTCGCCACCCCATTTGGCGAATAATAGGTGTCACGTTTTACAACATTGGCTCAGGCTACGTGACAGCCTTTGGGATTCCTTTCTCTGTTGCATGCAAGGCCATTGGAGCTGATGGGTGGCAGGCTTACACAAAACATTTATGTGTGTAGAATAGGGCCAGGCGAGGTGGCAGCATAAGCCCATGCATGTAATATTATTGGCAGCCTTGGGGGGTTGCATCACTTACTTAATTGAAATATTTTGCCTTAGGTTGAACATAACATTCATTCTCATAAACTGTAAAATTTTCCAACCTTCGAATCAGTCATCTAACCTTCAACAATTCCAGCATTCATACCTTCATATAATCAATAAACCCAAAACATTCCCACCTTCATACCTAAAACAATTCTACACAATGGCCTCTTCACCACAATTTGTTGTCAAAGCACATTTCAACGGTGAGACATACATGTGTCCCACAGTTGGGTTTTTGTTTAGAAACACCGACAATGTCCGATTTCTCTTAAACGGGAAAGCAAATTTCTCCTACTTTAAGAAAAGATTGGAGGCCAAACTCGAACGAGGCCCGGTATCCCAGATATTTTATCAGAGTCCAGTCTTTTTTGGAAACAATCAAGTCATATTTTATAAGGTTGCAATTCAAGATGACGAGGATTTCCAGAACATGATTTCCAACCATGTCTATTCTGGAAACGACTCTATTGAGTTGTACGTTCTGTTTCAAGAGCCTCCGGTGACACAGGAGGTAGAGCCTCCGGTGACACAGGAGGTTGATCCTTTGGAGAATGAGCAAGATGAGGTGGATGCAGTTGATGATGAAGAAGAAGATAACGAGTTAGAGTTCGATGAAATGGTGAACGACGATTCTGACGATGATGGCATCCCAAGTATTCCTACCGACAAAATCTACACACCACCTACGCACATGACAAACTTCAACATGGGCGGAGATGAACCTTCTACGGACTTGTTTTTCCAACCGTATATGCAATCAGATGAAAATTTAAAAGAGAAGGACAAGTTTCGTAATAGAGAGGAATGCATAAGGGCCATCAAAAAATTTCACATGCTCAACTCGGTTGATTATAAGGTGGATCGTGTAAACCCGGAAAGGTACAAGATCAAGTGTGTCCACCCTGACTGCATGTTCAAGCTGACCGCTTCATACAGACTAAGGGGTGACTGCTGGGTCATAGGTTCCATGACTACCCATACTTGTGTAAGTTCCACTCAATCACAAGACCACCGAAAACTCAACCATGATCTAATCTGTCAAGAAATCCTACCCCTGGTCAGCAACGACCCTTCTTTGAAGGTGAAAACAATCATCTCCCACATCACCACGGTTTTTAACTACACTCCGTCTTACCGTAAGGCGTGGTTAGCAAAAACTAAGGCGATTGAAAGGGTGTACAGAAACTGGGAGGAGTCATACCGAGAACTTCCCCGCTACCTAAATGCACTCAAGACATATTCTCCAGGTAGTGTTTATGTTCTGGAAACATTGCCAGCGTACGCTCAAGATGGTAGTCTACTACATGGCAACGGAATATTCAGTCGCGTCTTTTGGGCATTTCAACCATGCATCTCAGGGTTTGCATCATGCAAACCAATTCTACAAATAGACGGGACTTGGTTGTATGGGAAGTACAAAGGCACGCTTTTGATGGCAGTTGCACAAGATGGCAACAATAACATTTTCCCCGTTGCGTTTGCCCTTGTCGAGGGGGAGACCGGTGGTGCTTGGAGCTTTTTCCTGAAAAATCTTCGTACACACGTGGCTCCTCAACCAGACCTCTGTTTGATCTCGGACAGACATGCCTCCATTGAAAGTGCCTATAATAATCCGGCAAATGGTTGGCATGACCCTCCTTCTACGCATGTCTATTGCGTCAGGCATATCGTCCAGAATTTCTCGAGGGAGGTCAAGGACAAAACATTGAGGAAAGCGGTGATGAATGCGGGATACGCACTGACACAGCCCACATTCAAATATTACCGCAACGAGATCCGTTTGTCTAACCCAGAAGCCGGTACGTGGATCGACAATATACCGGTCGAAAAATGGACTAGGTCATACGACAATGGCCAAAGATGGGGGCATATGACTACAAATCTTATTGAATCAATGAATGGGGTATTCAAGGGCATACGAAACCTCCCCATCACTGCCTTGGTGAAATCCACGTATTTTAGGATGGCTGCGTTATTTGCCAAAAGAGGTGAAATGTGGTATGCGGTCTTGCAATCAGGACAACTATGGAGTGAAAGCTGTATGAAATACATTAAGGCTGAAAGTGCTAAAGCCAACACTCACATGGTTACACGGTTTGACCGCCATAGCCACAACTTCATTGTGAAAGAGACAATTGACCACAATGAAGGCCTGGCAAGACAAGAATACAGGGTCATTTTACCTTCTCAATGGTGCGATTGTGGCAGGTTTCAAGCTTTTCGTATGCCTTGCTCTCATGTCATTGCCGCTTGTGCGCATACCCATCAAGACGCGCTTCAACTGCTCTCAAACGTTTATAAATCTGAAACGTTGCTCACTGTTTACAACAACAACTTTCCTTTGGTGGCAAAACCGGACTATTGGCCTGAATACAACGGTGATATAGTTTGGCACAATGACCAAATGCGAAGGAACAAGAAGGGTCGTCCCAAAAGCAGGCGCATAACAACAGAAATGGACGATCTTGACAGGTTGGAAAGAAAGTGTGGTTTATGCCGTCAGGTCGGACACAATCGCAAAAACTGTCCGAATCGGGCGTCTGGCTCGACCACATAAATTTTGTAATACAATAAATCTTTTCAATATTTGTGTTGTAAACATTATGGGTTTTCCGTTAATAAAACTGTTCACACAATTTAAGAAATTCAATCTAGGAAATTACATTAGGGTTTTCGCGTACAACAATGATTAACGATAATCAATCTAGGAAATTACAACTGTTAACACAATTTCATCTGACCCATGCATCATCAGCATTACATCACTGTCTGTTTTGACTTCCTCCAACCACACATTTGGTCTTCCTGTCGCATGCGAGGTTGTTGTTCGTTTTCGCTGGATCCTTCGAATTTTTTCCCCCTCGGCGATGTCTCCATCTAGCCACCGCATCAACTCCCGCTTCAGACGCTCCATGGAGTGAATGTGCCAGAATTTCATTTTCATCGCGGGTTTCGTGGCGGAGAATATAACGTAACCATCTCTGCTAAAAATCAATGGCGACGTCATTACGTAAATAAGGGAGTACAAAATAAAAATACAGTGCGAGAAAGTGTGAGAAATTTCAAAGAAACGGACGAATTATTTATAAAACAGCAAAAAACCCTAGTTTTGCCCTAGGCGCCAAGTGAGATGGCGCCTCCTCTCCTTTTTAAGGAGCATGCGCCATCTCACTTGGCTAAAAGCCAATGGAGGCGCCAAGTGAGATGGCGCCTAGGGCAAAACCCTAGGTGCATGCGCCAAATGACTTGGCTCCTCCTTTGAGGAGCCATCTCAAACATGGTTATTTGCGTAATTTTTTCCGAAACCCGGTTATTTGCGAAATATTTTTTTAATACTTGGTTATTAATAAAAAAAATTCCCTAACTTTTCCCCACATTTTCACCATGATGCAAATGGATTCAAACAAAACTTACAACATGAAAGTTATAGTCCTCCACAAAGTCTACAACTTTGATTAACAAAGTTTTCTCAAAAGAAGCTTGGATCTCAAGTTATGATTTTTAGAACAAGGATCCCTAAAACTTTTAACTTAGAGAAATTTTGCCCTAGTTTAGGCAGGATTTTGACCCATCTTCTTGACTATTTTTCACACAGTTCCACTTGGAGTCTCAAGTTGCACTTCAAATATGGATTATAATACATATTGCAAGCTTTTCAAATTGTCCAAGAACTCCCCAAACACATTTGTGGTTAGGGATAATCGAATGCTTGAAGTTGGCAAAAACTCACTTTGTATCCATGGCCAATACATGTTCATACAAGTTGCAAAATCTGTCCAAACTAGCTTTGTACTTGTTTACAGGTCTCTAAACCCTTCAACACTCAAAAATTGAATGCAAACTCATTGGACATTGGTGTTATTCTGATCATTAGAGCTTGGCAAAATGAACAAATCCATTTTTGGCATAAAGGTAGCACTTCCATTTTCATAAAGGCAACTTTATGTCAACATTGCTTCTCTTGAGCCTTGGACCTCTTTCTTTGCAGCAAACAAGTTCCACAAACTCAGGCAAAGGTACAAGGAACTTGTGCATGCTTGGAGGTAGCCTGTACAGGCCTACCTCATATCACTTCACACTTTTCTTTCAAAACAAGTCAACTTGCCAAAAGGACATAACTTGAGCATCTGATATATTCAACTCTTGCCAATATTCCAAACAAGTTTTGTGTATTTCCTTGAGCCAGAAACACGAATTGTTGATCCCTCAAGCCTTCCAAAACACCAAATCATATTCTTCTTGCAAAACAGGGCATTCCCTGCAGATTCACATCCATCACAGAAACCACTCGTGCGTTTGGCCTCAAACTTGTTCCAATACCTTCCATTCAACTCACTCAAACTATCCCAAACCTCCATTGCCAACTGTAACTCCATTTACAGTGTTCACCATTTCTGTTTTGAAGCTTTGCAGGTTGAGTTCTATAGAGAGATTCAGACCATTTCAAAGCAAACTAAGCATTGGGAAAGGTCCAGGGAACATCAAGCAAGCTCAAAAGAACCTCAGGCCTCACTGAAAGTTGTTGCATTTCCATACTCGAGCTTGACTGAAACAAGTATTTCTCAAACTTCTATCTCTCTATTTAGGAACATTTAGCCTTAGGTTTGTGAATGAAAGATGTAGTACTGATTGCCATGAAACCATATATATGCTCAGTTTTCATTTATATTAAACGTGCTAAGAGAATTTCATCAATGAACATGCTGAAAAAACTAGGTCAGATTTTAGGGCTAGAGAAATTCTCTCTGGTCTTTGAGAGTTAGATTAAGTTTTTTATATGGTTAAAATCGTGGTTTAATGCTCTACAAGTTTCATGTTTTGAGTTTTGGCAAAAGATGACAAATACAGGAGTTAGCAGTTTGTACAGGGCACACGTTTTTCTGTTTGAACAAGGAAGAAGATGAAGTGGAAATGGGCTGGGCTAGCTTGTTTCTACTTCTAACACCCTCCATTTTCAGTTTCACACCCCCTGGCTCATTTTCTTATATTTTTGCATTTTTGAATTTTTGTTTTATTTTCTGACTTTGTTTATTTATTTCCAAATATAAAAAATGCTTAAAAATATTTTCACATTTTTTAAAACATTTATTTGGCATTTTATTCTATTATTTCTAACATTAAAACATTTTTATACTTTTATATTATTTGTTTAATTTTAAAAAATAATGTAAATAAAACTTTCATTTCTATTTCTTATTTTTATTCACATTGAAAATATTTTCTTGAATATATTTTATTTTTGTAAATATTTTATTTTATTTTATACATACTTAATATATTTAATATATATATATATATATATATATATATATATATATATATATATATATATATATATATATATATATATATATATATATATATATATATATATATATATATATATATATATATATATATATATATATATATACTTTTATTTTATTAAAAAACATAGAATAAAAATACAAAAACATTACATTTTATTTTTATTATTATTTATACTAAAAAATACCCTTTTTTTTAGAATATTTCATTTTATACATATTAATATATTTTTTTTTGTATATAAATAATATATAATATTAGTTTCTTACAGAAAATTAGGGTTTACCCCTTTAATAAATAAAATTAATCTTTTATTTCTTTATATTTCTTTACATTAAAAATATTTTTACATACATAAAAACTCCTTTTGTGCATAATATATTTTGTTTAATATTTATTTATTTTGCTTATTTAAATATTGTACATTTAAATATTATTGCATTATAATTCAATTTGGATGTAATAGTAACTAGGGTTTATATTCATGTTGTAATAGCTTAGAATTTAAATTCTCGCACTTAACGCTTTCAATTATGCCATGATTAGAGAATTAGGGTTTGTATGCCAAAATCAAATTAACAAATAGTTTGACCTAATCAAAGACAAAAATGCATGAAAAACAAACACAATGCACACTTGCACCCCTAGGGTTACAATCCACTTGTTGCCTTCAAAAATGGGCCATGGTATGCATGTTGAGTACTTTGGAAAGACAAAAACAAAACAAAAGATCATAGTCCCTCGATGATGCTATCTTGGTTGCCTAAACAAAAATGATCGAGTCCCTTAAGAAAATTGCCAAAAATACTTGACATAATTGCTATCATGGTCTATACGATGACCCGCGCCTGTCCCGTTAAACATCCTAACACAAGGTTGTTCACCAAATACAATGGTGAAACAACACTGTTAAAAGGGTTAAAAACATAATAAAAATCTTTGAGTAAAATAGGGTAGATATCTCTTAGTTACTTGATCAAAACTTGCAAAAACATCCTTGCTATTTTCAAAACACACTTCACAACACAATTTCAAAATCCAACTTTCAAACATTGAAAACCTTTCAAAATACAAAAACACCTTTGTATACATTCAAAAAAGAATCATTACAAAGGTTGCCACAATGATGACCTCTTTTCAAAACATCTTTCAAAACCACACACAAAGCACCATTTCAAACAATTGAAAAGCAAAGCAAGTGATCTAAACAAGTAACTAAGAGCCCATGGATAACCATGGATGAAAAGGGTGCTTGCACCTTCCCTTTTCATAATCTACTCCCCGGACCCAAGAAAACATCTCAAAGGTCTTTCCTGTGCTTTTTGACCTTTCCTTAGGATAAAATAAAAAGTCGGTGGCGACTCTTGCTAAACCGAAACATTTGCGAACACAAAACGCAAAACCTCAAGTCAGTTCTCCCACCGTATCACATGTGTTCTCTAGTCATGAAGCAAAATGGGTATCAATGAAGTTTGGAGGTAGGAAGTTCAAAGTTTATGAAACACTAGGGATTTTGGCAGAGTTTCACAAGGTTTTCTTCACTAGAGTTTTCTGTTCCTCTTCTAGCAATTTTTCTGGATGTTTTTTCATGTTTTTTTGTGATGAACAATGGTGTCCTACTTATAGGCAAGGCTTTGTGGATTTTTGAACTTTAAATGGCGCAAATATTATGCAGTAGAGATTAACTTATCTTTGAAGGAAGTTCGTGAAAAGTTGTGATGATGGATAACTTTTCAGCCTAGGTTGGAACAATAAGCGAGGATTAAGGAGAAGTGACACCTATAGGCGAAAAGTGGCGCATAGACCCATGCCTAAACCCGCACAAAGGTGTTTCCAAGCCACACGTGGAGAGACCCCTTAGATGAATGCTCAAAAATGGTTGTGAGCATTAATGAGCATTAAATGGTGATGAGATTTGTCAAAATCCAAAATCTTGTAACAGGAGATTTTGCATCATTACCTAAAACCTGAGCCAGTAGTTCTGCTTCACCAAAAAGAACAACGTAAACCACGCTCTGACCTTGGCCTCTTTCTGCCTTAACAAATTCTGAGAGTTTTCCAGACTTCCCAGCATGCTCCTTTGATCTACCTTTAAAAACTATGGACTTAGTGATCCTGCTTCAGTATTTTACCCAATCTCCTGATCCCATTACCTTCTGATCTCAGTACATTCTGAAGGAGTTTCAGGCTTTGTTTATTTCTTTTACACTTCTCCAACAAACTCTGGCTGAACTTTGCGTAACTGCTGAAAGAGCCATGTTCTGTTTAAAGATCACGTGCTGATCCACGTTTACACTCCCTGACTTAGTGGGTGTAGCTGCTGAAGAGTCACCTTCTGACTGAATGTTATATGCTGAGCCAAGTTTGCAACTTCTGACCGTTTCTGCCTGGAGGTTGGTTCAGAAGCTCTGAAGTGCCACTTTTTCTCAAACACCCCATTTTTAGAGAAAATTATAAGCATTTAGAATTTAACTTTTCCAAGGTAAAAGTTTTGCCTTTTGAGCTTGCAAATGACCATTTTGCTCTTGTAAGCCGTTTACTTGGAAAGGAATGATAATAAAGGGTTTGGATTTGTTTAAGAGAAAATATGAGAGTTCAGGATGAATTCCTGAAGGATGAGAGGGAAAATTTTGGGGTACAACAGAAGCCATCTGGATTGTTGCAACCTTTGTCTATTCCGGAATGGAAGTGGGACAGTATCTCTATGGATTTTGTTTCGGGTTTGCCGAGGACTCCGAGTAACTATGAGGCTATTTGGGTTATCGTGGATAGATTAACGAAATCTGCTCACTTTATTCTAATTAGAATGGATTATCCTATGGAGAGACTTGTGAAGTTGTATGTTGAGAGGATTGTGTGCTTGCATGGTATTTCGACGTGCATTGTTTCGGATAGAGACCCGCGGTTCACATCTAAATTTTGGGAAGGTTTGCAAATAGCTTTGGGTACTAAGCTACGTTTGAGTTCCACTTATCATCCACAGACGGATGGTTAAAGGGAGAGAACGATTCAATCGCTCGAAGATCTTTTGCGTGCTTGTGTGTTGGAACAAGGAGGTTCATGGGAAAGTTACTTGCCTTTGATTTAGTTTACCTATAATAACAGTTTTCATTCTAGCCTAGGTATGGCTTCTTTTGAAGCGTTCTATAGAAGGCGTTGTCGAACACCTTTATGTTGGTACGAGTCGCGAGAAAGTGCGGTGGTTGGACCAGAGATTGTGCAACAAACTAAGGATAAGATTAAATTGATTAGAGAGAAGATGAAAATTTCACAAAGTCGCCAAAAGAGTTACCATGACAAGAGAAGGAATCCTCTTGAATTCAAGAAGGATGATCATGTGTTTTTAAGAGTGAATCCTACGATGGGTGTTGGTCCGGCACTTAAATCGCGGAAGTTGACACCTCGGTTTATTGGTCTGTATCAAATTTAGGAAAGGATTGGTAATGTGGTGTATAGGATTTCATTACCACCATCACTTTCAAATTTACATGATGTGTTTCATGTGTCGCAATTGCGAAAGTATATTGCGGATCTGTCTCATGTAGTTCAAGTGGACGATGTGGAGGTTAGAGATGACTTAACCATTGAGACTTTGCCGACAAGGATCGAAGATTGGAAAGTGAAATAACTTAGAGGGAAATAGATTGTTTTGGTAAAGGTAGTGTGGGGTGGTTCGGCTAACGAAAACATCACTTGGGAGCTAGAGAGCCGGATGATGGAATCATATCCCGAGTTGTTCGTTTAGAGGTAATTTTCGAGGCTGAAAATCTATTAAGTAGGGGAGAGTTGTAACATCCCGATTTAATTAATAGTATTTATATTATTATTTCCAAAAAATTACCGGTTGATGTTTATTTTGGTAAATTAATAATTTTTAGTCGGTTATTCGGTCCGATAGTTGATTATTTTGGTTTATTCAGTTTATCGAAAAATAATTATTTTTATAAGATAATATCGTATTTTGATGTGTATATATTAATATGTGTGTTGGTTGATTAATTGGTGATAATTGAATTATTAAAGTATTTATTTATTTATATTAAGATTAGTTTAATTAAATATATAATTTAGTTTTATTAAATAAAGTAAATTATATATATATATATATATATATATATATATATATATATATATATATATATATATATATATATATATATATATATATATATATATATATATATATATATATATATATATATATATATATATATATATATATATATATATATATATATATATATATATATATATATATATATATATATATATATATATATATATATATATATATATATATATATATATATATATATATATATATATATATATATATATATATATATATATATATATATATATATATATATTTATATATATATATATATAATAAAGTTAGTGATATAATAAAGTAGTAGTAGTGTTGTAAGTTAGAAAACAAAAAGGAATAGAAACGGAGAAAAGTGGAAAACTAGGGTTGAAGAGAAGAGGGGAAAATTTCTGGAATCAAACCGAAAAATTTGTTTCGGAGATTAATCGATAAGGGTTAGACTTCCTCTAAACATCTAGTATGTTTTTATTGCATTTGATTTCGTTTTTTTCTTCGGTTTAGGCAGTAAAATTAGTTATCCTGAAGTTAATGAAATTTGATGGGGTAACTAAGTTAAATGCGTAGGTAATTATGGTTGAGTTATTTTTTGAGATTGGGACGTTTTTGGAGACCGATCGGAATTGTGTTTGTTTAGAATTAGCCGGTTTAGGCGGTAAAATTAGTTATCCGGAAATTAATGAAATTTGACGGGGTAACTAAGTTAAACGCGTAGGTAATTATGGTTGAGTTATTTTTTCGAGATTGCGACGTTTTCAGAGACCGATCAGAATTGTGTTTGTTTTGAATATATTTATGAAGTAACTTGTTTAAACTTGTATGTTACTTGATGTGTAAATATAATTGCAATGCATGTACAATTGTTGGTATTTCATTGTGTTGGAATATGTGGTATGTGTATGTTAAGGTCGGGAGTGGTCTTAATTGCATACAACTGGTCAATTGTACATTGCATGGCATGGTTGGTCTTGAAACATAGACGGTGAAACGGTGGGTTCACATTTTATAGACGTTGATCCTTAATTGGAAATAGGTGTAGAGGCTTTGATCCTATGTGGAAATATAAGCGGTGAAACTTTGGGTTCACAATTATAGACGTTGATCCTAGATGAGAAATAGACGTAGAGGCCTTGATCCTATGTGGAAATATAGGCGGTGGAACCTTGGGTCCACAAGTCGGTACCCGCATTCGCATTCTTTGCGTCGTGTCATGAGTCACATGCATAATTGTTATATTATGAGTTTATGTGAATTGGATTAATCGTGTGGTTTATGTGTCGGAATTGTTTTCGGATTGATTCTTAAATAATTACCAAGTGTGTGATTAGGTGAAATAAATATGTTACTAATATTCATATATTTTTATGTAAGGTGAAAGATTCCTAATATTTATATTTTATGCATTGCTTTAATTACATACTTTATGTTTGTTGTAATTCTTACCCTTCTGTTGAAATGATGCTTGATATGATATCGCTCAGGTACCGAAGACGATAGTGCGAGGCGCACGGGTTAGCGGACGACTTATATTTGTAGTCCGTTACTTTTTGATTTTGAGTCGATGCTCTGATTGTAACACTGGGGGTTTTGTGTCCGCATTTAAACTCATATTTTTTTATATGGATTATACTTGTATATAATCCATTGTTTTGATTATATGATGATGTATGTATATTATGACTTGATAACATGAATGGTGTATG
This sequence comes from Vicia faba, assembly GCA_948472305.1. Lineage (NCBI taxonomy): Eukaryota > Viridiplantae > Streptophyta > Magnoliopsida > Fabales > Fabaceae > Vicia > Vicia faba. Next base: position 734,147,794 of record OX451739.1, read on the forward strand.
AACCATATGGCTTAATGCCTTGCATATTATATTTTGATTCCTCCTTTGGAGAAGATAATATTATTATGATTCCGTTGCGTTTGCACGAAAAAGAAAGTATATGTCATGATTGTATTATGTGATTAAATGATTAAAGTGACAAATATGTCATATCCGTTTTTCTTGAATATGTGAAATGACGTTGTGACACTCCTTCCGTTCAAATTTTATTTTCTCTGATTTTATTTATATCGTTTAATTCAGGGTTTATTAGAAGGGGTGTTACAATAGTGGTATCAGAGCATAGTCGGTCAGTTGTCAAGTCTTAACTTTGCTAATCCCATTGTATTTGATTGTGTGTCTGACGCGATCGATACTTTTGTGTTGTTCAAAAGAAGATGGTTGCTGGAAGGAATGATAATGCACTTGCTGAGGCTTTGCAATTACTCGCGGGATCCTTGAATCAGATGCCGCAACCTAATTCTGTTCAGCAAGGTGGAGGTGATGATGAATTCCTTGCTCTTGGAAAGTTTCAGAAAAACAATCCGCCTACTTTCAAAGGAGAGCATGCGCCTGAAGAAGCTCAAGAATGGTTGAAGGCCATAGAAAAGATTTTCCGAGTGATGAATTGTACCGATGCTCAGAAGGTGCAATTCGGAACTCACATGCTGGTGAAGGAAGTTGAGGGCTGGTGGATTAATGCTAGTCAGAGGTATGATGAGGATAAAACTGTGGTGACTTGGGCCATTTTCCGAGATGCATTCTTGGAGAACTACTTTCCTGAGGATGTCCGTGGGAAGAAAGAGGTGGAGTTTCTTGAATTGAAACAAGGAAACGATTCTGTTGCTGAATATGCCGCCAAGTTTCAAGAATTGATTAAGTATTATCCTCACTACAACACTGCAAATGCCGAAAGATCCAAATGTCTTAAGTTTGTTAATGGCTTGAGGCCGGATGTGAAGAAGGCAATTTCTTATCAGCAAATCACCCGCTTTTCTGAATTGGTGAACAAGAGTCGTATCTATGATGAGGATAGTCGAGAAAGTAGTTCTTATTATAAGAACTTGCATGAGAGGATAGGTAAGGTGCAACTGCGTCCTAAGCCTTATGAAGGAAAGGGAAAGCAACCAATAGGTGGAGGAAAGAATCCAAGTGGGGGAGTGATTACTCCGATCAAATGTTTCAAGTGTGAAATAGGTACATCGTGCTCTAGAATGTCGGAAAGGAATTGTGAAGTGTTTTAAGTGTGACAAAGTAGGTCACAAAGCTATGGATTGTCGGGTTGGTTCTGTTGTGAGTTGCTATAACTGTGGTGAGTGAGGTCACATTAGTACCAAATGCACAAAGCCAAAGAAAGAGACCGGAAAGGTGTTCCCATTGTCTGGTGCCGAGATATCAGCAGATGAGAGATTGATTAGAGGTACGTGTTTTATTTATAATGTGCCTTTGATTGCTATTGTTGATACGGGTGCGACTCATTCTTTTATTTCATTGGATCGTGTTACGAGATTGGGCCTTGTGTTATCTGATATGAGTAGGAGTGTGGTGGTAGATACGCCTGCGATGGGTTAAGTTTCTACTTCAGCTATATGTTTAAAGTGTCCTTTGCGTATGTGTGGTAGAGATTTTGAGGTGGATCTTGTATGTCTTCCATTGAGTCAGCTTGATGTCATTCTGGGTATGGACTGGTTGAGAGCCAACCATGTCTATATCAATTGTTTTGCTAAAGTGATTCTTTTTCTCGAGTTCGAGAAAGAAGGTGTTTCATTTTTGTCTACTCAACAAGTGAAGAGGTGTGTCAAAGATGGAGCTGAATTGTTTGTGTTGATGGCGAGCATGAATCTTGGTGAAAGGGGAGTGAGAAAGTATGTTCCTGTTGTTTGTGATTTTCCAGAGGTGTTTTTGAAGGAGATTACGGGTTTACCTCCAGAACGTGAAGTGGAGTTTTCTATTGATTTGGTTCCTGGTACTAGCCCTGTTTCGATGGCTCCGTATCGGATGTCACAATCGAAATTGGTTGAACTAAAGAGCCAACTTGAAGAGTTACTTGATAAGAAGTTTATTCGTCCGAGTGTTTCTCCGTGGGGTGCACCAATGTTGTTAGTAAAGAAGAAAGAAGGTACGATGAGGCTTTGTGTGGATTATAGGCAGTTGAACAAGGTTACTATCAAGAACAAGTATCAGTTACCTAGAATTGATGATTTGATGGACCAGTTGGTAGGAGCTTGTGTGTTCAGTAAGATTGACTTGAGATCTGGTTATCACCAAATTTGTGTGAAAGCTGGTGATATTCAGAAGACGACATTTAGAACGAGGTATGGACACTATGAGTATTCGGTGATGCCTTTCGGTGTTACGAATGCACCTGGTGTGTTCATGGAGTATATGAATAAAAATTTTCATGAATATCTTGATAAGTTTGTGGTAGTATTTATTGATGACATTCTTATCTATTCGAAGAATGTAGCGGAGCATGCCGGGCAATTAGGATTGGTGTTGTCGATTCTGAAAGAGAATCAGTTGTTTGCTAAACTCTCTAAGTGTGAATTTTGGTTGGAGCAAGTAAGCTTTCTTGGTCATGTGATATCTCGTGGAGGTATTGCCGTGGATCTAACAAAGATTGAAGCTGTGTCGGAGTGGGAATCTCCTAAGTCTATTTTTGAGATACAAAGTTTTCTTGGTTTAGCCGGTTACTACCGTAAGTTCATTGAAGGTTTTTCCAAGTTAGCTTTACCATTGACACAATTGACGAGAAAGGGGCAAGCGTTTATGTGGACTACTCGGTGTGAGGATAGCTTTCAAGAGCTTAAGCGAAGGTTGACTACTGCTCCTGTGTTGGTTTTACCCGATCCATCCGAACCGTTTACAGTGTATTGTGATGCTTCATTGATGGGGTTAGGTGGCGTGTTAATGCAAAGTGGACAAGTGGTGGTCTATGCTTCGAGGAAACTTAAGGTATATGAGAGGAATTATCCGACTCATGACTTAGAGTTGGCAGCTGTTGTTTTTGTGTTGAAAATTTGGAGACATTACTTGTTTGGATCGAGATTCGACGTTTTCAGTGATCATAAGAGCTTGAAATATTTGTTTGATCAGAAAGAGTTGAATATGAGGAAGAGGAGATGGTTAGAGTTCTTGAAAGATTATGATTTTAGCTTGAATTACTATCCTGGAAAGACGAACGTGGTTGCCGATGCATTGTGTAGAAAATCATTGCATATGTCTATACTAATGGTTAAAGAGTGGGAATTACTTGAACAGTTTCGCGACTTGAGTTTGGTTTGTGAAGAAACTTACTTTGCTATGAAGCTTGGCATGTTGAAGCTTACTAGTGAGTTCTTGGATGAGATAAGAGAAGGACAGAAATCGGACTTGGTTTTGGTTGACAAGTTGACTTTAGTTAACCAAGGTCAAGGTGGAGAGTTTAGAATTGATGAGAACGGCGTTCTGAGATGTCGTGATCGAGTTTGTGTTCCTGATGTTGGTGATGTGAAAAAGAGGATCCTTGAGGAAGGACACCGAAGTGGATTGAGCATTCATCCTGGTGCCACAAAGATGTATCAAGATTTGAGAAAGTTGTTTTGGTGGCCTTGTATGAAGAAGGAGATCGCAGAGTTTGGGTATTCATGTTTGGTTTATCAGAAATCCAAGATAGAGCATCAGAAGCCATCTGGATTGTTGCAACCTTTGTCTATTCCGGAATGGAAGTGGGACAATATCTCTATGGATTTTGTTTCGGGTTTGCCGAGGACTCTGAGTAACTATGAGCCTATTTGGGTTATCGTGGATAGATTGACAAAATCTGCTCACTTTATTCCAATTAGAATGGATTATCCTATGGAGAGACTTGCGAAGTTGTATGTTGAGAGGATTGTTTGCTTGCATGGCATTTCGACGTGCATTGTTTCAGATAGAGACTCGCGGTTCAAATATAGATTTTGGGAAGGTTTGCAAAGAGCTTTGGGTACTAAGCTACATTTGAGTTCCGCTTATCATTCACAGACGGATGGTTAAATGGAGAGAACGATTCAATCGCTCGAAGATCTTTTGCGTGCTTGTGTGTTGGAACAAGGAGGTTCATGGGAAAGTTACTTGCCTTTGATTGAGTTTACCTATAATAACAATTTTCATTCTAGCATAGGTATGGCTTCTTTTGAAGCGTAGTATAGAAGGTGTTGTCGAACACCTTTATGTTGGTACGAGTTGGGAGAAAGTGCGATGGTTGGACCGGAGATTGTGCAACAAACTACGGATAAGATTAAGTTGATTAGAGAGAAGATGCAAATTTCACAAAGTCGCCAAAAGAGTTACCATGACAAGAGGAGGAAGCCTCTTGAATTCAAGAAGGATGATCATGTGTTTTTGAGAGTGAATCCTACGACGGGTGTTGGTCCGGCACTTAAATCACGGAAGTTGACACCTCGGTTTATTGGTCCGTATCAAATTTTGGAAAGGATTGGTAATGTGGCGTATAGGATTTCATTACCACCATCACTTTCAAATTTACATGATGTGTTTCATGTGTCGCAATTGCGAAAGTATATTGCGAATCTGTCTCATGTAGTTCAAGTGAACGATGTAGAGGTTAGAGATGACTTAACCATTGAGACTTTACCGACAAGGATCGAAGATTGGAAAGTGAAACAACTTAGAGGGAAAGAGATTGTTTTGGTAAAGGTAGTGTGGGGTGGTTCGGCTAACGAAAACATCACTTGGGAGCTAGAGAGCCGGATGATGGAATCATATCCCGAGTTATTCGTTTAGAGGTAATTTTCGAGGCTGAAAATCTTTTAAGTGGGGGACAGTTGTAACATCCCGATTTAATTAATAGTATTTATATTATTATTTCCAAAAAATTACCGATTGATGTTTATTTTGGTAAATTAATAATTTTTAGTCGGTTATTCGGTCCGATAGTTGATTATTTTGATTTATTCGGTTTATTGGAAAATAATTATTTTTATAAGATAATATCATATTTTGATGTGTATATATTAATATGTGTGTTGGTTGATTAATCGGTGATAATTGAATTATTAAAGTATTTATTAAATTATATTAAGATTAGTTTATATATATATATATATATATATATATATATATATATATATATATATATATATATATATATATATATATATATATATATATATATATATATATATATATATATATATATATATATATATATATATATATATATATATATATATATATATATATATATATATATATATATAATATAAGTAAAGTAATTATATATATAATAAAGTTAGTGATATAATAAAGCAGTAGTAGTGTTGTAAGTTAGAAAACAAAAAGGAATAGAAACGGAGAAAAGTGCAGTAGCAGAAGAGAAGAAAAGTGGAAAATTAGGGTTGAAGAGAAGAGGGTAAAATTTCTGGAATCAAACCGAAAATCTTGTTCCAGAGATTAATCGGTAAGGGTTAGAATTCCTCTAAACATCTAGTATGTTTTTATTGCATTTGATTTCGTTTTTTTCCGGTTTAGGCAGTAAAATTAGTTATCCGGAAATTAAAGAAATTTGACGGGGTAACTAAGTTAAACGCGTAGGTAATTATGGTTGAATTATTTTTTGAGATTGTGACGTTTTCGGAGACCGATCAGAATTGTGTTTGTTTAGAATTAGCCGGTTTAGGCGGTAAAATTAGTTATCCGGAAATTAATGAAATTTGACGGGGTAACTAAGTTAAACGCGTAGGTAATTATGGTTGAGTTATTTTTTTGAGATTGCGACGTTTTCAGAGACCGATCAGAATTGTGTTTGTTTTGAATATATTTATGATGTAACTTGTTTAAACTTGTATGTTACTTGATGTGTAAATATAATTGCAATGCATGTACAATTGTTGGTATTTCATTGTGTTGGAATATGTGGTATGTGTATGTTAAGGTCGGGAGTGGTCTTAATTGCATACAAGTGGTCAATTGTACATTGCATGGCATGGTTGGTCTTGAAACATAGACGGTGAAACGGTGGGTTCACATTTTATAGACGTTGATCCTTAATTGGAAATATGCGTAGAGGCTTTGATCTTATGTGGAAATATAAGCGGTGAAACTTTGGGTTCACAATTATAGACGTTGATCCTAGATGGGAAATAGACGTAGAGGCCTTGATCCTATGTGGAAATATAGGAGGTGGAACCTTGGGTCCACAAGTCAGTACCGCATTCACATTCTTTGCGTCGTGTCATGAGTCACATGCATAATTGTTATATTATGAGTTTATGTGAATTGGATTAATCGTGTGGTTTATGTGTCGGAATTGTTTTCGGATTGATTCTTAAATAATTACCAAGTGTGTGATTAGGTGAAATAAATATGTTACTAATATTCATATATTTTTATGTAAGGTGAAGGATTCCTAATATTTATATTTTATGCATTGCTTTAATTACATACTTTATGTTTGTTGGAATTCTTACCCTTCTGTTGAAATGATGCTTGATATGGTATCGCTCAGGTACCGAAGACGATAGTGCGAGGCGCACGGGTTAGCGGACGACTTATGTTTGTAGTCCGTTACTTTTTAATTTTGAGTTGATGCTCTGATTGTAACACTGGAGGTTTTGTGTCCGCATTCAAACTCATATTTTTGTATATGGATTATACTTGTATATAATCCATTGTTTTGATTATATGATGATGTATATATATTATGACTTGATAACATGAATGGTGTATGAACCATATGGCTTAATGCCTTGCATATTATATTTTGATTCCTCCTTTGGAGAAGATAATATTATTATGATTCCGTTGCGTTTGCACGGAAAAGAAAGTATATGTCATGATTGTATTATTTGATTAAATGATTAAAATGATGAATATGTCATGTCCGTTTTTCTTGAATATGTGAATTGATGTTGTGACACTCCTTCCGTGCAAATTTTATTTTCTCTGATTTTATTTATATCGTTTAATACGGGGTTTATTAGAAGGGGTGTTACACCATCCATGGTGGTCAAAATCACAGCTCCACCAGAAAATATGCTTTTGATTACAAATGACCCTTCGTACGTGGGAGTCCATTTTCCCCTGGGATCACCTTGTGGCAGTATGATGCGCTTGATTACTAGATCACCCACTTGATATACTTGACATATGAACTTTTTGTTGAAAGCCTTGATCATCCGTTTTTGATACATTTGACCATGACAGACAGCAATAAGCCTTTTCTCATCAATCAGATTTAGTTGATCAAGTCAAGTCTGGATCTAATCGTCTTCGTTCAAACCCGCATCCTTCATGATCCACAAAGAAGGGATCTAGACCTCAATAGGCTGGACAACCTCCATACCATATACCATAGAATAAGGTGTTTCCCCTGTTGACGTACGTGCAAAGGTGCGGTAACCATGAAGAGGAAATGGTAACATCTCATGTCAGTTTTTGTATGTCACTGTCATCTTCTATATGATTTTCTTAATGTTCTTGTTAGCAGCTCCACAACGCCATTTATCTTCAGCCGGTAAGGGGAAGAATTCTGATGCTGGATCTTGAATTTTTTACAGAGTTGGGTGATCATTGTATTGTTGAGATTTGTACCATTGTCTGTGATGATTCTCTCTGGCACACCATACCGACAAATCCGATTATGCTTGATAAACCGCGCCATAACATTCTTGGTAATAGTAGCAAAAGAGGCAGCCTCAACCCACTTCGTGAAGTAATCAATGACCACTAGGATTAAGCGATGCCCATTGGAAGCGATAGGTCTAATCTCTCAGATCATGTCAATGCCCCACATTGAAAAGGGCCAGGGAGTCGTTAAGACATTCAAAGGAACCATATGTACATGCACTTTATCAGCATAGATCTGGCATTTATGACAAGTTTGGGAATGTTGATAACAGTCTGCTTCCATAGTGGACCAATAGTATCCTGCCTGTAGGATCTTTTTAGACATGGTGTATCCACTAGAGTGGGTGCCAAAGGTGCCTTCATGTAAATCTGCCATAATTCTCTATGCTTCTCTCTTGTCTATGCACCAAAGTAAAGTAGAGTCATGATTGCGCTTGTAGAATATTCCATTACTGAGGAAGAACTTTGCGGAGAACCTTCTCAAAAACTTCTTATCATTGACAGACGCCTCCTCAGGATACTCTTGAACCTCGAGATACCTTTTCACTTCATGAAACCAAGGTTTGTCTGCTACTTCTTTAGTATCGATCTCATAGCAGTATGCTGGTTCATCCAACCTCTCAATAGTGATCTGAGGAGCCTCGTTGTCCCATCTGACCTTGAACATAGATGACATAGTAGCTAGTGCGTCCGATAACTGATTCTCTTCTCGGGGAAATGTTTAAAGGTGACCTCTTCAAAGTGTGGAAGTAAAGTCAGCACATGTTCTTTGTAAGGGATGAGATTCGGGTGCTTCGTGTCCCACTCTCCCTTGATTTGGCTTATTACTAAGGTTGAATCCCCGAAAACGCTCAAGAACTTGATCCTCAGATCAATAACATCTTTTAGACCCATGATGCATGCTTCATACTCCGCCATATATTTGGTATAGTTTAAACATAGTCTGGCGGTGAGAGGAGTATGACAGTCCTCGAGAGATATAATTACAGCACCGACGCCATTGCCGAGTGCGTTTGGAGGCTCCATCAAAAACCATGGTCCATCAGGATCGTTCCTCACGTCCTTCATCCGATCCAGGTTCTTCGCAGCCAGTCACTAACCAAATATTCTCATCCGAGAATTCAAAGTTCATGGACTGGTAGTCATCCACGGCCTGATAAGCCAAATGATCAGCTAGTACACTTCCCTTAATTTCTTTCTGGGTCGTGTATTGGATATCGTATTCGGTCAAGATCATTTTCCATCTTGCTATTCTTTTGGAGAGAGCGGGCCTCTCGAAGATGTACTTGATCAGATCCATCTTAGATATCAACAAAGTAGTGTGGGTCAACATATACTGTGTCAGTTGGCAAGCAACCCATGCCAAAGCGCATCAAGTTTTCTCGAGCAATGAGTATCTTATTTAACAGTCGATAAACTTTTTGCTAAGGTAGTATATCGCATGCTCTTTTCGACCGGACTCATCATGCTGCCCCATCACACACCCCATTGAATTATCTAATACTGTTAGGTACATTATCAAAGGTATTCCTTCAATCGGAGGCATCAGAATGGGAGGCTCTTGAAGGTATTCCTTTATTCTTTCGAAGGCGGTCTGGAATTTGTCATTCCATTTTACCACTTGATCTTTCTTCAGGAGTTTGAAGATGGGCTCACAAGTAGCAGTTAAATGGGAAATGAACCTGAAAATGTAATTTAGGCATCCCAAGAAGCCTCTAACTTCTTTCTCAGTGCGTGGAGCCGACATCTCTTGTATAGCCTTCACCTTTGCAAGGTCTACCTGAATACCCTTGTCATTGGCAATGAAACCTAGGAGTTTACAAGACCTTACCTCGAAGGTGCAGTTGTTTGGATTCAGTCTCAACTTGTACGTCTTCAACCCATCAAACAGCTTTTGTAGATGATTAAGGTGCTCTTCCTCAATTTGAGACCTGGATATCATGTCATCAACATAGACCTCTATTTCATGGTGAATCATGTCATGAAAAAAAGCTACCATAGCTTGCTGATAGGTTGCCCCAGCGTTCTTCAACCCAAACAGCATCACTTTGTAGCAGAAAGTGCCCCATTGTGTGACGAAGGCTGTCTTCTCCATGTCTTCAGGTGCCATATTGATCTGATTGTAACTAGAGAATCTGGCTGTTGTACCTCAACAATTTCCCTCTCATTTTACACAAAATATACTCCTAGAGGTCCTCAATTGCTCAAGTTGGCTAAGGATTGACCAGCCAAACTCTATCCTAAAACAATGAATCTCCAACTAGGGTTTCCATTTTCATCAAGATGGGTGAGCTCCGAAGGCCTCAAATCTCTTCCATGGTCCTAATATGTACTCAAGATCATCCATGCCAAGTTTCATGCCTTGCACAAGAAGTTTGCTCAGTCAACTGCTCAAATGCCTGAAAATCAACTATGTTAGGTCAAAAGTCAATTGTGGCCCACATACAGTCAAACTTCAAGATTTTTGGTCAACATAAACATTTTGAAGTAATATCCATCATTTGATCAAGGGTTGATCATGATTCCTCAATGAATGCCCCAAATTCATCAAAACTCAAAAGTTGCTAAATTAGGGTTTCTATAGGAAAAGTCAACCAAACTTTGACCAGGAATAACTTTCTCACACTTTATCAGAAATTTCCCATCCAAGGCTCATTTTGAAGAGGATTCAATTCCCTACAACTAATCTTCAGCCCTCAAGTTCAATAAATGCACTCATGAAAATATATAAATTCAGACATTATAGGTTAGTTCAAAAAGTCAACAAAAATATCTTTTGGATCAAAGCTTCTTACATGAACATGGAGGATCCAATTGAGATGAAATCAAAGAGGTTGTATAGAGGACATACTAAGCTTTCTAAAAAGTCCAAGAACACCTTTTTAGGGTTAAAATTGAGGGAGATATGTATTGTCAAAGTTTACAAATATTTGAAAATGTGCATGAAGTCAACATTGATCAAAATGACTTTTTTTACAAATGGGCCCATGTTTTCTTGTTTGAAACTTGTTCCTAAGAGGACCCACGACCCCTGAGCTTATCCACATATTATTTTATTAATTTTATTATTTATTTTGATTTTTTATCCATTTAAATCAAAACAAATCAATTTAAATGGTAGAATAATGAAATAAAATCCAAGATCTGATTTTATGAGCATATTATGAGTCAATGAACAACTAGCAAATCATCCAAATCATGAAAGAGCTAATTGATTGGAAAATATCATAATTTGGCTTGTTTTAGAAACAAATAATGCAAAGAACAAAATCAAATCAAATCTCAATAACGGGTGAAGATACAGTCCAATTTTGTTAACATAAATCAGTCCCTTATACGTCCACAACATTCCCAGGGCAGGAGAACAAGGTTTGGGTCGTAAAAACTGAAGAATCAACTTCAAATTTTTGTCAAAAAGTGTTGATCACGTATTCCTCCATAGGCTGATGTTAGATTAAAATATACAGCGTCAACCTTAGGGATTCGAAGGGCTTAACATCCCCCCATGGGCGCCTACACAGGTGTGTTAGGTGGGCCAGGTAGGCCCCTTGTTTGATTCTCTATAAGGAAATAGAGTATCACCTTGGCTACAAGCAATTTCTTTTAGCTCAGTGGTAAGCGCTTGATCCTACAAGTGGTATCAGAGCAAGGTCATGGGTTCGAATCCCCCCGGCTGACACTGGGGGGGAGATTGTTGGATTAAAATATACAGCGTCAACCTTAGGGATTCGAAGGGCTTAACATCCCCCCATGGGAGCCTACACAGGTGTGTTAGGTGGGCCAGGTAGGCCCCTTGTTAGATTCTCTATAAGGAAATAGAGTAGCACCTTGGCTACAAGCAATTGCTTTTAGCTCAGTGGTAAGTGCTTGATCCTACAGCTGATTCAAGCAATTCCAAGATCACAAACAGCTTCGGTGAGTTCCTTTGGGAAATTCCAGACCTTCACAAGTGACCATAATATTCCGAATCGTAAAATCCAGAACTCGGTTCTCCAACTTTTTTTGATTTTCAATTACATGCATACATGCATTTTCAATGAAATTTAACCATTCATTTTTGTTTATCATAAGGTTTTGATGCTTTCTAATTTGTTTGATTGAGTTTTAAGTGCAGGAATCAAAGGATACCATTGCTAGGGTTCCAAGCTTCAAATTGGGGCTTTCTGATTTAAACATAATTGGGACAAACCAATGCCATCATCATGTTCAGGGGACCAAAAGGAGTTGATTCATAACCATTAATTTATATTGCATACTTTGAGAATTTTGATTTTTGCAGGGGCTTTAGTGACGCTTGATCTGTTGCTATAAGCTATAGTAACGGATGCAGTCCGTAGGTAAAAGTGTGGTAAAAAACGACAGTTATGGGGGAGAAGATGGGTGATGTGGCTGACTCCCACTGGCCGGTTTGAATGTTGGCGCATTTTTCTGGGCATGCCACCTTGTTTACGTTATGTTATTATTTGTTTATTATGTTAACGAATGAGTCATGTGGGACAAATGATAAAAGGCAGCGCTGGTGAGAGAAGGGACTTGGGTTCGATCCCAGGTCCAGGCATCTTGTTATTTTATTTTCCTAACATACTTTGCAGGATCCCATGCGCCTCACCTTCACAAGACCATCATGCGTCTTCAGATCCAACCATGGGATGATTTCCGATCCAGATCCAGCGCCCAATAATTCACCCCCATGGTGGACACTCAGAGGCAGGCTTCATTGAATCGCACGCTGGACAATTGGGCCATCAGCAAATTGGGCTTGGCAAATTCAGCAATAAACCCCCAGTTTGCTATTTCATACCAGACCCATTTTAATTCTTTTAATTTCTTCTATTTAATTATTTGACTATAATTATTTCACAAAAAACCATTGTTTTTAATTAAATCATAAAAACACAAAAATATTAGAATTAGTTTTTTTTTAATAAAATATTTAATTTCATTAATTAATTAGGCTAATTTAATTAGGGTAATTTAATCTTTTTTTCATAATTAAAATCAATTAGAAATTAGGTTAGATCATAATTTAATCACTTTTCTTTCAAATAAAAATACAAAAAATATTTTTCTTTAACTAATTAGATTATTTTTATAATTTCAATTTTATTCCCCGTATTTAATTCTGTCGCGTGTAGTCTTTTTTTTCCTCTTATTTCTTAATTATTGTAATTGCTTTGAGATTGTAATAGTTTTAACTAGGATTTTATTTACTGCCTTTATTTACTGTTTACGCCCATTTTGGTTATGTAATCCCCTCCCCGAGGTCATGTAATAGCTAGGTTTAAATTCCCGTACTTTACTTTCTGCTATTAGTAACTGCTTAGACTAATAGGCTTGTATGGAAAGAATAACGAGTAAAACGGTAGATAACCCCAAATGCGCAAGATAAAATTAACTAAAAAAAATCACTTGCACATGCTCACTCTTAGGGTATATCCTCACTTAGGTTGCCTTCGGTAAACGTTCGTGAAGTATAGGGAATTTTAGTGGTCGCCCTCTAGTCCCAAAAGATAAAAAATGACCCATTCGAATGTTGCCTCGGTAAGATCTTTAAGACTCTAGGGTAATTACTAAGGTTTCCTAACCACTGCTTCAGCGACCGTAATTGTCCCTTCGAATGTCCCTTTAACTCCAATGATGAGGCTACCTACTCCTTAATAGTAGGATAGCGCTGTCTAAAGGAAACGAGAAAACGAACAGTGTTTTTCGAGTAGGTAGAAACTCTTAAGTACATGCTCAAAACAACAAAAACTCTTTCACACAAACACTTTCAAAACAGTTTTCAAAAACAACTCTGTCACACTCTTGAGGACAGATACAAGGGTTACCACGAAGTTAAACAAAAACTTTTCAAAACACACACAAGCAATTTCAAAATGAGCAAGTACCTAAGAGCCCATGGAAAACCATGGATAGAAAGGGTGCTAACACCTTCCCTTTCTATAATCTACCCCCCGTACTCATAAAACTCTCGAAAAAGGTTTTTTCTATTCTTTTTCTTTTTCCTTTATTGGATGAAATAAAAGTCGGTGGCGACTCTTGCTTACCGCGAAATTTGCAAACAAAAAATGTAAACCAGTATTAACAGCCAGTTCTCCCACCGTATCACAAAACTAGCGACTCTGCTGGGGATAAACTTTAAAGTGAGGTTTACCTTAGGATCTAGGTCATTCTTAAATTGCTTCTTTGGCTTATCTTACTTGATTTATTTTTAAGGGTATCTGTTTGGGTTTGTTCGTATCCTAAACTCGGATCAAGGAATTCCTTTTAGGTAAGTAGCAATAAACTGTGAGGAAACTATGCGGGGTATACCTACACAGTTGAAGCAGTAGCTACGTTGATGCAACACTTTGGTTGGTACCAGTAGCCCTTGAGTCAATCAAGGAGAATACAGGGCCGCTGCGTGGTTTCATAAAGAATCAATTGACCTTAGAACCTTTAATTGCATAACTTGGCCAGTAGGACGTAGCGAGATGGCCGACTTTGGTGTATTCCCAAGGTCGACAGATACTCGATGCTACACTCATTGAAGTTTGACTCCTGAGTTTAGTTTTGTTGCGAGTCAATCGCCTATTGAACGAAGCTTGGGGGAAAGATCAGTGATATTGAGATCCCTTAGAACCCAGTTACTATTTATAGGACAGGTTGAACCAATCCAGCTTCAAGTGGGTATGACCTTAAAACTCATGCAGGCTTTAAACCTAAGGACTTTGTGTGACTTGTTTGTGGCTTGATATACATGTGATTTCTTAGCATAATCATGACACTATAAACATGGCATATCATACTAACCATTTCAAGGATTTTATAGGACTCATCTTTGCTTTGTTTTGTAGGACATGGCATCCGCCCGTAGGAACACTATCCAGATTAACCTTGTGAAAGTACCTCCTAAACTAAAGGACTTGGCATTAAGGATTCCTGAAATCTCTCCCTTCATTGAAAACCATGGTCGGCTTCTCAACTTGGTCACTTCAAAACCTGATGAAGAATTTTTAAAAGTGCTATTTCAATTCTTTGATCCTTTGCACCACTGCTTCACCTACCCGGATTATCAGCTAGTTCCTACTATGGAGGAATTTTCTCGGTTATTGGGGGTACCTATTCTTGATCAGTTACCTTTCAACGGTACGAAAAGACATCCAAAGCTTGAAGAGATTGCTCGAGCTCTGTCCTTACAATGGTCCGATGTAGTGATAAATTGGGAAACTAGGGGAAGTGTCCAAGGAATCCCGGTTAAATTTCTATTCAAGAAAGCTCACTATTTTTAGGACACCCTGGATTTACAAGCTTTTGAAGAGGTATTGGCACTCATCATCTGCAGGATGGTACTATTCCCTAACGCGGACCAACTCGTAGATGTGAATACGATTAAGGTTTTTCTGTCTCATAATTCGGTGCCTACATTACTTGGGGATATTCTAAACTCTCTGCATGCTCACACTCTAAAGAGAAGGGGGACCCTCCTGTGTTGCACCCCTCTATTGGCTAGGTGGTTTATTTCGTACCTACCCAGGTCTATCTTGAAGAATAAGCAGGGTATGAAATGGTCTCATAGACTGATGTCCCTTACACATTCAGACATTCATTGGTGTTCACGGTCCTCGGAAGATGTTACCATCATTAATCGCTGTGGTGAATTCCCTAATGTCCCTCTCTTAGGAATTAGGGGAGGAATCACTTATAACCCTTGTTTGGCATTACGACAGTTTGGTTATGCGATAAGAGATGGTCCTCGTGATACACTTATCTAAGGAATCACCTTCGACTATGAGAACGATGCCCAGGGTTACCATAGAAGGTTCATGCGAGCTTGGGGCATGGTACATAGAGTTGATAGCAAGACACTGGGGCGCAAGAATTCCATCCCTCTCGAGCCTTATCTCAAATGGGTACGAGCCTGTGCCCAAAGTCTTATGATGCCTTACCCTGTTGTCCTACCAATGATTGTGGAACCAGTTACTGAAGGAGACACTTCGTATCTTGTTCTCCATCCTGACATGCCAACTGATCATGAGGAGTTACAAAAATCCTGGGTTCAACTTAAAGAGGAGTGGGATACGTTTGAAAGTCAATTCTACGCCAGCGAGAAGAAGGTCCTGGAACTCACTAGGCTACTTCATGAAGAGAGGAATATAAACTCCTATATTGCACCAAAGAGGATGCGCTCATGGGAGACCGAATTTTATTTTTGCTTTAAGTTTTGTTTTAAGCCTAAAAGGCACCCTTTATAACAATTCAAACTTATTAATTCAATTAACGGGTGTTTCTTTTGGGTTAAACAAATTTAAGCTTTTAAGAATCCTTGAAATCATTGCATACGTATATCATCCATGACATTGCATAAACATGTACCATAACAGGTTTCTCATCTTCTTCGCTGTTTATTTTAGCAATAATGTCTTCTGAACAAAGCATCAAGAATCTACAGGCACAAAATGCCCAATTTCAGCAAATGTTCGTAGCCTTAGCTAAGGGGTAGGAAGATCTGAAGGCCCTTATTCTGAAAGAGAAGAAGAAGAGGAAGAAGAAGACCACTAGTGTCCTTAATCTGGGCAGAAGATTCAAGGGGCCATTGGAGCAACCGGTTGATTTGACCTCCTCGTCCAAAGAAGGGGAGAATCCGGAGAGAGAGAGAGAGAGACAAGGGAGGAGGACCCTAGCCTTGAAGTTTCTGATAATGACACAGACTACAATGATGAACAGTATCCCCCCACTGAGGATAGATACAAACATTTAGAGGATCATCTAAGCGTAATGGAGATCCAAAGAATACCAGGGCTGGATTTTGAAGAGCTGAGTTTGGTATCTGGGGTAGTCATCCCACAGAAGTTCAAGGCTCCGTGTGATACGGTGGGAGAACTGACTTGAGGTTTTGCGTTTGTGTTCGCAAATGTTTCGCTTTAGCAAGAGTCGCCACCGACTTTTTATTTTATCCAAAGAAAGGTCAAAAAGCACATGAAAGACCTTTGAGATGTTTTCTTGGGTTCGGGGGGTAGATTATGAAAAGGGAAGGTGCTAGCACGCTTTTCATCCATGGTTATCCATGGGCTCTTAGTTACTTGTTTAGATCACTTGCTTTTGCTTTTCAATTGTTTGAAATGGTGCTTTGTGTGTGGTTTTTGAAAATGCTTTGAAAAAGAGGCCTTGTCTAGGCAACCTTTGTAATGATTTTTGTTTGAATATATACAAAGGTGTTAGTCTTTTGAAAAGATATTTCAATGTTTGAAAGTTTGTTTTTGGGAAATGTTTTGAAATTGTGTTGTAAGGTGTGTTTGAAAATAGCAAGGATGATTTGCAAGTTTTGATCAAGTAACTAAGAGTTGTCTACCCTATTTTACTCAAAGATCCTTCCTATACGTTTTTAACCCTTTTTGACAGTGGTGTTTTACCATTGCATTTGGTAAACAACCTTGTATTTAGATGTTAAACGGGACAGGCGCGGGTTATCGCATACAATCATTGAAGGCAACTTTGTAGGATGCTCTAGCAATTTTGTAAGGGACGATATCGTTTTATCGAAGGCAACATCGAGGGTCATCGAGGGACTACGATCTTTGTTTATCGAAGGGTCATTTGCTAGAGTGTCACATATTCGAGGGACATGATTGTGTTTCCGAGGCAACAAGCGAGGTTACCCCAGGGGTGCATGTGTGAGAAGTGTATTGATTTCAAGTTGTTTATTCTTGGATTAGGTCATCTAGCGATTGATTTTAGAATCTTGCCATACACGCCTAATTACTACACCGTATATTGAAAGCAATAAATTGCGGAAATTGAAAGTCTAAGCTATTACAAAAGTATCCGGGAATGGGGGTACAATTATTACAAATGGGGATGAATCTCATAAGAATAGTAATGTCCAAATATCAAGTATTACAACCAAATCGAATTGTCGCAATTCAAGACCAAGTTATAACAAATGAAGAAATCAATAATATTATGAAATACATGTATTTACTTGAAAATAAATAAATAAAAATCTATTCTAAAAAAGAAAGATTAAATATTATATTATTATTATTCTTTGTATTTTATTAATTATGTAAATAAAAAGTTTAAAGGAAGAAAATTTAATTAAACAAAATTTCTATTATTTTTGTATTTCTTGTTAAATGTAAGAAAAATAATAAAAAGAAAAATGATTAAAACTAATTAAGAAAAAAATCAAAATTATTTTACAAAAATGAAACTTTAATATCTTACTAATATATTTTATAAAAAGTTAAACGAAAATTTAACTAAAATATTAATTTATATAAAAAGAAAAGTATTGAGTTTTTTATGAATTTTATTTAAAAAAGGGTGAATTAAAACAAAACGAAAATGGGCTTTAGGGTTTGTGTTTAAGGTTAAGCCCAAATGAAAATAAAAGAAGTGAGGTCAGAATGAAAAAGGGGGGGGGGGGGGGGGGGGGGGGGGGCGCTAGTATTATGCATGGGCTTAAGGGGCTTGGGGCAGACAGGCCCAAATCTAAAGTTTTGTAACATTTTGGTTGGGGTCTTCAGAGTTTAGGGTTTGTAAACAATTTAGGTTTTGTTCCCTGTTTATCTCACAGCGGCGGCGCTTGCCTTCATTCTCTCTTCCTCTCACTCAATGCTCAATCGTTCGTTCTGATCTTCTCCTCCGCTCATGGTTGCCGGAACAATCCTCTACCTATCTCACCTTCTCCTAACGATCAAGGGTTTGGTTTAAACGGTATGATTCATTCTTCTTTGAGTTTTACAGTTCGTTCATGTTTGCTTGCTTTGTTCTAGTTTGATTTGCTTAGTTGTTTAACCTATGGTTTCTATATGCCTAAAACACAGTAAAGGGTTTGAGAAGCATACCTTGGGATTTTCTCTGTGACAAAAGAGAGTGGTGAGGCTTGAGGGAGGTGACGGCGTTCCTTAGTGGCTAGAGGCGGAGGGGAGGAAATGATGATGGCCAAGCGCTTCTGGTATCTCTTTTTGCCCCTTTTGAACCTTGAATGATGATTTGTGATAGTTTGATGATGATTATTGAAACTGAAACTTTTGATTTTTGTTTTTCATTGATGATGATATTTGTTCTGAAACCTTGTCCTCTCTCTTGAACCTGAATGTTGATGATGATAACTGTTCTGAAACCTTTTCCTCTCTCTTGAATGTTGAATGTTGATGATGATTAACTGTTCTGAAACCTTTTCCTCTCTTGAATGTTAAATGTTGATGATGATTAAATGTTTCTGAAACCTTGTTTTCTCTCTTGAATATTGAATGTTGATGATGATTAAATGTTGAACTAAGTTTGAAACTTTTTTTTGGTTTGTTGGGTAATGGTTTTTGTTGGCTTTTGTTGTTTGGACTGAGTTAGGGATGAAACACTGGTTTTGATGAGTTGTTGTTGAAGGTTTGGGAACTGCAGACTTGGTTGTGCAGTTTTGTGGTTGTTACAGTTTGGCAAGCTTTGTACAGGTTTACAGTTTGGCAGGTTTTGGAAGTTTGTTTGGTTGTGCAGTTTGAAACTGCAGGTTTGGTGATTTTCTGTTTGATTGTTACACAGGTTTTTGATGTTGTGCAGTTTCTTTGGTATGTTTTGCAACTGGTTGAAAACTGTTTGGCAGTTTCAGGCTTGGCTTGGAGTTTGTTTGAAACTGATATGCTTGGCTATTTGTGTGAAACTATTTGCACAGGTTTTTTATGTTTGCTGCAGCTTTGGCTCTGTGTTAGAATTGCTTGAACCTGTTGTATGGTTTTACAGGTTTTGGGAGGGTTGAAACTGATATGCAGTTTTGGATTTTTGTAGTTTGAAACTGTTAGCAGTTTTTTTATTTGTTTTGCAGCCCTGCAGGTTTATAGTTTGGCAGTTTCTAACTGTTACAGGTTTTGTAACTTGGTGAAGTTTTAGGCTTGGCTTGGAGTTTGTGGTTTTTTTTTACTGTTAAAGGTTTTTTACTTCTGTTTTATAACAGATCTCTTTACCTTTGGTTAGCAGGTTGAGACTTATAGTTTTTGCTTGAAACCGTTGGGCCTTTTCTTCTTGCTGTTTTTATGATATTATATCTTGTGATCCATTTTCTTAGCCAACTGTACAATACTAAAAATATGATCCCTTTTCTCTCTTTCTCTCTCAATGACAAAGCACTTTTTTGTTTTTTCTTATTTTTCTGAAAAGTTTGCCTATGAATCCCTGGAAAATGATGAAAAGCTATGACAAGCTTTTTGCTTGTCATTTGGTTTATCTCCTGCATTTTGCCTGCTGCATCTGCACTTGTACTTGGCTTGTATGCTGCATCCAATTTGCTTTGTTCAGTTTGATTACTTGACAATTTGCATCCAGTTTGCTTTGTATGCAATGTTTAGTAATGCAGCTTGATAATTTTGTAGCTCAGTTTGGCACCTTGCTTGTGCCGTTTGTACAGCAGGTTTCAGTTTGCCTTGTTGCAATGTTTTAGTTTGCTGACTTTGTTTGACCTTGTTGCAATTTGGCCTGCTGTGTTGTTTAGTATTTTGGCGCCTTGTGCTTTAGTTGCTGCATTATTTTGCCATGTTGTTTTGCATTTGAAACTTTGCTTTTGCACTCTTCTTTTGCATTTTTTATTTTTCTCTTTGTGAACCAAGAAGAGCAATCTTCTTGTGATTTGCAAAGAGGAAAATAAAAATGTGATGAACAATAGCACTTCTGATTCCAGACGACAAACTTTAATGATGCAAATTTTCCTTTCTTTTTTTGTTTGAAAATTTAAATAACTGTACTAATCCTGTTTTCTTTGTTTTTCTTTCATGTGAGCACAACTTGGGTGATGACAAAGCAGAGGAAGCAGAAGACTTTGAGCATGGGAGCAATGGCTTAGACTTAGATTTTTAACTTAGATAGATTTTCCATTAATTGTAATAATTTATTTTTCAGGTACTATAAGTTGTAAAACCTACAGTATTCAAATAATAAATTATTTTTGTATCAACATCTGAAAAATCTTTGTGAGGCAATCTGAATAGAACCTTCTACTGTCAATATTTTGCAATTCTCTCTCTGCATTTTCACTTAATCCTTTAAGATTCTCAGATCAAAATAATTGAAATTGCATTCCAACAATTCTAATATAGATAACTTAAACTTTAAGTAATCCAATAACTTTGCAATCTCGTAACCTTGCAACAACATTCCAATCAAAATACGCATTGGGTATTCCAATAAACAAGTAAACATTTCATTCCATTAACAAGCAAACATCTTAACAGACGTATATTATCTGGTCAACTTGGATCAGATAAAACCTGAATATTCCAAATGACAGTCTCAGCTCCCATTTTTTGTCCCAGATAAACAGGCCTTGAGAATAACCAGTAACCTTTCAGTAAACTTGAAAAAGCGTGAAAACATGTGACAGTTAACTGAATTTTTGAGAATTCAGTTTCTTCTGAGAAATGCGAGAGAAACCCTAATTCTTGATTTACTGCCATAGAAAAGTCTGTCTGATCGATTCTTGAGCCAATCTTGAAAATCTGAGAGAACCCTAGGGTTGTGAATATTTGTGAAAAGGGAGGGCAAATTTTGGGGTACAACAGCTGCCCCTGTTCAATCTTCTTGAACCTGAAGAGTTAGATCGGCGAGTTTGCCGTTCGCGACTCGAAGGTAAAAGATGATTGGACACTAGAGTGCCCATAAATTTGCACTCGTCAAAGCATAGTTTGAGGGAATGGGCTTAAAGATGACATTTGGAGATGCGACCGAATCTTGTCAGAGATGGGCTTAAAGATGCCATCCAAGAATGTTTATTGAATTGTATGTTGTAGGTGAAATAATGAGTATCAGAAAGGTATCCATGTCTGGGACGTCTCTGAGCTGGGGGTCTGAATAAGCAATAGATTAGCATCCGTTTTTGGAGCATCCGTAAACTGTTTTAAATGAGCTGAATCTGAACAAGCGATAGATTAACATCCATGTTTGGTGCATCCATAAACTGTTTTCAAGAGGCTGAATCTGAACAAGCGATAGATTAACATCCATGTTTGGAAGCACCCGTAAACTGTTTTCATGATTCTTGATTTGAATAAGCAATAGATTAACATCCATGTTTGGAGCATCCGTAAACTATTTTCAATGAGATGAATATGAACAAGCGATAGATTAACATCCATGTTTGGAAGCACCCATAAACTGTTTTCATGATCCTTGAGTTTGAACAAGCAATAGATTAACATCCATGTTTGGAGCATCCGTAAATTGTTTTCAATGAGCTGCATCTGAACAAGCGATAGATTAACATCCATGTTTGGAAGCACCCGTAAACTATTTTCATGATCCTTGAGTTTGAACAAGCAATAGATTAACATCTATGTTTTGAGCATCCGTACACTGTTTTCAATGAGCTGAATCTTAACAAGCGATAGATTAACATCCATATTTGGAGCATCCGTAAACTGTTTTCATGATCCTTGAGGTTAGTAGCTTGTTAATCTTATCATGAAAAGGGTAAAATATTAGCTGAAACACAAAGTTATGTTGCATGAAATGTATGATGCAATATATGTGTTTTATCAATGTTTATGATGTATGAATGCAATGTATGCGCATGTAAGCTGATGAGATGTCTTGCTGAGGAAAATAAATCCTGGATAGCTGGAGATAATGAAATCTTTAACTGCTATCGGGGAAAATAAATCATGGACCACTATTGAAGAGTATGTGTGTCTTCGAGCTTTGCTTAGAATATTTCTACCGGGGATTCCTGTTTTGTTGTTTGAGGAGAACTCCGCTGGGGAATATTTGAAAAACTCTGTGGGGAGTTGAGAATGAGAATCTTCATTCTGCTAGGGAAATTTGCTGAGGAGTCAAGAACGAGAATCTTCGATCTGCAGGGGATTAAAAACTCTGACAAATTTATGCTAAGAGCAAAGAAGGCTCTGGCAACTTCGCTGGAGAATCAAAGATGAGAATCTTGATTTTGTTGGGGAGTAAAAACTCTATGGGGAGAAGCTATACTGCTGGGGAGATCAGGAGTTTGGGTTGTATGCCAATCTACTGGGGATTTCAAAAATGAGAAACTCCATTCTGTTGAGGATATCAGGGGAAAACTGAATGGTTTCCGCTGGGGATTGGTAGCTCAAAGTTTCCTCTCCGCTGGGTGTCTTAGTGATGTGCTGATTTGATTGGCGACTTCACTGGGGAAAATTTTTAAAAATAACTCTCTGAGGAATTATCTGGTTTTAAAGCGATTCTCCGGGGAAAAGGGAGGAAACTGGATGGTCTCCACTGGTGTTCAAAGGTCGAAGGTTTGACTCCGCTGCGGAAGAAAGCTTCATTCTTACTGAGGATTTGTAGTTCAAAGTTTTGCTCCGCTGTGGATTGGGAACTTGAAAACTCAACTCTGATGGGGATCCTTGAAACTTAACTCCGCTGGGGATATGCATTTCAAAGCTTTAGTTCCTCCTAGGATCTGGATGATGTATTGCAGGGGATTTCTCCTGGAATAGCCTAAAGACACTTTCCTACACTTCCATCCTATCAGTAATTATTCTTTCTCATTTCGTTTTATTTGTAAGCAGTGATTATATTCAAATGCATAAGCTCATTTAATAAATCATTGGACGTTTTCAAATAAAACACAAGTATAAAAAAGAAAGAAAAGGCAAACAGTTTTCTGCACTTTGAAGTAACTTTGTATTAACTTTGTGTAAGTATTTTGTACAAAGGAGACAGACATCCTAGTAAGAGAATGTTGCCATAAAATTGAGAAAAATCTATACAAACAAAGATGGCTATGTGTAACAATTCCATGGAGTTCCCATTCTGCTATAGCCTTCGCAAATCTAAGTATCTTGTCCATTCGTCGTTTCGTCCGCAGATGATTGGATTGATCAGAAGCCTGGAGCTTGTCCATGAAGAGATTGTCCTTAAAGTGATCTGACGAGACATAGTCATTCGCTTTAATTCCCTAACTTTTTCCTGGATTGCCCTTTCAGGTTTTCGATCCACCGGGAAACCCTTTTTTGCCCAAGTCGCCCTTTCGGGTTTTCAACTTGCCGGGTGTACAAATTTTTTTTGTTTATCCCTAATTTTTGCCTGAACCGCCCTTTCGGGTTTTCGATTCACCGGGATGCCCATTTTTGCCCAAGTCGCCCTTTCGGGTTTTCAACTTGTCGGGTCATTTATGCGTAGTATCTTTTGACTATGTCTGCGTTCGCAGGGTGCGGCAGATCATCGCCGTCCATGGTGGTCAGAATCATAGCCCCAACAGAAAAGATGTTTTTGATCACAAATGGTCCTTCGTAAGTAGGAGTCCATTTACCCCTGGGATCACTTTGCGGCAAGATGATCCGCTTGATTACAAGATCTCCGACTTGATACACCTGACGTCTGACTTTCTTGTTGAAAACTTTAATCATCCATTTTTGATACGTCTGACCGTGATAAACAGCAGTAAGTCGCTTCTCGTCAATCAAGTTAAGTTGATCAAGCCGGGTCTGAATCCAATCGTCTTCACTTAGACCAACATCCTTCATAATTCTCAAAGAAGTAATCTGAACCTCCATAGGTAAAACAACTTCCATGCCATATACCAAAGAAAAGGGGGTTGCCCCAGTTGAAGTACACGCCGTAGTACGGTATCCGTGCAGAGCAAACGGTAACATCTCATGCCAGTCCTTGTAGGTGACTGTCATCTTTTGAATGATCTTCTTGATATTTTTGTTCGCAGCTTCGACAACACCGTTCATCTTTGGACTATAGGGAGATGAATTGTGATGTTGAATCTTGAACTGTTCACACAGAGCGGTGATCATAGTGTTGTTCAGGTTTGTACCGTTGTCCGTGATGATACGGTCGGGGATACCGTACCGGCAAATGAGGTTCTGCTTGATGAAGCGGGCAACCACATTCTTTGTAACAGAGGTGAAAGAAGCTGCTTCGACCCACTTGGTAAAGTAATCAATGGCCACCAGGATGAAGCGGTGTCCATTGGACGCTGTAGGCTTGATCTCTCCAATCATGTCGATACCCCACATTGCGAATGGCCAAGGAGCTGCCAGGACATTGAGAGGAACTGGAGGAATATGCACCTTGTCCGCATAAACTTGGCATTTGTGACAAGTGCCGGCGTATTGATGACAGTTAGCTTCCATGGTAGACCAGTAGTAACCTTCCCTTAGGATTTTCTTAGCCATCGTATATCCGCTCAAATGTGTGCCAAATGTACCACTATGCAGTTCAGTCATGATCTTCTCAGCTTCAACCTTGTCCATACAACGAATTAGAACACAATCATGGTTGCGCTTGTATAGGATACAATTGCTCAGGAAGAACTTGGCAGCAAATCTCCTTAGGAACTTTTTGTCGTTGACTGAAGCTCCTTCAGGGTATTCTCGAGTCTTGAGATATCTTTTGATTTCGTGAAACCAGGGTTGGTCCACTACTTCTTCAGTATTAATCTCGTGATAGTGTGTAGGTTCATCCATCCGCTCGATGGTGATTTGGGGAGCCTCATTATCCCAGTTATGTTTAAACATGGAAGACATTGTAACTAGAGCATCTGCTAGCTGATTTTCTTCTCGCGGGAAGTGCTCGAAGGTAATTTGCTCGAAATGAGGTAACAATATTAGGACATGTTCTTTGTATGGGATGAGATTAGGATGTTTAGTGTCCCACTCTCCTTTGATTTGACTGATAACCAAAGCTGAGTCCCCAAACACAACCAAAGATTTGATTCCTAAGTCAATCGCAGCCTTGAGACCAAAGATACAAGCTTCATACCCGACCATGTTGTTTGTGCAGTTGAAGCAGAGTCTAGCGGTGAAAGGTGTATGGCAACCTTCCGGAGAGATAAGTACCGCGCCGATACAGTTGCCAAGTGCATTTGAAGCACCATCAAAGTACAGGGTCCATCAGGATCCTTGTTCAGGTCCGTCATATGGTCTGTTATCTTTAATGTTGTCCAATGTCATAATGTCCTCGTCAGGGAAGTCGAACTTCATGGATTGGTAATTTTCGACAGCTTGATAAGCCTTATGGTCAGCTAGTACACTCCCCTTTATAGCTTTTTGGGTTGTGTACTGGATATCATACTCAGTCAGGATCATTTTCCATCTAGCGATTCTTCCAGATAAAGCGGGCTTTTCGAAGATGTACTTGATCATATCCATTTTAGAAATCAACAGAGTGATATGTGTCAACATATACTGCCTTAGTCGGCGAGCAACCCATACCAAAGCACAACAAGTTTTCTCGAGCAGTGAATAACGAGTCTCACAGTCGGTAAAATTTTTGCTAAGGTAATAAATGGCATTCTCTTTTCGACCAGACTCGTCATGTTGGCCCAGTACGCACCCATTGAATTGTCCAAAATAGTCAGATACATGATTAACGACATTCCTTCGACGGGTGGCATCAAGATAGGAGGTTCTAGCAAATACTCCTTGATTTTATCAAACGCAACTTGACAGTCATCATTCCATTCAACCACCTGATCTTTCTTCAACAGCTTGAAGATTGGTTCACAGGTAGATGTTAGGTGAGAAATGAACCTTGCAATGTAGTTTAGGCGTCCTAAGAAACCTCTGACCTCATTTTCAGTGCGGGGGGCAGGCATTTCTCGTATAGCTTCGACTTTAGCAGGATCAACCTCAATGCCTTTGTTGCTGACGATGAATCCCAAGAGTTTACCAGACCTGACTCCGAAAGTGCACTTGCTAGGGTTCAGTCTAAGCTTATATTCCTTCAATCTGACAAACAACTTTTGCAGATGGCTGAGGTGTTCTTCTTCTGTCTGTGAATGGGCTATCATGTCGTCTACGTAGACTTCGATCTCATGATGTATCATGTCCTGAAACAAAGCTACCATGGCTCACTGATAGGTTGCCCCGACATTATTCAGTCTGAATGGCATCACTTTATTGCAGAAGGTGCCCCACTGCGTAACAAAAGTAGTCTTCTCCATGTCCCCGGGGGCCATTTTGATCTGGTTATACCTTGAAAATCCACCCATGAAAGAAAATACCTTATGTTGAGCTGTATTGTCAACCAAAATGTCAATATGTGGTAGTGGAAAGTCATCTTTAGGGCTAACCCTGTTTAAGTCTCTAATCAACACACATTCTCACTTTTCCATCTTTCTTAGGCACGGGCACAATGTTAGAAACCCATTGTGGATAGGAAGTAACAACAAGAAACCCGACATTGAATTGCTTCATCACTTCAGTTTTGATCTTTTCAGACATATCGGGCCTCATTCGGAGGACTTTCTGTTTAATTGGTGGATAGTCTTCTCTTGTAGGGAGACGGTGAACCACAATATCTGTATCGAGTCCCGGCATGTCTTCATAGGACCAGGCGAAGATCTCAACATATTCATTCAACAGCTGAACTAAGCGCTCTTTGACATTTGGCTTCAGGTTGGCACCTACTTTAACCTCTCTCATGTCTTCGGAAGTACCCAAGTTGATAGTCTCTAACAACTCTTCATGGGGCAGAATAGCCCTTTCTTCCTGTTGTAGAAGTCTAGCCAACTCTCCAGGTACTTCACAGTCTTCATCACCTTCATATTCGGCATGATTGATCAGATCTTCAGAGTCACTGAAGGCCATAGCAGAATTATTACCCATGGAATCCGGAGTGGATGGGTACCTGCATTTTGTGAGTGTGGGTGTGTGTAAGTGATAACCACCTTTAAACAAAAATAAATGTAAAAAGAAAGAAAATGAACACAAAAGTTTATAGATGAAAACGTCCATGATTCATTAAAAATGGCATATGAAAATGAAGAATCAAAACCCTTACAAATGGACCTATGTGCCCCGGGTAAGGCACAAGGCAAAAAGAGTGTACAAATTGTTTAATAATTATTACAGACCAACAGAAATGTTCGAAAGATAAATTAATGATTTATGAAAGTAATGGGAATGAAGTCTTTCGCCTCCTAGTTGTTCAGTCCTCCTTCAATAGTCGGAAAAATCCAATCTTCAAAATTGCTTTCATCTTCAACATCTTCCAAAGCATGAACTCCGTGATGAGTGATCTTTAATGGTGGTCCTCCAGCCCGGGAGCGACACACAGCCTTCTGACTAGCAGCAGTGAAACCCAAACCGAACTTATTTGTCTTGAGAGGAAAATCTGGTAGCTGACCCCACACTGTACTTCCTCCTTCCTTGATCATAGTGTGATACGGTGGGAGAACTGACTAGAGGTTTTGCGTTTGTTTTCGCAAATGTTTCGGTTGAGCAAGAGTCGCCACCGACTTTTTATTTTATCCTAAGGAAAGGTTAAAAAGCACAGCAAAAACCTTTGAGATGTTTTCTTGGGTTCGGGGAGTAGATTATAGAAAGGGAAGGTATTAGCACCCTTTCTATCCATGGTTATCCATGGGCTCTTAGTTACTTGCTTAGATCAACTTGCCTTTATTTTCAATTGTTTGAAATGGTGCTTTGTGTGTGGGTTTTGAAAATGTTTTGAAAAGAGGCCAATGTGGTGGCAACCTTTGTAATGATCCATGTTGGGATGTATACAAAGATGTATGTCTTTTGAAAAAGTTTTCAATGTTTTTGAAAGTTTGTTTTGAAAGTGTATTGTGATTTGTTGTTTTTTTTGAAAAAAATAGGTAAGTGTTTTGTTTTTTAAATTGGCAAGTAACCAAGAGCTATCTACCCTAATTTTCTCAAAGTTTATTGCTATGTTTTAACCCTTTTAACAATTTTGTTCCACCATTGTATTTGGTGGATAATCTTGTGTTAGGATGTGAGAGGGACGGGCGCGGGTCATCGTTTAGACCATAATTGCAATGGTGCCAAGTATCTTTGGGCAATTTTTTCTTTAAGGGACTTGATCATTTTTAGGCAACTTTCGAAAGCGTCATCGAGGGACTATGATCATTTGAATTGTTTGTTTTGCCCAAAGAGACCTAACATGCAATATGGCCTAATTTTGAAAGGCAACAAGTGGATGTAACCCTAGGGGTGTTAGTGTGCAAGTGTGTTTTATTGCATACAAGAGTTTTTTCTTTGAATTAGGATTTTCTATTTCATTGATTTTATCTTGCCATACACGTCCTAATTACTAGAAATAAGAAGCGGAAATATGAAATTCTACGCTATTACAACAATTAGGGGATGGGGATACACATTTGTACATGGGGGTTCAACGAGAAAAATAGACAAAAAAGAAAATAGCAAAAAACAAGATATATAGAGAGAAAGAGGGAGCCAGCGCGCTGCTGAGAGGTCATCAGAAGTTCTAACTCAGATCCGCTGCCAGATGATCAACCTCTTGGTTAAACTGTATGAGTCAGAACTTCTGACTCTGGCACCTGCAAAACAGAACCCTGTTAGTGGGGAAATCAGAAGTTCTGACCCCCCTGCGCTGCAAAACAGAAGTTTGTTAGTGGAGAAACCAGAAGTTCTGATTCTGGTGGAAAGACAATAACTCTCAGAGGTTCTGATATTATTGACAGCAAAACAGGCTTCAGATGTGCTAACGTCAAAGTCAGCACTTGGCTTTTTCCCTGTACTAATCAGAACATCTGCAATTTTGTTGTTATTCCACAAAACAGGAAACATATTTGGAACAGATCCAACAAATGTCAAAATGTTTCAGAGGGCAAAACCAATAAGGTCACAGGCATGTCCTACACTGGCTCAGAACATTCTGAGGTATGAAAATTCTCAGAATACAAACAGCAACAGCATGATATTTACATTATGTTTTTTTGAGTATGCACAGCTGATGATGCTTAGCAGCGTGATGAAGGTCAGCAGGTGCTTACCTGGCTGTTGGAAAAGTTTGTGGATGAAAGCTAGCTTTCGGCTCTGGTGGTGTTCTGGACAAATTCTTTTTTGAAAAAGGAAGGAGAAGGTGTATGCGTATATAGGATCAGAAGTTTGAAAATGGGTTTTTTAGTTCACACAGAAAACTGGGTATTGGATAAAGTTTGAAGATGAGAAATTCAAAGCTATGAAACAACTGGAGATTTTGGCAGAGTTTCAGAACACTATCTTGCTAAGGGTTTCTGTTTCTCTCTTAGCAATTTTTCTGTTTCTTGAACGCCCTTTTTCAGTGGACAATGACTCTCTATTTATAGGCAAAGTTCTTGTGGGTGCCTTGAACATTAAAGCGCCAACAGAGTTTGAATTGTTCTTTGACAGAGATTCATGGGAAGTTGTGATAACAGATAGCCTTCAGCCTAGGCTGCAGTAGCAGGCGTGGATTGGAGAGAAGTGACCTCTTAAGTGGGCGGTGGCGTGTAGACCCATGCCAGAATCTGCATAAAGGCGTTTTCCAAGCCACACGTGAAGGGATTACTTGGATGAATGTTCAGGAGTGGTTGGAAGCATTAATGAGCATTAAATGGTGACAAGACCTATCAACATCAATATTCTGGTAATGGAAACCAACGTTGAATCAACAGTTCTGTTTCAAAAAGAACAGCGTAAACCATGCTCTAGCCTTGGCTTCCTGTTGTCTTAGTAAGTTTTGGGGATTCTCCTGATTTTCCGATACGTTCCTTGGATTTGCTTCTGGACCTCCTGGGCTTAGAGATTCTGTATCAGTGTAACACCCACTCTTCTGACCTTTTCATCTTCTGATTTCAGCATGTTCTGAAAGAGCCTTCAGACTCCCCTGCTTCTTTTGCATTCCTCTAGCAAATTCTGACTGAGCTTGCGTAACTGCTGAAAGAGTCATGTTCTGTCTGAGGCTTTCATATTGAAACACGTTTACAACTTCTGATTGAGCTGATGTAGCTGCTGAAGAGCCAACTTCTGACTACGCTGAGCCAAGCTTGCAACTTCTGACCGTTTTTATCTGGAATTGGTCCAGAAGTTCTGAAGCGCTGATTTTTTCTCAAACACTCATTTTTAGAGAAACATTCCAAGTACTTAGAATTTAATTTTTTCTCAAGATAAAAGCGTTGTCTTTAGAGCTTGTGTGATCATCTTGCTCTTGTAAATGGTCTGCTTGGGCAAAAAATGATAACTCAGGACTTGGATTTGTTTCAGAGGGACCTTGAAAATCCAAGATGATTTCGTGAAGAAAGAGAGGGCAAATTTCGGGGTACAATAGTTGCCCCTGTTCAATCTACTTGAACCTGAAGAGTTAGATTGGCAATTTTGCCTTTCGCGACTCGAAGGTAAAAGGAGATTGGACACTAGAGTGCCCGGAAATTTGCACTCGCATAGTAGAGTATCAGCAATGCGATGGCGGGAGTGGGCTTATAGATGCCATTTGGAGAGATGGTGGATAGGGAGATGGGCTTATAGATGCCATCTGGAGACGTGACAGAACCTTGTCGGGAATGGGCTTATAGATGCCATTTGGAAGTGTCGATCGTGTAAGAGATTCCTTAACGAGAACTTGTGTATTTTGAGAAAGGAAGATGGTTTCCTGGCCTGTTACAGGTGTTGATCTTCAGTCTCTTCATGCAGATATGCCTTGGCTAGATACAGGTATCGAATCTACAATTGGTTGCTCACAGATGTGCCCTGGCTAGATACAGGAATCGAATCTGGAAAATGTGACAGTTGATAGATATGTCCTGGCTGGATACAGGAATCGAATCTTCAAACTCTTCAGACGTGCCCTGGCTAGATACAGGAATCGAGTCTGGAAATAGTCGTCAACAGATATGCCCTGGCTGGATACAGGAATCGAATCTTCAAACTCTTCAGACGTTCCCTGGCTAGATACAGGAATCGAGTCTGGAAATAATCGTCAACAGATATGCCCTGGCTGGATACAGGAATCGAATCTTCAAACTCTTCAGACGTGCCCTGGCTAGATACATGAATCGAGTCTTGAAATAGTCGTCAACAGATATGCCCTGGCTGGATACAGGAATCGAATCTTCAAACTCTTCAGACGTGCCCTAGCTAGATACAGGAATCGAGTCTGGAAATAGTCGTCAACAGATATGCCCTGGCTGGATACATGAATCGAATCTTCAAACTCTTCAGACGTGCCCTGGCTAGATACAAGAATCGAGTCTGGAAATAGTCGTCAACAGATATGCCCTGGCTGGATACAGGAATCGAATCTTCAAACTCTTCAGACGTGCCCTGGCTAGATATAGGAATCGAGTCTGGAAATTGTCGTCAACAGATATGCCCTGGCTGGATACAGGAATCGAATCTTCAAACTCTTCAGACGTGCCCTGGCTAGATACAGGAATAGAGTCTGGAAATAGTCGTCAACAGATATGCCCTGGCTGGATACAGGAATCGAATCTTCAAACTCTTCAGACGTGCCCTGGCTAGATACAGGAATTGAGTCTGGAAATAGTCGTCAACAGATATGCCCTGGCTGAATACAGGAATCGAATCTTCAAACTCTTCAGACGTGCCATGGCTATATACAGGAATCGAGTCTGGAAATAGTCGTCAACAGATATGCCCTGGCTGGATACAGGAATCGAATCTTCAAACTCTTCAGACGTGCCCTGGCTAGATACAGGAATCGAGTCTGGAAATAGTCGTCAACAGATATGCCCTGGCTGGATACAGGAATCGAATCTTCAAACTCTTCACACGTGCCCTGGCTAGATACAGGAATCGAGTCTGGAAATAGTCGTCAACAGATATGCCCTGGCTGGATACAGGAATCGAATCTTCAAACTCTTCAGACGTGCCCTGGCTAGATACAGGAATCGAGTCTGGAATTGTGACAGTTGAAGGTAGTTGTCTTTCGGGTTGTCTTTTTCCCTGAAAAGGCAAAACATCAGTTGTATGCAATGTCATGATGTATGAAATGCATGATGTCATGATGTTCAAAATGAGATAGTGTTGTATGCACTT
Organism: Vicia faba; assembly: GCA_948472305.1. NCBI lineage: Eukaryota > Viridiplantae > Streptophyta > Magnoliopsida > Fabales > Fabaceae > Vicia > Vicia faba. The sequence goes on from OX451739.1 coordinate 734,180,115, forward strand.
TATCATGTATGTAAGCAAGATGTATGAAATGTGAAATGTTTATGAATGTATTTTCGTCTAGGAAAATAAATCCTTGACGACCGGCCGGGGAATTAAATCCTGGGCTGATGTTGAAGAGTAGAGCTCTTTGCTTCCGCTGGGGATGATGATTTGCAAGAATACACTGGTAGGAGAAGATGGCTCCGTTGGGGAATAAACTTGTTGGAGAGATTACCCTGAGGGGAGTTGCTCTGTGGGAAGAGATACTTCGCTGAAGTTTTGACGAGAGCTCCGCCGAGGATTTCAATGATGGACTTTGCTGGAGATAATAATGATTAACTCTGTTGGGGACAATAATGATTAACTCTGTTGGGGATTGTGTTGATAAGTTATCTTGGGGAACTTTGATGAACTCCGCTGGGGATAGGAAAAACTTCGTCGAGGACGGTCTTCCGCGACAATTAGCTGAGGATAACCCAGTTATAAGCCCTTGTGAGGAATAACTTTGAATAAAACCCGGGAGAGACGTCCGTACTCTGCAGGGGATAAGCTTCCAGAATCTACTGGGGATAAGCTTCCAGCCTTGCTGGGGATATGGATTTCAAATTTCCTGGGGAAACTTTCGGACTGTACTGGAAAATGGTTCTACTGGGGGTGTCTGTGTTCCACCGGGGAACAATCTTAGATCAAGACTGTCGGGGATGCTTGCTGAGGAATGCCTATACTTCGCTGGGGAAAGTTGATATCTTCTGGGGATACCCAACCTCCTTTAGGCTGATCGTAAACTAACTCTGCTGGAGAAGAGTATTGCTGACTTGCTAGGGGAACAAGGTGCCTATTGTAGGGCTGATGATAGACTAACTCTTCCTGGGGAGAGTATTGCTGAATCTTGTCTTACTCTGTGGGGAGTTGAGGCAACTTGGTCACATTCTTCAGTTGAATCTACCTTGGTACCCTGGCGGACAAAGCAACTAGACTGCCTGGACAAATCTACATTGCCCCTGTTTCTGATGTCACCTGTAATCGGTCTTTTGTTTCGTATGCAGGTATTTATGAATTAGCAATTTAATGTCAAATGCATATATCAAAAATGAACATTGGACGTTCTTCGCAAGACAAAACAGAAAAGAAAAAAAACAATTGGCAATTTGTTTGGAAAAGTGAACTTGTATGGATTTTGAAATTTGCCTGTAAATAGGCGTTTTTTGTACAAGAGGCTGACGTCCTAGTAAGAGAACGCCGCCAGATAACATAACAAAACAGCTATGTGAACAAAATCCCCACTGGGTTCCAACTCTGCTACCGCCTTTATGTCTTCAAGCGTCTCATCACTTTGCTGCTTAGTTGAAGATGAAGCTGATTGATTGATGCCGAAGTCTGGGCCAGATAGTTGATGCCAAATTCTGGACGCAAGGTGATCCAATGAGACATAGTGTTACGCTTTATCCCTAACTTTTGCCTGGATCGCCCTTTCGGGTTTTCAGTCCACCGGGATACCCATTTTTGCCCAAGCCGCCTTTTCAGGTTTTCGACTTGCCGGGTGTACAGATTTTTTCATTTCATCCCTTATTTTTGCCCGAACCCTTTTGGTTCGCCGGGAAGCCCTTATTTTTGCCTAGGTATGTCAACCTAGCGGGTCCTTTATTTATGCGTAGTATCTTTTTACTATGTATGCATTGGCGGGGTGAGGAAGGTCGTCACCATCCATGGTGGTTAAAATCATGGCCCATCCTGAGAACACATGTTTAACCACAAATGGCCCTTCGTACGTAGGGGTCCATTTGCCCCGGGGATCACTTTGAGGAAGGATGATGCGTTTGATTACCAGGTCCCCAACTTGATACTCTTGTGGTCTGACTTTCTTGTTAAATGCCCTGATCATCTGTTTCTGGTACGTCTGACCATGACAGATAGCGGTGAGTCTCTTTTCGTCAATTAGGTTTAATTGATCAAGACGAGTCTGGATCCAGTCATCTTCGCTCAGATCTGCATCCTTCATTATTCGGAGAGAGGGTATCTGGACTTCAATTGGCAAGACTGCCTCCATGCCATAGACCAAGGAAAAGGGAGTTGCCCCGGTTGACGTCCTTGCTGAGGCACGGTACCCATGAAGAGCAAATGGTAACATCTCGTGCCAATCTTTATAGGTCACTGTCATCTTCTGCACAATTTTCTTGATGTTTTTATTCGCTGCTTCTACAACCCCATTCATCTTCGGCCGGTAAGGAGAAGAGTTATGGTGCTGTATCTTGAATTGCTCGCAGAGCTCAATGATCATCTTGTTGTTAAGATTGGTACCATTGTTCGTGATGATTCTTTCCGGGACACCGTACCGACAGATCAGGTTATGCCGAATGAAACGTGCTACGACGCTCTTGGTTACAGTGGCGTAGGAAGCTGCTTCTACCCACTTCGTGAAGTAATCAATCGCTACCAAGATGAAGCGATGCCCGTTGGATGCCGTCGGTCGGATCTCGCCGATCATATCAATGCCCCACATTGCAAAAGGCCAAGGTGCCGTCAGGACGTTCAGAGGAACCGGAGGGATATGCACTTTATCAGCATAGATCTGGCATTTATGACAAGTTCTAGAATGTTGGTAACAGTCGGCTTCCATTGTGGACCAGAAATATCCCGCCCAAAGGATTTTCTTTGCCATGGTGTGTCCACTGGAATGTGTTCCGAAGGTACCTTCGTGCAGTTCTACCATGATCTTCTCTGCTTCAGCCTTATCCACACAACACAGTAGAGTTGAATCATGATTTTGTTTGTAGAGAATGCCGTTGCTGAGGGAGAATTTTGCCGCAAACTTTCTCAGAAACTTCTTATCGTTGACAGACGCACCTTCAGGGTATTCTTGGGCTTCCAAGTACCTCTTCACCTCATGATACCAGGGTTTCTCGATTACCTCTTCGGCCTCAAGATCGCAACAGTATGCAGGTTTGTCCAACTTCCAGATAATGATCCGGGGAGCCTCATTGTCCCATTTGACTTTGAACATTGAAGACATCGTAGCTAGTGCGTCCGCTAACTGATTCTCTTCTCTTGGGAAGTGTTCAAAAGTTATCTCTTCAAAGTGGGGAAGCAAAGTCAACACATACTCCTTGTAAGGAATAAGATTTGGGTGTTTCGTATCCCACTCGCCTTTGATCTGATTGATCACGAGAGCGGAATCTCTGAAGACACTCAGAAACTTGATCCTTAAGTCGATTGCAGCTTGAAGACCCATGATACATGCCTCATATTCTGCCATGTTGTTGGTGCAGTTGAAACACAACCGGGCGGTGAGTGGAGTATGAGTTCCTTTGGGGGATATGATTACAACGCCGATTCCATTACCCAAAGCGTTTGAGGCTCCGTCAAAATGTATAGACCATCGGGATCCTTCCTCAGGTCCTTCATCCGGTCCGGGTACTTCACAATCAGTTACTACCATGATATCTTCGTCCGGAAATTCAAAGTTCAATGATTGGTAATCGTCCACAGGTTGGTGTGCCAAATGGTCTGCCAATACACTTCCTTTGATTGCTTTTTGAGTTGTGTACTGGATGTCATATTCCGTTAAGATCATTTGCCATCTTGCTATTCTTCCAGACAGAGCAGGCTTTTCGAATATGTACTTGATGGGATCCATCTTTGAAATCAACAGAGTAGTGTGAGTCAGCATATATTGTCTCAGCCGGCGAGCAGCCCATACCAGAGCGCAGCAAGTTTTCTCGAGCAGTGAGTACCGAGACTCACAGTCGGTAAACTTTTTGCTCAGGTAATAAATAGCGTGCTCTTTTCGGCCAGACTCGTCATGCTGCCCCATCACACACCCCATTGAGTTATCAAGTACTGTCAAGTATAGTATTAGAGGTCTCCCTTCAACCGGTGGCATAAGAATGGGTGGTTCTTGGAGATACTCTTTGATTCTGTCAAAAGCGGCCTGACATTCATCGTTCCAACGTACTACCTGATCTTTCTTCAGCAGCTTGAAGATTGGTTCACAAGTAGCAGTTAGATGTGAGATGAATCGGGCAATGTAATTCAGTCGTTCCAAAAAACCTCTGACTTCTTTCTCTGTCTTGGGAGTCGGCATCTCTTGTATGGCTTTCACCTTGGTAGGGTCCACTTGAATACCTTTATCGCTTACAATGAAACCTAGCAATTTTCCAGACCTCACCCCAAAGGTGCACTTGTTTGTGTTCAACCTCAACTTGTACAACTTCAGACGGTCAAACAGCTTCTGTAGATGGTCAAGGTGTTCCTCCTCAGTTTGGAACCTTGCAATCATATCGTCGACATAAACTTCGATCTCATGATGGATCATGTCATGAAATAAAGCAACCATGGCACGTTGGTAGGTTGCCCTAGCATTTTTCAACCCGAATGGCATGACCTTGTAGCAGAAGGTGCCCCACTGAGTAACAAAGGTAGTCTTTTCCATATCTTCAGAAGCCATCTTAATCTGATTATACCCTGAAAAACCATCCATGAAGGAGAACACCTTGTGTTGAGCAGTATTGTCAACGAGAACGTCGATGTGAGGCAGAGGGAAATCATCCTTAGGGCTTGCCCTGTTTAGATCCCTGTAATCGACACACATTCTGACCTTACCGTCCTTCTTCGGCACTGGCACCACGTTGGCAACCCACTGAGGGTAAGAAGTCACTGCTAGAAACCCGGCCTCGAATTGCTTCATAACCTCAGCCTTGATCTTTTCGGACATCTCTGGACGCATACGGCGGGCCTTTTGCTTTACCGGAGGGCAGTCTTCTTTGGTAGGTAGGTGATGAACCACAATGTCGGCATCCAAACCAGGCATGTCTTCGTAAGACCAAGCAAAGATCTCCATGTAATCATGTAGCATCTGGATCAATCGTTGCTTCATGCTGAGCTCTAGATTGGCACCAATCTTGACTTCTTTTCTATCTGTCTCAGTACCCAGATTCACTGTTTCCACCGACTCTTCATGTGGCTGAATGGCCCTCTCTTCCTGGAGTAGCAGTCTTGCGAGTTCACCAGGCACTTCGCAATCATCTTCACCTTCGTCTTCGGCCAAGTTGATCGGATTTTCGAAGTCATAACTGGCAGTAGCAGAGCTGTTACCAGTGAGATCCAGAGTGGATTGGAACCTGTATAAGTGAGTGTGTGTAAATATAGCTCTTTTGCAATATATAACACAGAAAGAAAAAGAGCACAAGATTTGAAATGCAACAAACGTCCAATGTTTTGATTAATGATATATGGAAATGTCATACAAAAAGCCCTCACAAATGGAGCTACGATGCCCCGGGTAGGACACCGAGCCGATAAAAGTTTCAACATATTGTTTGTTACAAATTGAAAATAAAAGAGTTAATTACTGCGTGACAAATGTAATAGGTGTAAAATCCTTTGCCGTCCAGTTGCTTGGTCCGTTGTTGGTTGCTGGATAGATCCAACTGTCAAACTCTGCTTCCTCTACGTCCTCCTCGATAGCATTCACCCTTGGGTTGGTGATGAACACCAGAGCCTTTCTGATCCTTTCTTTGCGAACAGCCCTCTGAGCCTCTGCAATGAAGCCCAGCCCAAACTTGTCGGTCTTTTGAGTGAAGTCAGGAAGTTGACCCCAGTTTGCACACTTTCCTTTCTCAATCACAGCCCGGGCATCCTTCAGGGAAGCCATCTTTAAAGGAAAGTCTTCTTCAACCACTGTCTCAGCTGACGCCAACGTTGGAGGAACCTCCTCAAAATGTTGAAAGGGGGTTTCAATAAACTCCCCGTCCATCTCGATATACCAGAATGAATTTAAGTGACTTACCATATATTCCTCCTCACCCTGCACAATAACAATCTTCCCCTTGACAGGGTATTTGAACTTTTGGTGTAGAGTGGATGTTACCACCCCAGCCTTATGAATCCAGGGTCGACCCAACAAGCAGGAATAAGATGGACGAATATCCATTACGTAGAACGTTGAGTCAAAGACTTGGGAACCCACACGAATAGGAATGTCTACCTCGCCGTGCACCATCCTCTTGGAACCGTCGAAGGCTCTAACAATGATGTTACTAGGTTTCAATTCCAGGCCCTCACAATCCAACCGATCTAAGGCCTTCTTGGGAAAAACGTTCAGGGAAGAACCGGTATCCACCAACACGTGTGCGAGAGTAGTGCCCCTGCATTCTATAGAGACATGCAGGGCATCATTGTGATTTTTTCCTTTGGCGGTCAGGTCAGTATCCAAGAACCCCAAACCATTGTCAGCTGTCAAATTAGCCACACAGTCAGTGAATTGATCTGCAGAGGTCTCTTGCGGCACATGGGCCGTTTTCAGAAATGAAATCAGGGCTTTGGCGTGGGCCTCTGAGCACAGCAGCAATGATAGCATAGCGATTTTGGAGGGGGTATGCCCCAGCTGTTCAACGACATTGAAGTCACTCTTTTTAATGATTTTAAGGATTTCCTCCATCTCTTGCTGGGAGGCTTCAACAGCGGTCTTTTTTGGTGCCTCCGTCCGAGCAGGCAAATCGGTAGCAACTTCTTTTCCCCGAGCATCAGAGGACTCGGCGGCAGTAGTAGACACAGGAACTTGATTTGAAACATGCACACTTGCGGGTGTGATGATAAGAGGTTTTCGGATAACTGGCGGTGCAATGTCAGGCGAGAAGAGCCTGCCACTGCGATTAATCTTGGCGGGACCAGTGATGTTACTGATATTGGTACCGGTGTTGAACTCCTACTTCATTCCAAGCACATACACGTCTGCCCCATAGTGCCATGGGACAGCCTTGTCAGATTCATAGGGGAGGGGCCCCGGAACAGTAATGGTAATGGGTGCAACAGACATAATTTGGACTGGCTTCCTCGGGGGAGCCTTGGTAGGATTGTTGAAAATTGTGACGACAGATACTTCTTCAGTGGAAACAAACGGAACAGCAGTTTTCTTGAACATAATTTCTTTGCTGTCCATCAGGCTTTGGATGCCTGATTTCAGCAGCGGACAACCGGTAGGGATAACAGCATACAGGAGGCAACCCTTGCTACAACCCGGAAATAAACCGGCTAGAAGTAGGTTCCTCTTAACAGTCAATAGAGGGGTAGCAACATCATTCACTGAAACAGCATACAAATCTTCCTCAATGGCATTTACTCTATGCTGGGGCATAGGAGCAGTTACAACATTTGGCCTCTCAGGCGCCTCAAACTGAATTTCCTTTGCATCAATAAGGTCTTGGACCTTATTTCTTAGGGCCCAGCAATCATCAGTGGTATGCCCGGGGCTATCAGAATGATAAGCACAACGGGAATTTGGGTTATACTTAGGAGATGTCGTATTCACGACCTTCGGAGCCTCTTTGATGGTCACCAAGTTGGTTGATAACAGTTGCAGTAAGATTTGTGACAAGGTCATACTCAGCCGAGTGTATTGCCTCTTGGGCCTCTCACCCATTTGTTGATTGTACTGCTGAGGAGCAGCAACAGGTTTTGAAATTACCAAGGCATTGACGGCTTGGCGGTGTTCTGGCTTGACTTGTCTTCTAGGACCATAGACGACACTAGCTTCCTTCTTGAAAGGCCTCTTCTCAGTACTTGTGGAGGTACCCTTCTGTATCTTTCCTGACCTGATGCCAGCTTCTATCCTTTCACCCGTCAGGATCAAATCCGTAAACCCAGCAGAGGAATTACCAACCAGATGATTGAAGAATGGACCAGACAAGGTCCCTAGAAACATGTCAACCAACTCACGATCAGTCGATGGAGGCTGCACCCTGCTAGCCAAATCTCTCCATTTTTGCGCATATTCTTTGAATCCGTCGCCCATTCCTAATGACATACCCTGAAGTTGGGTACACGTAGGAGCGAGGTCAGAATTGTATTGATATTGTCTATAAAATGCGGTAGCCAAATCTTCCCAATGTCGGATACTGGTTCCATCTAGCTGATAAAACCACTCAAGTTGTGACCCTGAAAGGCCATTTTTGAAGAAGTGGATCCAAAGATTTTTGTCTGCCGTGTAAGGTTGGATCCTCCTTACGTACGATCTGAGATGCAGCTTTGGACAGGAAGCCCCGTCGTATTTGGCAAAGGCAGGCGCCTTGAACTTGTGTGGGATTATCACCCCAGAAGATAACCCTAAATCTCCGAAATCCAGCCCCGGCACATTTTGAATCTCCATGGCACTCAAGCGGTCCTCTAATTGCTTGTATCTGTCAGCAGCGGGAGGGTATTGTTCGTCATTGTAATCTGTCTCGTTGTCAGAGACCGCAGGACTAGGAGCTCCTCCCCCTTGGGGATTGTCTTTCTCTGCAGAGGAAGTGGTTGGATCAGCCTCGTTATGGAGTGTGTTCCCAAACCTGCGTCCAGTGTTGAATAACGCAGTCCTCTTCTTCTTTTTCTTCTTCTTTAAGAGCAAAGCCTTCAACTCTTGTTGACCTTGGGCCAAGCTCATAACCATCTCTTGAAATTGGGCATTCTGGGCCTGGAGGGCCTTGATTGCTTGCTCACTGGATGATTCTGGATTCATGATGACTGGATGGCATAAACAGCGAAGAAGATTAAGCAACCTGTAGAAAAAAAAGGGGTACCTGTTATGCACATGATGCATGAGATGCTATCTATGCAATGCATTCAAGGGTTTTAGAAATTCACAATTGTTGCAGACAAAAAGAACGCACGTCACATTAATAAGAAGAAATTTGTTGGTACATAAGTGCCCCATGGGCCAAATTTTACAAAAACAACTTCTCAAGGTAAAAAGATGCTGCGCATCCTCTTTGGCGCGATGTAGGTGTTGAGGGCCTCTTGCTCATGGAGTCGGCGGGTGAGCTCTAAAACCTTCTTCTCGCTGGCGTAGAAGCTGGCTTCAAAAGTGTTCCGTTCCTCCTTGAGTTGGATCCAACTCTTCTGCATCTCCTCCCACGATGTAGGCATGTCAGGATGTAGGATAATGTAGGGAACCTCTCCTTCCTTAACGGGCTCTTTAATCACAGGGAGAACATGAAGATAAGGCATCACTAGACTCTGGGCTCGGGCTCGTACCCACTTGAGATAAGGCTCAAGAGGGATGGAATTCTTGTGTCCCAGTGTCTTGCTATCAACCTTGTTGGGCATCCCTCAAGCTCTGATGAATCTTTGGCGAAGTCCTTGCGCATCATTGTCGAAGTCAAAAACTAGGTCAGGAATCAACATGTCGTGAGGGCCATCTCTTCGCGCATATCCAAATTGCCTCAAAGCTAGGCAAGGGTTGTAGGTAATGCCCCCTCTGATTCCAAGTAAAGGCACATTAGGGAACTCTCCACAACGATCGACGATGATGACATTTTCTCTGGACCGAGAACACCAATGTACATCAGAGTGAGTAAGAGTCATCAACCGTTGGGACCACCTTGAGCCTTGGTCATTCTTCAAGACAGATTGTGGAAGGTGCGAAATAAACCACCTTGCAAGGAGAGGAGTACAACACATGAGAACACCCCTCTTTCTCATTGTTCGTGTGTAAAATGAGTGAAGGATGTCCCCAAGCAATGTTGGTATTGGATTTCTGGACAAAAAGATTTTGACGGCGTTGACCTTTACAAGCTGGTCAGGATTTGGGAACAAGACCAACCCATAGATAAGGAGTGCCACAATTTCTTCAAAGGCTTGTAGGTCCAATGAATTCCAACATTCTTGTGCCTTCTCAAACAAGAATTTTGCTAAGAAACCTTTGACGCCACTTCTAGTTTCCCAATGCCCCTTGATGTCAGAAGGCTGTAGATGTAATGCTCGAGCAACATCTTCAGGCTTTGGTTCCTTTTCCGTACCGTTGAAAGGTAGTTGATTTAGGATAGGAATTCTCAGGAGTTGAGAAAATTCCTCCAAAGTGGGCACCAACTGGTAGTCGGGGAAAGTGAAACAGTGATGAAGAGGGTCAAAGAACTGGAATAACACTTTCATCATGTCCTCTTCAATGTTGGTGTTGACTAAGCAGAGCAGTCTACCATGTCTTTCACTGAAGGGAGAGCTTTCTGGAATTCTTGAGGTGAGCTCCTTGAGTTGAGGAGAGATTCTCACAAGGTTGACTTGGATTGTTTTTCTGCGAGGAATTTCCATGACCTACAAAACAAGAACAAAGATGAAGATCTAAACCCTTGAAGTGGTTAGTAAATGCATATGATGCTTTATGATGTTCATGATGTATGCACAAACATATGTACAAGCAATTCACACCAAACCCTAGTTTCAGGCTTGCATGGGGTTTCATAGGTAAGTACCCTCTTGAGTGTAGTTGGCTTAAAAACCTGTCCTATAAATAGTAACTGGGTTCTAAGGAGCTCAATATCATTGGATTGTTTTCATTGTTCATTGTTTTGGTTTAGCCACTTAACTAGCGACCAAAATATTCCAAGAAAACAACCCTCAATGAGTGTAGTATCGAGTATCTACCAACTTCGGACTGCACCAAAGCCGGTCATCTCACTACCCCTAATAAAAGGCCAAGATGGTCAAGTAAGGTTCTAGGTCATTAGTGCTTAGTGACATCACTCAGCGGCCCCGTACTCTCCTTGATTGAACTCAAGGGTTACCGATACTCACAAATATGTCGCACTAATATAGCTATTGCTTCGACCGTGTCGGTATACCCCGCACAATTTCCACAACGTATTGCTATCTATGAATGTTTCCCAAAATACGGGTGTAGGATTGCAAACCCAAACAAGAGAGCCAAGATAATAAAGCAATCAAATCAAACAATTAGTCATGCAAGAGGGTGATCTAAGCCCTAAGGTTACTCCACTTTTAATGTTATCCCCAGCAGAATCGTCAGTTCTGTGATACGGTGGGAGAACTGACTAGAGGTTTTGCGTTTGTTTTCGCAAATGTTTCGGTTGAGCAAGAGTCGCCACCGACTTTTTATTTTATCCTAAGGAAAGGTTAAAAAGCATAGCAAAAACCTTTGAGATGTTTTCTTGGGTTCGGGGAGTAGATTATAGAAAGGGAAGGTATTAGCACCCTTTCTATCCATGGTTATCCATGGGCTCTTAGTTACTTGCTTAGATCAACTTGTCTTTATTTTCAATTGTTTGAAATGGTGCTTTGTGTGTGGGTTTTGAAAATGTTTTGAAAAGAGGCCAATGTGGTGGCAACCTTTGTAATGATCCATGTTGGGATGTATACAAAGATGTATGTCTTTTGAAAAAGTTTTCAATGTTTTTGAAAGTTTGTTTTGAAAGTGTATTGTGATGTGTTGTTTTTTTTGAAAAAAATAGGTAAGTGTTTTGTTTTTTAAATTGGCAAGTAACCAAGAGCTATCTACCCTAATTTTCTCAAAGTTTATTGCTATGTTTTAACCCTTTTAACAATTTTGTTCCACCATTGTATTTGGTGGACAATCTTGCGTTAGGATGTGAGAGGGACGGGCACGGGTCATCGTTTAGACCATAATTGCAATGGTGCCAAGTATCTTTGGGCAATTTTTTCTTTAAGGGACTTGATCATTTTTAGGCAACTTTCGAAAGCGTCATCGAGGGACTATGATCATTTGAATTGTTTGTTTTGCCCAAAGAGACCTAACATGAAATATGGCCTAATTTTGAAAGGCAACAAGTGGATGTAACCCTAGGGGTGTTAGTGTGCAAGTGTGTTTTATTGCATACAAGAGTTTTTTCTTTGAATTAGGATTTTCTATTTCATTGATTTTATCTTGCCATACACGTCCTAATTACTAGCAATAAGAAGCGGAAATATGAAATGCTACGCTATTACAACAATTAGGGGATGGGGATACACATTTGTACATGGGGGGTTCAACGAAAAAAATAGACAAAAAAGAAAATAGAAAAAAACAAGATATAGAGAGAGAGAGAGAGATGGAGCCAGCGCGCTGTTGAGAGGTCATCAGAAGTTCTGACTCAGATCCGCTGCCAGATGATCAATCTCTTGGTTAAACTGTATGAGTCAGAACTTCTGACTCTGGCACCTGCAAAACAGAACCCTGTTAGTGGGGAAATCAGAAGTTCTGACCCCCCTGCACTGCAAAACAAAAGTTTGTTAGTGGAGAAACTAGAAGTTCTGATTCTGCTGGAAAGACAATAACTCTCAGAGGTTCTGATATTATTGACAGCAAAACAGGCTTCAGATGTGCTAACGTCAAAGTCAGCACTTGGCTTTTTCCCTGTACTAATCAGAACATCTGTAATTTTGTTGTTATTCCACAAAACAGGAAACATATTTGGAACAGATCCAGCAAATGTCAAAATGTTTCAGAGGGCAAAACCAATAAGGTCACAGGCAGGTCCTACACTGGCTCAGAACATTCTGAGGTATGAAAATTCTCAGAATACAAACAGCAACAGCATGATATTTACATTATGTTTTTTTGAGTATGCACAGCTGATGATGCTTAGCAGCGTGATGAAGGTCAGCAGGTGCTTACCTGGCTGTTGGAAAAGTTTGTGGATGAAAGCTAGCTTTCGGCTCTGGTGGTGTTCTGGACAAATTCTTTTTTGAAAAAGGAAGGTGAAGGTGTATGCGTATATAGGATCAGAAGTTTGAAAATGGGTTTTTTAGTTCACACAGAAAACTGGGTATTGGATAAAGTTTGAAGATGAGAAATTCAAAGCTATGAAACAACTGGAGATTTTGGCAGAGTTTCAGAACACTATCTTGCTAAGGGTTTCTGTTTCTCTCTTAGCAATTTTTCTCTTTCTTGAACGCCCTTTTTCAGTGGACAATGACTCTCTATTTATAGGCAAAGTTCTTGTGGGTGCCTTGAACATTAAAGCGCCAACAGAGTTTGAATTGTTCTTTGACAGAGATTCCTGGGAAGTAGTGATAACAGATAGCCTTCAGCCTAGGCTGTAGCAGCAGGCGTGGATTGGAGAGAAGTGACCTCTTAAGTGGGCGGTGGCGTGTAGACCCATGCCAGAATCTGCATAAAGGCGTTTTCCAAGCCACACGTGAAGGGATTACTTGGATGAATGTTCAGGAGTGGTTGGAAGCATTAATGAGCATTAAATGGTGACAAGACCTATCAACATCAATATTCTGGTAATGGAAACCAACGTTGAATCAACAGTTCTGTTTCAAAAAGAACAGCGTAAACCATGCTCTGGCCTTGGCTTCCTGTTGTCTTAGTAAGTTCTGGGGATTCTCCTGATTTTCTGATACGTTCCTTGGATTTGCTTCTGGACCTCCTGGGCTTAGAGATTCTGTATCAGTGTAACACCCACTCTTCTGACCTTTTCATCTTCTGATTTCAGCATGTTCTGAAAGAGCCTTCAGACTCCCCTGCTTCTTTTGCATTCCTCTAGCAAATTCTGACTGAGCTTGCGTAACTGCTGAAAGAGTCATGTTCTGTCTGAGGCTTACATATTGAAACACGTTTACAACTTCTGATTGAGCTGATGTAGCTGCTGAAGAGCCAACTTCTGACTACGCTGAGCCAAGCTTGCAACTTCTGACCGTTTTTATCTGGAATTGGTCCAGAAGTTCTGAAGCGCTGATTTTTTCTCAAACACTCATTTTTAGAGAAACATTCCAAGTACTTAGAATTTAATTTTTTCTCAAGATAAAAGCGTTGTCTTTAGAGCTTGTGTGATCATCTTGCTCTTGTAAATGGTCTGCTTGGGCAAAAAATGATAACTCAGGACTTGGATTTGTTTCAGAGGGACCTTGAAAATCCAAGATGATTTCCTGAAGAAAGAGAGGGCAAATTTCGGGGTACAACACACAGCCTTCGCATCTTTAAGGGATGACATCCGGGACACAGGCTTGGTAATTATGGGTACAGAAGTCATTGTCTTAGCTGCCGCAACTTTAGGAGAAACCTCTTCAAAGTGTTAGAAAGGGGTTTCTATGAATTAGCCATCTAACTCCACATAGCGGAAATAGTTAAGGTGGCTTATCATATACTCCTCCTCACCATGAACCGTTATGATTTTACCTTGAACTGGGTATTTGAGAATTTGGTGTAGAGAAGAAGTGACTGCCCCAGCATTGTGGATCCATGGTCTTCCCAACAAACAAGAGTATGAAGGACGGATGTCCATCACATAAAATGTAGAGCTGAAAATTTCCGTTCCCACCTTAATTGGGATGTCCACCTCTCCGTGGACCATCCTCTTAGAACCGTCGAAGGCTCTAACAATGATATTATTGGGCTTTAAGGTCAAACCTTCACAGTCTAGCCTGTCCAATGCTTTCTTTGGTAGGACATTTAAAGATGACCAGGTATCAACCAGAACAAGAGCAAGTGTGGTCCCTCTGCACTCTACCGAAACATGCAGCGCATCATTATACTTTCTTCCCTTAGATGTTAGGTCGGAATCAGAGAAGCCAAGACCATTGTCGGTGGTTAGGCTGGCTACACACTCTTGAAACTGATCCGCAGAAGTTTCTTGAGGCACGTGCGCCGTCTTCAGGAATTTGATCAAGGCTTTGGCATGAGCCTCGAAACAGAGCAATAAGGCCCGCATGGAGATTTTTGAAGGGGTTTGCCCCAGTTGTTCTACGACATCATAGTCGCTCTTTTTGATTATCTTTAAAATTTCCTCCATTTCCTTTTGGGTGGTCTCGGGGATAACCAAAGGCTGAGCCCTCGTTCTGACAGAAGCTTCTTGGATCCCCTTACCTTTATCAGCAGTAACAGCAGAGGGTACAACTTCAGGAGTAACAGTTTCTTCAATCATTGGACTTTGCATAGATATCTTGACTGGCACAGGAGCACTTGAGGGTCCGAAGATTGCCCTTGGAGGAGCAATCTCTGGAGAGAATATTCTTCCACTACGAGTGATCTTACTTGTCCCCACAATATTTCCTATGTCAGAAGTTTCTTCATCGGAATTCTCTTCCACTGGTTCAATCTGCTTAACACCGTGGTAGAAAATCTCTCCTCCATAATTCCACAATATCATCTTATTAGACTTGTATGGTATAGGCCCCGACATAGTAATCTTCAGAGGTACAATCTTTGAATCGGGTGTAATCTTAATAGGTCTTTTGGAGACCTTAGAAAGATTGTCGGAAATGGTAATTATAGCAATATCGTTGATTGGAGTAACAGGAGTAACAAGAGTTTTCTAAAAGAGGATCTCTTGACTATCCATTAGGTGTTGGACGCCTAACTTCAATAACAGACAGTCAGATTGTAGAGACGAACAGAAGTAACAATCTTTTTCAAAGCCTGGGAAGATCCCGGCTTTCAACAGATTCATCTTGATTATTGGCAAAGGGGTCATTAAGTCATCAACAGCAGCAACATATAGATCCTCTTCAATAGCATGGGCACTGTGACCATGCTTTGACATTGGGGAAGAAATCACATTCGGATTTTCGGGCGCATCTAATTCTACCTCCTTGGCATCTATTAAATCCTGGATCTTGTTTTTGAGGGCCCAACAGTTGTTGGTGTCGTGCCCTATGCTATCTGAATGATAAGCACATTTTGCATTGGGATGATAATGTGGAGAAGTGGTATTTGTATTCTTCGGTGCCTCTCTCAAATTAGCAAGGTTTAATTTCAGGAGATGGGGGAGGACCTGAGTGGGTGTCATGTTTATCTGGGTATATTGCCGTTGTGGCCTTTCTACCCTTTGCTGATAGGTTCTGGGTTGATCATTCCTTGGTTGACTATTTCTAGGCTGATCCGATGTGGACTTCTGAATTAATACGGCCCCCACTGCTGGCCGGCGTTCCTATCTTCCCCGTCCTCTTTGAGAGTATACAACTGAGACTTCTTTCTTAGCTGGAAAAGTTTTCTTGACGGCAGCGGAAGCAGAGGTGTCCTTCTGAATTTTACCGCTCTTGATGCCAGCTTCAACTTGTTCACCAGTCAGAATTAACTCAGTGAACCCCGCCGATGAACTCCCTATCAGGTGATTAAAGAACGGACCAGACAACGTCCCCAAAAACATATCAACAAGCTCTCTTTCAGACAATGGTGGCTGCACCCTTCCAGCCAAGTCCCTCCACTTCTGGGCATACTCTTTAAACCCTTCATTAGAGACCATACCCATACTCTGTAGTTGAGTACGAGTAGGTGCTAAGTCTGTGTTATATTGGTATTGTCTGTAGAAAGAAGCAGCCAGATCCTCCCAATTATGTACGTCAGCCCTCTCAAGCTGGTAGAACCAGTCCAATTGCGTACCCGAAAGACTATCTTGAAAAACGTGGACCCACATATCCTTATCAGAAGAATGAGGTTGGATCTTTCTGACGTAAGACCGTAGGTGCATCTTCGGACAAGACAAACCATCATATTTTGCAAATGTAGGCACCTTAAATTTGGGGGGAATCACAATCCCAGCAACCAACCCCAGCTCTTCGAAATCCAGCCCAGGCACCCTTTGTACCTCCATAGCTACCAACCGCTCTTCCAGATTCTTATACTTGTCGTCTGCAGGAGGGTACTGCTGCTCGGAGTAATCTTCATCCCCCTCCTCTTCTTCTTCTTCAGCCTCAGACTCGGAGGGCACCGCAACTCCCTTTCCTTTGCCAACCCCTTCATCAGACGTTGAGGGGAAATCCAAGACTCTTCTAGCTTGGTTCTCAAATCTTCTTCCCAGAGTAGCCACCCCGACTCTTTTCTTTTTCTTTTTTCCTTTTTCCTTTTCTTTTTCTTTCTCCTTCTCTAACAATGCTTTAAGGTCCTCTTGACCCTTTGCCAAGGTCATGAGGAGTTGTTGGAACTGTGAATTATGTTCTGTAGGTCTTTGACCGTCTGCTCTATATCCATCTTGTGAATGATATGTATTCATGTAATGCATTCAAGGATTCAGAAATTCAAAGTTGTTGCAAACAAAAAGAACACACGTCATATTAATAAGAACTTTGTTAGTACATAAATGCCCCGTGGGCAAAATAAATACAAAATTCTAAGGTAAAAATACATTGCACATCCTCTTTGGTGCGATGTAGGTGTTGAGAGTCTGCTCTTTGTGGAGTCGACGGGTAAGTTCCAAAACCTTCTTCTCACTGGCGTAGAAGCTGGCTTCAAAAGTGTTCCTTTCTTCCTTGAGCTGTATCCAACTCTTTTGCAAATCTTCCAACGATGTTGGCATGTCAGGGTGTAGGAGGGTGTATGGAACCTCTCCTTCCATAACAGGCTCTTTGATCACATGGAGAATTAGGGGTAAGGCATCATAAGACTCTGGGCGCGGGTTCATACCCACTTGAGGTAAGGCTCAAGGGGGATGGAATTCTTGTGCCCCAGTGTCTTACTGTCCACTTTGTTGGGTATCCTCCAAGCTCGGATAAACCTTTGTCGAAGTCCTTGAGCGTCGTTGTCGAAGTCAAAAACCAAGTCCGGAATCAGCATGTCATGTGGGCCATCCCTTTGGGCATACCCAAATTGTCTCAGAGCTAAACAGGGGTTGTAGGTAATGCCTCCCCTAATGCCAAGTAATGGGACATTAGGGAATTCCCCACAACGATCAATGATGATGACATTTTCTCTGGACCGAGAACACCAATGAACATCAGAATGTGTAAGAGTCATCAACCGTTGCGACCACCTCAAACCTTGTTCATTCTTCAAGACTGACTGGGGAAGGTGAGAAATAAACCACCTTGCTAGAAGAGGAGTACAGCACATGAGAACACCTCTTTTCCTCATTGTTCGTGTGTGAAATGAGTGTAAGATGTCCCCAAGCAATGTAGGCACAAGATTCCGAGATATGAAAATCTTGACAGCATTCACATCTATAAGCTGATCAGGGTTTGGGAACAAGACCAACCCATAGATGAGAAGTGCTACAATCTCCTCAAAAGCTTGCAGATCTAGAGAATTCCAGCATTCTTGTGCCTTCTCAAACAGAAACTTTGCCAAGAAACCCTTGACACCACTTCTGGTTTCCCAATGACCTTTGATATCAGATGGTTGAAAGTGTAAGGCTTGAGCAACATCTTCAGGCTTTGGCTCTCTTTCCGTACCGTTGTAGGGTAGTTGATGGAGAATAGGAATCCTCAGAAGTTGAGAAAATTCCTCCAAAGTAGGCACTAGTTGGTAATTAGGAAATGTAAAGCAATGGTGTAGGGGGTCAAAGAACTGGAAGGGAACTTTCACCATGTCTTCTTCAATGTTGGAGTTGACCAAGTTGAGAAGTCTACCATGTCTTTCAGTGAAGGGAGAATTCTCTGGAATCTTGGAAACAAGCTCCTTGAGTTGAGGAGGAATCCTCACAAGGTTGACCTGAATAGTTTTTCTGCGGAGTGATTCCATGACCTAGAAAACAGGAACAAAGATGAAGATCCAAACCCTTGAAATGGTTAGTGGATGCTTCATGATGCTTCATGATGTTCATGATGTATGCACAAGTATATGTACAAGAAAATCACACAAGATCCTAGTTTCAGGCTTGCATGGGGTTTCATAGGTAAGTACCCTCTTGAAGTTTAGTTGGCTCAACCTGTCCTATAAATAGTAACCGGGTTCTAAGAAGCTGAATATCACTGGATTATTTTCTGTGTTCATTGTTTCAGTTTAGCCACTTAATTGGCGACCGAAATATTCCAAGAAAACAACCCTTAATGAGTGTAGTATCGAGTATCTATCAACTTTGGACTGCACCAAAGCCGGTCATCTCACTACCCCTAAAAAGGCCAAGTTGGTCAAGTAAAGGTTCTAAAAGTCCATTAGTGCTTCATGACATCACTCAGCGGCCCTGTATTCTCTTTGATTAACTCAAAGGCTACCAGTACCCACAAATATGTCACACTAATATAGCTATTGCTTCAACCATGTCGGTATACCCCGCACAGTTTCCACAACGTATTGCTATTTACCTATGAATGTTTCCCAAATCCGGGTAGAGGATTTCAAACCCAAACAATAGAACCAAATGAGAAGCAATCAAGGCAAACAAGATAAGCATGTAAAGGTGATCTAAAACCCTAATGTAACCCCACTTTTAGAATTTTCCCCAGCAGAGTCGCCAATTCTGTGATACGGTGGGAGAACTGACTTGAGATTTTGCGTTTGTGTTTGCAAATGTTTTGGTTTAGCAAGAGTCGCCACCGACTTTTTATTTTATCCAAAGGAAAGGTCAAAAAGCACAGGAAAGACCTTTGAGATGTTTTCTTGGGTTCGGGAGTAGATTATGAAAAGGGAAGGTGCTAGCACCCTTTTCATCCATGGTTATCCATGGGCTCTTAGTTACTTGTTTAGATCACTTGCTTTTGCTTTTCAATTGTTTGAAATGGTGCTTTGTGTGTGGTTTTTGAAAATGCTTTGAAAAAGAGGCCTTGTCTAGGAAACCTTTGTAATGATTCTTGTTTGAATATATACAAAGGTGTTAGTCTTTTGAAAAGATATTTCAATGTTTGAAAGTTTGTTTTTGGGAAATGTTTTGAAATTGTGTTGTGAGGTGTGTTTGAAAATAGCAAGGATGATTTGCAAGTTTTGATCAAGTAACTAAGAGTTGTCTACCCTATTTTACTCAAAGATCCTTCCTATACGTTTTTAAACCTTTTTGACAGTGTTGTTTTACCATTGCATTTGGTAAACAACCTTGTATTTGGATGTTAAACGGGACAGGCGCGGGTCATCGCATACAATCATTGAAGGCAACTTTGTAGGATGCTCTAGAAATTTTGTAAGGGACGAGATCAATTTATCAAAGGCAACATCGAGGGTCATCGAGGGACTACGATCTTTGTTTATCGAAGGGTCATTTGCTAGAGTGTCGCATATTTAAGGGACATGATTGTGTTTCCGAGGCAACAAGCGAGGTTACCCTAGGGGTGCATGTGTGAGAAGTGTATTGATTTCAAGTTGTTTATTCTTGGATTAGGTCATCTAGCGATTGATTTTAGAATCTTGCCATACACGCCTAATTACTACACAGTATATTGAAAGCAATAAATTGCGGAAATTGAAAGTCTAAGCTATTACAAAAGTATCCGGGAATGGGGGTACAATTATTACAAATGGGGATGAATCTCATAAGAATAGTAATGTCCAAATATCAAGTATTACAACCAAATCGAATTGTCGCAATTCAAGACCAAGTTATAACAAATGAAGAAATCAATAATATTATGAAATGCATGTATTTACTTGAAAATAAATAAATAAAAATCTATTCTAAAAAAGAAAGATTAAATATTATATTATTATTATTATTCTTTGTATTTTATTAATTATGTAAATAAAAAGTTTAAAGGAAGAAAATTTAATTAAACAAAATTTCTATTATTTTTGTATTTCTTGTTAAATGTAAGAAAAATAATAAAAAGAAAAATGATTAAAACTAATTAAGAAAAAAAATCAAAATTATTTTACAAAAATGAAACTTTAATATCTTACTAATATATTTTATAAAAAGATAAATGAAAATTTAACTAAAATATTAATTTATATAAAAAGAAAAGTATTGAGTTTTTTTATGAATTTTATTTAAAAAAGGGTGAATTAAAACAAAACGAAAATGGGCTTTAGGGTTTGTGTTTGAGGTTAGGCCCAAATGAAAATAAAGAGAAGTCAGGTCAGAATGAAAAAGGGGGGGGGGGGGGGGGGGGGCTAGTATTATGCATGGGCTTAAGGGGCTTGGGACAGACAGGCCAAAATCTAAAGTTTTGTAACATTTTGGTTGGGGTCTTCAGAATTTAGGGTTTGTTCCCTGTTTATCACACAGTGGCGCCCCTTGCGTTCATTCTCTCTTCCTCTCACTCAACGCTCAATCGTACGTTCTGATCTTCTCCCCCTCTCATGGTTACCGGAACAATCCTCTCCCTCTCTCACCTTCTCCTAACGATCAAGGGTTTGGTTTAAACAGTATGATTCGTTCTTCTTTGAGTTTTATAGTTCGTTCATGTTTGCTTGCTTTGTTCTAGTTTGATTTGCTTAGTTGTTTAACCTATGGTTCCTATATGCCTAAAACACAATAAAGGGTTTGAGAAGCATACCTTGGGATTTTCTCTGTGACAAAAGAGAATGGTGAGGCTTGAGGGAGGTGACGGCGTTCCTTGGTGGCTAGAGGCGGAGGGGAGGAAATGACGATGGCCAAGCGCTCCTGGTATCTCTTTTTGCCCCTTTTGAACCTTGAATGATGATTTGTGATAGTTTGATGATGATTATTGAAACTGGAACTTTTGATTGTTGTTTTTCGTTGATGATGATAGTTGTTCTGAAACCTTTTCCTCTCGAACCTGAATGTTGATGATGATAATTGTTCTGAAACCTTTTCCTCTCTCTTGAATGTTGAATGTTGATGATGATTAACTGTTCTGAAACCTTTTCCTCTCTCTTGAATGTTGAATGTTGATGATGATTAAATGTTTCTGAAACCTTGTTTTCTCTCTTGAATGTTGAATGTTGATGATGATTAAATGTTGAACTGAGTTTGAAACTCTATTTTGGTTTGTTGGGTAATGGTTTTTGTTGGCTTTTGTTGTTTGGAATGAGTTAGGGATGAAACACTAGTTTTGATGAGTTGTTGTTGAAGGTTTGGGAACTGCAGACTTGGTTGTGTAGTTTTATGGTTGTTGCAGTTTGGCAAGCTTTGTACAGGTTTACAGTTTGACAGGTTTTGGAAGTTTGTTTGGTTGTGCAGTTTGAAACTGCAGGTTTGGTGATTTTCTGTTTGATTGTTACACAGGTTTTTGATGTTGTGCAGTTTCTTTGCTATTTTTTGCAACTGGTTGAAAACTGTTAGGAAGTTTCAGGCTTGGCTTGGAGTTTGTTTGAAACTGATATGCTTGGCTGTTTGTGTGAAACTGTTTGCATAAGTTTTTTATGTTTGCTGCAGCTTTGGCTCTGTGTTGGAACTTCTTGAACCTGTTGTATGGTTTTACAGGTTTTGGGAGGGTTGAAACTGATATGCAGTTTTGGATTTTTGTAGTTTGAAACTGTTAGCAGTTTTTTTTGATTGGTTTTGCAGCCCTGCAGGTTTATAGTTTGGCAGTTTCTAACTGTTACAGGGTTTGTAACTTGGTGAAGTTTTAGGCTTGGCTTGGAGTTTGTGGTTTTTTTTACTGTTACAGGTTTTTGACTTCTGTTTTATAACAGATCTCTTTACCTTTGGTTAGCAGGCTGAGACTTATAGTTTTTTCTTGAAACCATTGGGCCTTTTTTTCTTGCTGTTTTTATGATATTATATCTTGTGATCCATTTTCTTAGCCAACTGTACAATACTAAAAAGGTGATCCCTTTTCTCTCTTTCTCTCTCAATGACAAAGCACTTTTTTGCTTTTTCTTATTTTTCTGAAAAGTTTGCCTATGAATCCCTGGAAAATGATGAAAAGCTATGACAAGCTTTTTGCTTGTCATTTGGTTTACCTCCTGCATTTTTCCTGCTGCATCTGCACTTATACTTGCCTTGTATACTGCATCCAGTTTGCTTTGTTCAGTTTGATTACTTGACAATTTGCATCCAGTTTGCTTCCGGTTTTCTTTGTATGCAATGTTTAGTAATGTAGCTTGACAGTTTTGTAGCTCAGTTTGGCACCTTGCTTGTGCCGTTTGTACAACAGGTTTCAGTTTGCTTTGTTGTAATGTTTTAGTTAGCTGACTTTGTTTGACCTTGTTGCAATTTGGCCTGCTGTGTTGTTTAGTATTTTGGCGCCTTGTGCTTTAGTTGCTGCATTGTTTTGCCATGCTGTTTTGCATTTGAAACTTTGCTTTTGCACTCTTCTTTTGCATTTTTTATTTTTCTCTTTGTGAACCAAGAAGAGCAATCTTCTTGTGATTTGCAAAGAGGAAAATAAAAACGTGATGAACAATAGCACTTCTGATTCCAGGCGGCAAACTTTAATGATGAAAAATTTCCTTTCTTTTTTTGTTTGAAAATTTAAATAACTGTACTAATCCTGTTTTATTTGTTTTTCTTTCATGTGAGCACAACTTGGGTGATGACAAAGCAGAGGAAGCAGAAGACTTTGAGCATGGGAGCAATGGCTTAGACTTAGATTTTTAACTTAGATAGATTTTCCATTAATTGTAAAAATTTATTTTTCAAGTACTATAAGTTGTAAAACCTACAGTATTCAAATAATAAATTATTTTTGTATCAACATCTGGAAAATCTTTGTGAGGCAATCTGAATAGAACCTTCTACTGTCAATATTTTGCAATTCTCTCTCTGCATTTTCACTTAATCCTTTAAGATTCTCAGATCAAAATAATTGAAATTGCATTCCAACAATTCTAATACAGATAACTTAAACTTTAAGTAATCCAATAACTTTGCAATCTCGTAACCTTGCAACATCATTCCAATCAAAATACGCAATGGGTATTCCAATAAACAAGCAAACATTTCCTTCCATTAACAAGCAAATGTCTTAACAGACGTATATTATCTGGTCAACCTGGATCAGATAAAACCTGAATATTCCAAATGACAGTCTCAACTCCCCTTTTTTGTCCCAGATAAATAGGCCTTGAGAATAACCAGTAACCTTTCAGTAAACTTGAAAAAGCGTGAAAACATGTGACAGTTAACTGAATTTTTGAGAATTCAATTTCTTCTGAGAAATGCGAGAGAAACCCTAATTCTTGATTTACTGCCATAGAAAAGTCTGTCTGATCGATTCTTGAGCCAATCTTGAAAATCTGAAAAAACTCTAGGGTTGTGATTTTTTGTGAAAAGGGAGGGCAAATTTTGGGGTACAACACTCCGGTATTTGCGAAGTATGATGGGTGTCTTGTCCCAAGCTTCATCTCCGTTCCTATGCGAGGAAGATTCAACCTCACACTGCTGATACAAACTTATGGGTCCATTTCTTCCAGGATAGTCTGTCTGGGACTCAACTTTAATGGTTCTATCAACTGGAGGGAACCAATGTTCGCAATTGGGAGGATTTGGCTGCTGATTTTTATAAGCAGTATCAATATAACGTTGACCTTTCTCCTACCCGTAATCAACTCCAACGTATGTCCATGGGCGCAAGTGAAGGCTTTAAGGACTATGCACAGAAGTGGAGAGATCTGGCAGGGAGAGTCCAACCCCCTCTGTCTGATAGAGAGTTGGTTGACATGTTTCTTGGGATGTTGTCTGGTCCATTCTTCAATCATTTGATTGGTAGCTCCTCAGCTGGTTTCATCGAGCTGATATTGACTGGAGAAAAGGTAGAAGTTGGGATCCAGAGCGGCAAGATACAAAAAGATACCTTTCAAGTACAGTGAAGAAGTCGTTCATAGGTAAGAAGGAGGTCAATGTCATGGATAGCCCAAGAGGTCAGAGCAGAGCTGAATGCCGTCCAACGGTAGGGGCTGTGATGATACCTAGGCCTGTGGCTACACAACAACCGAACAATCAGCCAAGGGTAGAAAGACCTCAAAGGCAGTTCACCCAAATCAACATGCCATTGTCACAAGCATTGCAACACATGTTGAAGATGAAGCTTATTACGGTGATAAACGCTCATCCGAACCCTAAGACTTCTTCTCTTAACTATAATCCTGATGCAAGGTGTGCTTATCATTCTGGCAGCCCGGGGCACGATACTAACGATTGTTGGGCGTTTAAATACAAGATTCAGAATATGATTGATGCCAAGAAGATCGAATTCGACCCTCCTGAGACTCCAAACGTGATCACTGCTCCCCTGCCAAAACATGGCTAGGATGGAAAGCATTTTTGTTCATTTGAATTCTCAAGTTGTATTTTCTTTGCTTATTCGAACAATTATTATCATGTCAAAACTTTATTATTTCATTAATGCATTACACATGTTTGTCTTGAATTAATCTGTTTTCACTATGCTTAAACTGCTTTATACTGCCTTTTCGTGATATTCAAATCTCGATTAAAAGCTCTAAGCCTTAGAGGGAGGATGACGAAAACGATACCACAATCTCCATAGTATGCTTTTGAACAAACCCCGCTGACGATGTACAGGCGTTGTTTCAAATCCTAAACAGTGGAGTTATAAGGAAGATAATCCCTAGTCAATCCCTCTGAGCCAAAGAAGTAGGAGTTTTTCTTTCACACAAATTAAAACCCTTAATCATAACCTGGGGGTAGGGTAGTTTTCTCAGTTAATTCAGAGGCGCATTCAGTCGCAATCTTCCGCTTCGTACACAATGAATGGAATCGAAGACGTCCTTCCAAATCAAAAAAAGGTGATGGTTCCACGTAATCATCAAAGCAGGCAGTCATTATTTTGCAAAAGAAAAGCCCGTTAAGTCAAAATCTATGAAGGAGACTAAGAAAAAAAACTGGGGCATCCCACTAACTGTTATCACAAAAAGAAACAGTTCAGGCAAAAGACAGGGATAGTAAAATCAAAAAGAAAGAGGTCCTACAAATCCTCGACAAAAAAAATGACTGCGTATGTGCGTCATGTCATACAATCTCATTTATGTCGTTGCTTGATCCATATCATGCACTGCATATGATTGACCTTTACCTTTCAGGAAGGATACAGTTAAATGATCAACTATGTCAGAGTAGACAAACATAGCCAAAAGAGACCAATTCAGTCAAAGAGACAAATTCAGTCAAAGTAGACAAATCCAGTCAAAGAAGACAAGCCCAGTTAAATCCCAAAGGTTTTTTCTGATGTTCATCCAGTCAAAGAAGACATGTCCAGTTAAATTACTTCCTAAAGTCAAAGAAAACACCCGTCATTGAAGACATCTCGTCAGTGTAGACACTCTTCATTGAAGACATCTCGTCAGTATAGACACCCGTCGTTGAAGACATCTTGTCATTAAAGACAACTCGTCAAAGAAGACAAATCCAGTTAAAATTACTTCCACTCGTCGTTATAGACACTCGTCGTTATAGACACTCGTCGTCATAGACACTCGTCGTCATAGACACTCGTCGTTATAGACACTCGTCGTTATAGACACTCGTCGTTATAGACACTCGTCGTCATAGACACTCGTCGTCATAGACACTCGTCGTTATAGACACTCGTCGTCATAGACACTCGTCATTATAGACACTCGTCGTTATAGACACTCGTCGTTATAGACACTCGTCGTTATAGACACTCGTCGTCATAGACACTCGTCATGATAGACACTCGTCGTCATAGACACTCGTCGTCATAGACACTCGTCGTTATAGACACTCGTCGTTATAGACACTCGTCGTTATAGACACTCGTCGTTATAGACACTCGTCGTCATAGACACTCGTCGTCATAGACACTCGTCGTTATAGACACTCGTCGTTATAGACACTCGTCGTCATAGACACTCGTCGTCATAAACACTTGTCGTTATAGACACTCGTCGTCATAGACGCTCGTCGTTATAGACACTCGTCGTTATAGACACTCGTCGTTAAAGACCACTCGCCCATGAGGGTAACCTGTCAGTAGAGACAATTCACCAACCTTACTAATTCCAAATCCGATTCCTGTATCCTGCCAGGGTGTATCTGAAGAGTTCGAGGATCCGATACCTGAATCTTGAAAGGGTGTATCCGTTGAAGACTAGCGTTACCAGATCCGATTCCTGTATCTTGCTAGGGTGTGTCTGAAGAGTTCGAGGATCCGATACCTGAATCTTGCCAGGGTGTATCCGTTGAAGACTAACATTACCAGACTCGATTCCTGTATCTCGCCAGGGCACGTCTGAAGAATTCGAAGATCCGATTCCTGTAACCAGTCAGGACATATCTACACAAAAGCATCTGAAAATCAGCTCCTGCAACGTGTCAGGTAATCATTTTCTATTTTGCAGGTATACAGGTTCTCGCTAAGGAATCTCTTACGCAATCAACACCCATATGGCATCTATAAGCCCATCATCCTATTCATCAATCTCCAAATGGCATCTGTAAGCCCATTCCCATCATCACTGCTAATATGTGAGCGCAAATTTTTGGGCACTCTAGTGTTCAATCATCTTCCACCTTCGGATTACGAAAGGCACGTCAGCCAATCTGCATCCTCAGGTCTAAGTAGATTGAACAGGGGCAACTGTTGTACCCCAAAATTTGCCCTCCCATATTCTTCAAGAAATTGCCAAGTCAAACTGCAAAAGTTCCCCAAGGGTTGCACAGTGCAAAGGTCTCATATACAGTCAAAATTAGGGTTTGTGTTCTGATCAAGAAAATGAAGTTTCCAAAGGTCCAATCAAGTCTCACATGCCTACAAATATGGTCAAGCATCCTCATATCAAGTTTCAAGACTTTCAGCACAAAATTGCACAGTCAAAAACCCTAATTGCACCACAGTCAACTGTAGGGGCAAAATGGTCATTTGGCAGTCAAAGGTTCAAATTTTTGGTCAACATATCATTTTGAAGCCACAAAAATCATTTGATCAATGCTTGATCATGATTCTCAAAATTTGGCTCAGAAATCATCAAGATGCAAAAGTTTCCTTATTTGGACAGTTGAAAAAGTCAACTGAAATTGACCAAGGAATAACTTTCACATGGATTATCAGAAAAATTCCATCCAAAGCTCATTTTGAAGAGAAAGACATTTCCTATAATTCATATTCATACTTCAAGTCCAATAAATGCTCTCACAAAAAGTTATCAATTTCAACATTATAGGTCATTTTCAAAAGTCAACAAAAAGGGACTTTAAGTCAAAGGCCATAACTTGAGATTGGTAAATCAAAATGACATGGGACCAAAGACATTGGTTAGAGGACTCAAAGACCTTTACAAAATGTCCAAGAACATGAGCAAAGCTTAAAAATTGAGCAAGTTATGCCTTGTGGAAGTTGGGAAATTTTTGGATATTTTGAAAAGTCAACATTGATTCAAATGACCTAAAATTGCTAATGGGCCCATTTTTTCTTCCATAATTCATCATCCATGACATGTGCACGACCACTTGGCCCAAAGGGAGGTTTTATTCATTTTTTATTTATTTATTTGAATTTTTATTTATGATAATTCATTTAAATCAAATTAAATATATGAAAAATGCTTAACCTAATTTTTTCAATCTTTTTGTGCACATTATATCATCAATAATTCGTGCATATTTAAATAAGGAAAGATTTGGATTGATTAGATCATAATTGATACAAAAATGCATGGAAAAGATTGAAAAAACAAAGCTTGAAAATCAAATCTTCAAAACCATGATTGCAAGAGATTTTGAGCAAGTTTCTTGACCTAATTCATTCAGTACATAAGCCTAAAGGAAAACCTAATGCTGAGGACCATGAAGCTGCGCTAGAAATTGATCATCAAACTTGAAATTTTTTGTAAGAAACTCAAATCTGAAAACACCTTTGCAAGGCAATTCAAGTCTCAAAACCTATCTCATTAGCTTCCTCAAGCATTACTGAACGTTTTCCAATCACAAACGCTCATCAAAACGCCCGGAATTGGTACAATAGAGTAAAACTGTTTCAAATAAAATTCACAATCGTGCATCTTCATTCATGCGTTTATTGCAAGTTTTAATATGTGATTTACATTCCTTGTGTTATTCTGAAGCTAACCCATATATTTAATTGCATTTTTATGTGCTATACACGATTTTGCCATTGATGATTCTTAGGGTTTTGCAGAGTTTCGAATTAGGGGTTTTAAGACAAAGCAAAATTAGAACACCACAGTGCCATGGTTGTGATCAGCGCATGTGGACGGAGACCATGGAACCCTCGCGCTCAATTTATGAGCGTCGTAGGGCTAATCGCTATTTTCTAGTAGCATGCCTAAGAAAACGCGTAAAAAACCGTTGCCATATTTATTGTATTTTCAGGAAAAACGAAAACAATGGAGAAGATGAACTCGTGGCTAGCCATGATTGGCTCTTTTGAAAATTCGCGCGCAGAGGCCCCACTAACGCTTGTTTCTTTTATAATGTTTATTAGTTATTAGATATTAACATGTGTAAACTGGCTCAGCTGGCAAGGCGTAGTGGTGTTAATCCTCATGACCTGGGTTCGAGCCCCAGGTCTACATTACGTCCATATTATTTTTCAATAAGAATTCACGTGCAGTTTCAATATCAAGGCACATCATGCACCTTCAGAATCCAACGTCCACGCGTCCAATGGAATCAAATCAAAGGCGCAGATTGGAGGAATACCATAGGCTTGAGTCAATGCTTCAGCACACTACCTGGAAAGTCAATAAGGCCAAATCCTTAATGGGCTTAAATGCTTGGGCTGTACCTCCATGTTGGGGACTACCACCCCCCTTGGTTTGCAAATTCTTAACTTTCTTTATTTTTTATTTTTTGCTTGTTTAATTAATTTAATTATATTTTCATAAAAAACACAAAACATCATAAAAAATCAGAAAAGAGAAAAATGATAAATATTTTTATTTCTAGTATATTTATAAATAAATGTGCATATAATTAAATTTAGTGTAAATTAGGTTTAATTTTAATACTTTTAATAAAAATCTAAAAAAAATAGAATTAGGGTTTAATTAATAATTTCTCATCCTTGTTATTTTTCTTTCATGATAATCAAACATTTAATATTATTTATTTTATTTATTTTTATAATTAAAATTATAAAAAAAAAATTAGGGTTAATTTAGGTTAAATTCTAATGTTTTCTTAATAAATTAAAATAAAATAGAATTAGGGTTAGCATTTAATTTCAATTAATTTTTTCATATTAAATCCTAAAAATACTAAAAATACCAAAAAACGATTCCTTTTCTTTTTTTAATTAATTAATGCCATGTAATTTTAATTTTGCAAAAAGGGTCCAACGCCCTCGTTTCGATTTAATTCTTAACTCGCATATTTCTTTTATTTCGTTTAAATATCTATGTATCTCTCCCAAGGCCTTGTAACATTTTAATTACTTCTCGCACTTTTAATTCTTTATTTTTCTGTCAAATCGGGTCCTGGTTAATTTTGGCGATGTGGACCCGCGCCTTTTGTAATAGCTTAGAATTTCCTTTTTCCGCAATATTTTTAACTGTTAACAAATGGCATGGAAGAATGTATGGACGAAATAAAAATAACGCGTAGATCACCAATTACATGACAAGACAAAATACATGAAAACGACACACGAATCGCACACACCACCCCTAGGGTACGCCTCACTGTTGCCTTGCCTCGAAAGGTGATCGTCGAGTAGAGGATGTCTTAGTAAGTCCTCATGATCCGGGAACCTGGCATGAGGGTAGCTTCTAAGGTGTCTTCCTATTGCTCTAGTGATCACCATGTCCCGAACCTCGAATTGACCCGAACACCTCCAACGGTGGTGCTACCTACCTCTCAATGGTGGGATGACACTACTTTAAAGGACATCTACACAGACGAATTCCTTAGGGTAGGTAGACGACTCTAGATACTTGCTCTAAATTTCAAAACAAATCAAAAAATACTTTTCACACCGACACCTTTTCAAAAAGCTTTCGAAAGCAATTTTTCAAACACTCTTGAGGACCGATACAAGAGTCGAACTGGAATTTTCAAAGAAACTTTTTAAAACCCACAGTTGAAAAGCAAACAAACCATTTTTGAAAACACAATGAGCAAGTATCTAAGAGCCCATGGATAACCATGGATAGAAAGGGTGCTAACACCTTCCCTTTCTATAATCTACCTCCCGAACCGAGAGCAATCTCTTTAAGGAATTTTTCTGTGCTTTTGTCCTTTCCATTTGGAGAAAATAAAAGACGGTGGCGACTCTTGCTTCCGCGACATTTCGCGAACCAGCGTTAAACAGTCAGTTCCAGATCCACCGATCACAGAACTGGCGACTCTGCTGGGGATACTTAAAGAGAGGTGTACCTTAGGGTTAGTTCATAGCTGTGTTTTCAATTGTATTGCTTTGCTTGCTTTAAATTGTGGGACTGTCTTGGGAGTTCTATAGATCCTAACCCGGATCTGGGGGATACCTTCTTAGAAAGTAGCAACAAGACTACGAGGGAACTGTGCAGGGTATACCGACATGGTTGAAACAGTCTGCTACGTTGATGTGGCACTTTGGTGTGTACCGGTAACCCTTGAGTTCAGTCAAGGAGAGTACGGGGCCGCCGCGTGGTGTCGTGAAGCATCAACAGACCTTAGGAACCTTAATTGAACTATCTTGGCCTCGTTAGGGTAGTGAGATAACTGACTTTGGTGCAGTCCGAGGTTGGTCGATACTCAATACTACACTCAATTGAGGGTTGCTTTCCTGGAATATTTCGGTCTCCAGTTCAGTGGCTAAATCGAAACGATGAACAATGAAAGCAATCCCGTGATATTGGGACCCTTAGAACCCGGTTACTTCTAATAGGACAGGTGGAACCCACCAACTTCAAGAGGGTAGTACCTAGACCTCATGCTGGCCTGAAACCCTAAGGATTTCTCTTGTGTGACTTGTGTGCCTTCGTACTTGACTAATTGCATGCTTGTTATCTGACGCTTGAGTTTCTTGCAGGTTTTGTTTATAGTCCTTAATAGGGACTCATAACAGGGTATACTAAGTTTCTTACAGGTTTTGGGTTGCAGTCCTTAATTAGGGCTCATAACAGGGTATACTAAGTTTCTTACAGGTTTTGGTTTGCAGTCCTTAATTAGGACTCATGACAGGTTTTACTTGAGTTTCTTGCAGGTTTCTGTTTGCAGTCCTTAATTGGGAGTCATAGCAGGGTTACTCACATTACCCCATGCATACCATAACATCATACCATTGCATACATCCTAACCCATTTCAAGGATCTCAAGGGCTTGTGATGCAGGTCATGATGAACCAACTGTCCAGCAAAGGGCAAAGGGGATTTATTTTCCTCTAGACGAGGTCGTCAGGGGCTATGACCCACTAGATATGGTGAGCCTTGACCCTTGACGAAGGACTCTCAACAGCATGAAGTACCTTCAATCAAGTTGCTAGTTTCCAACTCTAACAAGTTTCTCTGTTTACCCCGCGAGGTCCTTGAAATCATTGCATGCATATCATACATATCATTGCATAACAGGTACCCTTTCTCTGCAGGTTGCTTACCTTCTTCGCTGTTTATTTCAGCAGTCTCGTCATGAATCCTGAATCCTCAACCGAGCACACTATCATGGCCCTCCAGGCTCAAAACGCCCAGTTCCAAGGGCTGATCATGAATTTGACCCAGGGGCAACAAGATCTGAAGCCTCTGCTCTTAAAGAAGGAAAAGAAGAAGAGGAGGACTGTTTTGTTCAGCCCTAGACGCAGATCTGGGAACACACTGCAGGATGAAGCTGAGAGGACAACTCCATCTGTGGGGAAAGACAGTCCCCAGGAAAGGGTTCACAGTCCAGTGGTCTCCGACAATGAGACAGATTTCAACGACGAACAGTACCCTCCGGCTGAGGATAGGTACAAACAGTTGGAAGACCGACTAAGTGCTATGGAGATACAAAAAGTGCCTGGCCTGGACTTCGAGGATCTAGGTCTGTCTTCTGGGGTAGTGATCTCGCACAAATTCAAGGCACCTGCCTTTGTAAAGTACGACGGGGCATCCTGTCCAAAGCTGCATCTCAGGTCATACATGAGGAGGATCCAGCCCTACACAGCCGACAGGAACTTATGGATCCACTTTTTCCAGGAGAGTCTTTCAGGGACTCAGCTTGACTGGTTCTATCAACTGAATGGAGCCAACATCCGTACCTGGGAAGACTTAGCCACTGCATTCTACAAGCAGTACCAGTACAATGCCGACCTTGCTCCCACGCGCACTCAGCTTCAGGGAATGTCTATGGGTGCAGGTGAAGGATTCAAAGAATATGCTCAAAAATGGAGGGACCTTGCTGGAAGGGTACAACCACCTCTGACTGATCGCGAGCTCGTCGACATGTTCTTGGGGACCCTGTCTGGTCCATTCTTCAACCACCTGATTGGGAATTCTGCTGCTGGGTTTACAGATCTGATCTTGACCGGGGAAAGAATAGAAGTTGGCATCAAGTCAGGGAAAATACAGAGTGGTGACTCCTCGAACACTGAGAAGAAACCATCCAAGAGAGAACCTAGTGTTGTCAACGCAGTAACTATTGCAAAGTCGGCCGGTGCTCCTCAGCGTCACCACCAACAAAGGGAAGAAAGACCTAAGAGGCAATTTACTCCCCTCGGCATGACCTTGTCACAGATATTGCCACAGCTGCTGGAAACCAAGTTGGTAACTCTCATGGATCCCCCGAAGAATCCTAACAGAACACCTTCAAGGTATAATCCCAATGCTCGCTGCGCCTATCATTCCGACAGCCCGGGGCATGCTACAGATGACTGTTGGACTTTGAGAAACAGGGTTCAAGATCTGATTGACGCAAAGGAAGTCCAGCTCGACTCTCCAGAGACTCCCAATGTGATCACTGCTCCCTTGCCAAAATATGGCTAGGACTGGATTTTTTGTTCATTCGAATGTTCAATTTGTAATTTTCTTTTGATTGTTCAAACCTTTATTCATGTCAAACTTGGTTATTTCATTAATGCATTACACATGTCTGTTTTGAAGTAATTATTTCGTATCCACTATACGCAAATTATTTTCATATTTTTTCTAATGTCAACTCTTGATCTAAAATTCTAAAGCCTCTTGGGGGAGGATGACGAAAACGATACCGCGATCATTACAGTATGCTTTTGAACAGACCCCGCTGATGAGGTACAGGCATTGTTTCAATCCCTAAACACTGGAGTTATAAGGATGATAATCCCTCATCAACCCCTCTGAGCCAAAGAAGTAGGAGTTTTTCTTTTCGAAATTTAAAACCCTTAATCATAACCTGGGGCAGGGTAGTCTCTCAGTTGATCCAAGTGCATAACGAATGGCACCAAAGAGGTCCTTACAAAAAAGAAGACAGTGATGGTTCCGAATAATCAATAAAGAAAGGCAGTCATTACTTCTCAAAATAAAAAAAAAGCCCATTAAGTCAAAACCCATGAAGGAGACTTACAAAACTGGGGCATCCCGCTGACTGTAATTCCAAAAAAGGAAACAGTTCAGGCAAAAAAAGAAAGGGATAACAAAATCAAAAAGAAAGAGGTCTTATAAACCCTCAATAAAAAGGAATGAATGCCTATTCAAAATAAGTCATCAACATCCGAACCATCACTGGAACATCAAAGCAAAAACTCAAATAAGGTCTAACGCACGATCAACTGAGTTTAGGATTGAAGAACATCACGAAGAGCGGGTGGGTACAAATAATTTGAGCCTTTATCCTTTGTTTCTTAAACCGTGAACCAGGCCACGCTACAACCCTTAAAAGTCCTAGCTGAAGCATGGGTTAGTTCGAAAGCATACTGTTACGAAAGGTATCCTGACTCCTTAAGGCTCGCAATAAAATAACGAGTTGACATCACGTTTTACAAACAATCACTTGTTTTACGAAAAAAAGAATGCATTTTCAAAATCTTCAAGACAGACATAAGCTTTGCATTTTTAACATAACTTTGTTTGCATATGACTTTTTGTTTGAACAGCAGGGAAATTCGCACGATGAATGCCTAATGAACAGAAGCACTTCCAATCAAGGGGCATGGCATGACCATGGTCCATTATCTGGGGCAGTCCAATCAAGATTCGGAGAATCTCTCAAAGGGCCAGCTAGCTCGGGGCAAATCTCCGCCAGAGTCACTTGGGGCATTCCAGCAACGAATCTTGCCCGGTCAGACATCTTCTGGTGACATGACAGAACACTTCTAACAGGGGCAACTCCCTACTTTATGAGAACGGACATAGTCGAAAAAATACTACGCACAATCAAAGACCCGCTAGGTTGACATACCTAGGCAAAAATTAGGGCTTCCCGACGAACCAAAAGGGTTCGGGCAAAATGAAGGGATGAAATGAAAAAATCTGTACACCCGGAAAGTCGAAAACCTGAAAAGGCGGCCTTGGCAAAAATGGGTATCCCGGTGGACTGAAAACCCGAAAGGGCGGTCCAGGCAAAAGTTAGGGATCAAAGCGTATGACTATGTCCCGGCATCTCAAGATTTGTTAATCGGCAGTCATCAAACACCTTCACAGGTCTTCCTCTCCAATATCAGAAACTGGGGCAATATTGAGTTGTCTAAATGATCCGGTTGCTCTGTCCACCGAAGGGCCAAGGTAAGTTCAGCTGAAGAATGCGACCAAGAGCGAACGCGTCGTCCTACTTTATTCAAAGAGTTATTTCCTTACCAGGATATAATTGGGTTATCCTCAGCTAAAAGCCATGGAAAGAGCGTCCCCGACGAAGTTCTCTTACCCCCGGCGAAGTCTATCAACACTTCCAACAGAAAAGATATCCCCAACAAATTATTATCAACATTCCGGCAAAGTATCTCTCTCTCCCCACAGAGTATTGCTCCCCAGCAAGATCGTCAGAGTACTTTCCTCCCCGCAGAATCTTCCATTCGCCAAGTTCATTCCTCAACGGAGTCATCTTCTCCCACCGGTATTCTTGCAACTATCATCCCCCAGCGGAAGCAAAATCTATTCTCCAACATCAGCCCAGGAGTGACTTCCCGGCACCCGTCAAGGATTTACTTTCCTAGACGAAAAATACATTCATAAACATCACATTTTCATACATCATGATACATGCATATGTGCGTCATGTCATACAATCTCATTTATGTCGTTGCTTGATCCATATCATGCACTGCATATGATTGACCTTTACCTTTCAGGAAGGATACAGTTAAATGATCAACTATGTCAGAGTAGACAAACATAGCCAAAAGAGACCAATTCAGTCAAAGAGACAAATTCAATCAAAGTAGATAAATCCAGTCAAAGAAGACAAGCCCAGTTAAATCCCAAAGGTTTTTTCTGATGTTCATCCAGTCAAAGAAGATATGTCCAGTTAAATTACTTCCTAAAGTCAAAGAAAACACCCGTCATTGAAGACATCTCGTCAGTGTAGACACTCTTCATTGAAGACATCTCGTCAGTATAGACACCCGTCGTTGAAGACATCTTGTCATTAAAGACAACTCGTCAAAGAAGACAAATCCAGTTAAAATTACTTCCACTCGTCGTTATAGACACTCGTCGTTATAGACACTCGTCGTCATAGACACTCGTCGTCATAGACACTCGTCGTTATAGACACTCGTCGTGATAGACACTCGTCGTTATAGACACTCATCGTTATAGACACTCGTCGTCATAGACACTCGTCGTCATAGACACTCGTCGTTATAGACACTCGTCGTCATAGACACTCGTCGTTATAGACACTCGTCGTTATAGACACTCGTCGTTATAGACACTCGTCGTCATAGACACTCGTCGTTATAGACACTCGTCGTTATAGACACTCGTCGTTATAGACACTCGTCGTTATAGACACTCGTCGTTATAGACACTCGTCGTCATAGACACTTGTCGTTATAGACACTCGTCGTCATAGACGCTCGTCGTTATAGACACTCGTCGTTATAGACACTCGTCGTTAAAGACCACTCGCCCATGAGGGTAACCTGTCAGTAGAGACAATTCACCAACCTTACTAATTCCAGATCCGATTCCTGTATCCTGCCAGGGTGTATCTGAAGAGTTCGAGGATCCGATACCTGAATCTTGCCAGGGTGTATCCGTTGAAGACTAGCGTTACCAGATCTGATTCCTGTATCTTGCCAGGGTGTGTCTGAAGAGTTCGAGGATCCGATACCTGAATCTTGCCAGGGTGTATCCGTTGAAGACTAACATTACCAGACTCGATTCCTGTATCTCGCCAGGGCACGTCTGAAGAATTCGAAGATCCGATTCCTGTAACCAGTCAGGACATATCTACACAAAAGCATCTGAAAATCAGCTCCTGCAACGTGTCAGGTAATCATTTTCTATTTTGCAGGTATACAGGTTCTCGCTAAGGAATCTCTTACGCAATCAACACCCAGATGGCATCTATAAGCCCATCATCCTATTCATCAATCTCCAAATGGCATCTGTAAGCCCATTCCCATCATCACTGCTACTATGTGAGCGCAAATTTCTGGGCACTCTAGTGTTCAATCATCTTCCACCTTCGGATTACGAAAGGCACGTCAGCCAATCTGCATCCTCAGGTCTAAGAAGATTGAACAGGGGCAACTGTTGTACCCCAAAATTTGCCCTCCCATATTCTTCAAGAAATTGCCAAGTCAAACTGCAAAAGTTCCCCAAGGGTTGCACAGTGCAAAGGTCTCCTATACAGTCAAAATTAGGGTTTGTGTTCTGATCAAGAAAATGAAGTTTCCAAAGGTCCAATCAAGTCTCACATGCCTACAAATATGGTCAAGCATCCTCATATCAAGTTTCAAGACTTTCAGCACAAAATTGCACAGTCAAAAACCCTAATTGCACCACAGTCAACTGTAGGGGCAAAATGGTCATTTGGCAGTCAAAGGTTCAAATTTTTGGTCAACATATCATTTTGAAGCCACAAACATCATTTGATCAATGCTTGATCATGATTCTCAAAATTTGGCTCAGAAATCATCAAGATGCAAAAGTTTCCTTATTTGGACAGCTGAAAAAGTCAACTAAAATTGACCAAGGCATAACTTTCACATGGATTATCAGAAAAATTCCATCCAAAGCTCATTTTGAATAGAAAGACATTTCCTACAATTCATATTCATACTTCAAGTCCAAGAAATGCTCTCACAAAAAGTTATCAATTTCAACATTATAGGTCATTTTCAAAAGTCAACAAAAAGGGACTTTAAGTCAAAGGCCATAACTTGAGATTGGTAAATCAAAATGACATGGGACCAAAGACATTGGTTAGAGGACTCAAAGACCTTTACGAAATGTCCAAGAACATGAGCAAAGCTTAAAAATTGAGCAAGTTATGCCTTGTGGAAGTTGGGAAATTTTTGGATATTTTGAAAAGTCAACATTGATTCAAATGACCTAAAATTGCTAATGGGCCCATTTTTCTTCCATAATTCATCATCCATGACATGTGCACGACCACTTGGCCCAAAGGGAGGTTTTATTCATTTTTTATTTATTTATTTGAATTTTTATTTATAATAATTCATTTAAATCAAATTAAATATATGAAAAATGCTTAACCTAATTTTTTCAATCTTTTTGTGCACATTATATCATCAATAATTCGTGCATATTTAAATAAGGAAAGATTTGGATTGATTAGATCATAATTGATACAAAAATGCATGGAAAAGATTGAAAAAACAAAGCTTGAAAATCAAATCTTCAAAACCATGATTGCAAGAGATTTTGTGCAAGTTTCTTGACCTAATTCATTCAGTACATAAGCCTAAAGGAAAACCTAATGCTGAGGACCATGAAGCTGCGCTAGAAATTGATCATCAAACTTGAAATTTTTTGCAAGAAACTCAAATCTGAAAACACCTTTGCAAGGCAATTCAAGTCTCAAAACCTATCTCATTAGCTTCCTCAAGCATTACTGAACGTTTTCCAATCACAAACGCTCATCAAAACGCCCAGAATTGGTACAATAGAGTAAAACTGTTTCAAATAAAATTCACAATCGTGCATCTTCATTCATGCGTTTATTGCAAGTTTTAATATGTGATTTACATTCCTTGTGTTATTCTGAAGCTAACCCATATATTTAATTGCATTTTTATGTGCTATACACGATTTCGCCATTGATGATTCTTAGGGTTTTGCAGAGTTTCGAATTAGGGGTTTTAAGACAAAGCAAAATTAGAACACCACAGTGCCATGGTTGTGATCAGCGCATGTGGACGGAGACCATGGAACCCTCGCGCTCAATTTATGAGCGTCGTAGGGCTAATCGCTATTTTCTAGTAGCATGCCTAAGAAAACGCGTAAAAAACCGTTGCCATGTTTATTGTATTTTCAGGAAAAATGAAAACAATGGAGAAGATGAACTCGTGGCTAGCCATGATTGGCTCTTTTGAAAATTCGCGCGCAGAGGCCCCACTAACGCTTGTTTCTTTTATAATGTTTATTAGTTATTAGATATTAACATGTGTAAACTGGCTCAGCTGGCAAGGCGTAGTGGTGTTAATCCTCATGACCTGGGTTCGAGCCCCAGGTCTACATTACGTCCATATTATTTTTCAATAAGAATTCAAGTGAAGTTTCAATATCAAGGCACATCATGCACCTTCAGAATCCAACGTCCACGCGTCCAATGGAATCAAATCAAAGGCGTAGATTGGAGGAATACCATAGGCTTGAGTCAACGCTTCAGCACACTACCTGGAAAGTCAATAAGGCCAAATCCTTAATGGGCTCAAATGCTTGGGCTGTACCTCCATGTTGGGGACTACCACCCCCCTTGGTTTGCAAATTCTTAACTTTCTTTATTTTTTATTTTTTGCTTGTTTAATTAATTTAATTATATTTTCATAAAAAACACAAAACATCATAAAAAATCAGAAAAGAGAAAAATGATAAATATTTTTATTTCTAGTATATTTATAAATAAATGTGCATATAATTAAATTTAGTGTAAATTAGGTTTAATTTTAATACTTTTAATAAAAATCTAAAAAAAATAGAATTAGGGTTTAATTAATAATTTCTCATCCTTGTTATTTTTCTTTCATGATAATCAAACATTTAATATTATTTATTTTATTTATTTTTATAATTAAAATTATAAAAAAAAAATTAGGGTTAATTTAGGTTAAATTCTAATGTTTTCTTAATAAATTAAAATAAAATAGAATTAGGGTTAGCATTTAATTTCAATTAATTTTTTCATATTAAATCCTAAAAATACTAAAAATACCAAAAAACGATTCCTTTTCTTTTTTTAATTAATTAATGCCATGTAATTTTAATTTTGCAAAAAGGGTCCAACGCCCTCGTTTCGATTTAATTCTTAACTCGCATATTTCTTTTATTTCGTTTAAATATCTATGTATCTCTCCCAAGGCCTTGTAACATTTTAATTACTTCTCGCACTTTTAATTTATTATTTTTCTGTCAAATCGGGTCCTGGTTAATTTTGGCGATGTGGACCCGCGCCTTTTGTAATAGCTTAGGATTTCCTTTTTCCGCAATATTTTTAACTGTTAACAAATGGCATGGAAGAATGTATGGACGAAATAAAAATAACGCGTAGATCACCAATTACATGACAAGACAAAATACATGAAAACGACACACGAATCGCACACACCACCCCTAGGGTACGCCTCACTGTTGCCTTGCCTCGAAAGGTGATCGTCGAGTAGAGGATGTCTTAGTAAGTCCTCATGATCCGGGAACCTGGCATGAGGGTAGCTTCTAAGGTGTCTTCCTATTGCTCTGGTGATCACCATGTCCCGAACCTCGAATTGACCCGAACACCTCCAACGGTGGTGCTACCTACCTCTCAATGGTGTGATGGCACTACTTTAAAGGACATCTACACAGACGAATTCCTTAGGGTAGGTAGACGACTCTAGATACTTGCTCTAAATTTCAAAACAAATCAAAAAATACTTTTCACACCGGCACCTTTTCAAAAAGCTTTCGAAAGCAATTTTTCAAACACTCTTGAGGACCGATACAAGAGTCGAACTGGAATTTTCAAAGAAACTTTTTAAAACCCACAGTTGAAAAGAAAACAAACCATTTTTGAAAACACAATGAGCAAGTATCTAAGAGCCCATGGATAACCATGGATAGAAAGGGTGCTAACACCTTCCCTTTCTATAATCTACCTCCCGAACCGAGAGAAATCTCTTTAAGGAATTTTTCTGTGCTTTTGTCCTTTCCATTTGGAGAAAATAAAAGACGGTGGCGACTCTTGCTTCCGCGACATTTCGCGAACCAGCGTTAAACAGTCAGTTCCAGATCCACCGATCACAAAAGGTATCCTGACTCCTGTAGGACTTATTACAAATCCTGAGTTGATATCACATTCTTGCAAAATTTGTTTTACTATACAAAACACATTTTTAAAAAATTTCTTTTCAAGACAGACATGAGTTTTGCATCATTTAAATGACATTGTTTGCATATGACTAATTATTTGAAAACAGAGAAATCCACACAATGGATATTCAATGAACAAACATCCTCTCAATGGACAGAATCACCTCAGCGGGAAAGACACTTCCCATAACAGGTCTTCCATAAGCAAGGGGGATGACATGATGTCTAAACACACCTGGGATAGTCTCCCCAAAAGTGCCAAATAACCAGGGGCAGATCTTCATCTGAATCACTTGGGGAATTATGCACGCATTCCAACAACGAATCATGTGCCATCAAGAAAACATTTTTGACAAGTACTACAACACAACACTATGGACAGTGACAACTCCCTACATCCGGAGGGCGGTGGCATAGTCGAAAAATACTACGCATGAATAAAAACCCGCTAGGTTGACTGGCCTAGGAAAAAATAGGGGCATCCCGGCGAACCAAAAGGGTTCGAGCAAAAATAAGGGATGAAAATGAAAAATATGTACACTCGGCAAGTCAAAAACCTGAAAAGGAGGCTTAGGCAAAAAAGGGTATCCCGGTGGACTGAAAATCTAAAAAGACGGTCCAGGAAAAAGTTAGGGATCAAAGCGTACGACTATGTCCCGTCATCTTATCACTTGCCTATCAGTAGAAGACTTATCATTCTGATCGGCAATTACCAAGCACCTCATGAGTTGGGATAACACTCAAGCTATCCACAAAGCCTCCGCAGGTACTTTCTCCAGCAGGTACAGGGGCAGAAAAGTCCTGATGCAAATTCATTCCCGTATCCTCAGCATACGACACTGTGACATCTACGCTCCCCACAAAG
Organism: Vicia faba; assembly: GCA_948472305.1. Classification (NCBI taxonomy): domain Eukaryota; kingdom Viridiplantae; phylum Streptophyta; class Magnoliopsida; order Fabales; family Fabaceae; genus Vicia; species Vicia faba. The sequence continues at coordinate 734,221,562 of OX451739.1, forward strand.
TAGAGGCAACCAAAGGTTTTGATCTCGGCTTACCCAAACAAGAGCTACTTTCCCCAGTACAGTTTCTTCAAAGAGCTGACATCTATGTTCCCCAGCTGAATTTTGTAATCGCAAGCGGTTCATATAGTTTTCTCCCGAGCAGAGTTTATTTCTCTGAATACGGAAGCTCATCCCCAACAAAGTTATTCCCCCACAGATTTATTCTCAAGCAAAGTCTCTCCCCCGACAGAATATCCGTAAACAAGGAGCAAATCTCCAGCATAGTCATCTCCATTCACCATCCCCAACGAAAGTAGAAGAACCACAATTTTCTACGACAGTCAGGAATTCAACTTCCAATACCCTCCAGCAGTGGTCAGGTATTTTCCCAGACTCAGACGTGTCACAATAGCATTTCATGTTCATACATCATGACGTGCGCACACATATTTCATACAATATAATCTCATTTATTTTGAGAACATAATCATACAATGCATTTCATGCATCACATATAATTAATCCTGTACCTTTTTAGGAAAGATGGTTATCATCAACAATTTCCAGCAGGTCTAAGATTAGCTCCTAAAACTAAATAGAGTAATTATCTGCGCGACCAAATGCAGCTTTACACGGGTTCGTCACAAAGAAATCTTACACGGGTTTCTCCTAAATGCAGCTTCACACAGGTTTATCTTGAAAAATCTTACATGGGTCCCTTCTCATACATTTCCAAATAAGGTTTCACACAAACTTATCCTGAAGTAACCTTACCCAGTTTCCTCCTAAAGTTTTACACGAACTTACCCCGAAGTAACCTTACCCAGGTTCCTCCTGAAGTTTTACACGAACTTAGACCGAAGTGATCTTACCCAGGTTCCTTCTGAAGTTTTGCACAGACTTAGCCCGAAGTGACCTTACCCAGGTTCCTTCTAAAGTTTTACACAGACTTAGCCCGAAGTAACCTTACCCAGGTTCCTTCTGAAGTTTTACACAGACTTATCCCGAAGAAACCCTACCCAGGTTCCTTCTCGGTCCCGATGTAGTTTCACCCGGACTCATCCTGAAGCAACCCTACCAGGTTCCTTTTTACAAATTTCCCGATGTAGTTTCACCCGAACTCATCCTGAAGCAACCCTACCCAGGTTCCTTTTTACAATTTCCCGATGTAGTTTTACCCAAAATCCTCACGAAGGCACCTTACCCAGGTTCCTTCTCGGTTCAGATGCAGTTTTACCCAAACTCCTCACGAAGCAACCTTACCCAGGTTCCTTCCCATAAGCCCTACTATCCTGGATTTCATTTCGAAGCAACCCTACTATTCAAGTTCCTTCTCACAGCCCTACTACCCAGGCTTTCATTTCGAAGCAATCCTACTATCCAGGTTCCTTCTCACAACCTTACTACCCAGGCTTTCATTTCAAAGCAACCTTACTATCTAGGTTCCTTCTCTCTTATCTCTAGACAACATTTTACAATACTGTAAGACCTGGACCCGACCAGATACGGTCGATTTCACATTTCCCCAATAAGTTGCTGTGTAGCCCGGACCCTGACCAGATATGCAGTTTACTTGCACCTCCTCGATCAAGAGTTAATTCCCTAGTAGAGTATCGGACAACCGAAGCTCCTAGCCTCTATTTCCCAAGACACAAATCAACATTCCCCGGTGAAGTCCTCCTCAATGGTAGGTACAAAAATTCTCGCAAAGGAATCTCTTATGCAACCGATATCTTTTCTGGATGGCATATTTAAGCCCATCTCCTACGATTCTCTGTCACCTTCCAAATGGAATCTGTAAGCCTATTCCCGATATTATCAATCAACATTCACTTCATGCGAATGCAAATTTCGGGGCACTCTAGTGTTCAATCATCTTCCACCCTCAGATCACGAAAGAAAGACAAGACAATCTACATCCTCAGGTGAAAGAAGATTGAACAGGGGAAGCTGTTGTACCTCAAAATTTTCCCTCTCATTTTACACAAAACATACTCCTAGAGGTCCTCAATTGCTCAAGTTGACTAAGGATTGACCAGATAAACTCTCTCCTAAAGCAATGAATCTCCAACTAGGGTTTCCATTTTCATCATGATGGGTGAGATCCAAAGGCCTCAAATCTCTCCCATGGTACTAATATGTACTCAAGATCATCCATGCCAAGTTTTATGCCTTTCACAAGCTCCAACTGCTCAAATGCCTGAAAATCAACTTTGTTAGGTCAAAAGTCAATTGTGGCCCACGTACAGTCAAACTTCAAGATTTTTGGTCAACATAAACATTTTGAAGTAATATACATCATTTTATAAAGGGTTGATCATGATTCCTCAAGGAATGCCCCAAATTCATCAAAACTCAAAAGTTGCTAAATTAGGGTTTCTATAGGAAAAGTCAACCAAACTTTGACCAGACGTAACTTTCTCATACTTTATCAGAAATTTCCCATCCAAGGCTCATTTTGAAGATGATTCAATTCCCTACAAGTAATCTTCAGCCCTCAATTTCAAGATATGCACTCATGAAAAGATATAAATTCAGACATTATAGGTTAGTTAAAAAAGTCAACAAAAACATCTTTTGGGTCAAAGCTTCTTACATGAACATGGAGGATCCAATTGAGATGATATCAAAGAGGTTGTTTATAGAACATCCTAAGCTTTCTAAAAAGTCATAGAACACCTTCTTAGGGTTAAAATTGAGGGAGATATGTATTGTCAAAGTTGACCAATTTTTGGAAATGTGCATGAAGTCAACATTGATCAAAATGACTTTTTTTCTTTCCAAATGGACCCATGTTTTCTTGTTTGAAACTTGTTCCTAAGAGGACCCACGACCCCTGAGCTTATCCACCTATTATTTTATTATTTTTATTTATTTTGATTTTTATCCATTTAAATCAAAATAAATCAATTTAAATGGTAGAATAATGAAATAAAATCCAAGATTTGATTTTATAAGCATATTATGAGTCAATGAACAACTAGAAAATCATCCAAATCGTGCAAGAGCTAATTGATCGGAAAATATCATAATTTGGCTTATTTTAGAAACAAATAATGCAAGGAACAAAATCAAATCAAATATCAATAATGGGTGAAGATACAGTCTAATTTTGTTAACCTAAATCAGTCCCTTATATGTCCACAACATTCCCAGGGCAAGAGAACAAGGTTTGGGTCGTGAAAACTTAAGAATCAACTTCAAATTTTTGTCAAAAAAGTGTTGATCACATATTCCTCCACATGCTGATTCAAGCCATTCCAAGATCACAAACAGCTTCGGTGAGTTCCTCTGGTCAATTCCAGACCTTCACAAGTGACCACAACATTCAGAATCATAAAATCCATAACTCGATTCTCCAACTTTTTTTATTTTCGATTACATGCATACATGCGTTTTCAATGAAATTTAACCATACATTTTTGTTTATCATAAGGTTTTGATGCTTTCTGATTTGATTGATTAAGTTTTAAGTGCAGGAATCAAAGGATACCATTGCTAGGGTTCCAAGCTTCAAATTGGGGCGTTCTAATTTAAACATAATTGGGACAAACCAATGCCATCATCATGTTCAGGGGACCAAAACGAGTTGATTCATAGCCTCACCATTAGTTTATATTGCATATTTTGAGAATTTTGATTTTTACAGGGGCTTTAGTGACGCTTGATCAGTTGCTATAAGCTATAGTAGCGAATGCAGTCCATATGTAAACGTGTGGTCAAAAATGATAGTTCTGGGGAGAAGATGAGTGATGTGGCTGACTCCCACTGGCTGGTTTGAATGTCGACGTGTTTTTATGGGCATGCCACCTTGTTTATGTTATGTTATTATTTGTTTATTATGTTAATGAATGAGTCATGTAGCACAGATGGTAAAAGGCAGCGCTGGTGAGAGAAGGGACTTGGGTTCGATCCCAGGTCCAAGCATCTTGTTATTTTATTTTCCTAACATACTTTGCAGGATCCCATGCGCCTCACCTTCACAAGACCATCATGCATCCTCAGATCCAACCATGGGATCATTTCAGATCCAGATCCAACGCCCAACAATTCACCCCCATGATGGACCCTCAGAGGCAGGCTTCATTGAATCGCGCGCTAGACAATTGGGGCATCAACAAATTGGGCTTGGCAAATTCAGCAACAAACCCCCAGTTTGCTATTTCATACCAGGCCCATTTTAATTCTTTTAATTTCTTCTATTTAGTTATTTGACTATAATTATTTCACAAAAAAACATTGTTTTTAATTAAATCATAAAAACAAAAAAATATTAGAATTAGTTTTTTTTTATAAAACATTTAATTTCATTAATTAATTAGGCTAATTTAATTAGGTTAATTTAATCTTTCTTTCATAATAAAAATCAATTAGAAATTAGGTTAAATCATAATTTAATCACTTTCCTTTCAAATAAAAATACAAAAAATATTTTTCTTTAACTAATTAGATTTCTTTTAGAATTTCAATTTTATTCCTTGTATTTAATTTTGTCGCGCGTAGTCTTTTTTTCTCTCTTATTTCTTAATTATTGTAATTGCTTTGAGATTGTAATAGTTTTAACTAGGATTTTATTTACTGCCTTTATTTACTAGTTACGCCCATTTTGGTTATGTAATCCCCTCCCTGAGGCCATGTAATAGCTAGGTTTAAACTCCCGTACTTTACTTTCCGCTATTATTAACTGCTTAGACTAATAGGCTTGTATGGAAAGAATAATGAGTAAAACGGTAGATAACCCCAAATGCGCAAGATAAAATTAACTAAAAAAAAAACACTTGCACATGCTCACTCTTAGGGTATATCCCCACTTCGGTTGCCTTCGGTAAAGGGTCGTGAAGTATAGGGAGTTTTAGTGGTCACCCTCTAGTCCCAAAAGATCAAAAATGACCCATTCGAATGTTTCCTCGGAAAGATCTTTAAGACTCTAGGGTAATTACTAAGGTTTCCTAGCCATTACTTCAGCGACCGTAATTGTCCCTTCGAATGTCCCTTTAACTCCAATGACGGGGCTACCTACTCCTTAATAGTAGGATAGCGCTGTCTAAAGGAAACGAGAAAACGAACAATCTTTTTCGAGTAGGTAGAAACTCTTAAGTACATGCTCAAAACAACAAAAACTCTTTCACACAAACACTTTCAAAACAATTTTCAAAAACAACTTCGTCACACTCTTGAGGACATATATAATGGTTACCACGAAGTTAAACAAAAATTTTTCAAAACATACACAAGAAATTTCAAAATGAGCAAGTACCTAAGAGCCCATGGAAAACCATGGATAGAAAGGGTGCTAACACCTCCCCTTTCTATAATCTACCCCCGTACTCAGAAAACTCTCGAAAAAGGTTTTTTCTGTTCTTTTTCCTTTGTTGGATGAAATAAAAGTCGGTGGCGTCTCTTGCTTACCGCAACATTTGCGAACAAAAAATGCAAACCAGTATTAGCAGTTAATTCTCCCACCGTATCACACCGTCCATGAAGAAAAAGAGCTTGTGCTGTGCGGTGTTGTCAACTAGAACGTCAATGTGGGGAAGCGGAAAGTCATCCTTGGGGATAACCCTGTTCAAATCTCAGTAGTCCGCACACATTTGTACCTTGCCGTCCTTTTCAAGCACTGGGACTACATTAGCAACCCATTGGGGATAAGAGGTGACAACTAGGAACCCAGCATTGAACTATTTCATAACCTCTGCTTTGATCTTCTCTGATATTTCAGGGTGCATATGACGAACCTTCTGCTTTACCGGAGGGCAATCTTATTTAGTTGGCAGACGGTGAACCACAATATCCGTGTCCAATCCTGGCATGTATTCATATGACCAGGCAAAGATCTCGACATAGTCATGCAATATCTGTATCAACTACTGTTTGACATTAAGCTCCAAATTTGCACCTATCTTGACTTCTTTTCTGTCCTCTTCTGTGCCCAAGTTTATTGTCTCAATTGGCTCTTCGTGAGGCTGTATAGCCCTTTCTTCCTGCTGTAACAACCTAGCAAGTTCTCAGGGTACCTCACAATCTTCCTCACCTTCGTCCTCGACTTAGTTGATCGGATTTTCAAAGTCATAACCGACAATAGCAGAACTGTTACCAATGGAATCCCAAGTGGATATGGATCTGCAGTTTGATACGTGAGTATGTGTAAGAGCATAGTTGTATAGACAAAGTAAAAAGTAGAAAAGAAAAACAGAGAGCACAAAATTTGTATGCATAAACGTCCAATGCTTTATTAGTGCCATATGAAATTGAAAAATGATAACCCTCACAAATCAACCATTGTGTCCCGGGTAAGACACATGGCCACAAAGTTTATATTGTTTATTACATTTCCAAAAACAAGAAAGGCAATTACTTCTGAATAAAAGTAATTGGTACAAAGTATTTTGTCGTCCAGTTACTGGGTTCATCGTTGGTAGTAAGGAATATCCAGCTATCTATGTCATAGTCACCATCACTCTCTTCTAGAGCATTGACCCCGTGATTGTTGATGTGTAGGGGAGGTCCTCCAGCACAAGCACGACAAACAACCCTTTGAGCCCCTGAAGAGAAACCCAAACCAAATTTATTAGATTTGTACGGAATGTCAGGGAGCTGGCCCCAGATGGTACACCCACCTTCTTCAATAACTGCTTTTGCATCCTTGAGAGAAGCCATCTTCAAGGGATGTTTGGTGATCTTTGGCAGATTGGTGACAGTTTCAGTTGCAGCCATAGTCTGAGGCACCTCTTCGAAGTTCTGACACAGAGTCTCGATGAACTCGCCATCCATTTCTACATACCTGAAGGAGTTCAGGTGGCTCACCATGTATTCTTCTTCGCCATGTACCGTGACAATCTTTCCTTTTATCGGGTACTTCATCATCTGATGCAGAGCAGATGTGACAGCTCCCGCCCCATGGATCCAAGGGAGACCCAACAAACAAGAATAAGATGGTCTGATATCCATCACGTAGAAGGTGGAGTCAATGGTCTGGGAACCAACTTTGATGGGGATGTCCACCTCCTCGTGCACCATTCTTTTCGAACCATCGAAAGCCCTCACTACTATGTTACTGGGCTTCAAGGTCAAACCTTCACAGTCTAGTCTATCCAGAGCCTTCTTATGAAGCACGCTCAATGATGAGCCAATATCCACTAGAACATGGGCCAAAGTAGTGCCCATGCATTCGACGGAAACATGCAGCACATCATTGTGTTTTCTCCCACTGGGTGTCAGATCGGCATCAGAAAAACCTAAACCGTTATCAACCGTCAAACTGGCCACACAATCTTCAAATTGGTCAGTGGAGGTTTCTTGTGGCACATGGGCAGTTTTAAGGAACTTCACCAAAGCCTTTGCATGAGCTTCGGAGCATAACAGTAAGGCTATCATAGAAATCTTGGAAGGGGTCTGCCCCAGCTGCTCGACCACATTATAGTCGCTCCTCCTTATAATCTTCAAAATTTCTTCCATTTCCCTCTTGGAAGCCCCTGGGATAGATTCTGAATGCGCCTTCATCTGGACAGGCTCAATCAATATGTCTTTGCCCCGAGTCTCAGCCGACTTGGTGATACGGGTGGCAACTGGGGTAATCACAGGAATTACATTAGTAGTATTAGCAGGAACAAAAGTAGGAATGATCACAGGACTAGTAACAACTTTTGGAGGAGAAATCTCAGGGGAGAACACTCTTCCACTTCTTGTTATTTTGCTGGTTCCAACAATGTTGCCAATGTCAGGATCAACATTTTCAGAAACCTGGTCTTCAACAGCCAGCAGGTCTTGCTTGAAGCCGTGGTAGTAGACGTCAGCCCCTTAGTTCCAGGGAACAACTTTGTCCGAGGAGTATGGGATTTGCCCTGGCATAGTGATAATCAGTGGAGCTAACTTCGGAGTAGATGTAATCCTGATGGGTCTTTTGGTGGAGACCCTGAGAGGATTGGTGGAAATGGTTATGATTGAAACATCCTTGCAAGAAATAGTCTGGACAAGAGTCTTCTCAAATAAAATCTCTATATCATCCATCAGGCGCTGAACACCTGCCTTCAACAAATGACAACCAGTCGGTAGAGATAAACATGAGTGACAACCTTCACCATAACCCGGAAATAAATCGACTTTCAACAAGTTCCACTTAATGGTCATGTGGGGAGTAACAAGTTCCTCAACAAAAGTAACAAACATATCATCTTCAATATCATTAATACCACGACCGTGCTTAGGCATGGGAGCAGTGATAACATTGGGAATTTCAAGGGCGTCAAATTCAATTTCCTTCGCCTCGAGAAGGTCTTGCACCATGTTTTTCAAAGCCCAACAGTCGTTTGTATCATGAACTGGACTTTCTGAATGGTAAGCACAACAAGCATTTAGATTGTAGCAGGGAAAGGCAGTATTAGGATTCTTCAGAGCTTCCCTCAAAGTTACCAAATTAGATTTCAGCAAATGTGGAAAGACTTGAGACAGAGTCATATTTATTCGGGTAAACTGTCTTACCAGCCTTTCTGCTCTAGTCTGATTGTTCCTTTGTTGAGTAGGTGCATGTTTAGAGATCATAACAGCCCCTACCGTTGGACATCGTTTAGTTCTGTTCTGATTCCTTTAGCTATAAGTGGCACTGACTTCCTTTTCCCCAGAAAATGGCTTCCTTATTGTACAGGAGGATGCATCCATTTGGATCTTACCACTCCTAATTCCAGCTTCCACTCTTTCTCCTGTCATAATCAATTAAGTAAAACCGGCTGAGGAGCTTCCAATCAGATGATTGAAAAATGGACCAGATAGGGTACCCAAAAACATATCCACTAGCTCCCTATCAGACAGGGGAGGCTGGACTCTTCTTGCTAAGTCCCTCCACTTCTGAGAATAGTCTTTAAAGCCCTCGCTCGAACCCATAGACATACTTTGGAGTTGTGTACGAGTGGGATCAAGGTCTGCGTTATACCGATACTGCTTATAGAAAGCAGTAGACAAGTCTTCACAATTATGAATGTTGGTCATTTCCAACTGGTAGAACCACTCTAATTGAGTTCCGGATATACTATCTTGAAAGAAGTGGACCCATAAGTCCTTGTCAGCAGTGTGAGGATGGATCTTCCTCACATAAGGTTAGAGGTGCATCTTGGGACATGAAACCCCATCATATTTGGCGAACACCGACACCTTGAACTTTTGCGGGATGACAACCCCAGAAACCAAACCCAACTCTTCAAAATCCAGCCCTGGTACCTTCTAGATTTCCATTGCACTTAGACGCTCTTCCAACTGTTTGTATTTTTTGTTGACCAGAGGGTACTGCTCTTCATTATAGTCGGTCTCATTATCAGATTCCCTTAGACTGGGGTCTTTCTCTCTTGTCTCCCCTTCTTTATTATCTCCTTCTTTTAATGAAGATGTCATCTTAACCACTTGCCTTAATGGTCCTTTGAACCTCCTTCCCAAATTTATAACACCGGTTGTCTTCCTTGGCTTCTTAGTCTTCTCTTTAACAATCAACGATTTCAGTTCCTCTTGCCCCTTGGCCATAACCATGGTCATCTGTTGAAAGTGAGCATTCTGAGTCCGTAGATCTTTCACTGTTTGTTCTAAAGCCATTGCTGAAATAAATTGCAAAGAAGATGAGAAACCTGCTATGAAACTTGCTTATGCAATGATATGTATGATTTATGCATGCAATGTTTTCAAGGATTTCTAAGACTCAAATTTTCTTAAATTGAGAGAGAACAAACTTTAATTGTATTAAGATGTTTTATTAATCATAATAATTCCTCTTGGACTCACAAGGGAACAAAGCAAAAATAAATCTCTCCAAGAAAAAGAAGACTCAAGCTTCCCACAGGCTCATCCTCTTTGGTGCAATGTAAGCATTTATACTCTTATCCTCATGAATTAACCTGGTGAGCTCTAAAACCTTTTTCTTGCTGGCGTAGAATTGGGTTTCAAAGGTATCCTGTTCTTCTTTGAGCTGGACCCAGGATTTCCATAGCTCCTCAAAATTAGTTGGCATGTCAGGATGAAGAACAACGTAATGAGTGTCTCCCTCAGCAATTGGCTCCATAATCACAGGCAAGATGGCGGGGTAAGGCATCATAAGACATTGAGCACGAGCTCGCACCCATTTGAGGTAAGGCTCCAGAGGGATGGAATTCTTGTGCCCTAGTGTCTTGCTATCAACTCTGTTTATCATGCCCCAAGCTCGAATGAACCTCTTACGATAACCCTGAACATCCTTCTCATAGTCAAATGTGATTCCTTGGACGAGTGTGTCGTGATGACCATCCCTTCTAGCATAACCAAAGCGTCGCAATTCCAAACAAGGATTATACGTGATTTCTCCCTTAATGCCTAAGAGAGGGACATTAGGGAATTCCACACAACGATCAATGATAGTGATACTCTCCAAGGACCGGGAACACCAATGAATATCTGAATGTGTAAGGAACATCAACCTATGAGACCATCTCATACCCTGCTCATTTCTCAAAACAGACCGAGGTAGGTGTGAAATAAACCACCTAGCCAATAGAGGAGTGCAACACAGTAGGATCCCTCTTCACTTTAGAGTGCGAGTATGCAGAGAGTGTAGGATATCCCCAAGTAAAGTAGGAACCGGATTTGAGACAGAAAAACCTTAACCGCATTCACATCTATGAGTTAGTCCGTGTTAGGGAATAGTACCATCCCATATATGAGAAGGGCCAGCACTTCTTCAAAAGCTTGCAAATCCAGGTTATCCCAAAAATACTGAGCTTTCTCAAATAGAAACTTAACTGGAAATCCTTGGACACCTCTTCTGGTTTCCCAATTTGCAACTACATCAAACCGTTGTAAAGATAAAGCTTGAGCAATCTCTTCAGGCTTAGGGTGTCTTTCCATACCGTTAAATGGTAGCTGATTAAGGATATGTACCCCCAATAGTTGAGAAAACTCCTCCATAGTAGGCACTAACTGGTAATCAGGAAAAGTGAAGCAGTGGTGAAACAGGTCAAAGAACTGAAAGAGCACCTTTAACATTTCTTCATTATGGTTTTAAGTGACCAAGTTGAGAAGTTGACCATATTTTTCAGTGAAGGGAGAACTTTCAGGAATCCTTGATGCTAAGTCTTTAAGCTGAGGAGGTACTTTCACAAGGTTGACTTAGATAGTGTTCCTGCGAGCGGATGTCATGTCCTACAAAACAAGACAAAGATGAGCCCTAGAAAATCCATGAAATGGTTAGTATGATATTTCGTGTTATGATGTCATGATTATGCTAAGAAATCACATATATAGCAAGCACAAGCAAATCACACAAAGACCTTAGGTTTAAGGTTTACATGGGTTTAAGGTAATACCCTCTTGAAGTTTGGATTGGTTCAACTTGCCCTATAAATAGTAACCGGGTTCTAAGGGATCTCAATATCCCTGATCTTTCCCACAAGTTTCGTTTGATAGGCAACTGACTTGCAACCAAACAAAACTCGGGAGTCAAATCTCAATGAGTGTAGTATCTAGTATCTGCCGACTTTGGGAATACACCAAAGACGACCATATCACTACGTCCTAATGGACAAGTTGATCAATTAAAGGTTCTAAGGTCAGTTGACGCTTCATGACACCACGCAGCGGCCCTGTATTCTCCTTGATTAACTCAAGGGCTACCGGTACCAACCAAAGTGTTGTATCAACGTAGCCATCGCTTCAACCGTGTCGATATACCCCACATAGTTTCCAAGATCTATTATGTTATACCCCAAAATTTTCCCTCTCATATCACCCAACATATACTCATTGAAGCCCTCAATCTGCTCAAGGATGCCCAAGGGTTGACCAGACAAACTCTCTTCTAAAGCAATGAATCTCCAATTAGGGTTTCCATTTTCATCAAGATGGGTGAGCTCCAAAAGTCTCAAATATTATCCATGGTCCTAATATTTTCTAAAGATCATCCATGTTAAGTCTCATGCCTTGCACAAGAAGTTTGCTCAGTCAACTGCTCAAATGCCTAAAAATCAACTGTGTTAGGTCAAAAGTCAACTGTGGGCCACATACAGTCAAACTTCAAGATTTTTGGTCAACATCAACATTTTGGAGTAACATCCATCATTTTATCAAGGGTTGATCATGATTCCTCAAGGAATGCTCCTAATTCATCAAAACTCAAAAGTTGCTAAATTAGGATTTTTATAGGAAAAGTCAACCAAACTTTAACCAGGCATAACTTTCTCATACTTTATCAGAAATTTATCATCCAAGGCTCATTTTGAAGAGAATTCAATTCCATACAACTCATATTCAGCCCTCAAGTTCAAAAATGCACTCATGAAAATATATGAATTAAGACATTATAGGTCATTTCAAAAGTCAACAAAAACACCTTTTGGGTCAAAGCTTCTTACATAGACATGGAAGATCCAATTGAGGTGAAACTAAAAGGGTTGTTTAGAGGACATACCAAGCTTTCTAAAAAGTCCTAGAAAATCCTCTCAGGGTCAAAATTGAGAGAGATGTGCCTTGTCAAAGTTGGCCATTTTTGGAAATTTGTGCAAAGTCAACAATGCCCAAAATGGTATTTTCTCCACATGGGCCTATCTTTTCAAGATTGGAGCTTGTTCCTAACATGGTCCACGACCCATGAACCACTCAATGCCTTACTATCTTATTTATTTAAATTATTGTGATTTTATGCATTTAAATTTCAAATAAAATCAAATAAAATCAAAATAAATCATATAAATTGCTTTTGGAATGATTTTGGCATTGAATGAAGATAATATATGATGGCATATCTAGATCAAATCGTGCAAGGGGTGATTGGAGAAAGAATGGCATGATTTGTCTTGTTTTGGAAACAAATAATGCAATGAACAAACAAAATCTTTTCTCCATAATTATTCAAGATTCAATCTGTTTTTGTTAACCTAATATGTTCCAGTACATATACACAAGGAGGCCAGACCTAGAAAAGATGAAAGGACTGCCTCAATAAGAAGAACGAAACTCAAATATTTTGATAAAAAGTGTGGTTCGAATTTTGAGTTAGAGGGAAATTCAAGCTGATTCAAAGCCAACAATCTATTCCTGAGCGTGTAGTGAAGCTATTCCAATTGCTCTTAAGTCATAAAGCCTCTAGAAGCATAAGATACAGATCACGAGTTACCCCCTTTTGCTTTCAATTTGTTTTATTGGTTTTACATGTTTTAAATCAAATTCGTTTGCATAAATGTGTTTATAATCATGCTTGGATTTGAGTTTTAGCGCAGGAACGGACTTACGTCATTGTTAGGGTTTGAAAGATTCAAATTAGGGATTCTTCGTAGAGGCAAAATTAGACCAAATCGTGGGTACCTATGAACTCAGGACACGATTTCTAACTGTCATATTCCCTCAGTTAGAATTTATTTGGCTTGTATTGCATTTTTAATTGTTGTAGGCTTGTAGCTATGGATAAAAACGGTCACTATAGCCTTTAGTGACAGTTTTATCCGTAGGTAAAGGGTTGGCATCAAAGACGACGCTCTGAGGAAAGAGACGATGAGGTGGCTGACTCCCACTGGCTGGTTTTGAATCTCGAGCGTTTTCCTATGGCACTGACTTTTCATTTAATATAATGTATTTGTTCTATTATATTTACAAATGAACAAAACAACATGGATGGCAAGGGGTGACGCTGGTAAGAGGAAGGATCTGGGTTCGATCCCAGGTCCATACATTTTACATTTTCTCAACACTTTGTACAGGATCCCATGTGCTTTCTAACTAGCGCGTTCATCCTACAACCCAGGATCTGGCCACTAGATTGATCATTAAAACAGATCTGACACTCATACAAGCAAGGTCCATGGTTCACCCTCAGGTGTGGCCCTCACTGGATCCAAACAATTGGATGGGCTTGTGCATTTTGGGCCCAACGAAAGTCAACAGTACACCCCCCAGATCTGCTTTCACCACAGGCCCAATTTACATTCTTTTTCATTTTTCTTGTTTAAATTATTTGCTTAATCATTTTTTTTACAAAAAAACAAAAAAAAACCATTTTTTACTATTAAATCATAAAAAATATAAAATCACAAAAAATATAGAATTGGGGTTTTTATTTAAATTAATTTTATTGAATATAATTTAGTTTAATTAGATTAACTTAACTACTTTTTTCCTATTAATTAAAATTAATTAGAAATCACGTTTAATTGGCAATTAAATTATTTTCTCAATAAAACATACACAAAAATATTTTTTAAATTAATTAAATTTGTAGCCTTCTAATTTAATCGTGTATTTAATTCATCGCGCACGCCTTTATTTTATTTTAATTCAAATTATTGTAACATTTTCAAATTTGAAATAGATTAATTAGGATTTTAATTTCCGCATCTTTATTTTCAGTCAAATATTTATGTATCTGCCCAAAAGCCTTGTAATAGATTAATTAGGGTTTTAATTTCCGCACTCTTTAATTTTCGCAACTATAAAACTGCCTAGATGTATGGATATTAGGATTATATGGGAAAGATAAATCAACGATTAAAAGGTAGATAACCCTAATTGTGCAAAGATAATTAACTGAAAAAAGCACACATGCACATGCTCACTCCTAGGGTTTGTCTCACTTGGTTGCCTCGAAAACAATGGTCGTGTCCCTCGAACATATGGATATCTTAGCAAAGACCCATAATTCAAAGTTGTCATAAAGATCATAGTCCCTTACCGTCCATCGGGTTGTCTACGAGAAATGATCTTATGATGATAGTCCCTTCGAAATGCTAAGGTATCCTTACATGTTGCCTTCAGTGACCATTTCGTCCCTTCGAATGTCCCTTAAAACTCCAACGATAGGGATACCTACTCCTTAATAGTAGGATAACGCTATCTAAAGGAAACGAGAATGAACAATCTTTTTTTCGAGTAGGTAGAAATCTTAAGTACTTGCTCAAAACAACAAAAACTTCTTCACAAACACTTTCAAAATAGTTTTCAAAAACAACTTCGTCACACTCTTGAGGACAAATACAAGGGTTATCACGAAGTTGAACAAAAACTTTTCAAAACACACACAAGCAATTTTAAAATGAGAAAGTACCTAAGAGCCCATGGAAAACCATGGATAGAAAGGGTGCTAACACCTTCCCTTTCTATAATCTACCCCCCGTACTCAGAAAACTCTCGAAAAAAGGTTTTTTCTATTCTTTTTCCTTTTCCTTTATTGGATGAAATAAAAGTAGGTGGCGACTCTTGATTACCGCGATATTTACGAATACAAAACACAAACCAGTATTACAGTCGGTTCTGCCACCGTATCACAGAACTGGCAACTCTACTGGGGACTTAAATATGTGGGGTATACCTTAGGATCTAGGTCATTTTGAAATTGATTTCTTGTTTTGCTTTGCATGCTTTATATTCAAGGGTTTTGTTGGGGTTATATAGATCCTACACCCGGATCGCGGAACAGCTTTTAGGTAAGTAGCAATAAACTGTGAGGGAACTATGCGGGGTATACTGACACGGTTGAAGCAGTAGCTACGTTGATACGACACTTTGGTTGGTACCGGTAACCCTTGAGTCAACCAAGGAGAGTACGGGGACGCTGCGTGTGTCATAAAGCATCAACTGACCTTAGAACCTTTAATTGCACAACTTGGCCAGTAGGACGTAGCGAGATGGCCGACTTTGGTGTATTCCCAAGGTCGACAGATACTCGATGCTACATTCATTGAGGTTTGACTCTTGAGTTTTGTTTGGTTGCGAGTCAATCGCCCATTGAATGAAGCTTGGGGGGGGGGGAATCAGTGATATTGAGATCCCTTAGAACCCAGTTACTATTTATAGGACAAGTTGAACCAATCCAGCTTCAAGAGGGTATGACCTTAAAACTCATGTAGGCCTTAAACCTAAGGACTTGGTGTGACTTGTTTGTTGCTTGCCATACATGTGATTTTTTTAGCATAATCATAACATCATAAGCATGACATATCATACTAACCATTTCAAGGATTTTCTAGGGCTCATCTTTGATTTGTTTTGTAGGACATGGCATCCGCCCGCAGGAACACCATCCAGATTAACCTTGTGAAAGTGCCTCTCCAACTAAAGGACTTGGCATTAAGGATTCCTGAAAGCTCTCCCTTCACTGAAAAACATGGTCGGTTGCTCAACTTGGTCACTTCAAAACTTGATGAAGAATTATTAAAAGTGTTATTTCAGTTCTTTGATCCTTTGCACCACTGCTTCAGTTTCCCGGATTACAAGCTAGTGCCTAATATGGAGGAATTATCTCGGTTGTTAGGGGTACATATTCTTGATCAGTTACCTTTCAACGGTATGGAAAACATCCAAAGCCTGAAGAGATTGCTCGAGTTCTGTCCTTACAACGATCTGATATAGTGACAAATTGGGAAACTAGGGGAAGTGTCCAAGGAATCCCGGTTAAATTTCTATTCGAGAAGGCTTACTATTTTTGGGATACCCTGGATTTACAAGATTTTGAAGAGGTATTGGAACTCCATATCTACGGGATGGTACTATTCCCCAATGCAGACCAACTCGTAGATGTGAACACGATTAAGGTCTTTATGTCTTATAATTCGGTGCCTACATTACTTGGAGATATTCTACACTCTCTATATGCTCGCACTCTAAATATATGGGGGACCCTCCTGTGTTGCACCCCTCTATTGGATAGGTGGTTTATTTCGCACCTACCCAAGTCTATTTTGAAGAATGAGAAGGGTATGAAATGGTCTCACAGGCTGATGTCCCTTACACATTCAGACATTCATTGGTGTTACCGGTCTTCGGAAGATGTTACCATCATCGATCGTTGTGGTGAATTCCATAATGTCCCTCTCTTAGGCATTAGGGGAGGAATCACTTATAACCCTTGTTTGGCACTGCGAAAGTTTGGTTATGCGAGAAGGGATGGTCTTCATGATACACTTATCCAAGGAATTGCCTTCGACTTAGAGAATGATGCTCAGGGTTACCGTAAAAGGTTCATGCGAGCTTGGGGCATGGTACATAGGATTGATAGTAAGACACTAGGGCACAAGAATTCCATCCCTCTTGAGCCTTACCTCAGCTGGGTACGAGCCCGTGCCCAAAGTCTTATGATGCCTTACCCTGCTGTCCTACCAATGATTGTGGAACCAGTTGCTGAAGGAGACACTCCTTATCTTGTTCATCATCCTGACATGCCAACTGATCATGAGGAGTTACAGAAATCCTGGGTTCAACTTAAAGATGAGAGGGATAAGTTTGAAGCTCAATTCTATGCCAGCAAGAAGAAGGTCTTGGAACTCACTAGGCTACTTCATGAAGAGAGGAATATAAACGCCTACATTGCACCAAAGAGGATGCGCTCCTGGGAATGGAAGTTTTCCTTTTGCTTTAAGTTTTGTTTTGTAAGCCTAAGAGGCACTCTTTGTAACAACCTGGACTTATTTAATACAATTAATGTGTGTTTCTTTTGGTTAAACAAATTTGAGCCTTTAATAACCCTTGAAATCATTGCATACGCATACCATCCATGACATTGCATAAACAGGTACCGTTACAGGTTTCTCATCTTCTTCACTATTTATTTCAGCAATAATTTCTACTGAACAAAGCATCAAAGATCTCCAGGAACAAAATGCCCAATTTCATCAAATTTTCATAACTTTGGCAAAAGGGCAGGAAGATCTGAAGGCCCCATCCTGAAGGAAAAGAAGAAGAAGAAGACCTCTGGTGTTCTGAATCTGGGCAGAAGGTTCAGGGGGCCATTAAAGTAACCAGTTGATCTGATCTACTCGTCCAAAGAAGGGGAGAATCAAGAGAGAGACAAGGGAGAAGGACCATAGCCCTGAAGTTTATGATAATGACACAGACTACAATGATGAGCAGTATCCTCCCACCGAGGATAGATACAGGCAGTTAGAGGATCGACTGAGCGCAATGTAGATCTAGAGAATACCAGGAGTGGATTTTGAAGAGCTGGGTTTGGTATCTGGGGTGGTCATCCCAAAAAAGTTTAAAGCTCTGGTTTTCGCGAAGTATGATAGGGTGTCTTTTCCCAAGCTTCATCTCTGTTCCTATGTGAGGAAGATTCAGCCTCACACTGCTGATAGGAACTTATGGGTCCATTTCTTTCAGGACCGTCTGTCTGGGACTCAGCATGAATGGTTCTATTATCTAGAGGGAACCAACGTCCGCAACTGGGAGGATTTGGCTGCGGTTTTTTATAAGCAGTATCAATACAATGCTGACGTTGCCCCTACTCGTACTCAACTCTAGAGTATGTCTGTGGGTGCAGGTGAAGGCTTTAAGGATTATGTGCAGAAGTAGAGAGATCTGGTAGGGAGAGTCCAACCCCCTTTGTCTGATAGAGAGTTGGTTGACATGTTTCTCGGGACGCTGTCAGGTCTGTTCTTCAATCACCTGATCGGTAGCTCTTCAGCTGGTTTCGCTGAGCTAATATTAACTGGAGAAATGGTAGAAGCTGGGATCCGGAGTGGCAAAATACAGAAAGATGCCTCATCAAGCTCCGTGAAAAAGACCTTCGTGGGTAAGAAGGAAGTCAGTGCTATTTATAGCCTAAGAGGTCAGAGCAGGGATGAACACCGTCCAAAGGTAGGCGCTGTAATGATACCTAGGCCTGCGGCTACCCCACCATGAAACAATCAACAAAGGGTAGAAAGACCGCAAAGGCAGTTTACTTAGATTAACATGAGATTGACTGAGGTTCTACCCCATATTCTAAGATCCAACTTGGCAACCTTGAAAGCGGCTCCCAAGAATCCTAACACCACATTTCCTAGGTACAACCCAAACGCTCGGTGTGCATACCATTCTGAGAGTCCAGGCCATGATACAAATGACTATTGGGCTCTGAGAAATAAGGTACAAGATCTAATTGAAGCCAAGGAGATTGAGTTTGACGCTCCGGAGAAGCCAAATGTCATAACTGCTCCCATGCCCAAGCACAACTGCGGAGTTAATGCCATTGATATTGATCTATTTGTTACCTCCGTTGATGAATTTTCCACTCCTCTCATGACCGTTAAGAAGAATTTGTTGTTAGCCGATTTATTTCCGGGCTGTGGTGAAGGTTGCCACATGTGTTCATCTCTTCCCTCTGGTTGTTATTTGCTGAAAGAATGTGTTCAACGCCTGATGGACAGCAGAGAGATTTTGTTCGAAAAGACTTTGATTCCGACTGTTACGCGTGAAGATGTTGTCATTATAACCATTTCCACCAATCCTTCCAAGGTCTCCTCTAAAAGACCTGTTAGGATTACACCTGCTCCAAGAATTGCTCCGTTGATAATCACTTTTCCTGGTCCCATACCGTACTCCTCGGACAAAGTTGTCCCTTGGAATTATGGTGCTGACGTCTACTACCATGGCGTCAAACAAGATTGGAAGACTGAAGATGTTGATCTCGATGTCAGTAATATTGTTAGAACCAACAAGATTACCAGAAGTGGAAGGGTTTTCTCCTCCGATATCTCCCCGAAGACTGTCACTAAGCCTGTTGTTATTTCATCTACTGTTCCTACCAGTACTTCCGTTACTACTCCAGTTCTTACTCCAATTGTTACCCCTACCGATGAGTCATCTGGGACTCGGGGCAAAGAAGCTATAGGTGAGCCCGCCCGGACGGAGGCACCTAGAAAAGTTGTGGTGGAATATTTTAAGCAAGAAATAAAGGAAATCTTAAAAATAATCAAGAAGAGCGACTACAATCTGGTCGAGCAGCTGGGGCAGACTCCTTCGAAGATATCAATGTTGTATCTTTTGTTATGTTTCGAGGCCCATGCAAAAGCTTTGATTGCATTCCTCAAGATTGTGCATGTGCCGCAAGAAACCCCAACTGATCAATTCAAAGACTGTGTGCCCAGTTTGACTGCTGACAATGGGTTGGGTTTTTCAGATGCCGACTTGACACCAAAGGGTAGGAAACATAATGATGCTCTACATGTCTCGATCGAATGGAGGGGAACTACTATGGCTCATGTGCTGGTGGACACTGGATCTTCACTGAATGTTCTTCCTAAGAAGGCTCTCGATTGGTTAGATTGTGAAGGCTTGACCCTAAAGCCCAGTAACATTGTGGTGAGGGATTTTGACAGGTCGAAGAGAATGGTGCATGGGGAGGTGGACATCCCCGTAATAGTAGGCTCTTAGACCTTTGGGTCCACCTTCTACGTGATAGACATCGGGCCATTGTACTCTTGTTTGTTGGGTCGTCCTTGGATCCATGAAGTTGGGGCTGTTACTTCTATACTACATCAAATGCTGAAATATCCAGTAAAGGCGAAGATTGTCATTGTGCATGGTGAAGAGGAGTATAAGGTGAGCCACCTGAACTCCTTCAGGTATGTGGAGATGGACGGGGAATTCATAGAGACTCCTTGTCAAAACTTTGAAGAGGTTCCCCAGATTTTAGCGTCAACCGAGACTATCACCAGCACCAAACCTCCTCTGAAGATGGCTTCTCTCAAAGACACCAGAGCAGAAGTTAAAGAAGATGGGTGTACCAATTGGGGACAACTACCTGATTTTACTCACAAAACTGACAAATTTGGTTTGGGCTTTACTTTATGAGATCAAAGGGTTGTTCGACGCGCTCGGGATGGAGGACCTCCCCTACGCATCAGCAATCTTGGGGTCAATTCTATTGAAGACAGTGAGGAAGACTCCGATATTGACAGCTGGATCTACCCGACTACCAACGGTGAACCGAGTAACTGGACGGCCAAAGATTTTATACCAATTTCTTTTGTTCAGCAGTAATTGTCGTACTTGTTTTTCAAATTTGTAATAAACAACCTAAACTCTACGGCCTTGTGTCTTACCCGAGGCACAATGGTTTTGTTTGTGAGGGCTATTATATGTCATTTTCACATGTCGTCAATAAAATACTAGACATTTCTTGCATACAAATCTTGCGCTCTCTGTTTTTCTTTTCTGCTTTTCACTTTATTAATACAGCTATGCTCTTACACACACTCACATATTAAACTGTAGATCCATATCCACTCTGGATCCCATTGATAACAGTTCTGCTATTGCCAGTCATGACTTCGAAAATCCGATCAACCAAGACGAGGACGAAGGCGAGGAAGATTATGAGGTGCTTGGAGAACTCGCTAGACTGTTACAGCAGGAAGAGAGGGCTATACAGCCTCATGAAGAGCCAGTTGAGAAGATAAACTTGGGCACAGAGGGAGACAGAAAAGAAGTCAAGATCGGCACAAATCTGGAGACTAAGGTCAAACAACGGTTGATACAGATGTTTCACGACTATATTGAGATCTTCTCCTGGTCATATGAAGACATGCTTGGTTTAGACACTGATATTGTGGTACATTGTCTACCGACTAAAGAAGATTGTCCTCCGGTTAAACAGAAGATCTGCCGTATGCACCCTGAAATGTCAGAGAAGATCAAGGCAGAGGTCATGAAGTAGTTCAACACTGGGTTCTTAGTTGTCACCTCCTATCCGCAGTGGGTTGCTAACGTCGTCTCGGTGCCAAAGAAGGACGGTAAGGTATGGATGTGTGTGGACTACAGAGACCTGAACAGGGCAAGCCCCAAGGATGACTTCCCACTTCCCCACATTGATGTTCTAGTTGACAACACCACACAACACAAAATTTTCTCCTTCATGTATGGTTTCTCTGGCTACAACCAGATCAAGATGGCTCCTGGAGACATGGAGAAGACAACCTTCGTCACACAGTATGGCACCTTCTGTTACAAGGTGATGCCTTTTGGGTTGAAGAATGTTGGGGCAACTTATCAGCGAGCCATGGTCGCCTTGTTCCTTGATATGATTCACCATGAGATCGAGGTTTATTTTGATGACATGATAGCCAGATCCCAAACCGAGGAAGATCACCTCGACCATCTACAAAAGTTGTTTGACAGGTTGAAGACATACAAGCTGAGGCTAAATCTGAACAAGTGCACCTTTGGGGTAAGTTCTGGTAAGCTTCTAGGGTTCATCGTCAATGACAAAGGTATTTAGGTAGACCCCACAAAGGTAAAGGCCATACAAGAGATGCCGACTCCCCATACAGAGAAAGAGGTTAGAGGTTTCTTAGGACGCATGAATTATATCGCCAGGTTCATTTCACATCTGACTGCTACTTGTGAGCCAATCTTCAAGCTCCTGAAGAAAGACCAAGTGGTAAAGTGGAATGATGAATGCCAGACTGCTTTCGAAAGAATCAAGGAATACCTTCAAGAACCACCAATTCTGATGCCTCCAGCTGAAGGAAGACCTTTGATGTTATACTTAACAGTGCTAGATAATTCAATGGGGTGTGTGCTGGGGAAGCATGACGAGCCTGGTCGAAAAGAGTATGCAATATACTACTTTAGCAAAAATTTTACCGACTGTCAGACAAGATACTCACTGCTCGAAAAAACTTGCTGCACTTTGGCATGGGCTGCTCGCCGACAATGACAGTATATGCTGACCCAAACTACTCTGTTGATATCTAAGATGGATCCAATTAAATACATCTTCGAGAAGCCCATACTCTCCGAAAGAATAGCGAAATGGCAGATGATCTTAACTGAATACAATATACAATATACAACCCAGAAAGCAATCAAGGGAAGTGTATTGGCTGATCATATGGCTCATCCGGACGTGGATGACTACTAGTCCATGAATTTTGAGTTCCCGGACGAGAATATTATGCTGGTGACTGATTATGAAGAACCTGGACCAGATGAAGGACCTGAGGAAGGATCCCAATGGACTATGGTTTTTGACGGATCTTCGAACGCACTCGGTAATGGCATTGGCACCTTAATCATATCTCCTGAGGGATGTCATACTCTTTTCACTGCCCGACTATGTTTCAACTGCACTAACAACATGGCAGAGTATGAAGCCTGCATCATGGGTCTCAAAGCCACTATCGACCTCAGGATAAAGTTCTTAAATGTCTTCGGGGATTCAGCCTTGGTGATAAGCTATATCAAAGGAGAATGTGATATGAAGCATCTGAATCTCATCCCGTACAAAGAGAACGCACTGACATTGCTCCCACACTTTGAGGAGGTAACCTTTGAACATTTCCCATGAGAGGAGAATCAGTTAGCGGACGCGCTAGCTACCATGTCTTCTATGTTCAAAGTCAGGTGGGACAATGAAGCTCCCCGAATCACCATTAAAAGGTTGGATGAACCAACACACTTCTATGAGATTGATACTGAAGAGGTAGCAGTTAAATCTTGGTTTCATGAAGTAAAAAGGTACCTCGAGACTCAAGAGTATCCCAAGGAAGCATCTGTCAACGATAAGAAGTTTCTGAGAAGGTTCGCCGCAAAATTCTTCCTCAACAATGGAATCCTCTACAAGCCCAATCATGACTCTACCTTACTGTAGTGCATAGACAAGAGCGAAGCAGAGAGGATTATGACAGATTTACATGAAGGTACCTTTGGGTCCCATTCCAGTGGACATACCATAGCCAAGAAGATCCTACAGGCAGGATACTTCTGGTCCACTTTGGAAGCAGATTTTTATCAGCACTCCCGAATCTGTCATAAGTGACAAATCTATGCTGATAAGGTGCATGTGCCTCCAGTTCCTTTAAATGTCTTGACAACTCCTTGGCCCTTTGCGATGTGGGGCATTGATATGATCAGAGAAATCAGACCTACCACTAACAATGGGCATCGCTTCATCTTGGTGGCCATCGATTACTTCACAAAATGGGTTGACGCAGCCTCTTTCGCTACTGTTACCAAGAACGTTGTGGCGCGGTTTATTAGGCATAACCTGATCTGTCGGTACGGTGTGCCAGAGAGAATCATCACTGAAAATGGTAGAAATCTCAATAACAGTGTTGTACCCCAAAATTTTCCCTCCCATATTCCTCAAAACATTGCAAGAAAGATCTCCAAGTTGCTTAAGGTTGCTCAAGGATTGACCAGACAAGCTATCTCCTAAGGCAGTCTATCCCAAATTGGGGTTTCACATTGCATCAAGATCCTTGAGTACAAGTGAACCCAAGTGCTCACCAATGTCATAATATGTTCTCAAGATCATCCATGTCAAATTTCAAGCCTTGCAGAGGAAGTTTGCTCAGTCAATTGCTCAAAGGTCCAAAAATCGACTGTGCTAGGGCAAAAGTCAACTGTGACCCACATATAGTCAAACTTCAAATTTTTTTGTCAACATTCTCATTTTGAATTATATTTCATCATTTGATCAAGGGTTGATCATGATTCATCAAGGATTGCTCAAATTTCATCAAGATTCAAAAGTTGCTAAATTAGGGTTTTGTAGGAAAAGTCAACTCAACTTTGACCAAGCATAACTTTCTCATACTTTATGAGAAATGACCCATCAAAATATCATTTTTAAGAGGATGCAATTAACTACAATCCATCTTCATACCCCAAGATCAAAATATGCACTCACAAGAAGTTGTGAATTTTGACATTATAGGTCATTTTTGAAAGTCAACAAAAATACCTTTATTGTCAAAGCTTCTAACTTGAGCATGTAATATCAAAATGAGATGAGACCAAAATGTTTGGTTAGAGGACATCTCAAGATTTCTAGAAAGTCCAAGAACACCTCCAAAGAGTCAAAATTGAAGAAGTTATGCATTGTTGAAGTTGGACTTTTTTGCAAAATTGCCAAAAGTCAACTATCCCCAAAACTTCAAATTTTGCCAAATGGGCCCATTCTTTTTCACTTGTTTTGAGTTTGCATTATTTCCCACGTGCTCTAGATTTGGCCATGTCTTCATATTATATTTTTATTATTTAATTTGATTTTTATTTGAATTAATTCATTTTAAATCAAATAAAATCACATAAAATCAAAAATATTGATAACCAAAGATCTTTTGATGATTATAGGTTTCAATGGACAGCTTGCACCATACCAAACTTGTATCAAGGCATTAGAGTACAAAAAGATTCAAATCAAGCCAAAATTGGAAGGTTGTAAAAGAAGATCAAATCAAATATTCAAGCATTGATAGAGGAAGATTTGGACAGTAAAAACAACCCTAATGTATTGTACAATACATAAGGAGGCGAGGAAGACAATTTTAGAGGTTGGAGATCAATTCTAGAGGCAGAACCAAATTGGCAAAAATCAAGAAAAAGTGTGACTTCAAAATCAATCCTAGAGGCAATTTCAAGACTTGAGACTTGTCTCAATCTCTTCCTGGCCATCTCCACAAGCGAAAGCAACCAAGACAACGTGTTTTCAGACCTCCCAGTGCGCTGTAAGTCATCCACGGATTCACTATGTTCTTAAAATTGAAAATCTCTATTCTTGCATCCATTGTATAAAATAATTGCATATTTGTGATCACCATGACATTTGCGAACTTTTGGTATTACTTGATTTCATTTATCTGACCTGTAACGAGATCCACCATAGTTAGGGTTTCTTGGAGTTTTTTGTGTCAAGTACAATTGGTCTTCATGATGGACATGGTTGTGATCATAAGAAGATGACGAATCAAACCATGGTCCTAGAACTCATTTATATTTCCTGGGGAAGATTTTAGAATGAAGCTACAATTTTAGCTGCGGATAAAAATCTGCAGGTAAAAATTGCAGGATTTAGAGGACAGGGATCATGAGTTGTCGTCCACCCCATTTGCCCATTCAAATAATTACGCACGTTTTCTTTTTTGCTGGCCAATGATCTTGTTTTATATATTATTATTACATTGTATTATTATAACAAGCAAAGACAAGCGCTCTAGTGGCAGCCACGTTGGCCTTAAGGCGTTCCAAAGGCTGGAGGTCAAGGGTTCGATCCCTGCCTCCAGCAATTTGCATTTTCTCATTTGTTTTCAGGAAATCCAGTATGCGTTCAAGCTTGAGACCTATCATGGACGCTCACCAATCAACGTGCCAGATGGCTAGATGGCCAGATCTAGTGGTCAAGCATGGGAGGCACACCATGGACTCAGTCAACGCGCGTGTATGGGATCAGGAAAGTTAATTGGATCAGCTTCAAATGGGCCAGCGAAATTTTCTTTCTGCAGACCCAAAATCAGGCCCACTTTCTATACTTTTCTTTTATTTTGTTTATTTCATTTATTTATTTTAATTACTAACCAATAACATATTTTCTCTTTTATCAAAAAAATCACAAAAATATTTTTTGCCCAATTAAAATTCAGACTTTTATTTTCTTTTATTAATAAATATTAATTAATTAATTAGGATATTAATTAGGAAACCTTGATTTATTTTGTAAATAAATAAGATCAATTAGAATTAATTAGGTTTTAACTACTAATTTTAATTATTTTATTTCTTTCTTAAATTAAAAAATCCAAAAATATGTCAACTCTTTTTTTAATTAATTTAGTATTTAATTTAGGACTTAATTTCTTTTCTTAAAATAAAAATCAACAAAAAAAGAATTTTCTTTTAAAAGGGTCAAAACCCTAAATTTCACATTCGATTTAATTTCACCCGCGCGATTTATTTTTCCTTATTTAATTATTGATGTATGTGCTCCCGGCTTGTAATAGTTTTAATAGGACATTTATTTATTTTTCCGCATTTTAATTTCAAAGGGTTGTTTTTGGCGATGTAAATACCCGACGCCTTGTAATAATTAGTTTAATTTCTGCACCTTTAATTTCTACAAACTATACAACTGTTAGATGTTTGATAATAGGGCTTGCATGACAAGAATGAATGCCTAATTTAAAAAACAGTTAGATCACCCTTAACATGTGCAAAGATAAAAATAACTGAAAACAATACACTCGCACATGAGCACTCCTAGGGTACACCACACTTGGTTGCCTTCATACACGGTCATTGAGTATAGGTCGTTTTAGAGGTCTTCCTCTTGTCTAAAAGATCATAGTTTCCTCGAAACGGTTGCCTCGGATATTGTTGCCTCAAACAAATGATCTAAGACATTAGGGTTACTGCTAAGGCGTCCTAACATTGCTTTAGTGATCGTATGTCCCGCATTTGAATTGACCCTTAAACTCCAACGATGGTGCTACCCACTCACTAATAGTGGGATAGCATTGTCTAAAGGACATTAGCATAGAAGGATTTCTTCTTTGAGTAGGTAGATTAGTTCTTAGATACTTGCTCATCCAAAACAAAACAAATTTTTCACACTTACACTCCTTTTCAAACAAAGTTTTTTCAAAAACACTTCATTACACTCTTGAGGACAGAAGCAAGAGTTGAATCGAAGTTAAAAATAAAAACTTTTTCAAACCCACAAGCACAAAGAAAACATTTTGAAAATGATGAGCAAGTACCTAAGAGCCCGTAGATAACTACGGATAGAAAGGGTGCTAATACCTTCCCTTTCTATAATCTACCCCCCCCCCCCCCCCCCCCCCCCCCCCCGTACTCAAAAATATCTCAAAAAAGGAATTTTTCTGTGCTTTTTTCCTTTCCTTGTTGGATAAAATAAAAGTCAATGGCTACTCTTACTTACCGCAACATTTTGCGAATACAAACGCAAAACGCAAACCAGCATTCCAAAAAACAGTTAGTTCTTCCCACCGTATCACAGAACTGGCGACTCTGCTGGGGATTTTATAAGTGGGGTGTACCTTAGGAATAGTTCATCATAATGTTTTCAATTGCTTGATTTGTATGCTTTATCTTTGTGGGCTTGAATCAGAGTTACTATAGATCCTAACCCGGATCTGGGGGATACCTTTTAGGTAAGTAGCAATAGACTGTGAGGGGGGATACCTTTTAGGTAAGTAGCAATAGACTGTGAGGGAACTGTACGGTGTAGACCGATACGGTTGAAGCAGTAGCTACGTTGGTATGGCACTTTAGTTTTTACCGATATCCCTTGTGGCGCAACAAGGAGAATATGGGTCTGCTAAGGGGTCATTAAGCACCAACTGACCTTAGAACCTGTAATTGACCAACTTGGCCATAGAACAATAGCAGTATGCTACACTCATTGAGACCAAACTCTCGCGATGATTCCGGCCGTAAGAAAAGGTTTCTAAACTGGAATTATGACCGATCGAGGGTGGTCAGTGATATTGAGATCCTCTAGAACCCGGTTACTATTTCTAGGACAGGTTGAACCAACTGAACTGAAAGAGGGTAGTACCTAAGCTCCTTGCCCACCTGAAATCTAAGGGCTACTATGTGACTTGTTTGCCCTTACCATGTTTGCTATCTATGAATACCTGTGATGTGTTTCTATCATGACATCATGCATCATGACATTGCATGCATATTGCATTGGACTAACCATTTCAAAGACCAATGGGATTCATCTTTGTTTTGTTTTGCAGATCATGGCATCTATGCGTAGAAACACTATTCGAATCAGCTTTGTTCAGATTCCTACTCAACTTAAGGATTTGGTTGCAAAGGTTCCTAACACTTCCTCTTTTGACAGAAGACATGGGCACCTCCTCAGTCTAGTCACCTCCAAGATGGATGAACAGATGATGAGTGTCTTATTCCAGTTCTTTGATCCACTGTACCACTGCTTCACTTTTCCGGACTACCAGTTGGTCCCCACCTTGGAAGAGTTCTCCGATCTACTTGGTATCTCCATTTTAGAGCAGACCCCATTTACAGGTTGGGAGGTAGCCCTTAGGCCGAAGGAGATTGCTTCAACCCTACATCTGACAAAGGCTGAGGTAATGTCTAATTGGGAAACTCGGAGTGGGACAAAAGGCTTCTTGACTAAGTTCTTGGTTGATCAGGCTAATCAGTTCTGGGACAGTTTAGGCTTTCAGGCTTTTGAAGACATCCTGGCTCTTCTCATTTATGGTCTAGTTCTGTTTCCAAACTCAAATTCTTTTGTTGACGTGAATGCAGTGAAGATTTTCATGTCCCGTAATCCAGTGCCCACTCTCGGGTGATATTCTGCATACCCTATATGCCCGTACTGCTCGGAAAACAGGGAACCCTTATGTGCTGTGCAACATTGCTGGAGAGGTGGTTTATTTCTCACCTCCCCAAATAAGTTTTGAAGAACAAGGTAGGCATGGGTTGGGCCTACAGGATTATGTCCCTTTCTCACACGGACATCATTTGGACTACTAAAGACATGGAAGACGTATCTATTATTGATCGCTGTGGGGAATACCCTAATGTTCCACTGCTAGGAATCAATGGAGGGATCACCTATAATCCTTGTCTGGCCTTACGATAGTTTGGGCGAGCTAGGAGGGACGGACCTCATGAGTTGCTGATGCCAAGCATTGTCTTTGACTTCCAAGGGGATAGTGAGGAACATCGCCGCAGGTTCATACGAGCTTGGAACAGGGTGCAAATGTCTGATCCGCACGAGCTAGGTGTGAAGACTTCTCTTACAATGGAACCATATCTCCGATGGGTTCGTACACATGCTCAGAAGCTAGGAATGCCCTACGAAGCTTTCTTGCCTGTAATTGTTGAGAGTGCTGATAAAGAAGGGGTTCCTCCTACCATCCTCCATCTATACATTCCTACTGACATTGGGGCATTAAAGAGGTCTTGGATCCAACTAAGGGAAGAACGAGATACTTACAGAGAGAAGTATCACGAACAAGAGCGGAAGATCCTGAAGTTGACAAGGCAATTGGAGAATGAGAAGATCCTCAACGACTATGTCAGCACCAATGGAAAACGACCATGGGAGCGCTGATGTCTTTTGTTACTTCTAGTTTTGATTTACTTTTCAGTATTTCCTCTTGTAATGCCTTAAAGGCATTTGTCGAACCATTGAATTCAAGTTTTATCTAATAAAAGTGTGTTTCATTTTGGTTTACAAATTTGAATCTCTAAAGTCTTTGAAGTCATATCATACGCATTTCATTCCCATGCACCTCATTACAGGTACCCTTACAGGTTTCTCATCTTCTTTGTTGTTTATTTCAGCACATCATGTTTTCTGAAACATCAACTGATCAAGCTATCAAAGCTTTACAAGCTCAAAATGCCCAGTTCCAGGAAATGTTCATGAACTTGGCCAAGGGTCAGCAAGATCTGAAGACTCTTATCCTGAAAGATAAGAAGAAGAAGAAGAAGAAGACGGTCCTACTGAATATGGGTCGCAGATTCAGAAACAATTTGCGGGAAGAGGTTGATTTGACTCACTCATCTAGAGGGGGAGAGAATCAGGAAGAAAGGAGGGCTCCTAGCCCTGTGGTTTCTGACAACGAGACTGACTTTGATGAAGACCAGTATCCTCCGGCTGAGGATAGGTGTTGTACCCCAAAATTTGCCCTCCCATATTCTTCAAGAAATTGCCAAGCCAGGTCACAAAATTCCCCAAGGGTTGTGCAGTTCAACTATCTCCTATACAGTCAAAACTAGGGTTTGTGTTCTGATCAAGAAAAGGAAGTTTCCAAAGGCCCAATCAAGTCTCATATGCCTACAAAGATGGTCAAGTATCCTCATATCAAGTTTCAAGGCATTCAGCTCAAAATTGCACAGTCAAAACCCTAGATTGCACTACAGTCAACTGTAGGGGCAAAATGGTCATTTGGCAGTCAAAAGTTCAAATTTTTGGTCAACATATCATTTTGAAGCCACAAACATCATTTGATCAATGCTTGATCATGATTCTCAAAATTTGGCTCAGAAATCATCAAAAATGCAAAAGTTGCTATATTTGGACAGTTGAAAAAGTCAACTGAAATTGACCAGGGCATAACTTTCACATGGATTATCAGAAAAATTCCATCCAAAGCTCATTTTGAAGAGAAAGACATTTCCTACAACTCATCTTCATATTCCAAGTCCAAGAAATGCTCTCACAAAAAGTTATCAATTTCAACATTATAGGTCATTTTCAAAAGTCAACAAAAAGGGACTTTAAGTCAAAGGCCATAACTTGATATTGGTAGATCAAAATGACATGGGACCAAAGGCATTGGTTAGAGGACTCAAAGACCTTTCCTAAATGTCCAAGAACATGTGAAAAGCTTAAAAATTGAGCAAGTTATGCCTTGTAGAAGTTGGGAAATTTTTGGGAATTTTGAAAAGTCAACAATGGTTCAAATGACCTAAATTTGCTAATGGGCCTATTTTTCTTCCATGATTCATCATTCCAAGCCTATGCACGACCACTTGGCCCAAAGGGAAGTATTTTATCATTTTTTATTTATTTATTTGAATTATTATTTATATTAATTCATTTAAATTATTTAAATACATGAAAAATATCAAACTTGACCTAAAAAATCTTTTCATGCATGTTTTACTCTCAATATCACGTGCACATCCCAATATGGAAAGATTTGGTTTGATTTGGCATGATTGAACAAAATTGCACATGAAAAAGATTCAAAAAGATCTTAAGGAAATCAAATATGCAAAACAATGAATGCCTTGGATTTTATGCAGTTTTGTTGACCTAATAGTTTCCATACATAATGAGAATCACAACCCTAATGCTAACACACCTTAAGCTGCGCCAAAAGACCCTTGCCAAACTTGAAAATTTCACTTAAGAACTCAATTCTGAAAACGTGGTTAGAGGTGGATTTAAGCCTCAATTTCCATTCCAATAGCTTCCAAAAACATCCCTGAACGCATCCCAATCAAAATCGTCCATCCAAACGCAAAGAATCGGTAACAAGGACCTTCCCTGTACAGAGAAAATTTGATAATCGTATATCATCTTTTAAGCATTTTTTCAGCATTATATTCATGGCATCATGTTTGTTTTGAGCTTCTGAAACTAACCATTGTGTTTAATTGTATTTTTATTGACCATACACGATGATGCCATGAGTGAAATTTAGGGTTTTCAGGTTGTGATTTTAGGGCTTTTGCAAAGAGGAAAAATCAAAGCTCTAGACTATGAACATTGGACTCAGCAAGCTTAGACGAAGCAAGTTCATATCTCGCGATGAATTTATGACCAATAGAACCCTAATCGCTATTTTCCGGTATATGGTCTTAGGCCATGCCATGAAAACCGTTGTCTAATATTTTTGTCTTCCAGGCACATGAGGAAGACGACTTCGTGGCGCACGATGGTTGGCCATTTTGAAATTGCGCGCGTTTTGAAGCACTAACTTTTGTTTGTCCTTATTATATTCATTGTTTATTTATATATCAAATATGGCAATTAGCACAGTTGGTTGGAGCAAACGCTAGTAATACACTTGACCTGGGTTCGAACCCCAGGTCTCACATATGTCCATGCTATTTTTCTATAAGTCTTCCTATGCAGGCGCAATATTGGTGCACACCGTGTGCCATCCTAATCCAAGCGTCCACGCGTCCTACCAATTCAGATCAAAGGCGTGGATGCAAAGAGCATGCTATACCCAGGTCAACGCGTTAGCACACAAACTGGAAAAGTCAAGTAGACTCAGGGTTTTGGGCCAGCATGTTAAGGCCTACACCTCCATATTGGGGACCTCCACCCCCCCTGGTTTGCAAGTTTTGTCTATGTTCCTTATATTTTTTTAATTATTATTTTGCTTGTTTTGCTGTTTTAATTTAATTGTTATTTTTACAAAATATAAAAAACATCATGAAATCAGAAAAGGCAAAAAAAAATATGATATTTATTTATTTAATTACTTTCATAAATAAATTAACATATAAATATTTAATTCTAATTAGGATATAATTTCAATTTCTTTTAAATAACAAAAATACAAAAAATATGTAGAATTAGTTTAATTAACAATTTCCATTCCTTTTAATTTTTCCTTTTATCATAATATTATTATTTATTTATTTTCATAATTAAATTGTATATAAATAATTTAGGTTTAAATTAGATCAAAAACTTAATATTTTTCTTAATAACTTAAAAATAATTAGAATTAGGTTTAACATTTCATTTTAATTTTAATTAATTCTTTTTTTCCATTAAATCTTAAAAACACAAAAATACCAAAAAAAACATTCTTATTTTAATTTTAAACTTTAAATATTGTTGCAAAAGGGTCCAACGCCCTAGTCTTGTTTTTAATTATTTAATTGCGCATATTTACCTTATTTCGCTTAATTCATTATGTATCTCTCCCAAAGCCGTGTAAACAATTGCTCACACTTTTATTTTATTGCTTTATTTATTTTCCGTCAAATCGGGTCCGGTTTAATTTTGGCGATGTGGACCCGCGCCATTTGTAATAGTTATAGATTTACTTTCCTCGCAAACTTTTAAACTGTTAAATATGCATGCAAGAATGAATGGACATAATAAAATCAAGCGTAGATCACAATGAACTTGACAAGACAAATATCAATGAAACTGACACACAAATTCGCACACACCACCCCTAGGGTACGCCTCACTGTTGCCTTGCCTCGAAAGGTGATCGTCGAGTAGAGGACGTCTTAGTAAGTCCTCATGATCCGGGAACCTGGCATGAGGGTAGCTTCTAAGGTGTCTTCCCATTGCTCTGGTGATCACCATGTCCCTAAAACTCGAATTGACCCGAACACCTCCAACGGTGGTGCTACCTACCTCTCAATGGTGGGATGGCACTACTTTTAAGGACATTTACACAGACGAATTCCTTAGGGTAGGTAGGTTCTCGTAGATACTTGCTCTCTTCAAAAACAAACAAAAAATACTTTTCACGCCAACACATTTTCAAAAGCTTTCAAAGCAAATTTTTCAAACACTCTGACGTACGAGTCGAACTGAAATTTTTCAAAGAAACTTTTTAAACCCACATTGAAAAGCAAACAAACATTTTTGAAAACACAATGAGCAAGTATCTAAGAGCCCATGGATAACCATGGATAGAAAGGGTGCTAACACCTTCCCTTTCTATAACCTACCTCCCGAACCGAGAGCAATCTCTTTAAAGGAATTTTTCTGTGCTTTTGTCCTTTCCATTTGGAGAAAATAAAAGACGGTGGCGACTCTTGCTTCCGCGACATTTCGCGAACCAGCGTTAAACAGTCAGTTCCAGATCCACCGATCGCCAGAACTGGCGACTCTGCTGGGGACTTAACTTAAAGTGAGGTGTACCTTAGGATTAAGATCACTGTGTTTTCAATTGTCTTCTTTGCTTGCTTTATTATTGTGGGTTGCTTGGGAGTTCTATAGATCCTAACCCGGATCTGGGGGATACCTTCTTAGAAAGTAGCAATAAGGCTATGAGGGAACTGTGCGGGGTATACCGACATGGTTGAAACAGTCTGCTACGTTGATGTGGCACTTTGGTGTGTACCGGTAACCCTTGAGTTCAGTCAAGGAGAGTACGGGGCCTCCGTGTGGTGTCATGAAGCATCAACAGACCTTAGGAACCTTAATTGAACTATCTTGGCCTCTTTAGGGTAGTGAGATAACTGACTTTGGTGCAGTCCGAGGTTGGTTGATACTCGATACTACACTCAATTGAGGGTTGCTTTCCTGGAATATTTCGGTCGCCAGTTCAGTGGCTAAATCGAAACGATGAACAATGAAAGCAATCCAGTGATATTGGGACCCTTAGAACCCGGTTACTTCTAAAAGGACAGGTTGAACCCACCAGCTTCAAGAGGGTAGCACCCCAAACTTCATGCTGGCCTAAACTCTAAGGGCTCCTTTGTGTGACTTGTGTGCCTTCGTACTTGACTACCTGCATGCTTGTTACCTGACCCTTGTTTCTTGCAGGACTCATAACAGAGTACCCTAAGTTTCTTGCAGGTTTTGGTTTGTGGTCCTTAATTGGGACCCGCAACAGGGCTACTCACATTACCCCATGCATATCATGACATCATACCATTGCATACATCCTAACCCATTTCAAGGATCTCAAGGGCTTGTGATGCAGGACAGGATGAATCAACATCTAGCCAGGGGCAAAGAGGATTTATTTTCCTCTAGCCAAGGTTGTCAGGGGCTATGACCCACTGGATATGGTGAACCTTTGACCCTTGAAGAAGGATTTTCTACAACAGGAAGTTTCTTCAATCAAATTACCAGTTTTCAAATCTAACAAGTTTCTCTGTTTACCCCGCGAGATCCTTGAAATCATTGCATGCATGTCATACATCTCAGTGCACTACAGGTATCCCTTTGACAGGTTGCTTACCCTTCTTCGCTGTTTATTTCAGCCGATCGACATGAATCCTGAATCATCAGCTGAGCAGTCCATCAAGGCCCTCCAGGCTCAGAACGCCCAATTCCAAGGGCTGATTATGAATTTGACCCAGGGGCAACAAGATCTGAAGGCCCTGCTCTTGAAGAAGGACAAGAAGAAGAAGAGGACTGTTTTGTTCAGCCCTAGACGCAGATCTGGGAACACACCGCAGACTGAAACTGAGAGGACTACCCCATCTGTGAGGGAAAGCAGTCACCATGAGAGAGAGGTGCCTAGTCCAGTGGTCTCCGACAACGAGACAGATTTCAACGACGAACAATACCCTCCGGCTGAGGACAAGTACAGGCAGTTGGAAGACCGTTTGAAGGCTATGGAAATACAACAAGTACCTGGGCTGGATTTCGGAGATCTGGGTTTGTCTACTGGTGTGATCATCCCTCGGAAGTTCAAGGCACCATCGTTCACTAAATATGACGGGGCGTCTTGTCCCAAGCTACATCTCAGGTCTTATGTTCGGAAAATCCAACCATACTCAGCAGATAAGAACTTGTGGATCCACTTCTTCCAGGAAAGTCTTTCAGGGACTCACCTCGAATGGTTCTATCAACTGGATGGGACCAAAGTTCGTAACTGGGAGGAGTTGGCAACTGCTTTCTATAAGCAGTACCAGTACAATGCCGACCTTGCTCCCACACGCACCCAACTCCAGGGTATGTCGTTGGGGTCAAGTGAAGGTTTCAAGGAGTACGCACAAAGATGGAGAGACCTTGCTGGAAGGGTGCAGCCTCCGTTAACTGACCGGGAACTCGTTGATATGTTCTTAGGGACCCTATCCGGGCCATTCTTCAATCACCTCATTGGTAACTCATCTGTTGGATTTACCGACCTCATCCTGACCGGTGAAAGAATTGAAGCTGGTATCAAGAGTGGGAAAATTCAAGAGGCCACACCTTCTGACACTCATAAAAAGCCTTACACGGGAAAGAAGGAATCTAATGCTGCATACAGTCAAAAGAGTCGCCGTGATCAACATGCAGGGGCAGTCATGATCTCTGGTTCTGCACCACGCCGTCAACCACAAAGGGGAAACCAGCAAAGGCCGGACGGGCCTAAAAGGCAATTCACCAACATTAACATGCCATGGTCACAAGCATTGCAACACATGTTGAAGATGAACCTGATTGCAGTGATCAACCCTCCTGCCAATCCTAAGACCTCCTCTACTAGCTACAATCCAGAAGCAAGGTGTGCTTATCATTCCGATAGCCCGGGGCACGATACTGAGGACTGTTGGGCACTAAAGTACAAGATTCAGAACATGATCGATGCCAAAGAGATCGAGTTTGAATCTGCTGAGACCCCCAACGTGATCACGGCTCCATTGCCAAAACATGGCTAGGGTCGAGAGATTTTTGTTCATTTGAATTCAAGTTGTATTTTTCCTTTCTTGTTCAGATAAACAATTATTATGTTAAACTCTTTTATTTCATGAATGCATTACACATGTCTGTCTTGATTTAATTATGTTTACTACGCTTAAAACTGCTTTCATATTTTTGCGATGATCAACTCTTAACTGAAAATTCTAAACCTCTTGAGGGAGGATGACGAAAACGATACTACAATCTACAGTATGCTTTTGAGCAAACCCCGCTGATGAGGTACAGGCATTGTTTCAATCCCTAAACACTGGAGTTATAAGGATGATAATCCCTCGTCAACCCATCAGAGCCAAAGAAGTAGGAGTTTTTATTTTCGAAAATCAAAACCCTTAATCATAACCTGGGGCAGGGTAGTTCTCTCAGTTGATCCAAGGGCACAATGAATGGCACCAAATGAGTTTTTCAAAAACAAAAGACAGCGATGGTTCAGAACAATCATAAGGACAGGCAGCCGTTACAAAAAAAAAATCATAAATGAAAAGCCCAAGAAGTCAAAACCAATAAAGAAGACTTACCAAACTGGGGCATCCCGCTGACTGTAATCCCAAAAAGGAAACAGTTCAGGCAAAAAAGAAAGGGATAACAAAAATCAAAAAAGAAAGAGGTCCTACAAAACCTCAACAAAAACAAAAAATGACTGCCTAGCCAGAATAAATCATCAACATCTGAACCATCATTGGAACATCAGAACAAAGACTCAAACAAGGTCTAACGCACGATCAACTGAGTTTAGGTTTGGAGAACATCACGAAGAGCGGGTGGGTACAAATAATTTGAGCCTTTATCCTTTGTTTCTTAAACCATGAACCAGGCCACGATACAACCCTTAAAAGTCCTAGCTGAAGCATGGGTTAGTTCGAAAGCATACTGGTACGAAGGTATCCTGACTCCTGAAGGTTTGCTGTAAAATATTGAGTTGATATCGCACTGTATTACAAAAAATGCATTTTCAAAATTCAAGACAGACATAGACTTTTGCATTCTTAAAATAACCTTGTTTGCATATGACTATTTGTTTGAACAGCAGGGAAATTCGCACGATGAACACCTTGTGAACAGAAGAACCTCCAATCAAGGGGCACAGTAGGAGCATTGCCCATTATCTGGGGCATGGCAAAATACTTCCAACAGGGGCAATTCCCTACATTCTGAGAGCGTGGACATGGTCGAAAAAAGATACTACGCAAAATCAAAGACCCGCTAGGTTGACATGCCTAGGCAAAAATAAGGGATGAAAACGGAAAAATATGTGCACCCGGCAAGTCGAAAACCTGAAAGGGCGGCTTGGGAAAAAATGGGTATCCCGGTGGACTGAAAACCCGAAAGGGCAGTCCAGGCAAAAGTTAGGGATTAAAGCGTACGACTATGTTCCGGTATCTCATCACGGATCTACTCGAAGATTTGTCAATCACCCACACAGGTATCCTCTCCCCTCATCTCCGAAGCAGGGGCAGTAATGAGTTATCCAGGCAATCCAACTGCCCTGCCAACCAAAGTACAACGGAAAGATCAATATAAGAATGATTACCATCTACCCTTACAAATTCCAGATCGTGGGTTAACGTCCGAGACCAAACAGGACAATCATCCACTTAATCAAAATCATGCGACCCAACACCGGTTTCCTCTCAACCTTCAGACAAAGTCATACACAGACTCCTCCTCCACAAGATGACCTAACCCCGGTTCATCAAGAAGTTTTTACACGAATTTACCACAAGGCAACCTTACCCCGGTTCCTCCAGAAATCTTACATGGATTTATCCCAAGGTAACCCAACCCCGGTTCCTCCAGAAGTCTTACATGGACCTATCTCAAGATGACCTAACCCCGGTTCATCAAGAAGTTTTTACACAAACTTATCCAAGTAACCTAACCCCGGTTCCTCCAAGAGTCTCACATGGACCCATCTCAAGATGACCTAACCCCGGTTCATCAAAAAGTTTTTACACAAACTCGTCAAGTAACCTTACCCCGGTACCTCTAGAAATCTTACATGGGTTTATCTCGAACAACCTTACCCCGGTTCATCCAGAAGTTTTACACGGACTTAGCCCGAAGCAACCTTACCCCGGTTCGTCAAAAAATCTCACACGGATCTATCTCAAGGTAACCTAACCCCGGTTCCCCCAGAAGTCTCACATGGACTCGCTTCCAGTAACCTTACCCCGGTTCGTCAAGAAATCTCACATGGATTTACCCCAAGGTAACCTAACCCCGGTTCCTCCAGAAGTATTACATGGATTTAGTTCAAGATAACCTCACCCCGGTTCATCAAGAAGTTTTACATGAACTTACCTCACCAAGCAACCCTACACCGGTTCCCCCCTCTTCAAGATGCAGTTTTACATGGACTCATCACCCAGAAACCCTACACAGGTTCTCCCTTTCTAAAAAACGAAGTTTTACACGAACTCGACATCCAGCAACCCTACATAGGTTCCCTCTTTCAACTTATAACAGTCCAAAACTTCCCCAGAAGAGTCCAATCCAATCTCCCCAGGAAGGATGGAATTCATATCCCCAAGCAACAAGCTTATCCCCTCACAAAGCACGAACGCGTCGTCCGGCTGGATTTAAAGAGTTATTTCCTTAACAGGATATAACTGGGTTATCCTCAGCCAAAAGACACGGAAAGAGTGTCCTCGACGAAGTCTTCTTATCCCCAGCGAAGTCCATCAACACTTCCAACGACAAGCATATCCTCAGCAAGTCATTATCAACAATCAGCTGAGCATCTCTCCCCACAGAGTTTTGCTTCCCAGCATGGTCGTTAGGGTATCTTTTCTCCCCGCAGAATCTTCCATTCGCCAAGTTCATTCCGCAACGGAGTCGTCTTCTCCTACCGGTATTCTTGCAACTATCATCCCCAGCGGAAGGGAAATCTATTCTTCAACATCAGCCCAGGATACGACTTCCCGGCACCCGTCAAGGATTCACTTTCCTAGACGAAAAACATTCATAAAACATCACATACATCATTATAGCATGCATAGACGCATCATATCATACAAATCTCATTTATATTGAGAACATCATTGCTTGATCCATAGCACGCATTGCATACGACTGACCTTTACCTTTCAGGAAAGACGCGGTTAAAATACTCAAACATATTTCAAGGCCTTCTCTAGTCCAGCTAAATCAACTCCCAACAGATTTTTCTGATAAAGACTCAGCAGAACCTATGATCCCCTCTCCGGCAAGTGCGTGAGGTGGTAATTCTTTCTTCAAGATGTTTCCCTCTCCGACGATGAGTGTGAGGTGATAGTCTCTTATGGTCCCCTCTCTGACAAGTGCGTGAGGTGGTAATTCCTTTTTCAGATGTTTCCCTCTCCGACGATGAGTGTGAGGTGATAGTCTCTTATGGTCCCCTCTCCGACAAGTGCGTGAGGTGGTAATTCCTTTTTCAGATGTTTCCCTCTCCGACGATGAGTGTGAGGTGATAGTCTCTTATGGTCCCCTCTCCGGTAAGTGCGTGAGGTGGTAATTCCTTTTTCAGATATTTCCCTCTCCGACGATGAGTGTGAGGTGATAGTCTCTTATGGTTCCCTCTCCAACGGTGTGTGAGGTGATTATAATTTTCTATGGTTCTCTTCCCGATATTGCAAAGATGGTAATTCCCGCCAAGATTTTTCTCAACGAGCGTTGTTGAAGATAAAATCACCCAAGGTTCTTTTACCATTCATGCTAAGGCAGTAACCATACCTGGTTCATTCATCAGCGTTTGAAGCTCCAGATTCAGCTCCTGTAACCAGTCAGGACACATCTATACCAAGCATCTAAAATCAGCTCCTGCAACGTGTCAGGTACTCATTTTCTCTTTTGCAGGTATGCAGGTTCTCGCTAAGGAATCCCTTACGCGATCAACATCCAGATGGCATCTATAAGCCCATCACCCTATCCAGCAACCTCTAAATGGCATCTATAAGCCCATTCTCCACCATCACTGCTACTATGTGAGCGCAAATTTCTGGGCACTCTAGTGTCCAATCATCTTCTACCCTCGGATTACGAAAGGCACGTCAGACAATCTGCATCCTCAGGTCTAAGAAGATTGAACAGGGGCAACTGTTGTACCCCAAAATTTGCCCTCCCATATTCTTCAAGAAATTGCCAAGCCAGGTCACAAAATTCCCCAAGGGTTGTGCAGTTCAACTATCTCCTATACAGTCAAAACTAGGGTTTGTGTTCTGATCAAGAAAAGGAAGTTTCCAAAGGCCCAATCAAGTCTCATATGCCTACAAAGATGGTCAAGTATCCACATATCAAGTTTCAAGGCATTCAGCTCAAAATTGCACAGTCAAAATCCTAGATTGCACTACAGTCAACTGTAGGGGCAAAATGGTCATTTGGCAGTCAAAAGTTCAAATTTTTGGTCAACATATCATTTTGAAGCCACAAACATCATTTGATCAATGCTTGATCATGATTCTCAAAATTTGGCTCAGAAATCATCAAAAATGCAAAAGTTGCTATATTTGGACAGTTGAAAAAGTCAACTGAAATTGACCAGGGCATAACTTTCACATGGATTATCAGAAAAATTCCATCCAAAGCTCATTTTGAAGAGAAAGACATTTCCTACAACTCATCTTCATATTCCAAGTCCAAGAAATGCTCTCACAAAAAGTTATCAATTTCAACATTATAGGTCATTTTCAAAAGTCAACAAAAAGGGACTTTAAGTAAAAGGCCATAACATGAGATTGGTAAATCAAAATGACATGGGACAAAAGGCATTGGTTAGAGGACTCAAAGAACTTTCCAAAATGTCCAAGAACATGTGAAAAGCTTAAAAATTGAGCAAGTTATGCCTTGTAGAAGTTGGGAAATTTTTGGGAATTTTGAAAAGTCAACAATGGTTCAAATGACCTAAATTTGCTAATGGGCCTATTTTTCTTCCATGATTCATCATTCCAAGCCTATGCACGACCACTTGGCCCAAAGGGAAGTATTTTCTCGATTTTTATTTATTTAATTGAATTATTATTTATATTAATTCATTTAAATTATTTAAATACATGAAAAATATCAAACTTGACCTAAAAAATCTTTTCATGCATGTTTTACTCTCAATATCACGTGCACATCCCAATATGGCAAGATTTGGTTTGATTTGGCATGATTGAACAAAATTGCACATGAAAAAGATTCAAAAAGATCTTAAGGAAATCAAATATGCAAAACAATGAATGCCTTGGATTTTATGCAGTTTTGTTGACCTAATAGTTTCCATACATAATGAGAATCACAACCCTAATGCTAACACACCTTAAGCTGCGCCAAAAGACCCTTGCCAAACTTGAAAATTTCACTTAAGAACTCAGTTCTGAAAACGTGGTTAGAGGTGGATTTAAGCCTCAATTTCCATTCCAATAGCTTCCAAAAACATCCCTGAACGCATCCCAATCAAAATCGTCCATCCAAACGCAAAGAATCGGTAACAAGGACCTTCCCTGTACAGAGAAAATTTGATAATCGTATATCATCTTTTAAGCATTTTTTCAGCATTATATTCATGGCATCATGTTTGTTTTGAGCTTCTGAAACTAACCATTGTGTTTAATTGTATTTTTATTGACCATACACGATGATGCCATGAGTGAAATTTAGGGTTTTCAGGTTGTGATTTTAGGGCTTTTGCAAAGAGGAAAAATCAAAGCTCTAGACTATGACCATTGGACTCAGCAAGCTTAGACGAAGCAAGTTCATATCTCGCGATGAATTTATGACCAATAGAACCCTAATCGCTATTTTCCGGTATATGGTCTTAGGCCACGCCATGAAAACCGTTGTCTAATATTTTTGTCTTCCAGGCACATGAGGAAGACGACTTCGTGGCGCACGATGGTTGGCCATTTTGAAATTGCGCGCGTTTTGAAGCACTAACTTTTGTTTGTCCTTATTATATTCATTGTTTATTTATATATCAAATATGGCAATTAGCACAGTTGGTTGGAGCAAACGCTAGTAATACACTTGACCTGGGTTCGAACCCCAGGTCTCACATATGTCCATGCTATTTTTCTATAAGTCTTCCTATGCAGGCGCAATATTGGTGCACACCGTGTGCCATCCTAATCCAAGCGTC
Organism: Vicia faba; assembly: GCA_948472305.1. Taxonomy (NCBI): domain Eukaryota; kingdom Viridiplantae; phylum Streptophyta; class Magnoliopsida; order Fabales; family Fabaceae; genus Vicia; species Vicia faba. Next base: position 734,264,020 of record OX451739.1, read on the forward strand.
CACGCGTCCTACCAATTCAGATCAAAGGCGTGGATGCAAAGAGCATGCTATACCCAGGTCAACGCGTTAGCACACAAACTGGAAAAGTCAAGTAGACTCAGGGTTTTGGGCCAGCATGTTAAGGCCTACACCTCCATATTGGGGACCTCCACCCCCCCTGGTTTGCAAGTTTTGTCTATGTTCCTTATATTTTTTTAATTATTATTTTGCTTGTTTTGCTGTTTTAATTTAATTGTTATTTTTACAAAATATAAAAAACATCATGAAATCAGAAAAGGCAAAAAAAAATATGATATTTATTTATTTAATTACTTTCATAAATAAATTAACATATAAATATTTAATTCTAATTAGGATATAATTTCAATTTCTTTTAAATAACAAAAATACAAAAAATATGTAGAATTAGTTTAATTAACAATTTCCATTCCTTTTAATTTTTCCTTTTATCATAATATTATTATTTATTTATTTTCATAATTAAATTGTATATAAATAATTTAGGTTTAAATTAGATCAAAAACTTAACATTTTTCTTAATAACTTAAAAATAATTAGAATTAGGTTTAACATTTCATTTTAATTTTAATTAATTCTTTTTTTCCATTAAATCTTAAAAACACAAAAATACCAAAAAAACATTCTTATTTTAATTTTAAACTTTAAATATTGTTGCAAAAGGGTCCAACGCCCTAGTCTTGTTTTTAATTATTTAATTGCGCATATTTACCTTATTTCGCTTAATTCATTATGTATCTCTCCCAAAGCCGTGTAAACAATTGCTCGCACTTTTATTTTATTGCTTTATTTATTTTCCGTCAAATCGGGTCCGGTTTAATTTTGGCGATATGGACCCGCGCCATTTGTAATAGTTATAGATTTACTTTCCTCGCAAACTTTTAAACTGTTAAATATGCATGCAAGAATGAATGGACATAATAAAATCAAGCGTAGATCACAATGAACTTGACAAGACAAATATCAATGAAACTGACACACAAATTCGCACACACCACCCCTAGGGTACGCCTCACTGTTGCCTTGCCTCGAAAGGTGATCGTCGAGTAGAGGACGTCTTAGTAAGTCCTCATGATCCGGGAACCTGGCATGAGGGTAGCTTCTAAGGTGTCTTCCCATTGCTCTGGTGATCACCATGTCCCTAAAACTCGAATTGACCCGAACACCTCCAACGGTGGTGCTACCTACCTCTCAATGGTGGGATGGCACTACTTTTAAGGACATTTACACAGACGAATTCCTTAGGGTAGGTAGGTTCTAGTAGATACTTGCTCTCTTCAAAAACAAACAAAAAATACTTTTCACGCCAACACATTTTCAAAAGCTTTCAAAGCAAATTTTTCAAACACTCTGACGTACGAGTCGAACTGAAATTTTTCAAAGAAACTTTTTAAACCCACATTGAAAAGAAAACAAACATTTTTGAAAACACAATGAGCAAGTATCTAAGAGCCCATGGATAACCATGGATAGAAAGGGTGCTAACACCTTCCCTTTCTATAACCTACCTCCCGAACCGAGAGCAATCTCTTTAAAGGAATTTTTCTGTGCTTTTGTCCTTTCCATTTGGAGAAAATAAAAGACGGTGGCGACTCTTGCTTCCGCGACATTTCGCGAACCAGCGTTAAACAGTCAGTTCCAGATCCACCGATCACAATAGGTATAAACAACTCAAAGACCGGTTGAGCGCAATGGATGTCCAGAAAGTCCCTGGTTTGGACTTTGGAGATTTGGGTTTGTCATTTGGGGTGGTGATTCCCCACAAGTTTAAAGCACCAGTCTTTGCTAAATACGACGGGGTTTCTTGCCCAAAACTGCACCTTCGCTCGTATGTTAGGAAGATTCAACCATACACCGCTGACAAGAACCTCTAGATCCACTTCTTTCAAGATAGTCTTTCAGGGACTCAACTTGAATGGTTTTACCAGCTGGAAGGAGCTAGTATTCGTAATTGGGAAGACCTTGCTACTGCTTTTTACAAGCAGTACCAATACAATGCCGACCTTACTCTCACGCGTACCCAACTTCAGGGTATGTCTATGGGTGTGAGCGAAGGTTTCAAAGACTACGCTAAAAAATGGAGGGACCTTGCTGGAAGAGTACAACCCCCATTGGCTGATAGGGAGTTAGTAGATATGTTTCTGGGGACCTTGTCTGGTCCGTATTTCAACCATCTGATTGGAAGTTCATCGTCCGAGTTTACTGAGCTGATTATGACCGGGGAAAGAGTTGAGGCCGGTATCAAGAGTGGTAAAATACAGAAGGGTGCTTCATCAAGTACCGAAAATAAGCCTTTTAAGAAGGAATCCAGTGCTGTTTACAGCGCGAAGAGCCATAATAAACCTGAGCGCGGCCAAGCAGTTAACGCGATTGTTATATCAAGACCTGTTGTTTCCCCTCAGTGCAACAATCAGCCAAGAGCCGAGAGGCCGCGAAGACAGTTCACTCAGCTCCATATGACTCTGTCTCAGATTCTTCCGCAGTTATTAAAGACCAACTTGGTGATTCCGAAGGAAGCCCCGAAGAATCCCAATACAACATCACTAATGTACAACTCGAACGCCCGCTGTGCTTTTCACTCTGATAGCTTGGGGCATGATACGAATGACTGCTGGGTCTTGAAGAATAAAGTACAGGACCTGATTGATGCTAAAGAAATTGAGTTCGAGGCGCCTGAAAAGCCTAATGTTATGACTGCTCCGATGCCCAAGCATGGAGTGAATGCTGTAGATGAAGACTCGTTTGTGGTTTTCGTGAAAGACATTGCTACTCCATTGATGACTGTGAAGAAGAAGCTTCTGTTAGCCGGTTTATTTTCGGGCTGTGGCGAAGGTTTCCATCTGTGTGCCATCCTACCTACTGGTTGCCATCTTTTGAAGTCAGGTGTCCAACGCCTGATGGATAATAAAGAAATTCTGTTTGAGAAGACTTTTGTTCCATTGGTTCCTTTTGAAGACATTTCTATAATCACCATTTTCGACAATTCTTCCAAGGCTTCCTCGAGAAAGCCTGTTAGAATTACATCTGTTCCGAGAATTGCACTGTTGGTCATTACCATTCCTGGGCCTATCCCCTATACATCAGATAAAGTTGTCCCATGGCACTACGGGGCTGACGTGTATTATCACGGGGTTAAACAAGACTTGAATGCTGAAGAGGCTGATACTGAGGTCAGCAATATTATTGGATCTAGTAAAGTCACCCGCAGCGGAAGACTTTTCTCCCCTGAGATCTCTCCACCAACTGTTCGGAAGCCTGTTGTTATTATACCTACCAGTACATTTGCTACTGTCCCTGTTCATATTCCAATACTTACCCCTGTCGCCGAGTCATTTGACACTCGGGGCAAAGGGATCACCGGTGAGCCTGCCCAGACGGAGGCACCGAAGAAGATTATTGTTGAAGCCTCTAGACAAGAGATGGAGGAAATTTTGATGATCATCAAAAAGAGCGACTACAACGTAGTCGAGCAGTTGGGGGAAACCCCGTCAAAAATCTCTATGTTGTCTCTGTTGCTATGCTCAGAAGCCCATGCCAAGGCTCTGATTGCTTTCCTAAAAATTGCACACGTACCCCAGGAAACATCTACTGACCAGTTCAAAGACTGTGTGGCGAGTTTAAATGCTGATAATGGTATGGGTTTCTCCGATGCCGACTTGACTTCCAAGGGGAAGAATCACAATGACGCTCTACATGTTTCAATCGAGTGCAGGGGCACTACTCTAGCTCACGTATTGGTGGATACTGGGTCATCGTTGAATGTTCTACCCAAGAAGGCACTAGACCTGTTAGACTGTGAAGGGTTGGTGTTGAAACTAAGGAACATTGTGGTTAGGGCCTTTGACGAGTCCAAGAGGATGGTACACGGAGAAGTGGATATTCCAGTTAAGGTTGGTTCTCAGATTTTCGCATCTACATTCTATGTGATGGACATTCGGCCATCTTATTCTTGTTTGCTGGGTCGCCCATGGATCCACAAAGCTGGGGCAGTAACGTCTACGCTCCACCAGATGCTGAAGTACCCTGTGAAGGGGAAAATTGTTACAATACGAGGGGAAGAGGAGTACATGGTGAACCACCTCAACTCCTTTCGGTATGTGGAAATGGACGGGGAGTTCATTGAAACCCCGTGTCAACATTTTGAAGAAGTCCCCCAAATGCTGGCGTCAACTAAATTTGTTACTGAAGATCCTCCAATGAAGATGGCTTCCCTCAAGGATGCCCGGGATGTTGTTGAGAAAGGTGGGTGTGTGTTGCACCCTAAAATTTTCCCTCCCATATTTCTCAAAACATTTCAAGAAAAGTCTCCAAGTGGCTCAAGATTGCTCAAGAGTTGGACAGTCAAGCTATCTCCTAAGGCAGTCAATTCAAAATTAGGGTTTTGTGTTGCACCAAGGTCCTTTCATACAAATGACCTCAAGTTCTCCCCAATGTCCTAATATGTTCTCAAGGTCATCCATGTCAAATTTCAAGCCTTGCAAAGGAAGTTTGGTCAGTCAATTGCTCAAGAGGTCCAAAAATCGACTATGCTAGGGCAAAAGTCAATTGTGACCTACAAATAGTCAAAATTCAAGATTTTTTTGTCAAAATTCTCATTTTGAAGTATATTTCATCATTTGATCAAGGGTTGATCATGATTCATCAAGGATTGCTCAAGATTCTTCAAGATTCAAAAGTTGCTAAATTAGGGTTTTGTAGGAAAAGTCAACTCAACTTTGACCAAGCATAACTTTCTCATACTTTATTAGAAATGACCCATCCAAAGCTCATTTTGAATATGATGCAATTTCTTACAATCCATCTTCATACACCAAGATCAAGAAAGGCTCTCACAAAAAGTTACAAATTTGGACATTATAGGTCATTTTTGAAAGTCAACAAAAACACCTTTTTTCCAAAGCTTATAACTTGAGCATGGAATATCAAAATGATATGAGACAAAAGGGGTTGGTTATAGGAAATCTAAAGCTTTCTAAAAAATCAAAGAACACCTCCCAAAGTTCAAAATTGAAGAAGTTATGCATTGTTGAAGTTGGGCATTTTTCCAAAATTGCCAAAAGTCAACTATCCCCAAAACTTCAAATTTTGTCAAATGGGCCCATTCCTTTCCACTTGATTTGATCTTGTCACACTACACACGTGTCCTAGCTTCAGCCTTGTGTCCATTTAATAATTTTTCTATTTTATTTGATTTTTTATTGAATTAATTCATTTTAAATCAATTTAAATCAAATAAAATCCAAATATTGATCACTTGGTATCTTTTTGATTGATACAGGTCTTAATTGTCATCATGGACATGATCAAACTCTTATATCACCATATCATGGACAAAAAGGTGGTTTTTTGGACAAATTTGGAAGCTTTTCAATGGAGGATCAAATCAAATCCTAAAACATCAATGCATAAGGATTCAGCCCAAGAAAGTTAACCTAGTTCACTCCATGTTACATATACAATGCAAAGAGGCACGAGTTAGGGGTTAGAGGCTGCAAAATCACAAGAACCATGAAGATGTGAAAAACACAAGAAGGGGGGTTGAATTGTAAAACTTTAAATCAAATGCTAGACAACATTGTATTTTTATCCTGGTTTGTTTGATCTCAAACTACTCCAGTCCATCCGTCAAGGTGATTTCGCCTCTCTCCGACGAGGTCTTAATCCACTATATTCAACTGAATACAACAACTACTTTAACAACTGTTAAAGCCTTCTTGAGTATAACCACAATCCGGTTTCTCTCAAGGAATTCTCTTTACAAATAATTGAACAATAACGTGTTTGATGTTTTCTAATAAAACAGTATACCACAACTGTGATAATACACACAATTAAGCTTAGAATGAAACTTGATTTGCTAATGCGTTTGAGTAGGAGTGATTTGAAAGCTTAGCAATTGTATGAGTGCGTGCGTAGATTATTAGCCTTTTCTTTTCTCACACAGACTGTTTATATAGCCAAGGAAAAGAGACGTTGTTGTCCATAAATCACTTTCAATGATAATAACATTCTTTCCTTTTTGAGAAGATCTTGTCTTTGAATAAAGCCGTTGGTAATTAATCTATCTTGAATGCTTAGTAACGCTTCAGAGTGTTCTCTGCTTTAACTGATGTTGATGCTTCTAAATGCTGATGACTTGCTAAAGATCTTGATCAGAGTCAGAGTGTTTTATGTGCAGATTCTGGTCATCAGGATTCAGTGTATGATCTGGTAGGTTCAACGTGTAGCATATATTATTGATCTTCTGATGCTAATATGTTGCTGATCTTCTGATGTTGATTCCATCAGAACTTCTGTATACTTGTATAAACAAAGCATAATTCTAAGCAGCATATTTGTTCTATATAAATATATCTTTGAATTAATTTTATTCTTTGTATTTTGTTATCATCAAAACTCTAATTAAGGGTTGTAGAATCAAACTATGTTCTAACAATCTCCCCCTTTTTGATGATGACAAAAACCAGATTTTTTCAATTAAGAATAAATAATAAAAGGTATAAGAGATATGAGAATAAATAATAAAAGGTATCAGATATTAAAAGTAAAGAATAAAAGGTATCGGAGTTAGGAAGAGAAAACTCCCCCTGAGTTGATTACTTCCCTTTAATTCCATGAGACCTTGAGCATCAGCACTTTACAGTATCAGAGTTCATCAGATTCATCAGAGTTTTGTACATGTAAGCTTTTCAGAAGATAAAATATTAAATGGATCAGAATGTTTGAGACTTATGTCTCAGTAATCCGTTATTGAAAAATATCATTCTTTCTCCCCCTTTTTGTCAGTTATCAAAAACCACGAATAATCAGAGTTAAAATGATCAGAGCTAAAAATGCGTTAATATTAAAAACAGAAGCAATGATAAGTTCATAATATTGTAAAAATATTACAGATAATCAAGTTTAAAAAACAAGAAAAAAACTAAGGAGGAGGAGGAAGAGGTGTGAACATAGCTTCCAGCATGCTCTTTATCTGATCGCTGGTTTCCTTTTACTGAGATACCATGCTGGCTATAGCATCAATTTTGTTGTCCTGTACATCCATTCTTTCCTTCATCAGAATATCATTTCTTTGCAGATCTTCTAGAGTCTGCCTATCCAAGGAAGCCTGAGGATCTTCAGAAACAGGATGCTTCTCAGAGCTTTCTGCAACATCTTCCTTCTGACCCATGTCTTCAACAGGACGATGTTCAGACCAGGGAGCAATGTCCAGATGGAGAACTTCTTCCTTAAGCAGCTTGCTCAGAAATGGACCTTCAATTTCCTTCAGCAGATTGTTGAAGTTCTGTTGAGCTTGTCCGTAGCTCTGGTCTTGCAACTTAAAGGTTTCAGAGCATACCCATCTTCTGAACTTTGTCCAGAGGTAGTCTGATACAGCAGGATCAACCAGTTCCAGACTTTCTTGTTTCAAAGAAGTGATCCACTTATGTAGTTCTGTTTCAAAGTTCAATATGCTGGTAGCAACATCAGGATGTTTTGACTTTGCGATAGCAATTTTGTGGTTGTTGGCAGCAAGACGTTCAAAGACTGTTAAATCAATGATAGTTTTGCTGTGTTCTTCTGAATTATCTTTTGGTGAGGGAGTGGGAGAGTCAGGAATTATGATTGGACTTGATGGGGAATTTTGTGGAGTTAGTTCTGGTGATGAGGGAAGTTGGGGAATATTCACAAGTGTACCAAGGGGCAAAAGAATGGCCAAAGGTTGTGGTTCAGGGAATTCAGAGGGTTGAGCCTCAGAGGTTTGAATCTCAGGTTGTGATGTTTCATGTTGTGGAGAGGGTGGATTAATTTCTGGTTGAGGCGGGAGAGGTGTTTCTGGTATTGGAGAAAGGGGAATTTCTGGTTGTGGTGAGATGGGAATTTCTGGTTGTGGTTCTGTGTTTGGATTTGGATTATCTGTTTTGGGAGCAGAAGTGTGTTGGTCTATATCAGAAAGAACTTTTGCAAGTTATTGTTCTGGTATGGCTTCAATATTTGGATTTTATGGTTGGGAGCGAGATCTTATGAGAGTTAATGACTCAGAAGGGTCAAAGTCAAGGTCAAAATCATCAAAAGTTTGAGGTGTTGGGTTTCCAGATGGAGTTGGAATGGGAATAGATGTTGATACAGCAGTTGAATCTAAAACAGTTACAGAAGAAAGATTACCTCTCTTCTTAGGAGTCTGCTGAGATGATCCTTCTGTCACAACTTTCCTCTTCTTGGTCTTCTTTAGAACAACTTCTGGAGCCTTCTGCTGAAGATCTTGAATATTCATATTTGGTGATGTCCCATCAGCTTTTCAAGCATCCAGATATCTGACAATGATTTCTGGTTTAGAGTCAATCTCTGAGAACATTGGAAAGTCATCCAGAGGAATTCTTCTGCTGGAGATTGCAACAAAAGGAGTGACACTGAGTTCCTTCTTAATATTCTCAATCAGCTTCATCTTCTTCAGATTTTTGGCATTCAGCTGTTTGCCAACAGTAGCTTCCAGAGTGCTAATTTCTTGAGCCTCTGTCAGATGGTCAATCAGCTTATTCTCTGTTAGAATATCTGATATCAGTCTTCCTAAGGGTATCCAATCCCTTTTTGTTCGCTCCTCTTCTCTTGTTTCTTTAACACTTGTTCTGAGATGGTTGAACAGAAGATGAGCCAGATTTATCTTGACCTTCTGAGAGATGAAATAGATCAGAAACTGCTGATCAATATTAATGTAATCAGGAGAGCTGGTAGGCTTCATGTGGTTGAAACACCCCAGAATGATCTTGGCCCAAATTCTGTGTTTGTCCTTTAAATCCCTTATCTTGCTGGAGGGAAGCCCCAGAGTGAAAATTTCCCTTGCAATTAGGGCAGAATCAGCACACCTTTCTGCCATATCAATGCAACGAATACCACCACCAATGTACCCTATAAAACGTGCAATAAGGTCTTCAGTGATAACAATCTTCTTCCCCATGATGTAAGACCTCATTGCTTGAAGAAGAAGAAGCGTGAATCCAGAATTCCTTTACCAGAATAGGAAATATTGGACCCACCAGTCTGTCAAAATACCTTTCCCAGCTTTGAGCTTTAACCTCTTCAGATAGATCAAACCCATTCTCTTTGAGACTGTTGAAATCCACGATCAATTCTGACAGAACCTCTAGATTTTTGATTGGAGTGAAAAGCGTTCTGTAAGGTTCTTCATATTGTTCAGATGAAACAGATTTTTGAGAGCCCGAGGTAGGAATGTTGGAGGAAGCCATTGTTCACACGAAGGTTTTTGTGAAGAAAACGAAAGGGTTTTGAAAAATATGCAAACTGAAATTAGTAAGATTGAGAGAAAATGAAAGTGAAGGTAAAAAGTGTAAACGGTGTGAAGTGTGTTTAAATAGATTTCTAAAAAGGTTTTTGAAAACATAAACGCAAAGAGAGAGAAATTAATAATGATTATTAGCATTTAATGATACCTGATTTTAGGGGATTCAGAAATATATTTGGAACGGTTACCCATGACATGTGTCTCAATGCATCCAATCAGCGCTTTTGCCTTTTCAGAAACGTGAACGCGTGTTCAGCCTCAGAAAATAGCTGATGACTGGATGACACTTGTTTGCTTGAGTGAACATCACATTTCTATCCTTGAAATGAAGCGCTCAAATCATCATGGATAGATTCTGATACAATCTGCACTTCTAAAGTTCTGAAGAAAGATTGATCAGTAGTTCACAGTAAAATAAACAAAGTTCTGAAGGTTAAGATATGGAATCAAAACAATTTTATTCTGGGAAGAGCTTCATGCTGAGATGTTTCAGAATGAAGTTGATCCTATCTTCAGAAAGAGGTTTTGTAAAAATATCAGCCCATTGATGGTCTGTGTTAATAAATTTTAAATTTAAAATCCCTTTCTGAATATAGTCCCTAATAAAATTATGTTTTATTTCTATATGCTTAGCCCTAGAATGTAAAATTGGATTTTTACTAAGACAGATAGCAGAATTATTGTCACAGAGGATAGGAATGTTACTCTCAAATATCTGGAAGTCCTCAAGTTGACTTTTCACCTAGAGCATTTGTGTGCTGCACCCAGCTGCTGCTATGTATTCAGCTTCTGCTGTTGATAGAGCAATTATGGATTGTCTTTTGCTGGACCATGAGATCAGATTTTCTCCCAGAAACTGGCAGCTTCCAGAAGTTCTTTTTCATTCTACTCTGTCTCCAGCAAAATCAACATCACAGTATCCTACTAAGCTGTAATCACTTGATTTTCTATAAAACAAACCCAGATTAGTAGTACCTTTCAGATACTTGAAAATTCGCTTAACTGCTGTTAAGTGAGATTCTCTAGGATCTGATTGGAATCTAGCACAAATGCAAACACTGAATAAAATGTCAGGCCTTGAAGCCGTCAGATAGAGAAGAGAACCAATCATACCTCTGTAGACCTTCTGTTCTACCTTTTTACTTACCTCTTCTCTTTCCAGAATGCACGTGGGATGCATTGGAATCTTTGATGGCTTACATTCTGATAGATCAAATTTCTTCAGAAGTTCTCTGACATATTTGTTCTGATGAATGTAAGTTCCTTCTGGGGTTTGATTGATCTGAATGCCCAGAAAGAATTTCAGTTCCCCCATTAGGCTCATCTCAAATTCTGCCTGCATACATTTAGCAAACTTTCTTCCCAGAGAAGGTTTAGTAGATCCAAATATGATGTCATCCACATAAATCTGACATACTAAAATGTCATTCTTAACTGTCTTACAGAATAGAGTTGTGTCCACTTTCCCTCTGGTGAATTCCTTTTCTAACAGGAAGTTACTTAGTCTTTCATACCAAGCTCTGGGAGCTTGTTTCAGACCATAGAGTGACTTCTTTAGTTTGAAAACATATTATGGATTTTTGGAACTTTCAAAACCAGGGGGTTGGTGCACATATACCTCTTCTTCTATATAACCATTTAAGAATTCACTTTTAACATCCATCTGATACAAAGCGATGCCTTTATTAACAACAAATGAGATTAAGAGTCTGATAGATTCTAACCTGGCGACTGGAGCAAAGGTTTATGTATAGTCTATCCCCTCTTGCTGACTATAACCTTGTGCTACCAATCGTGCATTGTTTCTGATGACTTCACCTTGTTCGTTCAGTTTGTTTCTGAACACTCATTTTGTTCCAATGACGTTGAATCCTTTTGGTTTAGGAACTAGATCCCATACGTCATTTCTTGTGAATTGATTTAGCTCCTCTTGCATTGCTAGAATCCAGTCATTGTCCAGAAGTGCTTCATCAATTGTTGATGGTTCAATTAGAGAAACAAGTCCCATGAGGGATTCTTCAGAGTTTCTGAAGCTAGATCTTGTTCTGATTGGATCTTCCTTTCTTCCTAGGATTGTTTCTTCTGGGTGATCCATGCTGCTTCTGGATAGTCTTTTCTGGAGTTGATCAATAGAAGGTACTGGATTGCTTGCAGTGCCTCTTTCTGATGTTGAGGGAGTGCCTCTGTTAAGAGCTTCTGATGACTTGTCTTCAGTACCTGTGAATTCAACTTCCATACCTGCAAGGAATTCATTCTGCTTTAACTTTTGAGAGTCAAGCTTATCATCAAAACGAACACTGATTGATTCTTCCACAATCTGTGTTTTTGTATTGTATACTCTGTACCCTCTTGAGCATTCAGAGTATCCTAACATAATACACTTTTGTGCTTTAGAGTCAAACTTGTTAAAATAATTTTTTGTATTCAAAATAAAACAAATACATCCAAATGGATGAAAATAGGAAATGTTTGGCTTTCTGTTCTTCCACAATTCATATGGAGTCTTTTCCAGAATAGGTCTTATGGAGATTCTATTCTAAATGTAACACGCTGTGTTTATTGCCTCTGCCCAGAAGATCTTAGCAACGTTAGTCTCGTTGATCATGGTTCTGGCCATTTCTTGCAATGTTCTGTTCTTTCGTTCTACAACTCCATTTTGCTGGGGAGTTCTAGGACAAGAAAAATCATGCACAGTGCCTTTGTCATTAAAGAATGACTCAAAATCTTTTTTTTCAAACTCTCCACCATGATCACTTCTGACTTTGATGATTCTAAGATCCTTTTCATTCTGAACTTGGTTGCAGAAGGTGACAAACACAGAGTGTGACTCGTCCTTGTGTCTTAAGAACTTTACCCATGTCCATCTGCTATAGTCATCTACGATTACTAACCCATACTTCTTGCCACTGACTGAAGCAATTTTAACTGGTCCAAATAAGTCAATGTGCAGAAGTTCTAATTACTTAGAGGTGGAAACAACGTTTTTAGATTTGAAAGCTGGTTTTGCAAACTTGCCTTTCTGACATGCTTCACACAGAGCATCTGAATTGAACTTCAGGTTAGGAAGTCCTCTGACCAGATTGAGTTTGTTAATCTGAGATATTATTCTCATACTAACATGTCCCAATCTTCTGTGTGAGATCCTTTGCTCGTTGTTAACAGACATAAGACACTTTACATTCTGACTTTTCAGTTCAGAAAGTTTGATTTTATAAATGTTGTTTCTCCTCTTTCCATTAAATAGGATAGTCCCATCTTTCTGACTAACATCTTTGCATGAATTTTGATTAAAGATTATATCATAACCGTTATTACTTAATTGACTTATGGATAAAAGGTTATGCATTAATCCATCTACTAATAAGACATTACTTATAGAGGGAAGATTTCCATTACCTACTAATCCAGAGCCAATGATCTTTCCTCTTTGATTTCCTCCAAAGCCTACGTGGCCTCCAGGCTTAAGTTCCAGGCTTTAGAACATATGCCTTCTTCCCGTCATATGTCGTGAGCAGCCAGAGTCCAGGTACCATGACTGGTGTTTTTGCTTTGTTGCTAAAGATATCTGCCACATGTATTATTTTATCCTTAGGTACCCATATTTTCTTGGGTCCTGATTTGTTAGTTTTACCAAAACTCTGGTTGAATTTTGGTTTGACAGAATAATCACTACTTGTGTATTTTATGTCATGTGTGTGCCCATATATAAAGTGTGAATCAAGTGGAGTACGTTTTATAACTAAATCCATGGAATTTTTTGGTGTAGGTACCTTACCTTGATATCCTATCCCTTTTCTGCCATTTCTGCTAACTCCATAGATCATTGAAGCCATTTTGCTTCTATATATGTTTTTATCTAGAAACTTCTGAAAGTTGTGATCATACTCCTTGATGATCTCATCAGCATTGCTGGGAGTTTCAGGGATTGTTTCCTTCTGAGAGTTTTGCAATTGATTTTCTAATTTTTAAATTTTATCTTTTAACTCAGAATTCTCCAATTTGAGACTCTCATACTTATCAGAGTCAGAAGCAAGATTCCTTTTTAGGTTTCTGAATTTGACTTTGATCTCCTGATATCTTTCCAGAATTTCATTAAGGCTTTCAGCTAGTTCAGCCTTAGTAAAGTTTATAGTAAAGTCAGGGAATACCTCTTCCGTATCTGATTCAGAGTCTGACTCAGAAGCTTCACTATCATCTGTTATGTTTGCCATGATAGCTATGTTTGCTCTTTCATCATCTAATTCTGAGTCAGCTTCAGATGTGTCAGAATCATCCCATGTGGCCATGAGACTTTTCTTCTTTTCCTTGCCGAATTTCTTTTTGGGCTTCTCCTTCTGAAGCTTTGGGCAGTCACTTTTGTAGTGCCCTTGTTCGTTACATTCATAGCAGATGATGTCTTTGTTGTTTGGCTTTCTGTTTCCTGAAGAACCTTCAGATTTTCTATGTCCAAAGGAGGATTCAGATTTTCTGTATATGGAGAAGGATTCATTCTGATTATCTAATCTTCTGGGATTCCTGAACTTGCTTTGCCTCTGCTTCCATAATTGGTTCACCCTTCTGGAGAGGAGGGACAATTCATCTTCTTCTGATGAGGACCCATCAGAGGTTTCTTCCATAGCCTGCAAAACTTTGGAGTCAGATTTTCTGTTAGATTTTAACGCTAATGGCTTACCTTGCTTTTGAGGTTCATCTTCTTCTAGCTCAATCTCGTGACTTCTGAGGGAGCTGACAAGTTCCTCCAGAGAGATTTTGTTGAGATCCTTGGCTAGCTTAAGTGCTGTGACCATTGGCCTCCATTGTTTTGGCAAGCTTCTGATGATCTTCTTAACGTGATCAGCAGTAGAATACCCTTTGTCAAGGACTTTTAGACCAGCTACCAGAATCTGAAATCTTGAAAACATAGTTTCTATTGATTCACTTTCTTCCATCTTGAATGCCTCATACTTCTGAATGAGTGCAAGGGCTTTGGTTTCTTTGACTTGAATATTGCCTTCATGCGTCATTCTCAGAGAGTCAAACATATTCTTTGCAATGTCTCTGTTTGATATCTTCTCATACTCTGAATAAGAGATGGTGCTGAGAAGAATTGTTCTGGCCTTGTGATGATTTCTGAACTCACGCTTTTGGTGATCAGTCATTGTTTTCCTGTCAATCTTCTGACCACTTCCATTCACTGGGTGCATGTATCCATCAGTCACCATATCCCACAGATCAGTATCATGGGCCAGAAAGAAGCTTTCAATTCTGTCTTTCCAGTAGTCAAAGTTCTCTCCATCAAAGACTGGAGGTTTGCCGCTGAATCTGTCTCTTTCTTCATTGTTGTCATTGCTGATGTGTTGATTTGTTCCTGCCATTGTGTTTTTCTAACGCTGGATCTTGTACTGACACGGTTAAGTATTATAAGCTCAGAACCAGGCGCTCTGATGCCAATTGAAGATGTGAAAAACACAAGAAGGGGGGTTGAATTGTAAAACTTTAAATCAAATGCTAGACAACACTATATTTTTATCCTGGTTCGTTTGATCTCAAACTACTCCAGTCCACCCGTCAAGTTGATTTCGCCTCTCTCCAACGAGGTTTTAATCCACTATATTCAACTGAATACAACAACTACTTTAACAACTGTTAAAGCCTTCTTGAGTATAACCACAATCCGGTTTCTCTCAAGGAATTCTCTTTACAAATAATTGAACAATAATGTGTTTGATGTTTTATAATAAAACAGTATACCACAACTGTGATAATACACAAAATTAAGCTTAGAATGAAACTTGATTTGCTAATGCGTTTGAGTAGGAGTGATTTGAAAGCTTAGAAATTGTATGAGTGTGTGCATATATTATTAGCCTTTTCTTTTCTCACACAGACTGTTTATATACCCAAGGCAAAGAGACGTTGTTGTCCATAAATCACTTTCAATGATAATAACGTTCTTTCCTTTTTGAGAAGATCTTGTCTTTGAATAAAGCCGTTGGTAATTAATCTGTCTTGAATGCTTAGTAACGCTTCAGAGTGTTCTCTGCTTTAACTAATGCTGACGCTTCTGAATGCTGATGACTTGGTAAAGATCTTGATCAGAGTCAGAGTGTTTTATGTGCAGATTCTGGTCATCAGGCTTCATCATATGATCTGGTAGGTTCAGCATGTAGCATATATTATTGATCTTCTGATGCTGATATGTTGCTGATCTTCTGATGCTGATTCCATCAGAACTTCTGCATACCTGTATACACAAAGCATAATTTTAAGCAACATATTTGTTCTATATAAATATATCTTTGAATTAATTTTATTCTTTGTATTTTGTTATCATCAAAACTCTAATTAAGGGTTGTAAAATCAAACTATGTTCTAACAAACCAAACTTGAGAAAACTTGAAAAAAGCTTGAAACTGAAATCCTTCTTAGAGGCCGGTTCAGAACCAAAACTCAACGTGGATCAATTGTTGGACATCCACTGAGTCAGTAGCAATCAAAAGCAAGCTCTCAGACCCTCTGAATCGCACTGTAAGTCCTTCAAAAAAGCCGCTCTGCACTTGAAATCGTATCCTCATATTCTTGCACTTTCTTGGCAAAATCTTTACATATTCATGCTTATCGTTCCATTTAGAAGCTTTCTGCATCATTTGATTGTGTTTATATGATCTGTAGTTCCATACCCGAATGTAGGGTTTTTATTCTTTGTTTTTGGGCGTTTTATTTTCAGGCAAAATCAGGGCAATTGATGGACATAGACATGTTTAGGAGGGAGAGACGAGCATGACTATGGTTTTTGTTTGAGTTTTCATGGCTTGGAATTGGTTTTAGGTTTGACCTAGGGATTCAGCTGCTGATATGAATCCGCAGGAAATATTACAGGGGAAACGAGGAAGACGATGACGTGTCTTCCCCTGATTGGTTGTTTCAAATTGCGCGCGTTTTTGTTTTTTTATTCTGGCATAATAATTGTTGTTCCATATAATAATTCCTACCTAATACACTAACAATTGAGAATGCTGGTTGAGTGGTAGTGAAGCATATGCATTGGCTAACAGGACCTGGGTTCGAATTCCAGGTCCCCAATATATTTGTTGTATTTTGTTTCCAGGTGATCCAATACAAGCTCCTATGCGTGATGTACCATGCTCCCTCATGGAATCAGTGGACAGATGGCCTCCAGGCCAAATCTGATGGCCCAGATGGGAGGCCTATCATATTCCCTAGTCAACGTGCACCCATGGGAAATCAGAAAGTCAGCCAGGCTTGTATACAAATAGGCCTTGAATTGCTAATCAACCTCCTTTCCAGCCCAACACCCCCTGAGTTTTCTTTCTCTATTTCTTTCTTTTATTTATTTATTTATTTTATTTACTTGTTTGATTTATTATTTTTATTAATCATTGACTAATTAAACCTTTTTCTCATAAAATCAAAAACCAATTTTTTTTTTATTTATTAAAATTAAATTCAGCATTTTATTTTGTTAATAAATTTAATTCAATTAATTTAGTTTTAATTAGGTATAACTTGTAATATTTTTGCAATAATTAAAATTAATTTAGATAATTAGGGTTTACTAACTTTGGCCAAATTTATTTTATTTCTTTAAATATCCAAAAATCCAAAAATATTTTATTAATTAATTAATTATTTAATTTAAGGCTTAACCTAATTTAATTTCTTTTTAATTCAAAATAAACCAAAAAAAATCACTTTCTTTCAAAAAGGGTCAAAACCCTAAAAAATGCGCCCGATTTAATTTCTCGCATGCGATCCATTTATCATATTGATGTAATTGTTTCCAGGAATGTAATAGCTTTAATTAGGACATTTTTTTACCGCTTTATTTAATTTCCGCAATTTAATTTCCGCAAAATATTAACTGTTAGATGTTTGGTAATAGGGAATGCATGACAAGATCAAATGTATGAACTTAAAATCAACATAGATAACCACTAACATGTACAAAGATAAAATTAACCGAAACAACACACTCGCACATTGGCACTCTTAGGGTACACCTCACTTGGTTGCCTTCGAACGTGGTCATTGAGTATAAGAAGTTTTAGAGGTCGCCATCTTGTCCAAAGATCATAGTTTCCTCGAAACGGTTGCCTCGGAAAATTGATCTAAGACATTAGGGTTACCGCTAAGGCGTCCTAACATTGCTTTAGTGACCACACGTCCCTTAATCGAATTGACCCTTAAAACTCCAACGACGGTGCTACCTACTCATTCATAGTGGGATAGCACTGTCTAAAGGTCATTAGCACAAATTAATTCTTTTTTCGAGTAGGTAGATGGTTCTTAAGTACTTGCTCTTTCTAAAACAAAACAAAACTTTTCGCACTTACACCTTTCAAACAAAAACTCTTTTCAAACCCACAAACACAAAGAAAAGCAAATTTTGAAAACACTTTGAGCAAGTACCTAAGAGCCCGTGGATAACCAGGGATAGAAAGGGTGCTAACACCTTCCCTTTCTATAATCTACCCCCCCGGACCCGAGAAACATCTCGAAAAATGAATTTTTCTATGCTTTTTTTCTTTCCTGCTTGGATAAAATAAAAGACGGTGGTGACTCTTGCTTACCGCGACATTTTGCGAAAACAAACGCAAAACGCAAACCAGCATTCCAAAAACAGTCAGTTCTCTCCCACCGTATCACAGAACTGGCGACTCTGCTGGGGATGCTTAATAAGTGGGGTGTACCTTAGGATTAGATCATTGTGTTTTCAATTGTTTGCTTTTGTGATACGGTGGGAGAACTGACTAGGGTTTTGCGTTTGTTTTCGCAAATGTTTCGGTTGAGCAAGAGTCGCCACCGACTTTTTATTTTATCCTAAGGAAAGGTTAAAAAAGCACAGCAAAAACCTTTTGAGATTTTTCTTGGGTTCGGGGAGTAGATTATAGAAGGGGAAGGTATTAGCACCCCTTCTATCCATGGTTATCCATGGGCTCTTAGGTACTTGCTTAGATCAACTTGCCTTGGTTTTCAATTGTTTGAAATGGTGCTTTGTGTGTGGTTTTGAAAATGTTTTAAAAAAGATGCCTTGTGCTAGGCTAACCTTGTAACAATTCTTTACTCGAATGTTTTACAAAAGGTGTTTTATCTTTTTAAAAAGATGTTTCAAGGGTTTGAAAAGTTGATTTTGAAAGTGCTTGTGAAGCGGGTTTTGAAATTAGGCAAGTGTTTTCTTGGCAAATTGACAAGTACTTAAGAGTTTATCTACCCTAAAGTTTTCTCAAAGGTTTTGTCATGTTTTAAACCTTTTTGACAAATTTGTTCCACCATTGCATTTGGTGGACAATCTTGTCTTAGGAGACGAAAGGGACAGGCGCGGGTCATCGTTCGGACCATAATTGCAACGGCGTTAAATGTCTTTGGGCAATTTTCCTTAAGGGACTTGATCATTTGTTTTTGTTTTGTTTTGAAAAGTTTTATCGCGGGACTATGATCTTTCAATTTGTTTGCTTTGCCCAAAGAAATTCAACATGCAACATGGCCCATTTTTGAAAGGCAACAAAGTGGAATACCCTAGGGGGTGCAAGTGTGAGAAGTGTTGTTTATTTTCATGCTCATTTATCTTGTATTAGGTCAAACTATTTTTTGTCGTTTTTTCGCATGCAAACCCTAATTCTAACATGGCATAATTAGAAAGCGTATAAAGTGCGAAATTGAAAATCCTACGCTATTACAACATAATAATATAGGGAGGGGGGTAGAAATTTACAAATGGGGGATGTTT
This sequence comes from Vicia faba, assembly GCA_948472305.1. Classification (NCBI taxonomy): domain Eukaryota; kingdom Viridiplantae; phylum Streptophyta; class Magnoliopsida; order Fabales; family Fabaceae; genus Vicia; species Vicia faba. The sequence goes on from OX451739.1 coordinate 734,283,045, forward strand.
AGACAAGAATTCAAATCTACATTATTACATCATTTTTTTTGAATATTTGCAAGGTAAATAAATTGCATAATTAAATAGAAATTAAATAAATATGCAAAATGCAAAAAGAAAGTTTTTATATGTATGAAAAAAGTATTGTTTATGTAAAATAAAACAAGAGAAAAAAAAAGGTATTATTTTTGAGTATTTTCATATTTAGGGCAAAAACCCTAATTTTAATCAAAATGTATATTAATTAATTAATTCACATAATATTTATTATTTGCATACAAAAATAAAATAAAATATGGTATATTTGTAAAAAGGTCATTTTTTAGTATTAAATATTAAAAATAAAGTATATACATTTTTTGGCATTTTTATTCTAAGTATATTAATATATATATATATATATATATATATATATATATATATATATATATATATATATATATATATATATATATATATATATATATATATATATATATATATATATATATATATATATATATATATATATATATATATATATATATATATATATATATATATATATATATATATATATATATATATATATATATATATATATATATATATTATTTAATTATATATTTATTTGATTTTCCTTTAGTTACACATAAATATATATATTTGATTTTCCTTTAGTTACACATAAATATATATATATATATTTATATTATTTAAATATGTATTATATACAAATAATAATAATATTCAATTTTTTTTAGAAAATAAGATTTTTTATATGAAATATTTTCAGAGGGTAATATAAAATAAAAATAAAAATGGAAGTGTTTTTTACATATTGTTCTATTTATCCTAAATAATAATATATATATACATTTATGTGTAACTAAAGGAAAATCAAATAAAATCCAATAAAAATCAAAAAATGGTGGGAAAAATATTTTCAAAATTTTAATGTGATGAGAAAAAATAAATGAATCAAATAAAAAAAGAAAATGTCAAAAATCATTAAAAACAAATCAAATGGGCTTGGGGGTGAGAAAGTGGAAATAGTGGTGTAAAAAGAAGAAACCACACAGGCCCAGCCCATGTGGCTTCATCTTCAACCTTCGTTCAACAAAAACGCGCGCCCTGTACTCCAGATGCTAACTCCTGATTCCTGGCTTTTCAACAAAAACTCATAACATAAAAAATGCTCAGCATGAAGAGACGATTCCAACCATGTATAGAACTTGACCTAACTCTCTAAGATGAGGGAGAATTTCTCTTCCCCCAATTTCTGACCTAGTTTTTCTGCCATTTTCAAAGCTCAAATTCTCTCTACTCAGACAAAAGAAATGAAAAGTAAAGATATGTACATGCTCAGGGCTATGAGTAGAACCTTGTTTCTTCACAAACTTAAGACTAAAGATGCATAATAAGGGAGATACGAATTCAAACTTTTACCTGTGCAGTTGAACTTCTATCTGGAGAATGAGGAACTTCTAGTGCAAGGTAATGATTGGAAAAGCTTCCTTGAGGTCCAGGGATGCTTTTTCAATGCTTACTTTGTCTTGAAACTTCTTGTATCAAGCTATAGAACTTCACCTGCACAAGGAAAAATAAAAATGGTGGAAGCTGTTAGAGGGATTACAGGTCAGGTTTTAGGTCATGGTTAGCTTGCATATATGCTAGGGAATGTGTATGGATTGATTTTGGTAAGAATGCTCGAGGGAAATGGGAGTTGGCACTCAAACTGCAGAGGCAACCCTGTTTTTGCAGTTTGAGGATGATTATGGCAATGGGAGTGTTTGAGATGTCAAGGATTCGTGCCAAAGCTTGGTTGGGATCTACTGAGTGTGTTTGATAAGTTTGCTCTTCTGTTTCTAAGCTGAGATGAGAGTTGTCACAAGTTATGCCACTTTTCTTCTTTCTTAAGCAACAAAAGCAAGTTGGTGTTCTAGGCATGTATGGGACCTCCTAATGTGCTGCATAATCCCTCCTTGATCAGATTGTTATGCTCATAATCTTGTGCTAGAGAGATTTGATCTGTACCTCCTTGATTTACCAATTGACATAAAGCAAACTTTTACAAATATGGAAAGAATGCTTTATCTAAATTGGGATTAACCCTTCATACAATGCTTTAGCTCATGAAACAAGGTCTTGACACAATGAACAAGCATTAAATTATGGAGTGTAACTTGGTTTAAAGGACCTGTAACTTAGCACAAACTAAGCTGACTTGAAAATAGCTTAAGTTATGAACATGTTTTGGTTAAGAACAAAAGTGAATTTTTGCCAACTTGTGAAATTCGAATCTCTCAAGTTATGAGGTTGTTTGATGAGTTCTTGGACATTTTGGAAAGCTTGGAATGTGTACTACAATCCATATTTGAAATGCAAATTGAAATTCCAAGTGTAAGGGTATGAAAAATGGCCTTGAAGTAAGGTAGAAAACCTTGTCAAAATAGGTCAAAATTTTACTAAGTTAAAAATGGTTTAGTGACCTCATTCAAAAAATTGTAACTTGAGATACAAGCTTCAAATGAGAAAACTTTGTGAATCAAAGTTGTAGATTATGCAACAAGCTACAACTTTCATGTTTTGACTTTTGTTTGAATCCAAATGGATCTTGGTGAAAAGGTGGGGCAAAGTTGGGAAAAAATTAGGGTTTTTCATAACTTAGAAAAATTCTAAGTTATGAAAAATTCCATTTTCTAACCCTAATTTGCAAATTGTGATTTCTTGGTGAACAAGTTTCATGATTTGGCATATTTTGATGAAAAATGAATCTTGACTCTTGATTTTGACCAAAAAGTCAAAGTTTGACTTTTCAGTATACAGTCAAAACTGATCAATTGACTGGGAAATTCAACTGTCAATCTTGTGTATTTGGGATCTTTTGAACTTGTTGAGCATGTCAAGATAATTCCATGGGGTCCTTGAGTCCATATGTGAGCTTGGTTTGCCATTGGCTAGGTCAAACAGTCAAAAATTATCTCTGTACAGTCAAAACCCTAAAAATGACCATTTTGCCCTTTTGGTGATCTGATCAAATTTCTTGTGGAGTTGTGGTCCAAACTTGATCAAATGACTCCTAGGAGTTCATAATGTTGATGTGGATTTAATTTCATGAGATTTGACTGTCAATTGGCCACAGTTGACTTTTTCCCCAATACAGTTGATTTCTAGGTCAACTGTCCAATTGACTGGGCAAAATTTGGAATCAGGACTTGAAACTTGGTATGGATAAACTTAGGAGGTCAATATGAAGCAAGAAAGTCATCTTGGGTACCTTAGGTCAAAACATCTTGGTGCAAACACAAACCCTAATTTGGGGTTAGCAGTGCAAGGAGGAGTCTTGAGCAGATGAAACCCTAACTGGATCTTGAGCTTCAAGAGCTTTGTGAGGAGAAATCAGTGAGAAATGGGAGGGCAAATTTTGGGGTACAACAGTTGCCCCTGTTCAATCTTCTTGGACCTGAAGAGTTAGATTGGCAAGCTTGCCTTTCGTGACTCGAGGGTAAAAGGAGATTGGACACTAGAGTGCCCGGAAATTTGCACTCGCCAAAGCACTGGATGCGGGAATGGGCTTAGAGATGCCATTTGGAGATGGGCTTAACGATGCCATCTGGGAGAGTGATAGAAACTTATCGGGGATGGGCTTAAAGATGCCATCTGGAAGGGAATATCAGGAAAGTGTCCAAGCTTTGGACCACTTCTGAATTGGAGGTCTGAACAAGCAATAGGTTGACATCCGTTTACTTGGAGAACCCGTGAACTGTTTTCAGAAAGTATTGAAGTTGAATAAGCAATAGAACAACATCCGTTGTTGGGAAGCGTCCGTAAACTGTTTTCAAAAGTTGCATCTGAACAAGTTGATAGATTAACATTCGTTACTTGGGAAGAATCCATGAACTGTTTTCAGAAGTCTTGAGAAGAATCTGAACAAGTGATAGGTTAACATCCGTTTACTTGGAGAACCCGTGAACTGTCTTCAGAAATCTTGAAGTTGAATAAGCAATAGAACAACATCCGTTGTTGGGAAGCGTCCGTAAACTGTTTTCAAAAGTTGCATCTGAACAAGTTGATAGATTAACATTTGTTACTTGGGAAGAATCCATGAACTGTTTTCAGAAGTCTTGAGAAGAATCTGAACAAGTGATAGGTTAACATCCGTTTACTTGGAGAACCCGTGAACTGTTTTCAGAAATCTTGACGTTGAATAAGCAATAGAACAACATCCGTTGTTGGGAAGCGTCCGTAAACTGTTTTCAAAAGTTGCATCTGAACAAGTTGATAGATTAACATCCGTTACTTGGGAAGAATCCATGAACTGTTTTCAGAAGTCTTGAGAAGAATCTGAACAAGTGATAGGTTAACATCCGTTTACTTGGAGAACCCGTGATCTGTTTTCAGAAATCTTGAGATTTGAATGATTTTAGTCTGTCGATTGATCTTACCTGAAAAGGCAAAGAGTTAGTCGTATGCAATGCTATGATGCATGATACAATGTATATTTTGTGTTATGGATGTAAATGGATGTGCATGTAAGCTGGAGAGCTGTCTTGCATAGGATAGATGAATCCGGGACAGCGGAAAATAGAAGTATCCTGACTGCTGCCGGGGAAAATAAGTCCTGGGTTGTTGCTGGGGAACCTGGAGCTTGGGTTGTATACCAATCTTCTGGGGAATTCCTGGAGTCTTCTACTGGGGAGTACCAGACTAGTAGACTCAATGCTGGGGAGGCTAGATTGAGAATCTTCAGCCAGGAGAGAAGTATCTCTGGAAATTTCACTGGGGAACTCAAGATTTTTCTTCCTAAAAACTCTGTGGGGAGAAGGTTTAAAAGTCTGATTCCGCTGGGGGTACTGAAGCTTAAACTCTGAGGGAAAATGATTTCCGGAAGATTCTCTGGCTGGGGATTTGCAAAGATAAACTCCTCCGGGGATAGTATTGATAAGTCATTGTTGGGGAATTTTGAGGAACTCCGCCGGGGATGGGAAGAATTTTGGCGAGCGCGATCTCCCCTGGTTGTTAGCTGAGGATAACCCAGTTATAAGCCTCTGCGAGGAATAACTTTGAATAAAACTCGGGAGGGACGTCCGTACTCTACGGGGAATACCTTTCAGAACCTTACTGGGGATAAGCTTCGAGGGTCTGCTGGAGATAGACCTTAGGGTTTGCCAGGGATGTGGACTACAGATTTTGAGGGGTTTCCTTTGAAAGGGTGCCAAAATGTCCGTTTGTACTTTCACTCTATCAGTAATCCTTTTCTTAGGTTCAATTAGGAAGTGATCATGTTTCAAATGCATATGCCTATTTAACAAAACATTGGACGTTTCTCAAAATAAAACAAATAGTGCAAGAGAAAAGGGAAATGACACAAATTTTGGGAAGAGTATTTGTATTGATTTTCTTTGAGTATATTTGTACAAAGGAAACAATCATCCTAGTAAGAGGATCTTGCCGTAAATATTTGAAAAATTTATACAAAATAAAGATGGCTATGTGAAATAATTCCATGGGATTCCGTTCTGCTGTAGCTTTCACAACTCTGAACCTCTGTCCATTCAATGCTTCGTTTGACGATGGCTGGATTGATCAGAAACCTGGAACCGGTTGATGAAGAGACTGTCTTTGAAGTGATCCGACGAGACATAGTCATACGCTTTAATTCCCTAATTTTTGCCTGAATCGCCCTTTCGGGTTTTCGATCCACCGGGAAACCCCTTTTTGTCCAAGCCGCCCTTTCGGGTTTTCGACTTGCCGGGTGTACAGATTTTTTTGTTTTTATCCCTAATTTTTGCCTGAACCGCCCTTTCGGGTTTTCGGTTCACCGGGATACCCATTTTCTCCCAAGCCGCCCTTTCGGGTTTTCGACTTGTCGGGTTATTTTATGCGTAGTATCTTTTGACTATGTCTGCGTTCGCAGGGTGCGTCAAATCGTCGTCGTCCATGGTGGTCAGAATCATTGCACCACCAGAAAATATGCTCTTGATCACAAATGGTCCTTCATATGTAGGAGTCCATTTGCCCCTGGGATCACTTTGCGGCAAGATAATCCGCTTGACTACTAGATCTCCGACTTGATACACTTGACGTCTGACTTTCTTATTGAAGGCCCTGATCATCCGCTTTTGATATGTCTGACCATGGCATATAGCAGCGAGTCTCTTTTCATCGATCAGATTGAGTTGATCAAGTCGGGTCTGCATCCAATCATCCTCATTCAAACCTGCATCCTTCATAATCCTTAGAGACGGGATCTGAACTTCCATAGGCAAAACGGCTTCCATGCCATAAACCAAAGAAAATGGGGTTGCCCCAGTTGAAGTACGTATCGTCGTACGGTATCCATGCAGCGCGAATGGCAACATCTCATGCCAGTCTTTGTAAGTGACTGTCATTTTCTGAATGATCTTTTTAATGTTTTTGTTCGCAGCTTCAACAACACCGGTCATCTTCGGCCGATAGGGAGATGAATTGTGATGATAAATCTTGAACTGTTCGCATAATGCAGTGATCATTGTGTTATTCAGATTTGTACCGTTGTCTGTGATGATTCTGTCTGGAACACCATACCGACATATGAGGTTATGTTTGATAAAGCGGGCAACCACATTTTTGGTGACAGAGGCGAAGGAAGCTGCTTCGACCCATTTAGTGAAGTAGTCAATGGCAACCAGGATGAAGCGATGTCCGTTGGAAGCCGTGGGCTTGATCTCTCCAATCATATCAATGCCCCACATTGCAAAGGGCCACGGAGCAGTCAGGACGTTGAGGGGAACCGGAGGAATATGAACTTTGTCAGCATAGACTTGACACTTGTGACAAGTACGGGTATGTTGATGGCAGTCAGCCTCCATGGTAGACCAGTAATAGCCTGCCCTTAGGATCTTCTTAGCCATTGTATGCCCGCTCAAGTGAGTGCCAAATGGTCCGCTGTGTATGTCGGTCATAATCAACTCTGCTTCAGCCTTATCCACACATCGGAGTAATACACAATCATGGCTTCGTTTGTAAAGGATGTCGTTGCTCAGGAAGAACTTAGCAGCGAATTTCCTTAAGAACTTCTTGTCATTCACGGAAGCTCCTTCAGGATAATCTTGGGTCTCGAGATACCTTTTGATTTCATGGAACCAAGGTTGTTCCACTACTTCTTCGGTATTAATCTCGTGACAATGCGCGGGTTCATCCATTCGCTCGATGGTGACTTGGGGAGCCTCGTTATCCCAGTTGAGTTTAAACATGGAGGACATTGTGGCTAGAGCATCTGCTAGCTGATTCTCTTCTCGCGGAAAGTGCTCGAAGGTAATTTGCTCGAAGTGAGGCAACAATGTCAGAACATGTTCTTTGTATGGAATAAGATTAGGATGTTTGGTATCCCAATCTCCTTTGATCTGGCTGATGACCAAAGCCGAGTCCCCGAATACGATCAAAGATTTGATCCCCAAGTCTATAGCAGCCTTGAGACCAAAGATGTAGGCTTCATACTCAGCCATATTGTTTGTACAACTGAAGCAAAGTCGGGCCGTGAAAGGAGTGTGGCATCCTTCCGGAGAAATGAGTACTGCGCCAATACCGTTTCCAAGCGCATTTGAAGCACCGTCGAAGTACAGGATCCATCGGGATCCCTTTTCGGGTCCGTCATACGGTCCGTCGCCTTTAATGTTGTCCAAATTCATGATGTCCTCGTCTGGGAAGTCAAATCTCATGGGTTGATAGTCTTCGATAGCCTGATGAGCCAGATGGTCAGCTAATACACTCCCTTTTATAGCTTTTTGGGTGGTGTACTGGATGTCATACTCAGTTAAGATCATTTTCCATCTAGCTATCCTTCCAGATAAAGCGGGCTTCTCGAAGATATACTTGATAGGGTCCATTTTGGAAATCAACAAGGTAGTATGGGTCAACATATACTGCCTTAGTCGGCGAGCAGCCCATACCAAAGCGCATCAAGTTTTCTCGAGCAGTGAGTAGCGAGTCTCACAGTCGGTAAACTTTTTGCTAAGGTAATAAATAGCATGCTCTTTTCGACCAGACTCGTCATGCTGGCCCAAAACACACCCCATTGAGTTATCCAAGACGGTCAAATACATGATCAATGGTTTTCCTTCGACGGGTGGCATCAGAATAGGAGGTTCTAGCAAATACTCCTTGATTCTATCAAAAGCAGCTTGGCAGTCGTCGTTCCATTCAACTACCTGATCTTTCTTCAAGAGTTTGAAAATTGGCTCACAGGTAGAAGTCAGATGCGAAATGAATCTGGCAATATAGTTTATGCGCCCCAAAAAACCTCTAACTTCCTTTTCAGTACGGGGAGCAGGCATCTCTTGTATTGCTTTTACTTTTGCCAGATCGACTTCAATGCCTTTGTTGCTTACAATGAATCCCAGGAGTTTACCGGACCTAACTCCAAAAGTGCATTTGCTTGGATTCAGCCTTAACTTATATTCTTTCAATCTGGCAAACAGCTTTTCCAGATGTTCAAGGTGCTCTTCCTCTGTTTGCGACCGAGCTATCATATCGTCTACGTAAACTTCAATCTCATGATGTATCATGTCATGAAATAAAGCTACCATGGCGCGTTGATAAGTTGCCCCTGCGTTCTTCAGCCCGAACGGCATCACTTTGTAACAGAAAGTGCCCCATTGTGTGACAAAAGTTGTTTTCTCCATATCCTCGGGGGCCATTTTGATTTGATTATAGCCCGAGAATCCGTCCATGAAGGAAAACACCTTATGCTGAGCTGTATTGTCGATCAAGATGTCAATATGAGGTAGCGGGAAATCATCCTTAGGGCTGGCCCTATTCAAATCCCGGTAGTCCACACACATTCTGACTTTGCCATCCTTTTTAGGCACTGGCACAATGTTAGCGACCCATTGAGGATAGGATGTAACAGCCAGAAAGCCAGCATTGAACTGCTTCATTACTTCTGCTTTGATTTTTTCAGACATGTCAGGCCTCATTCGGCGAACCTTTTGCTTGATCGGTGGACAGTCTTCTCTTGTGGGGAGACGGTGAACCACGATGTCTGTGTCCAAACCCGGCATGTCTTCATAGGACCAAGCGAAGATTTCAACATACTCATTCAGTAACTGTACCAAGCGTTCCTTAACTTCTGGTCCCAGGTTGGCACCCACTTGCACCTCCTTCCGATTCTCCTCGGTTCCCAAGTTGACAGTTTCCAATGGCTCTTCATGCGGTAGGATGGCTCTTTCCTCTTGTTGCAGAAGTCTGGCTAGTTCCCCTGGTACTTCACAACCTTCGTCATCTTCATACTCGGCTAGATTGACCAGGTCTTCAGAGTTATTGAAAGATACAGCAGAATAGTCACCCATGGAATCCGGAGTGGATGGGTACCTGCATTGGTGAGTGTGGGTATGTGTAAGGGATAGCCATCCTTAAAAAAAATGCAAAAGGAAAGGAAATGAACACAAGCAGTTTATCAAATGAAAAACGTCCAATGAATCATTAAACATGGCATATGAATATGAAAAATAGTCAAAACCCTTACAAGTGGACCTACATGCCCCGGGCAAGGCAGGAGGTGAAAAAGATAGTGTACGGATTGTTTGAAAGTAAAATATTACAGACCAAAATAGGAAATGTTCGATAGATAAATTACTGAGGAATAAAAGTGATGGGGACAAAGTCTTTTGCCTCCCAATTGCTCAACCCTCCTCCGACAGTTGGATAAACCCAATCTTAAATGTTGCTGTCCTTGTCTTCATCTTCCAAGGCGTTGATTTCGTAAGGAGAAATTTTGACTGGCGCTCTCTCAATCTTTGACCGGCGCATAGCCTTCTGACCGGCAGCTGTGAAACCTAATCCAGACTTGTCAGCTTTATGCGGAAAATCGGGTAACTGCCCCCACGCTGAATTCTTCTCTTCTTTAACTGCAGCCCTTGCATCTTCCAGAGATGCCATTCTGGCCATCTGCCTCGGTGTCTCAGCTGTCAATTTCGCCACTGCTATCTCAGGAAGCACTTCTTCGAAATGTTGAAACGGTGTCTCAATAAACTCCCCTTCAACTTCCACATACCGGAAAGAATTTAAATGGCTAATCATGTACTCTTCTTCGCCGTGGACAGTAATGATCTTTCCCTTGACAGGGTACTTCAGCATCTGATGCAGGGATGAGGTGACTGCCCCAGCATGGTGTATCCAAGGTCTACCCAGCAGGCAGGAGTATGATGGGCGGATGTCCATTACGTAGAAAGTGGATTTAAACACCTCAGTACCTATCTTGACAGGAATTTCAACTTCTCCATGGACCATTCTTTTCGACCCATCGAAAGCTCTGACGACAATATCACTCGGCTTCAATTCCAACCCTTCGCAATCTAGCCGGTCCAAGGCCTTCTTAGGCAAAACATTCAGTGATGAACCGATATCAACCAGAACATGTGCAAGGGTGGTTCCGCGACACTCGATTGAAATATGCAACGCATCATTGTGGTTTCGGCCTTTAGGGGTCAGGTCGGCATCAGAAAAACCTAGCCCATTGTCTGCAGTCAGGCTAGCCACGCAATGTTGAAATTGATCTGCAGAGGTTTCCTGGGGCACATGAGCTGCCTTGAGAAACTTAATCAAAGCTTGAGCGTGCGCTTCTGAGCAAAGTAACAGTGCCATCATGGAGATCTTGGAGGGGGTTTGCCCCAACTGTTCCACCACATCGTAATCACTTCTCTTGATTATCCTCAAAATCTCATCCATTTCTTTCTTGGAAGCTTCTGGAATCGCCAAGGGTTGATCCCTCGTCCTGACGGGCTCATCTTGTATTCCTTTTCCTTTATCGGCAAAGGTAGGAGAGACAGCACTAGGAACGAAAATTTCTTCAATCAAAGGAGTTCTGGCAGAGAGTTTTACTGGTGCGGGGATGACTTCTTTAGCTGATGAGGGTCCAAAGACTGCTTTTGGAGGAGCAATCTCTGGAGAAAATATCCTCCCACTCCTGGTGATTTTGCTGGTGCCCGCAATATTACTAATGCTGGCTTCTTCATCATCTGAATCTTCTTCAATTATTTCAACTTGCTTGATACCATGGTAGTAGATGTCACCACCATAGTTCCAAGGTATCGACTTCTCAGAAACATAGGGAACAGGCCCCGGCATTGTTATCTTCAAAGGTATAGACTTTGCAGCTGGTGTAATCTTAACTGGCTTTTTGACGGCCTCGGAAAGATTGGCGTGAATGGTTATGATTGAGACATTTTCAACATGAACTGGAACGGCAGGAACTTTTTCGAACAAAATTTGTCGGCTATCCATGAGGCCTTGGATGCCTTTCTTCAATAGCGGACAATCAAACGGCAGAGAGTGGCAACAGTAACAGTCTTCTTTACATCCCGGGAAGATCCCGGCCCTCAACAAATTCAACTTAATGGTTAACAGTGGAGTAGTCAGATCACTAACGTCAGCAACATACAGATCCTCTTCAATGGCATTGACATTCCGACCGTGCTTCGGCATAGGTGCAGATATCACATTGGGTTTTTCTGGAGCGTCAAACTCTACTTCCTTAGCCTCTATCAGGTCCTGAATCTTATGCTTGAGTGCCCAACAATCATTGGTGTCGTGTCCAACACTGTCTGAATGATAGGCGCACTTAGCATTGGCATGATAATGCGGGGAAGACGTATTCACATTCTTTGGCGCTTCCTTGATAGTGGCAAGATTTAATTTCAACAGATGGGGAAGCACCTGTGCTGGAGTCATATTAATACGGGTGAATTGTCGGTGTGGCCTTTCTACCCGTTGCTGATTTGGTCTGGTCTGGTTATAGCGAGGCTGCTCACTTGGAGTGTTTTGAATCATTACGGCCCCCACAGTCGGCCGACGCTCCACCTTCCCTGCTCTTCTTTGAGAATATGCCATAGCTGTCTCCTTCTTAAACGGCTTCTTCTCAACACTTGCAGCGACACCCTTCTGAATCTTTCCTGACTTGATGCCAGCCTCAATTCTCTCGCCTGTTAAGATCAAATCAGTAAACCCCGCGGAAGAGTTACCAATTAAATGATTAAAAAATGGCCCAGATAGGGTCCCAAGAAACATATCAACGAGCTCACGATCGGTTAAAGGAGGCTGCACCCTGCCAGCCAAATCCCTCCATTTTTGTGCATATTCTTTGAATCCCTCACTTGTTCCTAGTGACATACCCTGAAGTTGGGTACGAGTAGGAGCAAGATCGGAATTATACTGGTATTGTTTGTAAAAAGCGGTGGCCAAATCTTCCCAACTTCTGACACTGGTTCCTTCTAACTGATAAAACCATTCCAACTGAGCCCCCGACAGGCTGTCTTGAAAGAAGTGAATCCAGAGGTTTTTATCTGCCGTATAGGGTTGAATTTTTCTCACATAAGACCTGAGATGCATCTTGGGACAGGATAGCCCGTCGTACCTCACAAACACTGGTACTTTGAATTTTGGGGGAATCACAATTCCGGCGACCAAGCCCATGTCTTCAAAATCTAAACCCGGTACCCTTTGCAATTCCATAGCAGCCAATCTGTCTTCTAAACCTTTATATTTGTCATCAGCTGGAGGATACTGCTGGTCAGAATAATCTTCATCCTCTTCAACTTCTTCCTCCTCTGCATCAGACTCGGAAGGCACCACAACTTGATCTCTTTTACTAGTCCCTTCATCAGAAGTTGGAGGAAATTCAAGCACTCTCCGAGCTTCTCCGTTGAATCTTCTCCCCAAAGTGGCCACTCCAACCCTCTTCTTCTTCTTCTTCACTGGGTCCTTATTCTCCAGTTGAGTCTTGATATCCTCCTGACCTTTAGCCAAAGTCATCAGGAGTTGCTGGAACTGTGCATTCTGAGCCTGTAGGTCTTTGACTGTTTGCTCGAGATCCATCCTACTGAAATAAACAACAGATAGATAAGGAACCTTGGAGTGAGACCTGTTTATGCACATGATGAATGGTATGATTATGCAATGCATTCAAGGGTTTAGAACATTCAAAATTGTTTCAGACAAAGAAGAACGCACGTCATATTAATAAGAAGAAATTTGTTAGTACATAAATGCCCCATGGGCCAAATATTACAAAATAAACTTCCTAAGGCAGAAAGACATTGCGCATCCTCTTTGGTGCGATGTAGGTATTGAGGGCCTCTTGCTCGTGGAGTCGGCGGGTAAGCTCTAGAACCTTCTTTTCACTGGCGTAGTAGCTAGCTTCAAAAGTGTTCCGTTCCTCCTTGAGCTGAATCCAGCTCTTCTGCATTTCCTCCCACGATGTAGGCATGTCTGGATGCAGGATGATGTAGGGAACCCCTCCTTCATTGACGGGCTCTTTAATCACTGGGAGTACATGAGGATAAGGCATCATTAGACTTTGGGCTCGGGCTCGTACCCACTTGAGATAGGGCTCAAGAGGGATGGAGTTCTTGTGTCCCAGAGTCTTGCTATCAACCTTGTTGAGTTTTCCCCAAGCTCTGATGAATCTTTGGCGAAGTCCTTGCGCATCGTTGTCGAAGTCAAAAACTAGGCTAGGAATCAGCATGTCATGAGGGCCATCCCTCCGTGCATATCCAAATTGTCTCAAAGCTAGGCAAGGATTGTAGGTGATACCTCCTCTGATTCCAAGCAAAGGAACATTAGGAAACTCTCCGCAGCGATCGACAATGATGACATTTTCTCTGGACCGAGAACACCAATGCACATCAGAATGAGTAAGAGTCATCAACCGTTGGGACCACCTTGTACCTTGATCATTCTTCAGGACAGATTGTGGAAGGTGCGAAATAAACCACCTTGCGAGGATAGGAGTACAGCACATGAGAACACCCCTCTTTCTCATTGTTCGTGTGTAAAATGAGTGAAGAATGTCCCCAAGCAATGTTGGTATTGGATTCTTGGACAAGAAGATTTTGACGGCGTTGACATCTACCAATTGGTCAGGATTTGGGAACAAGACCAACCCATAGATAAGGAGTGCCACAATCTCTTCAAAGGCTTGTAGGTCCAATGAGTTCCAACATTCTTGTGCCTTTTCAAACAAGAACTTTGCTAAGAATCCTTTGACGCCGCTTCTGGTTTCCCAATGCCCCTTGATTTCAAATGGTTGTAGATGTAATGCTCGAGCAACATCTTCAGGCTTTGGTTCCTTCTCCGTACCGTTGAAGGGTAGTTGATTAAGGATAGGGATTCTTAGGAGTTGAGAAAACTCCTCCAAAGTGGGAACCAACTGATAATCAGGGAAAATGAAACAGTGGTGAAGAGGGTCAAAGAACTGGAATAGCACTTTCATCATATCTTCTTCAATGTTGGTGTTGACTAGGCTGATCAGTCTACCATGTCTTTCACTGAAGGATGAATTTTCCGGAATTCTGGAAGTGATCTCCTTGAGTTGAGGAGAGATTCTCACAAGGTTGACTTGAATGGTATTTCTGCGAGGTATTTCCATGACCTACAAAACAAGAACAATGATGAAGATCCAAACCCCTGAAATGGTTAGCGAATGCATATGATGCTTTATGATGTTTATGATGTATGCGCAAGACATGTGTACAAGCAAATCACACCAAACCCTAGTTTCAGGCTTGCATGGGGTTTCATAGGTAAGTACCCTCTTGAGTGTAGTTGGCTTAAAAACCTGTCCTATAAATAGTAACCGGGTTCTAAGGAGCTCAATATCACTGGATTGTTTTCATTGTTCATTGTTTTGGTTTAGCCACTTAACTAGCGACCAAAATATTCCAAGAAAACAACCCTCAATGAGTGTAGTATCGAGTATCTACCAACTTCGGACTGCACCAAAGCCGGTCATCTCACTACCCCTAATAAAAGGCCAAGATGGTCAAGTAAGGTTCTAGGTCATTAGTGCTTAGTGACATCACTCAGCGGCCCCGTACTCTCCTTGATTGAACTCAAGGGTTACCGGTAATCACAAATATGTCGCACTAATATAGCTATTGCTTAGACCGTGTCGGTATACCCCGCACAGTTTCCACAACGTATTGCTATCTATGAATGTTTCCCAAAATCCGGGTGGAGGATTGTAAACCCAAACAATAGAGCCAAAGTATAAAGCAAGCAAATCAAACAATTAGTCATGCAAGAGGGTGATCTAAGCCCTAAGGTTACTCCACTTTAAAAATACTCCCCAGCAGAGTCGCCAGTTCTGTGATACGGTGGGAGAACTGACTAGGGTTTTGCGTTTGTTTTCGCAAATGTTTCGGTTGAGCAAGAGTCGCCACCGACTTTTTATTTTATCCTAAGGAAAGGTTAAAAAAGCACAGCAAAAACCTTTTGAGATTTTTCTTGGGTTCGGGGAGTAGATTATAGAAGGGGGAGGTATTAGCACCCCTTCTATCCATGGTTATCCATGGGCTCTTAGGTACTTGCTTAGATCAACTTGCCTTGGTTTTCAATTGTTTGAAATGGTGCTTTGTGTGTGGTTTTGAAAATGTTTTAAAAAAGATGCCTTGTGCTAGGCTAACCTTGTAACAATTCTTTACTCGAATGTTTTACAAAAGGTGTTTTATCTTTTTAAAAAGATGTTTCAAGGGTTTGAAAAGTTGATTTTGAAAGTGCTTGTGAAGCGGGTTTTGAAATTAGGCAAGTGTTTTCTTGGCAAATTGACAAGTACTTAAGAGTTTATCTACCCTAAAGTTTTCTCAAAGGTTTTGTCATGTTTTAAACCTTTTTGACAAATTTGTTCCACCATTGCATTTGGTGGACAATCTTGTCTTAGGAGACGAAAGGGACAGGCGCGGGTCATCGTTCGGACCATAATTGCAACGACGTTAAATGTCTTTGGGCAATTTTCCTTAAGGGACTTGATCATTTGTTTTTGTTTTGTTTTGAAAAGTTTTATCGCGGGACTATGATCTTTCAATTTGTTTGCTTTGCCCAAAGAAATTCAACATGCAACATGGCCCATTTTTGAAAGGCAACAAAGTGGAATACCCTAGGGGGTGCAAGTGTGAGAAGTGTTGTTTATTTTCATGCTCATTTATCTTGTATTAGGTCAAACTATTTTTTGTCGTTTTTTCGCATGCAAACCCTAATTCTAACATGGCATAATTAGAAAGCGTATAAAGTGCGAAATTGAAAATCCTACGCTATTACAACATAATAATATAGGGAGGGGGGTACAAATTTACAAATGGGGGATGTTTAGACAAGAATTCAAATCTACATTATTACATCATTTTTTTTTGAATATTTGCAAGGTAAATAAATTGCATAATTAAATAGAAATTAAATAAATATGCAAAATGCAAAAAGAAAGTTTTTATATGTATGAAAAAAGTATTGTTTATGTAAAATAAAACAAGAGAAAAAAAAGGTATTATTTTTGAGTATTTTCATATTTAGGGCAAAAACCCTAATTTTAATCAAAATGTATATTAATTAATTAATTCACATAATATTTATTATTTGCATACAAAAATAAAATAAAATATGGTATATTTGTAAAAAGGTCATTTTTTAGTATTAAATATTAAAAATAAAGTATATACATTTTTTGGCATTTTTATTCTAAGTATATTAATATATATATATATATATATATATATATATATATATATATATATATATATATATATATATATATATATATATATTTATATTATTTAAATATGTATTATATACAAATAATAATAATATTCAATTTTTTTTAGAAAATAGGATTTTTTATATGAAATATTTTCAGAGGGTAATATAAAATAAAAATAAAAATGGAAGTGTTTTTTACATATTGTTCTATTTATCCTAAATAATAATATATATATACATTTATGTGTAACTAAAGGAAAATCAAATAAAATCCAATAAAAATCAAAAAATGGTGGGAAAAATATTTTCAAAATTTTAATGTGATGAGAAAAAATAAATGAATCAAATAAAAAAAGAAAATGTCAAAAATCATTAAAAACAAATCAAATGGGCTTGGGGGTGAGAAAGTGGAAATAGTGGTGTAA
This sequence comes from Vicia faba, assembly GCA_948472305.1. Lineage (NCBI taxonomy): Eukaryota > Viridiplantae > Streptophyta > Magnoliopsida > Fabales > Fabaceae > Vicia > Vicia faba. The sequence continues at coordinate 734,299,946 of OX451739.1, forward strand.
AAAGAAGAAACCACACAGGCCCAGCCCATGTGGCTTCATCTTCAACCTTCGTTCAACAAAAACGCGCGCCCTGTACTCCAGATGCTAACTCCTGATTCCTGGCTTTTCAACAAAAACTCATAACATAAAAAATGCTCAGCATGAAGAGACGATTCCAACCATGTATAGAACTTGACCTAACTCTCTAAGATGAGGGAGAATTTCTCTTCCCCCAATTTCTGACCTAGTTTTTCTGCCATTTTCAAAGCTCAAATTCTCTCTACTCAGACAAAAGAAATGAAAAGTAAAGATATGTACATGCTCAGGGCTATGAGTAGAACCTTGTTTCTTCACAAACTTAAGACTAAAGATGCATAATAAGGGAGATACGAATTCAAACTTTTACCTGTGCAGTTGAACTTCTATCTGGAGAATGAGGAACTTCTAGTGCAAGGTAATGATTGGAAAAGCTTCCTTGAGGTCCAGGGATGCTTTTTCAATGCTTACTTTGTCTTGAAACTTCTTGTATCAAGCTATAGAACTTCACCTGCACAAGGAAAAAATAAAAATGGTGGAAGCTGTTAGAGGGATTACAGGTCAGGTTTTAGGTCATGGTTAGCTTGCATATATGCTAGGGAATATGTATGGATTGATTTTGGTAAGAATGCTCGAGGGAAATGGGAGTTGGCACTCAAACTGCAGAGGCAACCCTGTTTTTGCAGTTTGAGGATGATTATGGCAATGGGAGTGTTTGAGAGGTCAAGGATTCGTGCCAAAGCTTGGTTGGGATCTACTGAGTGTGTTTGATAAGTTTGCTCTTCTGTTTCTAAGCTGAGATGAGAGTTGTCACAAGTTATGCCACTTTTCTTCTTTCTTAAGCAACAAAAGCAAGTTGGTGTTCTAGGCATGTAGGGGACCTCCTAATGTGCTGCATAATCCCTCCTTGATCAGAGTGTTATGCTCATAATCTTGTGCTAGAGAGATTTGATCTGTACCTCCTTGATTTACCAATTGACATAAAGCAAACTTTTACAAATATGGAAAGAATGCTTTATCTAAATTGGGATTAACCCTTCATACAATGCTTTAGCTCATGAAACAAGGTCTTGACACAATGAACAAGCATTAAATTATGGAGTGTAACTTGGTTTAAAGGACCTGTAACTTAGCACAAACTAAGCTGACTTGAAAATAGCTTAAGTTATGAACATGTTTTGGTTAAGAACAAAAGTGAATTTTTGCCAACTTGTGAAATTCGAATCTCTCAAGTTATGAGGTTGTTTGATGAGTTCTTGGACATTTTGGAAAGCTTGGAATGTGTACTACAATCCATCTTTGAAATGAAAATTGAAATTCCAAGTGGAAGGGTATGAAAAATGGCCTTGAAGTAAGGTAGAAAACCTTGTCAAAATAGGTCAAAATTTTACTAAGTTAAAAATGGTTTAGTGCCCTCATTCAAAAAATTGTAACTTGAGATACAAGCTTCAAATGAGAAAACTTTGTGAATCAAAGTTGTAGATTATGCAACAAGCTACAACTTTCATGTTTTGACTTTTGTTTGAATCCAAATGGATCTTGGTGAAAAGGTGGGGCAAAGTTGGGAAAAAATTAGGGTTTTTCATAACTTAGAAAAATTCTAAGTTATGAAAAATTCCATTTTCTAACCCTAATTTGCAAATTGTGATTTCTTGGTGAACAAGTTTCATGATTTGGCATATTTTGATGAAAAATGAATCTTGACTCTTGATTTTGACCAAAAAGTCAAAGTTTGACTTTTCAGTATACAGTCAAAACTGATCAATTGACTGGGAAATTCAACTGTCAATCTTGTGTATTTGGGATCTTTTGAACTTGTTGAGCATGTCAAGATAATTCCATGGGGTCCTTGAGTCCATATGTGAGCTTGGTTTTCCATTGGCTAGGTCAAACAGTCAAAAATTGTCTTTGTACAGTCAAAACCCTAAAAATGACCATTTTGCCCTTTTGGTGATCTGATCAAATTTCTTGTGGAGTTGTGGTCCAAACTTGATCAAATGACTCCTAGGAGTTCATAATGTTGATGTGGATTTAATTTCATGAGATTTGACTGTCAATTGGCCACAGTTGACTTTTTCCCCAATACAGTTGATTTCTAGGTCAACTGTCCAATTGACTGGGCAAAATTTGGAATCAGGACTTGAAACTTGGTATGGATAAACTTAGGAGGTCAATATGAAGCAAGAAAGTCATCTTGGGTACCTTAGGTCAAAACATCTTGGTGCAAACACAAACCCTAATTTGGGGTTAGCAGTGCAAGGAGGAGTCTTGAGCAGATGAAACCCTAACTGGATCTTGAGCTTCAAGAGCTTTGTGAGGAGAAATCAGTGAGAAATGGGAGGGCAAATTTTGGGGTACAACAGCTTTGTATGATTTATATTTGTGGGCTTGTATCGGAGTTACTATAGATCCTAACTCGGATCTAGGGGATACCCTTTAGGTAAGTAGCAATAAACTGTGAGGGAACTGTACGGCGTAGACCTATACGGTTGAAGCAGTAGCTATGTTGGTGTGGCACTTTAGTCTGTACCGATATCCCTTGTGTTGGAACGAGGAGAATATGGGTCTTCTAAGGGGTCATTAAGCACCAACTGACCTTAGAACCTTTAAATTGACCAACTTGGCCATAGAACAGTAGCAGTATGCTACACTCATTGAGACTAAACTCTCACGATGATTCCGACTGCAAGAGAAGGTTGCTAAACTGGAATTATGACCGATTGAGGTTAGTCAGTGATATTGAGATCCTCTAGAACCCGGTTACTATTTTTAGGACAAGTTTAAACCAACTGAACTGAAAGAGGGTAGTACCTAAGCTCTTTTCCAGCCTGAATTCTAAGGGCTCTCTGTGTGACTTGTGTGCCTTTACCATGTTTTCTATTTGTGGATACTTGTGATGTGCTTTCTATCATGACATCATGACATCATAACATTGCATACATCTTGCATTAGACTAACCTATTTCAAAGACAGGAGGGATTCATCTTTGTTCTATTTTGTAGGCCATGATTCCCATGCGTAGGAACACCATCCGGATCAACTTTGTCCAGGCTCCCACTGTGCTTAAAGAGTTGATTGCAAAGATTCCTGATACTACTTCCTTCATCAGGAGGCATGGTTACCTTTTGGGTTTGGTCACCTCCAAATTGGACGAGGAGATGATGAGTGTCCTAGTCCAGTTCTATGATCCCTTGTACCATTGCTTTACTTTTCAGGACTACCAGTTGGTTCCCACCATAGAAGAGTTCTATGAGCTGCTCGATATCTCTATTCTGGAGCAGACCCTGTTTACTGGTTGGGAGAAGATTCTTAGACTGGAAGAGATTGCTACTGCCCTTCATATGACCAAAGATGAGGTAATGGCTAATTGGGAGACTAGAAGTGGAGCAAAGGGCTTTCTAGCTAAGTTCTTGTTTAGTAAGGCTAATTATTTCTGGGATAGTCTAGACTTCAAGGCATTCGAGGATATTCTGGCTCTTTTGATATACGGTTTGGTATTATTTCCGAATCCTGACTCCTTTGTTGAGTGAATGCGGTGAAAATCTTCATCTCTCGTAATCCTGTACCCACTCTCTTGGGTGACATTCTTCATCATCTTTATGCCCGTACCGTCCGAAAGCGGGGAACCTTGATGTGCTGTGCTCCATTATTAGCGAGGTGGTTTATTTCGCACCTTCCCAAGTCAGTGCTGAAGAACAAAGAAGGAATAGGCTGGGCCTATAGTGTTATGTCTCTCTCGCATAATGACATCATCTGGACTATCAAGGGTATGGATGAGGTAGCCATTATTGATCGTTGTGGGGAATACCCCAATGTTCCACTGATAGGAACCTGTGGGGGAATTTCTTACAATCCATGCTTGGCCTGACGTCAGTTCGGGCGAGCCAGAAGAGAAGGACCTCATGAGCTTCTAATGCCTAGTATCATCTTTGATTTTCAAGGGGAGAGCGACGAGCAACGTCGCAGATTCATAAGGGTTTGGGATAGAGTTCACAGATCTGATCCACACGAGCTGGGTCCAAAGACTTCACTTCTGATGGAGCCATATCTCAGATGGGTCCGTATCCGCGCCCAAAAGCTGGGTATGCCGTATGAAGCTGTCCTGCCTATCATTGTTGAGGTTGCTAATGAAGATGGGGTTCTTCCGACCATCCTCCATCCTCATATGCCTACTGACATTGGGGCACTGAAAAGGTCTTGGATGCAGCTGAGAGAAGAACGGGATTCTTACCGATAAAGGTTTAACGATCAAGAGCAGAAGATCTAGAAGTTGACTAGGCAGCTGGAGAACGAGCGAATTCTCAATGACTATGTCCGCACCAACAAGAAGCGACCATGGGAGCATTGATTGGCCTTTGATTATTTCCTTTTTAGTTTTATTTACTTTTCAGTATTTCCTTTCTTGTAACGCCTTAAGGGCAATTTGTTGAACAATCTGAATTTCAAAGTTTATCTAATAAAGTGTGTTTCCTTTTTGGTTTACAAATTTGAATCTCCCGATTGTCTTTGAAATCATGTCATACGCATTTCATCCCATGCACTTCATAAACAGGTACCCATTACAGGTCTCTTATCTTCTTTGCTGTTTATTTCAGCACTCATCATGTCTGCTGAACCATCAACTGAGCAAGCCATCAAGGCCCTACAGGCCCAAAATGCCCAATTTCAAGAGCTATTCATGAATCTAGCTAAGGGTCAACAAGATTTGAAGGCCCTGATTCTGAAGAAGAAGAAGAAGAGGACAGTCTTGTTCAATACATGTCACAGGTTTGGAAATAGGCTACATAATGAAGTTGATTTGACCACCTCATCTGGAGGGAAAGATAGTCAAGAGGAAAGGAGGGCTCCTAGCCTTGTGGTCTCTGACAACGAGACGGATTTTGACGAAGACCAGTATCCTCCGGCCGAGGATAGATACAAACAACTGGAAGACCGGTTGAGTGCTATGGAGGTACAGAAAGTGCCTGGTCTGGACTTTGGTGATCTAGGTCTATCATCTGGGGTGGTGATTCCCCATAAATTCAAAGCACCAGCCTTTTCTAAGTATGACGGAGTTTCTTGTCCGAAGATGCACCTCCGGTCATATGTGAGGAAGATTCAGCCGTACACCGCTGATAAGAACCTATGGATCCATTTCTTTCAGGATAGTCTCTTAGGGACTCAGCTTGAGTGGTTTTATTAGTTGGACGGAGCCAGTATCTGCAGTTAGGAAGATTTGGCTACTGCTTTCTACAGGAAGTACCAATACAATTCCGACCTCGCTCCCACGCGTACCCAACTCCAGGGTATGTCTATGGGAACGGGTGAAGGTTTCAAAGATTATGCTCAAAAGTGGAGGGACCTCACCGGAAGAGTGCAACCACCCTTGGCTGATCGGGAGCTTGCAGATATGTTTCTGGGGACCTTGTCCGGTCCATTTTTCAACCATCTGATCGGAAGTTCTTCATCTGGATTTACAGAGCTTATAATGACTGGTGAAAGGATTGAGGATGGTATTAAGGCCGGTAAGATACAAAAGGGTGCCTCATCAAGCACCAAGAAGAAGCCTTTTAAGAAAGAGTCCAGTGCTGTCTACAGTTCGAAAAACCAGAGTAGACCTGAACGCCGCCAAGCTGTTAATGCGGTTGTTATTTCAAAACCTGTTGGTTCTCCTCAACATAATAATCAACAAAAGGATGAGAGACCTCGAAGGCAATTCACCCGAGTCAACATGACCTTATCTCAGATTCTTCCACAGTTACTGGAAACCAATCTGGTGATTCCAAGGGAAGCCCCAAAGAATCCAAATACAACATCACTGAAGTATAACCCTAATGCCCGTTGTGCTTATCACTCTGTTAGCCCGGGGCATAATACAGATGATTGTTAGACTTTGAAGAATAAGATATAGGACTTAATTGATGCTAAGGAGATTGAGTTTGAGGCGCCCGAAAGACCTAATGTTGTGACTGCTCCTATGCCCAAGCATGAAGTGAATGCTATAGATGAAGACTTGTTTGTGGTTTCTGTGAATGATATTGTTACCCCTTTGATGATTGTGAAGAAGAACCTTTTGCTAGCCAGTTTATTTCCGGGCTGTGACGAAGGTTGCCGTATATGTTCTGCCTTGCCTACCGGTTGCCATCTTTTGAAATCAGGTGTCCAGCGCCTGATGGATAGTAAAGAGATTCTGCTTGAGAAGACTGTTGTTCCTGTAGTCCATACTGAAGAAGTTTCCATTATCACCATCTTCGACAATTCTTCCAAGGCTCCCTCGAGGAAGCTTGTTAGAATTACATCTGTTCCAAGAATCGCACCTGTGATCATCACTGTTCCAGGGCCCATCCCTTATACTTCTGACAAAGCTGACCCTTGGCACTATGGGGCTGATGTTTATTTTCATGGAGTTAAGCAAGAGTTGGATGTTGATACTGACGTCAGCAATATTGTTGGACCTGCTAAAGTCACCCGCAGCGGGAGGCTTTTCTCACCTGATATCTCTCCGCCAACTGCCCGAAAACCTGTTGTTATTACACCCACCAGTGGACCTGCTACTATTCCTGTTCAAGTTCCTATTCTTACCCTTGTCGCCGAGTCCTCTGTCGCTCGGGGCAAAGGGATCACCAGTGAGCCTGCCCAGACGGAGGCACCGAAGACGATTACTGTTGAAGCTTCTAAACAAGAGATGGAAGAGATTCTGAAAATCATCAAAAAGAGTGACTACAATGTAGTTGAACAGCTGGGGAAAACCCCGTCCAAGATCTCTATGTTGTCACTGTTGCTATGCTCAGAGGCCCATGCCAAGGCTCTGATTACCTTCCTGAAGACTTCCCACGTACCACAAGAGACATCAGCTGATTAGTTTACAGATTGCATGGCCAATCTGACTGCTGATAATGGGTTGGGCTTCTCTGACGCTGATTTGACTACTAAGGGGAAGAACCACAACGATGCCCTGCATGTCTCTATTGGATGCAAGGGCACTACTCTTGCTCATGTATTGGTGGATACTGGTCCCTCATTGAACGTCTTGCCTAAGAAAGCTCTGGACCGGTTGGACTGTGAAGGGTTAGAGTTGAAACCAAGAAACATTGTTGTTAGGGCCTTTGATGGGTCTAAAAGGATGGTGCACGGAGAAGTTTATATCCCGATTAAGGTTGGTTCTCAGGTCTTCAACTCTACATTCTATGTGATGGACATTCGGCCATCTTATTCTTGTTTGCTGGGTTGCCCATGGATCCACAAAGCTGGGGCCGTAACCTCAACACTCCACCAGAAGCTGAAGTACCCGGTCAAAGGGAAGATTGTGACAGTACAAGGAGAGGAGGAGTACATGGTAAGCCACCTCAACTTTTTCCGATATGTAGAGATGGATGGGGAGTTCATTGAAACCCCATTTCAGCATTTTGAAGAGGTTCCCCAGACACTGGCGTCCGCTGAGACTGTTGTTGAAAATTCTCCTATGAAGATGGCTTCCTTTAAGGATGCCCGGGATGTTGTCGAGAAAGGTGGGTGTGCAAATTAGTGCCAACTCCCTAACCTTACACAGAAGACTAACAAGTTTGGTTTGGGTTTCACTGCAGAAGCTCAAAGGGCTGTTCGGAATGCACGAATCGGAATACCTCCCGTGTTCATCAGCAACTCAGGAGTGAATGCCATTGAAGACGATGTTGAAGAGTCTGAGTTCGACAGTTGGATCTATCCTACGACCAACGGTGGACCAAGCAACTGGACAACAAAGGACTTCATCCCTATTACTTTTGTTACCCAGTAATGTAACTTTTTGTTTTGAATTTGTAACAGACAATGTTTAAACTCTATGGCCCGGTGTCTTACCCAGGGCACTGTGGCTTCATTTGTGAGGGCTTTATGTGTGTCATTTTCATATATCATTAATAAAAGCATTGGACGTTTCTTGCATTTCAAATTTTGTGCTCCTTGTTTTTCTTTTTATATATTGCAAAATAGCTATTTACACACACTTACGTATCATGATCTACATCCATTCTGGATCCCACTGGTAACGACTCTGCTACTTCCGGTTATGACTTCGAAAGTCCGATCAACTTAGCCGAAGATGAAGGTAAAGATGATTGCGAAGTGCCTGGTGAATTTGCTAGACTACTGCTTCAAGAAGAGAGGGCCATACTACCTCGAAGCCATCAATTCTGATGCCTCCAATTGTAGGAAGACCGTTGATCTTATGCTTAAAAAATGTCGGATAATAGAAAGAGGTGTGCTGAGGCAGCATGATGAGTCTGTCCGAAAAGAGCATGCTATTTATTACCTTAGAAAAAAGTTTACCGACTGTGAGACCCAATACTCACTGCTCGAGAGAACTTGTTGCGCTTTGGAATGGGCTGCTCGCCGACTGAGACAGTACATGTTGACTCGTACTACCTTTTTGATACCAAAAGAGGTGAACGTCTTGACAACTCATTGGCCTTTTGCAATGTGGGGCATTGATATGATAGGAGAGATCAGACCTACGACGTCTAACGGGCATCGTTTCATCCTGGTAGCAATTGATTACTTTACAAAGTGGGTTGAAGCAGCTTCCTTTGCTACTGTAACCAAGAACGTCGTGGCACGGTTCATTCGGCACAATCTGATTTGTCGCTACGGTGTACCAGAGAGGATCATTACGGACAATGGTACCAATCTCAACAACAAGATGATCACCGAGCTCTGCAAGCAGTTCAAGATACAGCATCATAACTCTTCTCCCTACCGGCCAAAGATGAATGGGGCTGTTGAAGCGGCTAATAAGAACATTAAGAAGATTGTGCAGAAGATGACAGTGACATACAAAGATTGGCACGAGATGTTACCATTTCCTCTTCATGGGTACCGCACCTCAGCATAGACGTCAACAGGGGCAACACCCTATTCCTTGGTATATGGCATGGAGGCAGTCTTGCTCATTGAAGTTCAGATACCCTCTCTCCGAATCATGAAGGATGCAGGTTTGAGCGAAGATGACTGGATTCAGACCCGACTTGATCAACTGAACCTAATCGACGAAAAAAGGCTTACTACTATTTGTCATGGTCAGACGTATCAGAAACGGATGATCAAGGCATTTAACAAGAAAGTTAGACGACAAGAGTATCAAGTTGGGGATCTGGTAATCAAGCGTATTATATTACCTCAAGGTGATCCCAGAAGCAAATGGACCCCTACTTACGAAGGGCCATTTGTGGTTAAGAAAATTTTCTCAGGAGGAGCTATGATTCTAACCACCATGGATGGTGACGACCTTCCTCACCCCGTCAATGCAGACATAGTGAAAAGATACTACGCATAAACAAAGACCCGCTAGGTTGACTGGCCTAGGCAAAAATAAGGGCTTCCCGGCGAACCAAAAGGGTTCGGGCAAAAATAAGGGATGAAAATGAAAAAACCGTACACCCGGCAAGTCGAAAACCTGAAAAGGCGGCTTTGGCAAAAAAGGGTATCCCAGTGGACTGAAAACCCGAAAGGGAGGTCCAGGGAAAAATTTGGGATCAAAGCGTAACACTATGTCTCATTGGATCACCTTGCATCCAAACTTCAGTATCGACTATCAAGCTCGGACGACACTAATCAATCTGATTCATCTTCAACCAAGCAGCAAAGCGATGAGATGCTTGAGGACATAAGGGCAATAGCAGAGTTGGAACCCAGTGGGATTACTCACATAGCTGTTTTTTTTAGTTTTTACAAATGTGTAAACTCTCTTGTTCGGCGGCGTTCTCTTACTAGGACGTCGGCCTCTTGTACAAAAACGCATATTTACAGGCCAAACTTCAAATCAATAACAAATTCATTTTCAGACAAATTTCAAACTGTTTTTCCTTTATCTGTTTTGTTTTTCAAAGAACGTCCAATGTTCATTTTTGATATATGCATTTGACATTAATTGCTGCTCATAAATATTTACATGCGAAACAAAGGACGAATTACGGGTAATATCAGAAACAGGGGCAATAAGAAGTGTCCAATCTGTATAGTTGCTCTGTCCACCAGGTACAAAGGTAGATTCAGCTGAAGAATATGACTCAGATACCTTCACTCCCCGTAGAGTAAGACAGTAATTGTAGCTCTCCCCAGCTGAGACTTGCAACCGTGAACAAATCAGTAATGCTCTCCCCAAGAAGAGTTGATCTACCATCAGCACTAAAGAGGCTTGATATCCCCGGCAGTCTTAATATTCCCCAACGGAGTATAAGAGTGTTCCCCGGCAAAATAGAAGATACCCCCAGTGGAGTCAATGTTTCCCCAACACGGTCTGAAAAAGCTTCCCCAACGGAGTTGAAATATCATCCCCAGTAGACTCTGGAAGTTCACTCCCAGCGGAGTACAAAAATAAATCTCCCCATCCAAGTTCAGAAGATCATTCCCAAGCAGAACTCAGAGGATTATCCCCACAAGATCCTAGAGGGTTATCCCCAGCAAATCGCAACTGAAAGATTATCCCCAGCGAAGTTCTTTCCTTTCACAAGCAGGAATTAAATCCTCAACAGATTCAATATCACCAACAACGGTAATCCATCCCAAGTGGAGTTATCAGTAGATTCTTCAGTAGAGCGTCTCTTTCCCACAAAGTAATCTCCTCATCAGTTTATTCCTCAACGGAGTCATCTTCTCCCACAGGATTATTCTCGCAATCACCTTCGTTCACCATCCCCAGCGGAAGCGAAGAATTTAACTCTATTCTCCAGCAGCTATCCAAGATTTATTTTCCCCAGCTAAAGCATTACACTTCCATACATCATGATACATGCATATACGCATCATACCTATACAATTTCATTTATTTTGAGAACATCATTGCTTGATCCATATCATGCATTGCATATGACCGACCTTTACCTTTCAGGAAAGATGCAGTTAAGTTCTCAGTTATCCCAAGACCTTTGTCTGGTCCAGTTAAATCGATTCCTAAAGATTTTTCTGATGCCGATCCAGTCAAAGATATTCCAAGACTTTTGTCTGGTCCAGTTAAATCAATTCCTAAAGATTTTTCTAATGTCGATCCAGTCAAAACTTTCCAAGACCTTTGTCTGGTCCAGTTAAGTCAATTCCTAAAGATTTTTCTGATGCCGATCCATTCAAAGATATTCCAAGACTTTTGTCTGGTCCAGTTAAATCGATTCCTAAAGATTTTTCTGATGCCGATCCAGTCAAAAGTTTTCCAAGACCTTTGTCTGGTCCAGTTAAATTGACTCCTAAAGATTTTTCTGATGCCGATCCAGTCAAAGATATTCCAAGACTTTTGTCTGGTCCAGTTAAATCGATTCCTAAAGATTTTTCTGATGCCGATCCAGTCAAAATTTTCCAAGACCTTTGTCTGGTCCAGTTAAATCGATTCCTAAATATTTTTCTGATGCTGATCCAGTCAAAATTTTCCAAGACCTTTGTCTGGTCCAGTTAAATCGATTCCTAAAGATTTTTCTGATGCCGATCCAGTCAAAGATATTCCAAGACTTTTGTCTGGTCCAGTTAAATCGATTCCTAAAGATTTTTCTGATGCCGATCCAGTCAAAATTTTCCAAGACCATTTCCTGGTCCAGTTAAATTGATTCCTAAAGATTTTTCTAATGCCGATCCAGTCAAAGATATTCCAAGACTTTTGTCTGCTCCAGTTAAATCGATTCCTAAAGATTTTTCTGATGCCAATCCAGTCAAAATTTTCCAAGACCTTTGTCTAGTCCAGTTAAATCGATTCCTAAAGATTTTTCTGATGCCGATCCAGTCAAAGATATTCCAAGACTTTTGTCTGGTCCAGTTAAATCGATTCCTAAAGATTTTTCTGATGCCGATCCAGTCAAAATTTTCCAAGACCTTTGTCTGGTCTAGTTAAATCGATTCTTAAAGATTTTTCTGATGCCGATCCAGTCAAAGATATTCCAAGACCTTTGTCTGGTCCAGTTAAATCGATTCCTAAAGATTTTTCTGATGCCGATCCAGTCAAAGTTAATCCAAGACCTCCTCTGGTTCAGTCAGATCGCCGATAAGATCTCCCTGATTTGTATTCCAGTTGAATTCATTCCAAGACTCTTTCCTGGTCCAGTTAAATCTATTCCTAAAGATTTTTCTGATGCCGATCCAGTCAAAGTTAATCCAGGACCTTCTTTGTTTCAGTTAGATCGAAGATAAGATCTCCCTGACTCATATTCCAGTCGAAGTTCAGACCACTTATCAACAGTCTCAAAATGGCATCTATAAGCCCATTCCCGACATCACCAGGCCGATACCACTTCATGCGAGTGCAAATTTCTGGGCACTCTAGTGTTCAATCATCTTCCACCTTCGGATCATGAAAGGCCCGAAAGCCAATCTACATCCTCAGGTTCAAGAAGATTGAACAGGGGCAGCTGTTGTACCCTAAAATTTTCCCTCCCATATTTCTCAAAACATTGCAAGAAAAGTCTCCAAGTGGCTCAAGATTGCTCAAGAGTTGGACAGTCAAGCTATCTCCTAAGGCAGTCAATTCAAAATTAGGGTTTTGTGTTGCACCAAGGTCCTTGCATCCAAATGACCTCAAGTTCTACCCAATTCCCTAATATGTTCTCAAGGTCATCCATGTCAAATTTCAAGCCTTGCAAAGGAAGTTTGGTCAGTCAATTGCTCAAGAGGTCCAAAAATCGACTGTGCTAGGGCAAAATTCAACTGTGACCTACAAATAGTGAAACTTCAAGATTTTTTGTCAACATTCTCATTTTGAAGGATATTTAATCATTTGATCAAGGGTTGATCATGATTCATCAAGGATTGCTCAAGATTCAGCAAGATTCAAAAGTTGCTAAATTAAGGTTTTGTAGGAAAAGTCAACTCAACTTTGACCAAGCATAACTTTCTCATACTTTATGAGAAATGACCCATCCAAAGCTCATTTTGAATAGGATGAAATTTCCTACAATCCATCTTCATACCCCAAGATCAAGAAAGGCTCTCACAAAAGGTTACAAATTTGGACATTATAGGTCATTTTTGAAAGTCAACAAAAACACCTTTTTTGCCAAAGCTTATAACTTGAGAATGGAATAATAAAATGAGATGAGACCAAAAGGGTTGGTTAGAGGACATCTCAAGATTTCTAAAAAGTCGAAGAACACATCCAAAAGTTCAAAATTGAAGAAGTTATACATTGTTGAAGTTGGGTATTTTTCCAAAATTGCCAAAAGTCAACTATCCCCAAAAACTTCAAATTTTGTCAAATGGGCCCATTCCTTTCCACTTGATTTGATCTTGTCACACTACACACGTGTCCTAGCTTCAGCCTTGTGTCCATTTATTAATTTTTCTATTTTATTTGGTTTTTATTGAATTAATTCATTTTAAATCAATTTAAATCAAATAAAATCCAAATATTGATCACTTGGTATCTTTTTGATTGATACAGGTCTTAATTGTCATCATGGATTACGACCAGATAGTGGTATCTCTTAAAAAGCAAGCTATGAAGCCTGGATTACGACCGGATAATAGTTTAATCCCCAGCAAGCCGTGAAGCCCGGATTACGATCGGATAACAGTTCAGCAAGTTACTGTGAAGCCTGGATTACAACCAGATAGCAGTGTGATACATCATGAAGCCTAGATTCGACCAGATAGTGGTATATCATAAACACAAATCCTTGAAGCCCGGATTCGACCGGATAGCAGCCTAACAAGTTATTGTGAAGCCTGGATTACGACTAGATAAAAATACAAGACCATGAAGCCTGGATTACGACCAGATAATGGTAGAAGACATTGTGAAGCCTGGATTACGACCAGATAGCAGCCAAAGACACTGAAGCATGGGTAACGACCAGATAACAGTGAGGGACACTATGGAGCTTGGATTACGACCAAATAGCAGTTTACTCGGCCAATTACTATGAAGCCCGGATTCGACCGGATATTAGTAGGCCCAACAGTCAAAGGGAAGCCCGGAGGCGACCGGATAACCACTTGATTTTCTTCTGAAGCCTGGATTTTGACCAGATAAGAAGTAGAGTATTGTGAAGCCTAGATTACGACCAGATAGCAATACAGAACACCATGAAGCCTGGATTCGACCAGATAATGGTATAAAGCATCGTGAAGCCTGGATTACGACCAGATAATGATAAAAGGACTGAAGCTTGGATTATGACCAGATAATAGTATAAGATATTACGAAGCTTGGATTTCGACCAAATAGCAATTTTACCTGGACAGTTACTAAGAAGCCCGGAGTCAACCAGATATTGGTACTCCCTAAATACAAGTTAAAGCCCGGAGGCGACCAGATAACATCTCATTTCCTTCTGAAGCCTGGATTACGACCAGATAAGAATTGAGAAATTGAGAAGCTTGGATTATGACCGGATAGCAAGTTTAATCTCATCTCCACAGTAAGTCACTGTAAATCCTGGACTACGACCAAATAGCAGTCGGCCTTATCACTATGAAGCCTGGATAACGACCAGATAGTAGTTCATTCTCACCTCTTCAGCTAAGAGACGATTCCTCAATAGAATAACGGACGACCGAAGTTCCTAAAATTCAACTTTTCTCAAAACAGAGATGATTCCCCAGTAGAATAATGGATGACCGAAGCTCCTAAAATTCTATTTCTCCCAAGACAGAGAACATCATCCCCCAGCGAAATCTTCCTCAACAACAAGTATACAAGCTCTCGCTAAGAATCTCTTATGCGATCGACACTCCTTCGGATGGCATCTTTAAGCCCATCTCCCATCATCAATCTCCAAATGGCATCTTTAAGCCCATTCCCAACATCACAAGACAATTACCACTTTATGCGAGTGCAAAATTTTGGGCACTCTAGTGTTCAATCATCTTCAACCCTCAGATCACGAAAGGCAGACAAGCCAATCTAAATCCTCAGGTTTAAGAAGATTGAACAGGGTCAGCTGTTGTACCCCAAAATTTTCCCTCCCATATTTCTCAAAACATTTCAAGAAAGATTCTCAAGTTGCTCAAGGAGGTCCAAGGGTTGACCAGACAAGCTCTCTCCTAAGGCAGTCTACCTCAAATTAGGGTTTCATGTTGCATCAAGATACTTGAGTCCAAGGGACCCCAAATGATCACCATTGTCCTAATATGTTCTTAAGATCATCCATGTGAAGTTTCAAGCCTTGCAGAGAAAGTTTGCCTAGTCAATTGCTCCAAGGCCTGAAAATCGACTGTGCTAGGGCAAAAGTCAACGGTGGCCTACATACAACCAAACTTTAAGATTTTTGGTCAACATCCCCATTTTGAAGTATTATTCATCATTTGATAAAGGGTTGATCATGATTCATCAAGGATTGCTCTCAATTCATCAAAACCCCAAAGTTGCTAAATTAGGGTTTTGCAGGAAAAGTCAACTCAACTTTGACCAAACATAACTTTCTCATAATTTATGAGAAATGACCCATCCAAATCTCATTTTTAAGAGGATGAAATTATCTACAATCCATCTTCATCTCCTAAGTTCAAAATATGCATCCACAAGAAGTTATGAATTTTGACATTATAGGTCATTTTGAAAAGTCAACAAAAACACCTTTTTTGTCAAAGCTTCATACATGAACTTGGAATACCAAATTGATATGAGACCAAAAGGGTTGCTTATAGGACATCTCAAGCTTTCTAAAAAGTCAAAGAACACCCTCAAAGAGTCAAAATTGAGGAAGTTATGCATTGGTGAAGTTGACCTTTTTTTGCAAAATTGTCAAAAGTCAACTATGCCTCAAATTGCAATTTTTGCCAAATAGGCCCAATCCTTTGCAATTGTTTTGAGTTGGCAACATGGTCCACGAGCCCTAGCCCTTTCCACTTGTCATTATCTTGTTTTTATTATTTATTTTGATTTTTATTTGAATTAAATTAATTTTAATCAAAACAAATCATGAGAAAATCCAAAACATTGAAATCTCAAGATTTTGCACATGTTTCAGGTCCTATATCCAGCTAGCATGAGATTGAATTCGTGTAAAGGCTTGGTGTGCATAGAAAGATTCAATTTGGACTATTTTTGGAAAGATATTCAAAGGAATCAAATCAAAATCAAAAGCAATGATGGAGGAAGATTGAGACCAGGTTTTCAACCCTAATTCATTCCTCAATACATAAGGAACAGTGGCTGACCAAAAGCAAGGCTAGAGGGAGGCGCAAGAACAAGAACAAAACTTGAAAAAACACCAAAAAAGTGCAAACATGAATTCATTATTCCAAGCCATTCCAGAGCTTCTTGATCATCCCAACCGCTTCCCGTGAGTGTAAGCAAGCAAAACTAATCAAGAACAAGGAGTTTCCATTGCCAAATACCAGTGTAAGCCATCCACGACATTGATTTATTTTTGAAATCGAATTGTGTTGTACCCCAAAATTTGCCCTCCCATATTCTTCAAGAATTGCAAAGTCAAAGCTGCAAAATTCCCCAAGGGTTGCACAGTTCAAGGGCCTCCTAACAGTCAAAATTAGGGTTTTGGTTTTGACAAAGTAAATGAAGTTTCCAAGGGTCCAATCAAGTCCCACATGCCTATAAACATGGTCAAGCATCCTCATACCAAGTTTCAAGACTTACAGTACAAAATTGCACAGTCAAAAAACCTAATTGCACTACAGTCAACTGTAGGGGCAAAATGGTCATTTGACAGTCAAAAGTCCAATTTTTTGGTTAACATCTCATTTTGAAGCCACATACATAATTTGATCAATGCTTGATCATGATTCTCAAAGCTTGGCTCTAAAATCATCAAGATGCAAAAGTTTCCTTATTTGGACAGTTGAAAAAGTCAACTGTAAATTAACCAGAGCATAACTTCCACATGGATTATCAGAAAAATTCCATCCAAAGCTCATTTTGAAGATAAAGACATTTCCTACAACTCCTCTTCACACTTCAAGTCCAAGAAATGCTCTCACAAAAAGTTATCAATTTCAACATTATAGGTCATTTTCAAAAGTCAACAAAAAGGGACTTTAAGTCAAAGGCCATAACTTGAGATTGGTAAATCAAAATGACATGGGACCAAGGGCATTGGTTAGAGGACTCAAAGACCTTTCCAAAATGTCCAAGAACAGGAGCAAAGCTTAAAAATTGAGCAAGTTATGCCTTGTAGAAGTAGGGAAATTTTTGGATATTTTGAAAAGTCAACATTGCTTCAAATGACCTAAAATTGCTAATGGGCCTCTTTTTCTTCCACAATTCATTACCCAAGGCATGTGCACGACCATTTGGCCCAAAGGGAAGTTTTTCTTCATTTTTTATTTATTTATTTGGATTTTATTACTAATAATTCATTTAATTAATTAAAATACATGAAAAATACTAAACCTAGGTTTTTCAATCTTTTTATGCATATAATATCTCCAATATTTCGTGCAAATCAAATTAGGGAAGAATTGAAGATGATTGGATATGATTGAGACCAAATATGCTTGAAAAAGATTTGAAAATAATGGCTTGAAAATAAAATATATTTTCCATCAATTCATGGATTTGTGATCAGCTTCTCAACCCTAGAACCTTCACACATAAGTACCAAGTGCAACCCTAATGCAAAGGACCAAAAAGCTGCGCCATAGACAAGAAACAAAACTTGAATTTTTTGCTTGAAAACTCAAAACTGAAAACCATATTCCAGGGCTTTTCAAGGTGAAACAACGATTCTATCACATTCCTGGGACATCAAAGAAACTTCCTGGATCAAAAGCACCAATTCTAACGCCTTGAATCATTGTACAGAAGTCAAACTTTTTCACTTTTTTCTCATAATCGTGTTTTACAATTTAGGCATATTCATGGCATTTTATTTGTGGATTTGTGCTAATTAAACCTTTATGAAGCTAACCATATAAGTTAATTGGATTTTTATACACTGTATGCAAAACCACCATTGTCGTGTTTTAGGGTTACAAGGATTCTGATTTAGGGCTTTGCGTTCAAGGAACAATTGGGACACGATAATGACACCATCAGATTCAGAAGCTTCCAACCAATCCATTGATGGGGTCGCGCCCTATTTATATGACAAGACTAGCTAATCGCTATTTTCCAAAAGGGCACATTTTGGAACGTTTACAAAACCGTTGCCTATGTTTTTTGTGTTTCAGGAAATAAACGAACGAGGAAGAAGAAGGGTGCATGGCCATCAGTAACTGGTTGGTTCAAAAATTCGCGCTAAAAGTCCATTAACGCTTTATTTTATTTGATATTAATTCTTAGTTATATTATAATCAAAGTGCGTTGGATGGCTCAGTGGTAGGCATGTACGTTGGTAAACCATATGACCTGGGTTCGAGCCCCAGGTCCCCACCCCCCTTTCATATTATTTTTCATTTAATATTTGTGTGCAGTTTCAACGTTATGGACCACCGTGCATCATCAAAATCAAGCCGTCCACTTGGCCAATGGAAGCGATCAGAGGGCCATGACCATGAAGTCCATGGTAGACACCAGTCAACCACCTCACACGCTGGCATAAAAGTCAAACAGGCCAAGGTCTTGATGGGCCTAAAATGCTGATATACACCTCCAAATTAGGGGCAGAACCCCCTAGGTTTGCAAACTTTTTTACATTCTTTGTTTTTCATTATTTTTACTTTCTTTCAATTATTGTTTTTTAATTAATTTAATATTTTCACAAATAATATAAAAAACACAACAAAAAAAAAGCAGAAAAGAGACAAAAATTAATATTTTTATTTAATGTTATATTTTTTGTAAATAAATGTTAAATAATTAATTTAGTTAAATTAGGTTTTAAAACTTAAGTCTTTTTCTTAACAAATTAAAATATGTAGAAATTAGGGTTTTTAACTTTTCATCATCTTTTTAATAAATAATTTTTTCTTATTATTATTGTTATTAATTATTAAATATTTTTGTAAATAAACATGTACATTAAATATTTAGTAAATTAGGTTAAACTTTAACATTTTCATTAATAATTAAAAAAACTTAGAATTAGAGTTTCTTTTAATTTTAATTTTCTTTATTTCATAAATACAAAAAAACTAAAAAACATTTCTTTCCTTTTATTAAATAATTAATTAGCTTTTTAATTTCATTTAATTTCTTTAAAGGGTCCAACGCCCTCGAACGTTCTATTTTTATTTCTTTCGCACATTTATTTTCTTTCAAATATTATGTAATTGCTCAAGCCATGTAACTCGGACATTTTATATTTCCCGCATTTTATTTCTTTATTTTATGTCAAATCGGGTCCTGGTTTAATTTGGCGATGTGGACCCGCGCCTTTTGTAATAGTTTAGAACTTTACCTTTCTCGCAATTTTTAACTATTAATAATGACATGCAAGAATGAATGATAAAATAAAAACAAACGCATAGATCACTTTGACAAAAGACAAAAATAAATGAAAACGACACACAAATCACACACCACCCCTAGGGTACGCCTCACTGTTGCCTTGCCTCGAAAGGTGATCGTCGAGTAGAGGGTGTCTTAGTAAGTCCTCATGATCCGGGAACCTGGCATGAGGGTAGCTTCTAAGGTGTCTTCCCATTGCTCTGGTGATCACCATGTCCCGAACCTCGAATTGACCCGAACACCTCCAACGGTGGTGCTACCTACCTCTCAATGGTGGGATGGCACTACTTTAAAGGACATTTACACAGACGAATTCCTTAGGGTAGGTAGACGACTCTAGATACTTGCTCTAACTTCAAAACAATTCAAAAATACTTTTCACACCGACACCTTTTCAAAAAGCTTTCGAAAGCAATTTTTCAAACACTCTTGAGGACCGATACAAGAGTCGAACTGGAATTTTCAAAGAAACTTTTTTTAAAACCCATAGTTGAAAAGCAAACAAACAATTTTGAACACACAAATGAGCAAGTATCTAAGAGCCCATGGATAACCATGGATAGAAAGGGTGCTAACACCTTCCCTTTCTATAACCTACCTCCCGAACCGAGAGCAATCTCTATAAGGAATTTTTCTGTGCTTTTGTCCTTTCCATTTGGAGAAAATAAAAGATGGTGGCGATTCTTGCTTCCGCGACATTTCGCGAACCAGCGTTAAACAGTCAGTTCCAGATCCACCGATCACAGAACTGGCGACTCTGCTGGGGAACAATCTTTAAAGTGAGGTGTACCTTAGGGTTAGTTCATAACTGTGTTTTAAATTGCTTTCCTTGTTTGCTTTAAATTGTGGGTTGCTTGGGAGTTCTATAGATCCTAACCCGGATCTGGGGGATACCTTCTTAGAAAGTAGCAACAAGGCTGTGAGGGAACTGTGCGGGGTATACCGACATGGTTGAAACAGTCTGCGACGTTGATGTGGCACTTTGGTGTGTACCGGTAACCCTTGAGTTCAGTCAAGGAGGGTACGGGGCCTCCGCGTGGTGTCATGAAGCATCAACAGACCTTAGGAACCTTAATTGAACTATCTTGGCCTCTTTAGGGTAGTGAGATAACTGACTTTGGTGCAGTCCGAGGTTGGTTGATACTCGATACTACACTCAATTGAGGGTTGCTTTCCTGGAATATTTCGGTCGCCAGTTCAGTGGCTAAATCGAAACGATGAACAATGAAAGCAATCCCGTGATATTGGGACCCTTAGAACCCGGTTACTTCTAATAGGACAGGTTGAACCCACCAACTTCAAGAGGTTACTACCCAGACCCCATGCTGGCCTTAAACCCTAAGGGCTTGTCTTGTGTGCCTTGTGTGCCTTACATGTTTGTCTTTGTAAATATCTGTGGTGTGTTTAATCATAGCATCATGACATCATCCAGCATCATATGCATTGACTAACCATTTCAGGGGATCGAATTTTCATATTTGTTCTTGTTTTGTAGGACATGGAAACTGTTCGTAGGAAGACAATTCAAATCAGTCTTGTAAGGATCCCTCCTCAGCTTAAGGAACTTATATCCAGGATTCCCGAGAACTCTTCATTCAGTGAAAGACATGGAAGTCTCATCAGCTTGGTCAATACCAACATTGAGGAAGATATGATCAAGGTCCTGTTCCAATTCTTTGACCCTCTGCATCACTGTTTCACCTTCTTGGATTATCAGCTGGTACCTACATTGAAGGAGTTCTCCCGGCTCCTGAAGATCCCTATCCTTGATCAGCTACCCTACAATGGTACGGAAAAGGAACCCAAGCTTGAAGAGATTGCTAAAGCCTTGCACCTACAGTCATCTGACCTCAAGGGACATTGGGAAGTTAGAAGTGGTATCAAAGGGTTCTTAGCCAGGTTTCTGTTTGAAAAGGCCCATGAATGTTGGAACTCCCTTGACTTACAAGCTTTTGAAGAAGTTGTGGCCCTCCTTGTGTATGGTTTGGTGTTGTTCCCTAACCCAGATCAGCTTATAGATATCAGTACTGTCCAGATCTTCATGTCCAGGAATCCTATACCTACATTGCTGGGTGACATCCTTCACTCATGTTACACTCGAACCATGAGAAAAAGAGGTGTCCTTATGTGTTGCACTCCTCTCCTGGGAAGGTGGTTTATTTCGCACCTTCCACAATCAGTTTTGAAGAACGAGCGGGGTTTGAGATGGTCACAACGGTTGATGACTCTTACACATGCAGATATACATTGGTGCCCTAGGTCCAGAGAGGATGTCACTATCATTGATCGTTGCGGAGAGTACCCTAATGTTCCTTTACTTGGAATCAGAGGAGGTATTACTTACAACCCATGCCTGGCTTGGAGACAGTTTGGTTATGCTCGAAGGGATGGCCCTCATGACATGATAATTCCTGACATAGTTTTTGACTTCGACAACGATGCACAAGGACTTCGCCAGAGATTTATCAGAGCCTGGAGGATGCCAAGTAGGATAGACAGCAAGACACTGGGGCACAGGAACTCCATCCCGTTGGAGCCTTATCTCAAGTGGGTACGAGCCCGCTCCCAGAAGTTAGTAATGCCATATCCTCACATGCTCCCTGTGATCAAAGAGCCAGTCTTGGAAGGAGAAGTGTCCTACACTATTCAGCACCCTGATATGCCCACATCCTGGGAAGAGATGCAGAAGAGCTGGATCCAGCTTAAGGAAGAACGAAATTCTCTTGAGACCAGTCTACATGCCAGTGAAAAGAAGGTCTTGGAGCTCACCCGCCTGTTGCATGAGGAGAGGAATCTCAACACTTACATAGCTCCAAAGAGGATGCATAGTATATTTTGGGATTGATTTGCTTTTGTATTATTTTGCCCATGAGGCTTTGATGTACTGAACAATTATTTCCTTAATGATAACGTGTGTTCCTTTTTGTCTACAACAAATTTGAACTTTCGAACCCTTGAATGCATTGCATAAACACATATCATTCATCATGTGCATAGCAGGTTTTCCTCTTTTCAGGTTGCTTACAGTTCTTCGCTGTTTATTTCAGCATCATGAATCCTGACTCGTCATCAACTGAGATGTCCATCAAAGCTCTTCAGGCACAGAATGCGCAATTTCAGGAATTAATCATGGGTCTGGCCCAAGGCCAAGAAGAGCTGAAGGCTCTGCTCCTGAAGAAGGAGAAGAAGAAGAAGAGAAGAACTGTTCTGTTCAACTCGGGCCGAAGGTTTGGCAATACTTTGCAAAATGAAGAGGCTGGTTCTTCCATTGGCAAGGGTACTCCTCAGGCAGAAAAAGGTCCTAGTCCGGTAGTCTCCGACAACGAGACTGATTTTGATGAAGAGCAGTATCCTCCGGCAGAAGACCGTTACAAGCAGTTGGAGGACAGGTTGAATGCTATGGAGATCCAACTGGTACCTGGGCTGGATTTTGGAGATTTGGGTTTGTCTACTGGTGTGGTCATTCCTCGTAAATTCAAAGCACCATCTTTCACTAAGTACGACGGGGCGTCTTGTCCCAAGCTACATCTCAGGTCCTACGTGCGGAATATTCAACCATACTCAGTGGATAAGAATTTGTGGATCCACTTCTTCCAGGAGAGTCTTTCAGGGACTCATCTCGAATGGTTCTATCAGCTGGATGGGACCAAGGTTCGTAACTGGGAGGAGTTGGCTACTGCTTTCTATAAGCAGTATCAGTATAATGCCGACCTTGCCCCTACGCGTACCCAACTCCAGGGTATGTCGTTAGGTTCAAGTGAAGTTTTTAAAGAGTACGCTCAGAAGTGGAGGGATCTGGCTGGCAGGGTGCAGCCTCCGTTGACTGATCGGGAGTTGGTAGACATGTTCTTGGGGACCCTATCTGGGCCATTTTTCAACCATCTTATTGGGAATTCTTCTGCTGGATTCACTGATCTTATTCTGACTAGAGAGAGAATTGAGGCTGGGTTGAAGTCTAGAAAGATTCCAAAGGGTGCATCGTCTAGTTCTGAGAAGAAACCCTTCAAAAAGGAGGCTAGTGCTGTATATGGATCCCGGAGACCAGAGAAATTTGAGCGCCGCCAATCTGTCAGTGCGGTGATGATTGCTAAGCCTGCTGCCGCTCCTCGGCCAACCAATCCTCAAAGGGTTGAAAGACCCCGGAGAGAGTTTACCCGTTTGAGCATGACCTTATCGCAGATCTTGCCGCAGTTACTATCCACCAACCTAGTGACTGTCAGAGAGGCCCCCAAAGGTGTAAACACTGCCTCTCCAAAATACAACCCAAATGCCCGTTGTGCGTACCATTCTGATAGTCCGGGGCATTCCACTGATGACTTTTGGGCATTAAGGAATAAGGTGCAAGACCTTATCGACGCGAAGGAGATACAGTTTGAAGCGCCTGAGAGGCCGAATGTGGTTACTGCTCCTATGCCTCAGCATGGGGTAAATGTTGTTGATGAAGAAGTGTACGCTGTTTCTGTGGATGATCTGGCTACTCCTCTGAAGACTGTCAAGAGGAACCTGCTGCTGGCCGGTTTATTTCCGGGTTGCAGTGAGGGTTGCCTGTTCTGTGCTGTTTCCCTATCTGGTTGTCCCTTGCTGGAGTTAGGCATCCAAAGCCTAATGGATAGCAAGGAGATTCTGTTTAAGAAGTCTGCTGTTCAGTTGGTTCCGATAGAAGAAGTTTCTGTGGTTACCATCTTCAATAATCCAATCAAGGCTCTCCCGAAGAAGCCTGTTCAAATCATGATTGTTGCACCTGTGGTTATTACTGTTCCGAGGCCTCTTCCCTACGTATCTGATAAAGCTGTCCCCTGGCATTATGGGGCAGATGTATATGTGAATGGGATCAAACAGGAGTTCAACACTGGCGCCAGTATCTGCGATATCACTGGCCCAGCCAAGGTTACCCGCAGTGGCAGGCTCTTCTCGCCTGACATTGCACCGCCCGCTACTCGAAGACCCCTCCTTATAACACCTACAGGTGTACCTGTTCCTGTTGCTGACCAAGTTGTTTCCCCTGCTGCCGAGTCATCCAATGCTCGGGGCAAAGGAATTGAAGATGAGCCTGCCCGGATGGAGGCACCGATACCTATAAATGTTGAGGCCTCCCAACAAGAAATGGAGGAGATTCTAAAGATAATAAAGAAGAGTGACTTCAATGTTGTGGAACAGTTGGGGCATACGCCCTCCAAGATCTCCATGCTCTCCTTATTGCTGTGCTCCGAGGCCCATGCTAAGGCCTTAATCTCATTTCTCAAGACGGCCCATGTGCCACATGAGACATCTGCAGTTCAATTCACTGATTGCGTAGCAAATCTGACGGCAGACAATGGCTTGGGTTTCTCAGATGCTGACCTGACTGCGAAGGGAAGGGACCACAATGATGCCCTGCATGTCTCTATTGAATGCAGAGGCACTACTTTGGCACATGTATTGGTGGATACTGGTTCTTCCTTGAATGTGCTACCCAAGAAAGCTTTAGACCGTTTGGACTGTGAAGGCCTGGAACTGAAACCCAGCAATATCATCGTCAGGGCCTTTGACGGTTCAAAGAGGATGGTTCATGGAGAGGTTGACATTCCTATTCGTGTGGGCTCTCAGGTGTTCCGCTCTACTTTTTATGTGATGGATATCCGTCCATCATACTCTTGTCTACTGGGTCGACCTTGGATCCATAAAGCTGGGGCAGTGACCTCTACCTTGCACCAGAAGCTGAAGTACCCCGTCAGAGGGAAGATCGTCACTCTGCAAGGAGAGGAGGAGTATATGGTGAGCCATCTGAATTCCTTCAGGTACATTGAGATGGACGGGGAGTTTATTGAAACCCCCTTTCAGCATTTCGAAGAGGTACTTCCAATGTCAGCAGCAGCAGAAACAACGGCCGAAGAGGATGTTCCTTTGAAGATGGCTTCCCTAAAGGATGCCCGGGCTGTGGTTCAGAAAGGTGAATGTACTAACTGGGGCAGGCTTCCCGACTTTACACAGAAAACTGACAAATTTGGACTGGGTTTTACTGCAGAGGGTGAGAAAGCTATGCGGAAGGCGAAGATCAGAAGACCTCCAGTGCTCATTACAAATCCAGGAGTGAATGCTGTTGGGGAGGACGATTGTGATCGGTGGATCTGGAACTGACTGTTTAACGCTGGTTCACGAAATGTCGCGGAAGCAAGAGTCGCCACCGTCTTTTATTTTCTCCAAATGGATATGACAAAAGCACAGAAAAATTCCTTATAGAGATTGCTCTCGGTTCGGGAGGTAGGTTATAGAAAGGGAAGGTGTTAGCACCCTTTCTATCCATGGTTATCCATGGGCTCTTAGATACTTGCTCATTGTGTTTTCAAAAATGGTTTGTTTGCTTTTCAACTGTGGGTTTTAAAAAAGTTTCTTTGAAAATTCCAGTTCGACTCTTGTATCGGTCCTCAAGAGTGTTTGAAAAATTGCTTTCGAAAGCTTTTTGAAAAGGTGTCAGTGTGAAAAGTCTTTTTGAATTTGTTTTGAGATTAGAGCAAGTATCTACGAGAACCTACCTACCCTAAGGAATTCGTCTGTGTAAATGTCCTTTAAAGTAGTGCCATCCCACCATTGAGAGGTAGGTAGCACCACCGTTGGAGGTGTTCGGGTCAATTCGAGGTTCGGGACATGGTGATCACCAGAGCAATGGGAAGACACCTTAGAAGCTACCCTCATGCCAGGTTCCCGGATCATGAGGACTTACTAAGACATCCTCTACTCGACGATCACCTTTCGAGAGGCAAGGCAACAGTGAGGCGTACCCTAGGGGTGGTGTGTGCGATTCGTGTGTCGTTTTCATTTGCATTTATCTTGTCATATTATTGGTGTTCTACGCTTGTTTTTATTTTTGTACATACATTCTTTCATGCCATTTGCTAACAGTTAAAAATATTGCGGGAAAGTAAAAATTCTAAGCTATTACAAAAGGCGCGGGTCCACATCGCCAAAATTAAACCAGGACCCGATTTGACAGAAAAACAAAGAATTAAAGATAAAGAAAAGTGTGAGCAAATTAAAAGGTTACATGGCCTTGGGAGAGATACACAAATATTATGCGAAAGAAGAAATAAATGTGCGAATTGAAATTTAAATCGAAACGAGGGCGTTGGACCCTTTTTTGCAAAATTAAAATTACATGGAATTAATTAATTAAAAAGAAACGGAGATGTTTTTTTGGTATTTTTTAGTATTTTAGGATTTAATATGAAAAAAAAAGAATTAATTAAAATAAATACTAACCCTAATTCTAATGGCTTTTAATTTATTAAGAAAACATTGAATTTTAACCTAAATTAACCCTAATTTTTATATACAAATTTAATTATAAAAAATAAATATTTAATTATTTAATTATTTAATTATTTATGAAAGAAAATAAAAAGGAATAAAAACATTAATTAAACCCTATTTCTACATTTTTTAGATTTTTGTTGTGAAAATATTAAATTAAACCCTAATTAATAACTAATATGAATTAATTTACATGCAAATTTATTTACAAGAAACATTAAAATAAAAAAAATGTTTAGTATTTTTGCTTTTTTTCTGATTTTTTATGGTGTTTTTATATTTATGAAAATAATTAATTAATTAAACAAATAATGATTAAAAGAAAATAGAATTAATAAAATAAAATAACATTGCAAACCTAGGGGGTATCAGTCCCCAATGTGGAGGTATAGCTCTTAGAAATCTGACCCATTAAACTTGGCCCGTTTGACTTTCTCCAGGGAGTATGCTGGCGCGTTGACTGGGACTCATCATGTATCTCAATTCTTGGCCTTTGATTGGATTCTGTTGGACGCGTGGACGCTTAATCTTGGAAGTGTATGGTACGTCCCTTAGGCTTAATCTGCATGTGAACGTAAATTGAAAAATAACATTGAGATAATGTAGACCTGGGGCTCGAACCCAGGTCATGTACTTTACCAACAACCATGCTTGCCAGCTGAACCAACTCACGCGTCTTAATATATAATGAATAACAAATATAATAAATAAAACAAGAGTTAGTGCTGATTCTTCGCGCGAAAATTTAAAAGAACCAATCCACTGACGCCACGAGGTCATCTTCTTCCTCGTTCCTGAAACACAAACACATTAGGCAACGTTTTTTATGGTGTTCTTTTAGGCTAGCTTCTGAAAAATAGCGACTAGCCCTGTGACGCTCATAAATTGAGCGTGAGGGTGTCGTCTTCTTCGTCCAAACGCGCTGATCATGACCATGGTAACGTGGTGTCCCAATTTTTCCTCATGTTAAAACCCCTAATTCGAAACTCTGCAAACCCTAAAAAGCAACAATGGTATATTGGCACACAATGCATAAAAATACAATTAAACATATGGGTTAGCTTCAGAATTGCATAAGGAGTATGAATCAACAATTAAAATGCCATGAAAATGCATAGATGTTAAAACACGATTATGAATTTTTTTCTGTACAGGGCCGGTTCATTGTACCAATTCTTTGAGTTTTGATGAATGTTTTTGATTGGAAATCGTTCTATGAAGCTTCAGCAAGCTAATGAAACAAAAATCGTGCCTTGAATCGCTCTAGAATGAGGTTTTCAGTTTTGAGTTTCTTTGCAAAAATTTCAAGTTTGTGAATTGGTTTCTAGCGCAGCTCAGTGGTCCATTGAATTAGGGTTATGTTCTATGCTTATGTAGGAATGGATTAGGTTAAGAATTCTGATCAAAAAGCTTGGCATTCATGACTTTGAAAGATTTGATTTTCAAGATCTTTTTTCAAATATTTTCCATGTGTTTTTGTACAAATCATGATCAATTCTATCCAAATCTTTCCATATTGGATCATGCACGAATTATTGAGTAGATTTCATGCACAAAAAGATTGTAAAGCTTAGGTTAAATATTTTTCATGTATTTAATTTGATTTAAATGAATTATTATTAAACAAAATTCAAATAAATAAATAAAAAATGAAGAAATACTTCCCTTTGGGCCAAGTGGTCGTGCACATGCCATGGATGATGAATTGTGGAAGAAAAATGGGCCCATTAGCAATTTTAGGTCATTTGAACCAATGTTGACTTTTCAAAATATCCAAAAATTTCCCAACTTCCACAAGGCATAACTTGCTCAATGTTTACGCTTTTCTCATGTTCTTGGACATTTTGGAAAGGTATTTGAGTCCTTTAACCAATGTCTTTGGTCCCATGTCATTTTGATTTACCAATCTCAAGTTATGGCCTTTGACTTAAAGTCCCTTTTTGTTGACTTTTGAAAATGACCTATAATGTTGAAATTAATAACTTTTTGTGAGAGCATTTCTTGGACTTGAAGTATGAAGATGAGTTGTAGGAAATGTCTTTCTCTTAAAAATGAGCTTTGGATGGAATTTTTATGATAATCCATGTGAAAGTTATGCCCTGGTCAATTTACAGTTGACTTTTTCAGCTGTCCAAATAAGGAAACCTTTGCATCTTGATGATTTTTGAGCCAAGCTTTGAGAATCATGATCAAGCATTGATAAAATGATGTTTGTGGCTTCAAAATGATATGTTGACCAAAAATTTGAACTTTTGACTGCCAAATGACCATTTTGCCCCTACAGTTGACTGTAGTGCAATTAGGGTTTTTGACTGTGCAATTTTATGCTGAAAGTCTTGAAACTTGATGTGAGGATGCTTGACCATATTTACAGGCATGTGAGATTTGATTGGACTTTTGGAAACTTCATTTTCTTGATCAGGACACAAACCCTAATTTTGACTGTATAGGAGACTCTTACACTGTGCAACCCTTGGAGAATTTTGTAGCTTGTCTTGGCAATTTCTTGAAGAATATGGGAGGGCAAATTTTGGGGTACAACAGTTGCCCCTGTTCAATCTTCTTAGACTTGAGGATGCAGATTGGCTGACGTGCCTTTCGTAATCCGAGGGTAGAAGATGATTGAACACTAGAGTGCCCAAAAATTTGCGCTCACATAGTAGCAGTGATGGTGGAAATGGGCTTACAGATGCCATTTAGAGGTTGATGAATAGGATGATGGGCTTATAGATGCCATCTGGATGTTGATCGCGTAAGAGATTCCTTAGCGAGAACCTGCATACCTGCAAAAGAAAAATGAGTACCTGACATGTTGCAGGAGCTGATTTTCAGATGCTCGGTGTAACACCCCGTTTTCAATTAATTGATTTATTTAAATTTGGGAATTTATTTTATTAGAATTAATAAAATAAAAAGAATTATTTATTTTGGAGTATTTGAGGAAAATAAAAGAAATAAGGAATATTGGGATTTTTATGTTATTGGGCTTAGATGTTGTTAGTAAAGAGTGGGGGTGCAGAGAAATAAAGTTATGTTTGGGACTTAGGCCATTTTCTCATTTTTGGTTTTCACGTAAGAACAGAAGTTGGAATTTGGGAAAATAGAGCTCTGAAGAACGGAGAACGAAGAACATCGCTCAAGAACTCAAAGCCGCTAATTGATAAGGTAAGGGGGGTTTATACTCGATTTATATTTGTTTATGGGTTTATGTACGGTTGATTCGGGTAATCGTAGGAAATCCCAATTGTTAGATGTTTCTAGGGATCGATAACCTTAGGATTGAACTTTGTTTAGAAAAGGTTTAAGTTCCCGATTTTATGAATCAATTAGAGGCTTTAGGTT
The DNA here is from genome assembly GCA_948472305.1 of Vicia faba. Taxonomy (NCBI): domain Eukaryota; kingdom Viridiplantae; phylum Streptophyta; class Magnoliopsida; order Fabales; family Fabaceae; genus Vicia; species Vicia faba. Next base: position 734,329,866 of record OX451739.1, read on the forward strand.
CCTATGATGGATTGGATGTCTTTGTACTATATTGCACCGCCGTAGAGAGGTATTTTCGTGCAAAAAAATGGGTATAAGAGCTGCTGCAAAAACAGAAAAATTGGGTTCGCACTCATCAACACGGGCGCGTTGATTTACGCGGGCACCCGTGTTGATTCACTGTATGCTGATGAAAATGTGTTTTCTGGCCATAATTCAACACGGGCGTGTTGATTAACACGGGCGCCCGTGTTGATTCACTGTGTTGGCATAAAAATGGGTTTTCTGGGCACAATTCAACACGGGCCGTGTTGATTTACACGGGCGCCCGTGTTGATCCCCTGTTTTGTCAAAAAAACGTGTTTTCTGGACACATTTCCACACGGGCAGTGTTGTTTTACACGGGCACCCGTGTTAAACCTCCTGTGTTGGTTTTTAAACTATGTTTTCCGTGCATGTTGTTAAGTACGGATTGATCCGGTTTTGATGTGCAGTGTTTGACATGTTTTGAATATGTGTTTATTGAATTCCTAGTGTTGATTGATGTGTGTATCGAATAACGATTGTATGTTATGATACCAACACTATGTGGATCTTATTGTCATGCTTTTAGATGATGTTATCAAGCATGAATTATGATATAACTTGATATGATTGATGTTTAATAGTATGCTGAGTGGTTACATGCTATTCCTATCATGTTATGTTTGATATTGTTGATGTGCATGATATGTTGATTGATGTTCATAGTATGCTGAGTGTTACATACTTACATATCATGTTGCATTTGTTAATTCCCATTGTGTGGAATTAACATGGTGGCCAATATACGTGTCCGCGATCTAATGGAACGTTGAGGTGGTAGCCGTGTCCGCGATATAATGGAACGGTGACTTATCCGTGACCCGCGATTTAATGGGGCGGTGAAGTGGTACCACATGCATGGGTGTGTTGCATTACTCGAATATAACATGAATGGATGATTTTTCCAATGTTGTATTTGATTGTTTGTATGCACGTATGATTGATAAATGGTTGATGATGTTTGATGAATATTTGCAAATATGAAAGGCAATATGTCATGGATATATGAATTGTAAAGGTTTTGTAAACTATGAAAAATGCTAATTATTGGGTGATGCTTATGATTTCGTGAATTGATTGTTATGAATGTATAACCAAATGTATATTTGAGAAGCTCACCCTTACTGTTGAATATTTCAGATTGAGGAGCTTCGCTCAGGTGCTTGGCGAAGGCTTATCGTGTCTAGTTTAGTTTCGTTTTAGTATGTCCGGGTCATGCTCTGATAGTTGTAACTCCGGGAACGTTTGGTTGTCGAGCTGCTTTAGTCAGACTCGTTTATTTTCTGTTAATTGTTATAATATGACGTTGACTTTTCCAGGTGTTAATCCCTGATGATTTTGGAAAATATTATAACATTTGATTTATTAAATAAATTATTCCGCTGTGTAGACATGTATGAGTTACCACTAAAATTATGCATGACAGGAATTTATTCTATTAAAAGAGAATTGTAGCATTCCTCGATTATTACATGTACTCTGAGTTTATAATTTTTAATATTTGCGAAAATTATATGCGGGGTTTTAGAGGGTGTTACAATAGTGGTATCAGAGCATAGTCGGTCGTTGTGACCAGAGTCTTGAGTCAGTCATTCCTTTTCGTAGGCGACTAGTGCAAGGTAACACTGTCGATACTGTATTCTGATGTGGAGTATGTTTTAATTCTCAGGAATATGGCTGGAAGAGGTAATGGACGAAATGATGCTGCACTAGCTGAGGCTTTGGGGATGTTAGCTGGTGTACTTGCTGGAAACCCAACTGGAGGCGTGATTGGTGCTGATAGGCAATTGGGAAATTTCCAGAGGAACAATCCTCCGTTGTTCAAAGGTACACATGACCCCGAAGGTGCTCAGAAGTGGCTGAAGGAAATCGAAAGGATTTTCCGTGTGATCGATTGTGCTGAAGATCTGAAAGTCAGATATGGTACGCATATGTTGGCAGAAGAGGCCGACGACTGGTGGGTTGCCACAAGGACTGAAATGGTTCAGGATGGAGAGGCACTGACTTGGGCTAACTTCAGAAGGGCTTTTCTGAGGAGGTACTTTCCTGAAGATGTTCGGGGAAGAAAGGAAATTGAATTTTTGGAGCTTAAGCAGGGCAATCTGACTGTTAGTGAGTATGCTACTAAGTTCACTGAGCTGGCAAAGTATTATGCACACTACAACAATGATGAGGCTGGAGAATTCTCTAAGTGTATCAAATTTGAGAATGGTCTCCGAGATGAGATTAAGCAGGGAATCAGGTACCAGCGTATTCGTAGATTTTCTGATCTGGTGGATTGTAGCAGAATCTTGGAAGAAGATATTACCAAGAATCGGTCGTCTCACTCTCGTGGGGCTGTTGATAAAAGAGGGAAGCAACATATGGACCGTGGCAAGCCATATGGTAGAGATAACCAGAGATCAGGCGGTTGGAAAAGGCCTAGTGGGGGAGATTCTAAGGCTCCTATCAGATGCTACAGGTGTGGTGAGTCTGGTCATCACATTCGAGATTGCAAGAGTGATGAGAAGAAGTGCTATAAATGTGGAAAGGCTGGTCATTTGTCTATTGATTGCAAAGGGAAGTCTGTTACTTGTTACAATTGTGGCGAAGGTCACATTCGTCCGCAGTGTCCTAAGCCTAGGAAGGATCAGTCAGGTGGAAAAGTGTTTGCTTTGTCTGGATCTGAGACTACCCCAGAGGATCGATTGATTAAAGGTACGTGTTTTATTCATGGCACACCTTTAGTTGCAATTATTGATACTGGTGCAACTCATTCTTTCATTTCTTTGGATTGTGCTGAGAGGTTGAAACTGGACATATCTGGTATGCGAGGTAGCATGGTTGTTGATACTCCTGCATCGGGTTCAGTGACAACTTCACTCGTATGTAGGAATTTGTTTACCTGGGGATTTGGTAAACAACCGCTGATCCTCCAAATGGTTACTTATTTGGTTACTCGCAGGATCGATCAGATTGATCCTATGGACATAGGTTGATTTTGAAGTTTAATTAATGTGGATAAGGCTTTAAGTAAATTGTTTAAAGTAAATTGCATAAAGGAAAGGCTTGGTAAAATAAACAAGGTTTGAATGTAAAGGTTCGACAGGAATCTTAAAGGGAAAAAGCATGTAAAATACTGGAAAAGTAAATGACTTGAATTGATTAAATTGGTGTTTCACACATACATTTCTCAACAATTCGTTCGCTCACACTGGGTACTTGAATCTAAATGAGTGACTATGTATCTATTGTGAACACACGCGAGAAACTACACGTCTACTCCTATTTATACAAAAACATTCCAAGTAACCGTCGGGCAGTTACACTGCTTCGAGATCAAGCCACTTGTCACGTTCTCCCTGTTCGACGCTCCAGATCCTTGCACGTTAGCACGTAGTAACTGCTGGAAACCGTTTTCCCTCCAAAGCTTTGAATTTCAAAACTGCTCCACTCTGGACCATCGAACACGTTCGTCAAGAGACGTCTTCGACGAAAACTCCTTCGACGTCGAAGGCAATCAGCCTTCTTCCTTGGAAGAAATCTTCTAAGTATTTTTGCCATCTTTCGACAGGCACTTCGACAGGCTTAGCCAGTCGAAAGCATTCTTCAGCTTTTAATGGCTGTCATCAATCAAAACAAAGGTGTCGAATTTAGGAGCCAACAAATTGCCCCCCAAGAATGCCTTATTTCGACTCTGAAAGAAAAAGGCATTCTTTGAAAACGCCATTCGACACCTGTTTTTCCACGCTTAGTCACAAGTTAACTTGTGCACTTTTTGTTGCTTTTTACCAACTATTGGCAATCCCAAGAAACCATCATTGATTTGATCCTAGGACGTCACTGTCAGTACGGCGTGCAGAACCAAAACATCACTTCATAATTTGTCATTATGACAAATTCAAAAAACGAGGACGCACGCTGCGTCTCTCTGTTTCTGCAGAAACGGCCAAAACAACAGGATGCTGCCACGCGTCCCACTACTTCCTGCAGCATTAAATGACATTTAATGCCCTCGTTATTGGGAATTTCTCCCACTACTATAAATAGTAGTGAATATCCCATTGTGGGACTTTTCACGCAAACCATCTCTCCAACTCCCTTGCTTTCTTGCAAACTTGTTCTCTTTGCAGAAAAACTCTTCCTTTTTCAACTTCATTTTCATCCTCAACAATGGCTTCTGTTTCAACTGCCCCCAAGACTAACGCACCAACTGAACAACTTGCTAAACCCAAGGTCTTTGTAACTGCTCCGGTAGTGAACGCTACAGGGAAACGAAGGGTCCCTGAACCATCTGACATCTCCGTTCGTGATGCTTACTCGCGTCACTTGATGATTCCGGTTGGATACTCCAACCAAATCTTCGCAATGTCTGGACCCATGAACCCCAGCATCTCTGAAGCTCTGAAGATCAAGAGCTACTTTCCCATCGTCGAGAAACTCAAGCCAGTAGCCTGTGCTAAGAAGGATGCAGGAGACAACGAAGACCCTACACACGAGAAGATTGACCTTCGTTTCTTCAACAAAAGTGTTAGAGTTTTTAGGTCTTGCCCTAATCTCACCCAGGACTATGTTGCTTGGCTAACAAAGCTGGAAAAACATCAAACTCCAGTCTGGAAGGAAATGGGAATCTTTGACCTAATAATGCTGTCGAAGACAGGCTTAAACTACTCCCCAGAGATGCTTATAGCTTCGCTGCTTTTCTGGGATAACTCTCACTTCACCTTTCACCTTCCATGTGGGATGTTAACCCCCACACTCTTCGACGTAGCAGCCATCACTGGCCTTCGACCAACCGGAGATTACTTCGACCCGGAAGAGATGTCGGAGGACCAAATTGGCTTTTCTGAGACGAAGCCAACATTCACTACCTTTATCAACCATTTTCACGACCAGTCGACAGACGCAGTGTCCGACGTTGAACACATAGCGTTTCTAGCCTTATGGCTAACTCGCTTCGTGTTCTGTTCGAAGTCTCTGCAAGTGACCAAAAAGATGGTCACTCTGGCCACCCAACTGCATCACCGCCAGAACATCTGTTTGGCAGAACTAATTCTGGCCAGTCTTTATGACTCCATCAGCAATGGGGTTACTCTCTTGAAGCATGTCGAAGATAGGAACAGTTTGCTACTCGCTGGGCCTTTCTGGCTACTTCAACTGTGGCTTAACGCCACTTTCGAGTCTTTCATACCCAAGAAGACTCAGATAAATGAACAAGCCCCAGCGATAGCTAATAGACGTATCGAAGGAATTAGGCTGGCTCTACTGACACCTGTAGAAGATGGGCTAGAGTTCCGACAAACCTTCACTAACTTCGTGCTGATGTTCGCTCGAAGGAAGGAATTTGTTTCGACTATGGCTCCATTTGCACAACGAAAGGTGGGGCCAGCATGGTTTACAAGGCCGCATCCCAAGGAGTCGAGTGGTCCCAATGTCGATGAGCACTCTGTACTTTGGGAGGCATTCCTTACCCCAAGGATTATGCCTCTTCGATTTAAGAGTTCTAAGACTCATCTGAGTCTGCTTGCCTATCAACCAAATCTGGTATCTCGCCAGTTTGGTATCATCCAAACCCTGCCTTCTCCCATTTTCCCAAGAGAGAAGTCAATGTTGTACTTCTGCAACGATTATACAGAAGAAGCTGCCACCAGGCATATCGGAAGATATGCTGGTCGAACCATCCTCTCGCTGTTCAACTACCAGCTTAACTTCCTTTGCTCACCATCTTTTGAAGAGTGGTGGAGAAGCTATTACGCTGAGTACTTCTTCGACGAGAAGGACTTCATATCAGAGTTGCAGAAGTCTTTTGTCCTTGTGTTGGACAAAGTAAAGAAATGTAAGTTCATACTCTCACATTACTTTTTATCTTTCTCTTCGACTGTTAGCTTGTTAACTTTCCTTTTCGCTTCCAGTTGTTCGAAAACCCTTGGCCAAGAAGGCTACAGGAGGCCCACAAGGAGGGGTCCCTTCGACGAAACCTCCACCGCCAGCGAAGACTATAGCGCCGGCGAAGACAACAGGCAACCAACAGGGGGAAGGCTCTTCGAGGAGGCCTCCTGCATCGGTAACCAGATTTTCTTCATTTTTCTTCTGGCTTTCGATTTTTTATTTTCGACGTAATTATTCAATCGAATTCCTATTGGTTTTATAGGCCCCTTCGCCCAAGAAAAGGGCAGCCTTGGTGATCGAATCGGGGAGTGATGACGAAAGTGATTCCCCTCCCTCTCCCTTAAAGAGGCGAAGGTTAACGAAGGACGCTTCTGTTCCTACTCCAGCTCCTGAAGGTCGAACCGTCAGAATAAAGGTTGGTGTGAGAAAGCCTAGGCCACCTGCGGTGGTCATCGAAGAACCAACTGAGGAGGAACTGAACGCTCTAGTTACCCAGCCTGTCGAAAGTGATAATTCCAGCCCTGGGGCTGAAGTCAATCCACAGGTAATCTATTGGACCCTTCTTATAACTTAGGCATAAATACCAGTATTTGATTATGTCTCTTTCGACATCTGAAGATTTGTCTTCTTCCTCTTTTTCAGGACACTACTGGAAGTTCCCCACCAAGGACTTCAGAAACTCTGGAATCTGCTGACCTTAGCAGGCCTCAGGTGCAAGATTTGGGCAATGACGAAGCCCACACTGAGCATGAGGCCAATGCTGAAACAGTGGAGAAGACAGCTGAAGAACCTATGGCGGAGGGAACACAGCCAGAAACGGTTCCTGTGGTGGTCTTGTCGTCAGAAGAGAATCCTGAAGGAAGAGACCAAGGCAATGGCGAAGAGAATCAAGATGCTGTTGACGAAGAGCATGAAGGTGGTACTGGCGAAGAACACCAGGATGACGCCAGCGAAGAGCCACAAAATGACGCTGGCGAAAGACCCCAAGGTGATGTCAACGAAGAACCACATGTCGACGCTAGTACCGCCTCAGTTCAAGTCGAAGAGCAACCAAACGAGGCACTCAGCATTCAACAGCCTCCAGTCCAAGATAATACTGTGGCAAGGGTCACCTCCTCAAAGCACAGGTCGAAAAAGGACTTGGAAATCTTGAAACAAACTGACCCTGTCAGCTACCTTAATGCAATCGTCGAGAGTAAGAGTTCTTCCGACACCAGTCAGGAAATTCCTACTCTGTCGGGGAAATCTACTGAGACTTCTCCTCTTGATGATGCGTTGGCAAAGGTCAAGGCCCAGTTCTTCAAGAGAGATTTAATGAAGGCTTTAGAGGGGGACCCCACTGCTCCATCTTGCTTAAAAGGGGTTTTGAATGCTGTTGATTTCGATGCTGTAGCCCCAGAAATCTCAGACTTAATCATGGAATTACATTCTATGATTGACCAAGTCTCAGCGGATTACCGGCGCCAACGAACTTTTAACAGTCAGCTCGAAACGCTGCATGGCAAGAGCTTATCTGCGTGGACTGCTGTCTCAAGTTCGACTTCTCGAATTGCCGAGTTGTCGAAACAGAAAGCGTCTGCACAGGAAAGGTTCGATGCTATTGAGCGAGAGAATGTCTCCTTCCGAGCACAAATTGCAGAGATAGAGGCGAAGATAAACGCCAACACTGTGCTCCAGGAGGAAATTCTTTCGACCATCCCAGACGCTGAGAGCCAGACTGAGATCAAGCAAGGCCTGGAGTTCGCTGAGAGGGCCCAAAGCCTCGACGCTCAAATTGCCAAACTGGAGCAAGAAAAATCTTGGTGCAAGAAGAGGTTGGATCTGCAGCATGCCAAGTATCTTCGATTGAAGAATTCTCTTTCTTTTTGATTCTCTTTTGTAACCATCTTCTGTAATCGCTTTCGACAACAATTGCCATTTTGGCAGAAATTAATAAAATTTCCATTTTGGCATTTTTATGGTTAATTTAGTTTATTATTTTATTTTTATCTCTTGAAGTATAGGCTTATATTTTTTCAAATATTTACCATTTACTCTCAAGAGCCTTTTATCACCACTTATCTCTTCGACTTCATAGGCTCCACCAGAAAAAGTTTGGATAACTCTGAAGGGTCCTTCCCATTTGGGTGACCATTTCCCCATGCTTCGATCCCGTCGATCCATGGGAAGAATTACCTTCCAAACTAAATCTTCAGGCAAAAATACCTTAGGTTTTACCTTTCTATTATAAGAGTCTTCGACTCTTTTCTTCTGAAGCCTGAGTAAGTCGAGAGCGTGTAATCTCTCTTCGTCTAAATCCACCAGTTCATCTAACATCATATTCCAATAAACCTCAGAAGGAATATCATAATGCCTCTGAACTCTTGCAGATTGAAGACAAATTTCTGCTGGCAACACTGCATCATGGCCAAAAGTTAGCCTATATGGTGTTGTACCAGTGGCTTCTTTTGGGGACGTTCGACAAGCCCATAAAATCTGGTCTAACGTCTTATGCCAATTCCTTGGTTTCTTCCCAACATGTTTCTTTATCAAGCCAATTACCACTTTGTTAGCTGCTTCGACTTGACCATTCGCCTGTGCATAGTAAGGCGTGGATGTTAGGAGTTTGAAACCTGTTTCCTGAGCAAATTCCTGCATCTTTCGACCAGTGAAAACTGAACCTTGGTCAGTTGTTATTGTCTCAGGGATTCCATACCTAAATATAATGTTCTTTTGAATAAATTCAATGACATTTTCTTGGTCTACATTGACTAAAGGGACAGCTTCGATCCACTTAGTAAAATAATCAATGCCTACCAATATGTATTTCTGACTCTTTGATGATGCTGGTCGAATCTCTCCAATAAGATCCAACGCCCATCCTCGAAAGGGCCACGGCTTCACTATCGAGTGAAGTTCGCTTGCTGGTACATGCTGGATGCCTGTATGAACTTGACACTCTTGGCAACCTTTGGCGAACTCAACACAATCTTTCAGCATAGTGGGCCAATATAGTCCTTGTCGAAACAACAACCATTTCATCTTATGGCCTGCTTGGTGAGCCCCACATGCCCCAGCATGCGTAGTCGAAAGGGCTATGTATGCTTCAGTTTCACTTAAACATTTCAGCAACACCCCTTCAGGCGTCTTCTTGAATAACTCATTACCCATGAGTACAAAACTCAACGCCCTGTATTTTGTTTTTCGTTCTGTCGGAGCTCCTGGATTTTGAAGATAGTCCACAATGGGTTTCCTCCAATCCTGGTCTGACAAATTATCAATGAACGAAATCTCGAAGTTTGAGTGATCAGCATATCCTAACCTTGTTGATTCCAAGTCTGTTGGTGATAGACAAGTTGCTCTTATCTTTTCTCGAACTTCGATTGCTCTTTGTAGTCTCGTTTTTGAAATTTTATACCCAGATGCAATCTGTGCCAAGTCATTGGCTATTTGATTTTCGACTCTGGGTATGTGTCGAATATTGACACTTTCAAATTGTTTCAATAAACGATTTGCAATCACAAAGTACATAATGAGATTCTCTCTTATGCATTTATACTCCTTTGTGACTTGCTTGACGACTAACTCTGAGTCTCCCATTATTTCGACTCGAGTTGCCCCCAATTCCAACAATATTTCAAGGCCAGTAATAAGAGCTTCATACTCAGCCTCATTGTTCGAACAAGAACCTTCGATTTGGTACTTGAATGTTGTTGGAATTTTATTTGGAGAAATAAGCAAGACTCCTACTCCTGTTCCATTTTTATGGCTGGAACCATCGAAGTAGAATTTCCAAGGTTCTATCTCCACATAGTTAATATCCTCGACTTGAATAGAGTGGTCGACTATGAAATCTGCAACCACTTGTCCTTTTACTGCCTTAAGAGGCATAAAGGTCAAGGAGTATTCAGTCAATGCTAATGCCCACTTGCCAACTCGACTATGCAAGATAGGTTTCGACAACATATATTTGAAAACATCAAAATGAGACGAAACATAAACATCAACTGGTTTTATATATTGTTTGAGCTTTGTACAAGAGAAATACAGACATAGACACAATTTTTCCACTTCGCTATATCTAGTTTCTGCATCATTCAAGACTCGACTGAGATAATAAATGGGTCTTTCGACTCCATTCTCATCCTCTTGGGCTAACATACTTCCCAGAGTTTTGTCAGATGCAGCTATGTACAATCTCATACTCCTATTGCTACAAGGAGGCACCAAAATAGGTGGCTTAGTGAGGTACCCTTTGATTTTGTCGAAGGCTTCTTGTTGCTCTTGCCCCCATTCGAACCCCTCCTTATTCAGTCGAAGTAAGGGTGAAAAGGCCTGAGCTTTCCCACTTAGGTTAGATATAAACCTTCTCAAGAAATTTATCTTGCCCAAGAGAGATTGCAATTCCTTCTTATTCGATGGCGCTTTCGCTTCCAAAATTGCCTTCGTCTTGTTCTGATTGATTTCGATTCCTTTCTTGTGGACAACGAAGCCCAGGAAATCTCCAGCTTTTACACAGAACGCACACTTCAAAGGGTTCATCTTCAGACCATGTTCTCTCATTCTTTCGAATGATTGTCGAAGGTGGTCAATGTGACTCTTCCTGGAAACAGATTTTATAACAATATCATCAATATAAACTTGCATAAACGTGTTAATAAAATCATGGAAGATAGTATTCATTGCGCGCTGGTACGTTGCCCCAGCGTTCTTTAGGCCAAAAGGCATCACTACCCATTCGTAAGTGCCTAAGGCCCCAGGACATCGAAAGGCTGTTTTCGACACATCCTCTTCAGCAATGAAAATTTGATTATATCCTGAATAACCGTCGAGCATACTCAGGTATTCGTAGCCAGCGGCAGAATCGACTAGCATTTCCGCCACAGGCATAGGATATTCATCTTTGGGGGTGGCAGCATTCAGATCTCTGAAGTCTATGCACACCCTTAATGTGCCATTTTTCTTAATTACTGGCACAATATTTGCAATCCATTCGACATACCTTGTAACACGGATGAATTTGCATCTCAGAAGTCTTTCGACTTCCGTTTTGATCTTCGACAAAATTTCTGGAGCGAAGCGTCTTGGATTTTGCTTGATTGGCTTCTTTCCAGGTTTGATTGGCAACTGAAGTTCTACCAATCCTCTGTCGAGACCGGGCATTTCGTCATAATCCCATGCGAAACAGTCTTTAAACTCTTTCAGCAATTGGATTACTTCCAACCTAAGTTCTGGATCAATTTTGGCGCTGATGTAAGTTGGCCTATTCTCTGATCCTTCGCCCAAGTTGATTTCTTCTAAAGGGTCTTGTGCTAACATCTTAATATTGTTCGCCAAGGGATCCTTTTCGAAGCCCAAAGGCTCATCGTCATAGATCGCGTCGAGCCTCTGTTCCTGCATTTCGTCTGGCATGATATCAGGAGGTCTTGGATCGAAATCCTTTCCTGGGCCAACAGCAGATAATTGTTGATCATTGGCCTGTGTGGCCATGTACTTTACTTCGGCTTCGAGAGCCGTTATCATCTTGGTTTCAGCCACATAGGCCGAAATTCGCTTCAGAGATTGTGACTCAGTCATTATCACTGAATTCACTTCCCCAACCAGTTGGTTGGATACCAGTTAGCCCACTGAATTCTATGTGGGACACGTCCTCTCTGTCCCATTGGAAACCATGCTCAGGATGCAGGTATAGGGAACAAAAGGTGTTTGGCGCTGGCGCCATGTCGAAGTCAGGGGCTGGACATGGCCCTATGTGAGCCAAGTTTTTGTCGAAATCTGTTACACCCAAGTGGTTTACTTCGCCAAGGTAGTAACTCTGATCAGCCTCTATGTTTTCGACCAACCCATCTGGGCGCCATAGAAGCAGTCTTTGATGCATCGATGAAGGCACAGCACCTACACCATGTATCCACTCACGGCCTAACAAAAGGTTGTAGTTAGGTTTGGCCGAAATGACCATGAACATTGTTGGTCGAAGGATCGACCCAACTTTTATGTCGAGCTGGATCACTCCCATGGTGGTCCCAATGCCTCCCTCATAGTTGGAAAGGACCATATTGTGAGGTTTAATTTCTTCATCCCTTTTGCCAATCTTTATTAGCACATAATGAGGGATAATATTGATAGTGGCCCCACAGTCGACCAATATCTTGTTCACAGTGGTCTCTTCGAGCTTGGCCCTTATGAACAAAGGTTTGAGGTGATTCTTCATCGCCTCTGTGGGTGGCTCGAAGAAGCCATTTTGTTCCTCTGTAGTGCCATTGTCCATGACAAAATAGCACACTGGCCTGTGTCTGGCCATTTCTTGTTCCATCTCCCAGTCACTGGTTTCGACTTCTACTTGTCGATTGAATTCCCTGGGTAGCATTGAAACAACGTTCACCATTATATCTAGAGTATCGTCGGACTCAGCATCATCTTCGTCTTCGACTTCACTCTGGTTAGGCCAAACTAGCCTGTTGGTAACTGGTTCTCTTTCGAGAGGCTTTCTTTGTTTCCTTTGAGGCACATTCGAACTAGTTTCAGCTTTAGGTTCGTTGGTAGCCTCCCTTTCAGCTTTTCGCCTTCTCTGATACCTCCTCCATTGGGACCTCGACATAGGATTTTTTCCCTTGTAGTTGCTGGACACTTGAGCAACCTTGGGTGCAGCAACTTGAGGATCTTTCTTCTGGATTAAAGAGGAACCTCTTGGCACTTCGAAAGAATGCCATTTCTCTTCACTTGGCCTTTTCCGGCCAGATGTTTTGTACCAAGTGTCTACTGGTACATTTGTTGGAGGCCTAAAAGTCAAAGGCCTCTTGTCTTGATTAGAACCCCTTCTGGGATCATGTCGAAGGTTAGAATTCTCCCTTCTCTTGTTCGCTGCTCTCACGCCTTGTATGTGCTCAGCAGCTTTTTTATCAAAGATAGAACTGCATCTTGGACACAGCATAACCTCTGATTTTTTCTTCTGGCATCTTTGTAAAAAATCTGCCAAGTTTTCGTTTTCCTTAGGGAAAGCCGTTTTATTTGCCTGCTCTTGCCTTATGGCTTCTTCTGAAGTTTTAGGGTCAGAAAGTTCAACCATGTTGATATTCATTGTATCCTTAGTAGCAAGAGTGAGTTGTTTCATTTGTGTCTCCAGATTCTCCGTCTGGCCTTGTACAATGGCCAATTGGGAACTGGGCTTTAGTCCAGTTTTTTGTGCTTCAGCAGTCTTCGACTTTGGATCTTCGACCGCTTTCTGGACAGCCTCAATTGTCTTCCTGGATAAGTTTCCAGAAAAACTGCCAAAGATTGGCATGTTGATGTGGTCCTTAGAGACTTCGACCATGTTAATGCCTGGCTTCTTCGACTGGATCTTGGTAGCCTCTATCATGTTCACCTCAGAGGGTTCTGCATAGTGGGCTTCAGCCTTCATTGGATTGGAGTCGACAGCCATGGGGGATTTGTCAGCAAACTTTAATCTCCCTTCCTCAATAGCGTCTTGCACAAGATTCCTGAAAAGAAAACATTGAGAAGTTTTATGGCCCAGAAAATTATGATATTTGCAAAAACCTCTCTTCTTTCTTTGATCAAGAGGAGGCACTTTTACCCCAGGGGGTACTATCATTTGGCCATCTTTAACTAGCAAGTCGAATATTTCATCACATTTTGTGATGTCAAAACTATAAGTCTTTTTAGGGAACCTATCGTTGGTCTTGTCTGGACCAATGGGATTTTTCCCATTTGAGGGGACTAACTGTTTACAAGAGTATGGAGGCCCTTGTTTTAGTTCTGCTAAGTCGACTTCTCCTTCTTCGACAGCTAAAGTATCGTCGAAGGATTCTAGATCTTCGTCGTCCATCTCAACGTAAGCTATTCTCTCTCTCTTGTGAGTTTTCGTTGCCTTAGCTTTCTCAGCTTTGAGGCGTTCGACTTGTCGAACTCTATCGGCCAGTTGGGCCATGTCTCTTAGGTACTGGGTATCTAGCTTCTTCCTAATGGAATAGTCTAAACCGCCTGCGGCCATTTCGACCAGCTCATGTTCTGGCACTTGTGTAAAACATCTCGCCTTAAGCAACCTAAACCTATTCAGATATTCGTCTATAGGTTCAGTGAAACGTCTCTTCACACTCGCCAGTTCTTTCAGGCTTATCTTGGTTTGCCCCATATAGAATTGTTCATGGAACAATCTTTCCAATTGGGTCCAATGGTGGATCGAATTGGGGGGTAGAGTTGTAAACCAAGTAAAAGCGTTCTTGGTTAAGGAACTTGGGAAGTATTTGATCCTTAGGTTTTCATTATTTGAAATGTCTCCTGCTTCGATCAAATACCTTGCCACATGTTCGACAGTGGATTCTGTCGTGTCCCCAGAGAACTTAGTAAATTTGGGGACTTTGGTTCTAGGGGGTAAGTCAGTTTGTAACACATATTCTGACAAAGGAGAAGTAAAGTTGGGCCTTCGAAAGCCCATGTTCATCCCATTCTGAGTCATGATCCTTTCGATCATGGTTGCCAGATTATTTTCCAAACCCATGTTTTGGTGTTGGATATGCTGAACCACTTCGTCAGCATTTTGGTTTCTGTTCACTAGCCTTACCTCTGGGGCTATTACCCTAGGTTCTTCGACAGGTTGTTCTACAGGCTGTTGGGCCTGATTAATGGTGGTTTCTTCCTCTACAAATATCCCCTGATTTCCTCTTATTTGCGCCCTTTGGGGCTGTCGAATAGGTGGGGGTACTCCAAAGAAGTCAGCCAAACGCGTCATTTGCGCTGTAACTTGCTGATTCGACTGAGTAGTATTTTGTATTAGAGGATTTAGCACTGTACTCAAAGTTTGTGCCAACATTTGCACCATATCATGGTTGCTTTCGTCCATCTGTTGCCTCAAGACTGCTGTCGAGGCATTTGTAAGGCCATGGGCTACTTGGGACGTTCCTCCTAAGAGTTGGGTCCTATTTCTATTCGCCATGCCTACTCCAGAGCCTTGGAGTGGAGAAGTGGCACTCACGAAAGGGTCTGAATAAGTGGACGCAGCATTCATCAGGCTTGCCAATTCAGAAGTTGGCATACCATAGAATGGAATAAATCCTGGGGGAACCACTGGCCTTGGGCCAGTATTTCCCCTTGGAGGGGGGGTTCCCAAAGGCATTCTGGAGCCTGTAAACGAAGTTATTGGCCCCGTGGTTGTGACTGACACTGCTGGTGTCGAACCAACATTCGTCGCTTCACTAACGGTCATATTAACCGTTGCTCCCACACTTGGTGGTGGAATTTCATTATTGTTTGGCGGATTCGCCATCTCTTCCCTTCTTCTGGCAGTATTATTATCGTTGGTGTATATTCTACCACTCCTCAATAACATACAACTCGAAAAGATGAGATTTTTTCAACAATCAACACACTGTCCCACCAGGTGTGCCAATTTGTTTACCTGGGGATTTGGTAAACAACCGCTGATCCTCCAAATGGTTACTTATTTGGTTACTCGCAGGATCGATCAGATTGATCCTATGGACATAGGTTGATTTTGAAGTTTAATTAATGTGGATAAGGCTTTAAGTAAATTGTTTAAAGTAAATTGCATAAAGGAAAGGCTTGGTAAAATAAACAAGGTTTGAATGTAAAGGTTCGACAGGAATCTTAAAGGGAAAAAGCATGTAAAATACTGGAAAAGTAAATGACTTGAATTGATTAAATTGGTGTTTCACACATACATTTCTCAACAATTCGTTCGCTCACACTGGGTACTTGAATCTAAATGAGTGACTATGTATCTATTGTGAACACACGCGAGAAACTACACGTCTACTCCTATTTATACAAAAACATTCCAAGTAACCGTCGGGCAGTTACACTGCTTCGAGATCAAGCCACTTGTCACGTTCTCCCTGTTCGACGCTCCAGATCCTTGCACGTTAGCACGTAGTAACTGCTGGAAACCGTTTTCCCTCCAAAGCTTTGAATTTCAAAACTGCTCCACTCTGGACCATCGAACACGTTCGTCAAGAGACGTCTTCGACGAAAACTCCTTCGACGTCGAAGGCAATCAGCCTTCTTCCTTGGAAGAAATCTTCTAAGTATTTTTGCCATCTTTCGACAGGCACTTCGACAGGCTTAGCCAGTCGAAAGCATTCTTCAGCTTTTAATGGCTGTCATCAATCAAAACAAAGGTGTCGAATTTAGGAGCCAACAGAATTGTCCTATTGAGATTTTTGGTAGAGGTTTCGGTATGGATTTAGTGTGCCTACCGCTTGAACAAATTGATATTATCCTTGGGATGAACTGGTTGGAATTTAACCGGGTTCATCTGAACTGCTTTGCTAAGACGGTGATTTTCCCAGAAGCAGTTGGTGTCGAGAAATTGACTATGACTGCTAGGCAGGTGCAAGAAGCAATGGAAGATGGTGCTAATGTGTTTATGTTACTTGCTTCGTTAGATGCAACAGGAAAGGTCAGGAGTAGTGAATTGCCAGTGGTGTGTGATTTTCCAGAAGTCTTTCCTGATGATGTTGGCGAGTTACCTCCTGAGAGAGAAGTGGAATTTTCTATAGATTTAATTCCTGGTACGAGACCGGTGTCGATGGCGCCATATCGTATGTCTGCGTCTGAATTGGCTGAATTGAAGAGTCAGTTGGAAGATTTACTGGAGAAGAAGTTTATTCGTCCAAGTGTTTCGCCTTGGGGTGCTCCGGTATTGTTGGTTAAGAAGAAAGAAGGTTCTATGAGACTGTGTGTTGATTACAGGCAATTGAACAAGGTAACCATTAAGAATCGGTACCCGTTACCGAGGATTGATGATTTAATGGATCAGTTAATTGGAGCCAGTGTATTCAGTAAGATTGATTTGAGATCTGGATATCATCAGATTCGTGTGAAAGCGGAAGATATTCAAAAGACTGCTTTTCGAACGAGGTATGGGCATTATGAATATTCTGTTATGCCGTTCGGAGTTACTAATGCACCTGGTGTTTTCATGGAATATATGAATAGGATTTTTCACCCATACCTGGATAAGTTTGTTGTGGTTTTTATTGATGACATTCTGATTTATTCCGAGAATGACGAAGAACATGCGGAACATCTCAGAATTGTGTTAGAGTTGTTGAAAGATAAGAAGTTGTATGCAAAGTTGTCCAAATGTGAGTTCTGGCTGAATGAAGTTAGTTTTCTTGGACATGTGATTTCTAAGAATGGTATTGCAGTGGATCCTACGAAAGTAGAAGCGGTATCTCAGTGGGAAGCGCCGAAGACTGTTTCGGAAATCAGAAGTTTTCTTGGTCTTGCAGGTTATTACAGAAAGTTTATCGAAGGATTCTCAAAGTTAGCATTGCCGTTGACGAAGTTGACTCGTAAAGGACAAGCGTTTATTTGGGATTCTGATTGTGAGAAAGGTTTCCAAGAATTGAAGCGGAGATTGACAAGTGCTCCTATTCTGATTTTGCCGAATCCGGTGGAATCTTTTGTGGTCTATTGTGATGCATCTCTGTTGGGTTTAGGTGGTGTTTTAATGCAGAATCAGCAGGTAGTTGCGTATGCTTCGAGACAGTTGAAGGTTCATGAAAGGAACTATCCTACTCATGACTTAGAGTTGGCAGCAGTCGTGTTTGTCTTGAAATTATGGAGACATTATCTGTACGGTTCGAGATTTGAAGTGTATAGTGATCATAAGAGTTTGAAGTATCTTTTCGATCAGAAAGAGCTTAATATGAGGCAAAGAAGGTGGTTGGAATTTCTCAAAGATTATGATTTTGGTTTGAATTACCATCCTGGTAAGGCAAATGTGGTTGCAGATGCTTTGAGCAGGAAATCCTTGCATATGTCTATGATGATGGTTCGTGAATTGGATTTAATTGAGCAATTCCGAGATTTGAGTTTGGTTTGTGAAAGTACTCCGAAGTGTGTTCGTTTGGGTATGTTGAAACTTACTAGTGGTATTCTAGAAGAGATCAGGATCGGGCAGAAATCCGATGTTAATTTAGTTGATAAATTGACATTGATCAACCAAGGTCAAGGTGGTGAGTTTAGGATTGATGAAAATGATGTTATGAGATTTGGCGATAGAGTTTGTGTTCCTGATGTCGCAGAAATCAAGAAAAGTATATTAGAGGAAGGACATCGCAGTGGGATGAGCATTCATCCGGGTGCCACGAAAATGTATCATGATTTGAAGAAATTGTTTTGGTGGCCGAGAATGAAAAAGGAAATAGCTGAATTTGTGTATGCATGTTTAATCTGTCAAAAATCGAAGATTGAGCATCAAAAGCCGGCTGGGTTTATGCAACCGATGTTTATTCCAGAATGGAAGTGGGATAGTATTTCTATGGATTTCGTATCTGGGTTGCCAAGGACTCCTATGAATTGTGAAGCGATATGGGTCGTTGTGGATAGGTTGACTAAGTCTGCTCATTTTATACCGGTGCGAATGGATTACTCGATGGAGAGATTGGCACAGTTGTATATTGAGAAAATAGTGAGTTTGCATGGAGTTCCTTCTAGTATTGTGTCAGATAGAGATCCGAGGTTCACTTCGAAATTTTGGGAAGGATTGCAGAAGGCTTTGGGTACTAAGTTGAGATTGAGTTCAGCTTACCATCCTCAGACTGATGGACAGACGGAGAGGACGATTCAATCGTTGGAAGATTTATTGCGTGCTTGTGTTTTAGAGAAAGGTGGAGCTTGGTGTTGTACCCCAAAATTTGCCCTCCCATTTCCTCAACATTTTCTCATCACAAGACATTTAAAGATCAAGATACAAATTAGGGTTTCCTCTGCTCAAGACTTCTCCTTGCACTGTGGACTCAAATTAGGGTTTGTGCTTGCACAAAGATGTTTTGACCTAAAATGCCTAATATGACTTTCATGCTCCATATTGGACTCCCAAGTTTACCCCTACCAAGTTTCAGGTCTTGATTCCAAGTTTTACCCAGTCAATTGGACAGTTGACCTAGAAATCAGCTGTATTGGGAAAAAAGTCAACTGTGGCCAATTGACAGTCAAACCTCATGAAATTTGATCCACATCAACATTTTGAATTCATATGACCCATTTGATCAAGTTTGAATCACAATTCCACAAGAAATTTGATCAGATCACCAAAAGGGCAAAATGGTCATTTTTAGGGTTTTGACTGCACAAAGGCAATTTTTGACTGTTTGACCTAGCCAATGGCAAACCAAGCTCACATATGGACTCAAGGACCCCATGGAATTATCTTGACATGTTCATCAAGCTCAAAAGATCCCAAGTACACAAGATTGACAGTTGAATTTCCCAGTCAATTGATCAATTTTGACTGTATACTGAAAAGTCAAACTTTGACTTTTTGGTCAAAATCAAGAGTCAAGATTCATTTTTCATCAAGACATGCCAAATTATGAAACTTGTTCACCAAGAAATCACAAAATGCAAATTAGGGTTTGAAAATGGAATTTTTCATAACTTAGAATTTTTCTAAGTTATGAAAAACCCTAATTTTTTCCCAACTTTGCCCCATCTTTTCACCATGATCCATTTGGATTCAAACAAAAGTCAAAACATGAAAGTTGTAGCTTGTTGCAAAATCTACAACTTTGATTCACAAAGTTTTCTCATTTGAAGCTTGTATCTCAAGTTATGATTTTTTGAATAAGGGCACTAAACCATCTTTTAACTTAGTAAAATTTGACCTATTTTGACAAGGTTTTCTACCCTACTTCAAGGCCACTTTTCATACCCTTCCACTTGGAATTTCAAATTGCATTTCAAAGATGGATTGTAGTACACATTACAAGCTTTCCAAAATGTCCAAGAACTCATCAAACAACCTCATAACTTGAGAGATTCGAATTTCACAAGTTGGCAAAAATTCACTTTTGTTCTTCACCAAGACATGTTCACAAATTTGCAAATTTGAATTCAGTTTGCTTTATGCTTAATTACAGGTCCTTGAACCAATCCATACTCAATAATTTAATGCATATTCAATGTGTTAAGGTCATGTTCTTTGTGTTCTAACATTGCATAATGGTTTAATCCTAAACTAGATAAAGTGGAATTTCCATTTTTGAAAAGTTTAGCTTTATGTCAAGTTTGTAATCCAACAAGTACAAAGAAGATCTGGTTAACACAAGATTATGGGCATAACACACTGATCAAGAGGAGTTGATGCAGCACATTAGGGGGTCCTATACTGACCTAGAACACCAATTTGCTTTTGGTAGCTTAAGTGTGAAGAAAGGTCCATAACATAGGCTATCTCTCATATCAGCAAGAGAACACAACACAAAAGATATCAAACACATTCCATAGACCACATTGAAGCTTTTGCTCGAGCCATTTGCCTTTCAAACCCTCTCCATCTCAGAATCATCCTCAAACTGCACAAACAGGGGTGCCCCTGCAGTTGGAGTGCAATCTCTCAATCCCTTCAAGCATTTCTGTCCAAACCTGTTCCTCTACCTTCCTTACAACATATGCAAGCTATCCAGAAGCTAAGGCACGATCTGTAATTGCTCTAACCACTTCCACCATTTTCACATCTTTAGCTTGCAGGTGAAGTTCTATAGCTTGATACAAGAAGTTTCAAGACAAAGTGAGCATTGAAAAAGCATCCCTGGACTTCAAGGAAGCTTTTCCAATCATTACATTGCACTGAAAGTCTCTCATTCTCCACATAGAAGTTCAACTGCACAGGTAAAAGTTTGAATTCGTATCTCTCTTATTAGGCATATTTAGTCTTAAGTTTGTGAAGAAACAAAGTCCTACTCATAGCCCTGAACATGTACATAGCTTTACTTTTCATTTCTTTTGTCTGAGTAGAGAGAATTCGAGCTCTGAAAATGGTAGAAAAACTAGGTCAGAAAAGAGGGGGAGAGAAATTCTCTCTCATCTTGGAGAGATAGGTCATGTTCTTTATATGGTTGAAACCGTCTCTTAATGCTCTACACTTTTCATGTTATGAGTTTTGCTTGAAAGTCCAGGAATCCAGAGTTAGAAAACGCGTGTTTTGTGTGAAGAAAGCTGTACAGAGGTTGAAGAAGAAGTGATCTGGGCTGGGCCTGGATTTGTTTCCTTTTCACACCCCATTTTTTGGTTTACACCCCCCTGAGCCCATTTGTTTATTTTTCAACATTTTTGACTTTTTCTTTTTGGGTTGACTTTGTTTATTTTTTCTCATGCCATTAAAATTTTTAAAATATTTTTTCCATCATTTTTTGTATTTATGGCATATTTGTTTGTTCATTTCTTTTATTTATATACAAATATATATATACACTATTATTAAAATAAATAGAAAACAATGTAAATACATTCTTATTTTTATTTTTACTTTCTGAAAATATTCACACAAAAAAATACTTTTATTTATTTTATTAAAATATTAAATAAATATTTATTTTGTATAATACTCATTTAGGGTTTAATATATATATATATACATGTTTATTAATATATTTAAGATAAAAATATAAAATACTTGATTTTCTTCATTTTTATCAATATTTAATACAAAAATACTTTTTTTCACAAAATACTTCATTTATTTTATTTTTGAACATAATAAATAAATAGTAGAATTAAATTAGATAATAATACTTTTTATATAAAAATTAGGGTTTTTTACCCTAAGTTTCAAAATACTAAAAATAAATACATTTTTATTTCTTTTTCCTTTTACATAACTATTTTCTCATACACATAAAAAAACTTTCCTTTTTTTTACATTTTTTACATACTTATTTTATTTACATTTAAATTATGCAATTTATTTACCATGCAAATATCCAATTGTTGTAATAATTTAGATTTAAATTCTTGTCAATATCCCCATTTGAACATTTGTACCCCCCTTCCCATATTTGGTTGTGTAATAGCTTAGTAATTTTAATTTCGCACTTTATTGCTTTCTAAATAATAACATGCTAGAATTAGGGTTTGTATGCGAAAAAACGATAAAAAATAGTTTGACCTAATACAAGACAAACAAGCATGAAAATGGACACACAAGTCACACTTGCACCCCCTAGGGTATTCCACTTGTTGCCTTCAAATAAATGGGCCATATTGTATGTTGAACATCTTTGGGCAAAGCAAACAGTTTGAATGATCATAGTCCCTCGATAAAACTTTTCAAAACAAACAAAACAAATGATCAAGTCCCTTAGAGAAATTGCCCAAAGACATTTAACGTCGTTACAATTATGGTCTAAACGATGACCCGCGCCTGTCCCTTTCACATCCTAACACAAGGTTGCCCACCAAATACAATGGTGGTGCAAACTCGTTAAAAGGGTTAAAGTATAGCAATAATCTTTTGAGAAATTTAGGAGTAGATAACCTCTTAGTTACTTGAACCAACTTGCAAAACAAAACACTTGCCTATTTTTCAAACCACACTTCACTACACTTTCAAAACAACTTTCAAAAACAAATGAAAACCTTTTCAAAAGACATACATCTTTGTATACATCCCCACATGGATCATTGCAAAGGTTGCCACCACATTGGCCTCTTTTCAAAACATTTTCAAAACCCACACACTCAAGCACCATTTAAAACAATTGAAAACAAAAGGCAAGTGATCTAAGCGAGTAACTAAGAGCCCATGGATAACCATGGATAGAAAGGGTGCTAATACCTTCCCTTTCTATAATCTACTCCCCGAATCCAAGAAAACATCTCAAAAGGTTTTTTGCTGTGCTTTTTAACCTTTCCTTAGGATAAAATAAAAAGTCGGTGGCGACTCTTGCTAACCGCAACATTTGCGAATACAAACGCAAACCTCAAGTCAGTTCTCCCACCGTATCACAGAACTGGCGACTCTGCTGGGGACAATCTTTTAAAGTGGAGTAACCTTAGGGTTTAGATCACCTTTGTTTTCAATTGCTTGCTTTGTTTGCTTTTACATATTGTGGGCTTTGTATCGGAGTTTTATAGATCCTAACCCGGATCTGGGGGAAACCTTTTTTAGGTAGCAACAAGGCTGTGAGGGAACTGTGCGGGGTATACCGACATGGTTGAAGCAGTCTGCTACGTTGATGTGGCACTTTGGTGTGTACCGGTAACCCTTGAGTTCAGTCAAGGAGAGTACGGGGCCTCCATGTGGTGTCATGAAGCATCAACAGACCTTAGGAACCTTAATTGAACCATCTTGGCCTTCTTAGGGTAGTGAGATAACTGACTTTGGTGCAGTCCGAGGTTGGTTGATACTCGATACTACACTCAATTGAGGGTTGCTTTCCTGGAATATTTCGGTCGCCAGTTCAGTGGCTAAATCGAAACGATGAACAATGAAAGCAATCCAGTGATATTGGGATCTTTAGAACCCGGTTATTTTTGATAAGACAGGTTGAGCCCACAAAACTTCAAGAGGGTAACACCCAAACTCCATGCAGGCCTAAACTCTAAGGGTTTGTGTGACTTGTGTGCCTTACCATGTTTGCTTTTGTAAATGTTTATAGTGCATCATTACATCATACAAACATCATGAGCATTGACTAACCGTTTCAAGGGTTTCGAATCTTCATCTTTGTTCTTGTTTTATAGGACATGGAAACTGTTCGCAGAAAGACAATTCCGATTAGCCTTGTAAAGATCCCTCCTCAGCTTAAGGAGCTTCTGTCCAGAATTCCCGAAAGTTCTTCATTCAGTGAGAGACATGGAAAACTCATCAACTTGGTTAACACCAACATTGAGGAAGACTTGATTAAGGTTTTGTTCCAATTCTTTGACCCTCTGCATCACTGTTTCACCTTCTTGGACTATCAGTTGGTACCTACATTGGAGGAGTTCTCCCGGCTCCTGAAGATTCCTATCCTTGATCAGCTACCCTTCAATGGTACAGAAAAGGAACCTAGACTTGAAGAGATTGCTAAAGCCTTGCACCTACAGACATCCGACCTCAAAGGACATTGGGAAGCGAGAAGTGGTATCAAAGGGTTCTTAGCTAGGTTTCTGTTTGATAAGGCCCAAGAATGTTGGAACTCTCTTGACCTACGAGCTTTTGAAGAAGTTGTAGCCCTCCTTGTCTATGGTTTGGTATTGTTCCCTAACCCAGATCAGCTTATCGATATCAGTGCTGTCCAGATCTTTATGACCAGGAATCCTATACCTACACTGTTGGGGGACATCCTTCACTCATGTTACACTCGAACCATGAGAAGAAGGGGTGTCCTTTTGTGTTGCACTCCTCTCTTGGGAAGGTGGTTTATTTCGCATCTTCCACAAACAGTTTTGAAGAACGAGCAGGGTTTGAGATGGTCACAACGGTTAATGACTCTCACGCATGCAGATATACATTGGTGTCCTAGGTCCCGGGAAGACGTCACTATCATTGATCGTTGTGGGGAATACCCTAATGTTCCTTTATTTGGAATCAAAGGAGGTATAACCTACAACCCATGCCTGGCTTGGAGACAGTTTGGTTATGCTCGGAAGGATGGCCCCCATGACATGTTAATTCCTGACATAGTCTTCGACTTCGACAACGATACTCAAGGGCTTCGTCAGAGATTTGTCAGAGCTTGGAGGATGCCGAGTAGGATAGACAGCAAAACACTGGGGCACCGGAACTCCATCCCGTTGGAGCCTTACCTCAAGTGGGTACGAGCCCGCTCTCAGAAGTTAGTAATGCCTTACCCTCACGTGCTACCTGTAATCAAAGAGCCAATCTTGGAAGGAGAAGCATCCTACACCATTCAACATCCTGACATGCCCACCTCCTGGGAAGAGATGCAGAAGAGCTGGATCCAACTTAAGGAAGAACGGAATTCTCTTGAGACCAGTCTACATGCTAGTGAAAAGAAGGTCCTGGAACTCACCCGCCTGCTGCACGAGGAAAGGAATCTCAACACCTACATCGCGCCAAAAAGGATGCGCAATGTCTTTTTACCTTAAGGAGTTTATTTTGTAATATTTGGCCCATGAGGCATTTATGTACTAACGAATTTCTCCTTATTAATATGATGTGCGTTCCTTTTTGTCTACAACAAAGTTTGAATGTTCTAAATCCTTGAATGCATTGCATACATACGCATTCCATTGCACCATATGCATAGCAGGTACCCTAATTCACAGGTTGCTTAATTTTCTTCGCTGTTTGTGTGCACAGTCATCATGAATTCGGAGTCATCCAGTGAGCAAGCGATCAAGGCCCTTCAGGCCCAAAGTGCACAGTTTCAAGAGATGGTCTTAAGCCTAGCCCAGGGACAGCAAGAGTTGAAGACTCTACTCTTGAAGAAGAAGAAGAAAAAGAGGACGGCAATGTTCAACACCGGACGCAGATTTGGGAACACACTCCACAATGAAGCTGATCCAACCACTTCTTCTGCTGAAAAAAACAGTCCCCAAGGGGGAGAAGCACCTAGTCCCGCAGTCTCCGACAACGAGACGGACTATAACGAGGAACAATACCCGCCTGCTGCTGACAGATACAAACAATTGGAGGACCGTTTGAGCGCTATGGAAATTCAGAACGTGCCGGGACTGGATTTCGGGGATTTGGGATTATCTTCTGGAGTAGTAATTCCACACAAGTTTAAGGCGCCTGCCTTCGCCAAGTATGATGGGGTCTCCTGCCCAAAGCTGCATCTGAGGTCGTATGTAAGGAAAATCCAACCTTACACGGCGGATAAAAACCTCTGGATTCACTTCTTCCAAGACAGCCTCTCGGGGTCTCAGCTTGAATGGTTCTACCAATTAGACGGAGCTAGCATCCGGCACTGGGAGGATTTGGCGACTGCTTTCTACAGACAATACCAATATAATTCTGATCTCGCTCCTACGCGTACCCAACTTCAGGGTATGTCTCTAGGGACGGGTGAAGGATTCAAAGAGTACGCTCAAAAATGGAGAGATTTGGCTGGCAGGGTGCAGCCTCCATTAACTGATCGAGAGCTGGTTGATATGTTTCTGGGAACGTTATCTGGTCCGTTTTTTAATCATTTGGTTGGTAACTCCTCCGCTGGGTTCACAGATTTGATATTAACGGGAGAGAGAATTGAAGCTGGCATCAGGTCAGGCAAGATACAGAAGGCTGCCTCTACAAGTGCTGAGAAGAGGCCATTTAAGAAAGAAGCAAGCGCCGTCTATGGCCCTAGAAGACAAGTCAAGCCCGAAGGTCGCCAAGCCGTTAATGCTTTGGTCATCTCTAAACCTGTTGCTGCTCCTCAGCAGTACAATCAGCAAAGAAGTGAAAGGCCCAAGAGGCAGTATACCCGATTGAGTATGACATTATCTCAAATTTTACCCCAACTGTTATCCACCAACCTGGTGACCCTCAAAGAAGCTCCTAAGGTCGTCAACACTGCGTCCCCTAAATACAACCCGAATGCCCGGTGTGCTTATCATTCTGATAGTCCCGGGCACACTACTGACGATTGTTGGGCCTTGAGAAACAAAGTACAAGATCTAATTGACGCAAAAGAAATTCAGTTTGAAGCGCCGGAAAGACCGAATGTTGTAACGGCTCCTATGCCCCAGCATAGGGTAAGTGCCATTGAGGAAGAAGTGTATGCTGTTTCGTTAGATGAAGTTGTTACCCCTTTGAAGACTGTTAAGAAGAACCTACTGCGGGCCGGTTTATTTCCGGGTTGCGGCGAAGGTTGCCCATTCTGTGCTATTTCCCTATCCGATTGTCCCTTGCTAAGGTTAGGCATCCAAGGCCTAATGGATAGCAAGGAGATTTTATTCAAAAAGACAGCTGTTCAATTGTTTCCAATGAAAGAAGTTTCCGTGATTACCATCTTCAAAAATCCAATCAAGGCTCCCCCAAAGAAGCCTATTCAAATCTTGACAGTTGCGCCTGTGATCATTACTGTTCCAGGACCCCTCTCCTACGTGTCTGATAAGGCTGTCCCCTGGCATTATGGGGCAGACGTATATGTAAATGGAATCAAGCAAGAATTTGATGCTAGTGCCAGTATTTGCGACATCACCGGTCCAGCTAAAGTCACCCGCAGTGGCAGGCTCTTCTCGCCTGACATTGCGCCACCCGCTATTCGAAAAACCCTCCTCATAAAACCTGCAAGTTTACCAAGTCCTGTTGCTGATCAAATTGTGTCCCATGCTGCCGAGTCATCAAATGCTCGGGGCAAAGGGATTGAAGAAGAGCCTGCCCGGATGGAGGCACCAATACCCGTGAATGCTGAGGCCTCCCGACAAGAAATGGAGGAGATTCTGAAAATAATAAAGAAAAGTGATTTTAATGTTGTCGAACAGTTAGGGCATACACCCTCCAAGATCTCCCTGCTTTCCTTATTACTATGTTCCGAGGCCCATGCAAAAGCCTTGATCTCATTTCTCAAGACGGCCCATGTGCCGCAGGAGACGTCTGCAGTTCAGTTCACTGACTGCATAGCAAATTTGACGGCAGATAACGGCTTGGGCTTTTCAGATGCTGACCTAACCGCAAAAGGGAGAAACCATAATGATGCCCTGCATGTCTCTATTGAATGCAGGGGCACTACTCTGGCACATGTATTGGTGGACACTGGTTCTTCCTTGAATGTTCTTCCGAAAAAGGCTTTGGATCGTCTGGATTATGAGGGCCTGGAGTTGAAACCCAGCAATATCATCGTCAGAGCCTTTGACGGCTCCAAGAGGATGGTTCATGGAGAGGTTAACATCCCAATTCGTGTGGGCTCTCAAGTGTTTGACTCTACCTTTTACGTAATGGATATACGTCCATCGTACTCCTGTCTGTTGGGTAGACCTTGGATCCACAAAGCTGGGGCAGTGACCTCCACCTTACACCAAAAGCTGAAGTATCCCGTCAGGGGGAAAATTGTCACTGTGCAAGGAGAAGAGGAGTATATGGTGAGCCATTTGAATTCCTTCAGGTACATCGAGATGGATGGAGAATTTATTGAAACTCCCTTCCAACATTTCGAGGAGGTACATCCAATTTCAGCAGCTGCGGAGACAATGGCCGAAGAGAATGATTCCTTGAAGATGGTTTCCCTAAGGGATGCCCGGGCTGTGGTTCAGAAAGGCAATGGTGCACACTGGGGTCAGCTTCCTGACTTCACTCAGAAGAACGACAAGTTTGGGCTAGGCTTTACTGCAGAGGCTCAGAAGGCGGTGCGCAAAGAGAAGATTGGAAAGGCTCCGGTGTTTATTTCCAGCTCAAGGGTGAACGCTATCGAGGACGATGTGGAGGAAGCTGAGTTTAATAATTGGATCTACCCAACTGCCGGCGACGGACCAAACAACTGGACAGCAAAGGATTTTACCCCTATCACATTTGTCACGCAGTAATTGATTTCTTTTGATTTCCAAATTTGTAACAAACAATATGTTAAAACTCTGTTGGCTCGGTGTCCTGCCCGGGGCATCGTAGCTCCATTTGTGAGGGCTTTTTTGTATGACATTTTCATATATCATCAATCAAAACATTGGACGTTTGTTGCATTTCAAATCTTGTGCTCCTTTTCTTTCTGTGTTATATATATTGCAAAACAGCTATATTTACACACACTCACTTATACAGGTTTCAATCCACTCTGGATCTCACTGGTAACAGCTCTGCTATCGCCAGTTATGACTTCGAGAATCCGATCAACTTGGCCGAAGACGAAAGTGAAGATGATTGCGAAGTACCTGGTGAACTCGCAAGACTGCTACTACAGGAAGAGAGGGCTATTCAACCACATGAAGAGCCTGTGGAGACCATTAACTTGGGTACTGAGACAGAAAGGAAAGAGGTCAAAATTGGTGCCAATCTAGAGCTCAGCGTGAAGCAACGATTGATCCAGATGCTACAAGACTACATGGAGATCTTTGCCTGGTCTTATGAAGATATGCCTGGTTTGGATGCCGACATTGTAGTTCACCATTTGCCAACCAAGGAAGATTGCCCTCCAGTAAAGCAAAAAGTTCGACGAATGCGTCCAGAGATGTCTGAGAAGATTAAAGCTGAGGTGATGAAACAGTTTGATGCGGGTTTCCTTGCAGTAACTTCTTACCCTCAGTGGGTTGCCAATGTTGTGCCAGTGCCGAAGAAGGACGGTAAGGTCAGAATGTGTGTTGACTACAGGGATCTGAACAGGGCCAGCCCCAAGGATGACTTCCCCCTACCTCACATTGATGTCCTTGTTGACAATACAGCTCAACACAAGGTGTTCTCCTTCATGGATGGCTTCTCAGGGTATAATCAGATCAAGATGGCTCCTGAAGATATGGAGAAGACTACATTTGTAACTCAGTGGGGCACCTTCTGTTATAAGGTCATGCCATTCGGATTGAAAAATGCTGGGGCAACCTATCAGCGTGCCATGGTTGCTTTATTTCATGATATGATCCATCATGAGATTGAAGTATACGTTGACGACATGATTGCAAGGTCTCAAACTGAGGAGGAACACCTTGATCATCTGAGGAAGTTGTTTGACCGACTCAAGTTGTACAAGCTGAGATTGAATCCCAACAAATGCACCTTCGGGGTGAGGTCCGGAAAATTGCTAGGTTTCATTGTAAGCGATAAGGGTATCCAGGTGGACCCTGCCAAGGTTAAAGCTATTCAAGAGATGCCGACCCCAAAAACAGAGAAAGAAGTCAGAGGTTTCCTAGGACGACTGAATTACATTGCCCGATTCATATCACATCTAACTGCTACTTGTGAGCCAATCTTCAAATTACTGAAGAAAGATCAAGTAGTACGCTGGAATGATGAATGTCAGGCCGCCTTTGAAAGAATAAAGGAATACCTCCAAGAGCCACCCATTCTTATGCCACCAGTGGAAGGAAGACCTCTGATACTATACTTGACAGTGCTTGATAATTCAATGGGGTGTGTACTGGGGCAGCATGACGAGTCTGGCCGAAAAGAGCACGCTATTTATTACTTGAGCAAAAAGTTTACCGACTGTGAGTCTCGTTACTCACTGCTTGAGAAAACTTGCTGCGCTCTTGTATGGGCTGCTCGCCGGCTGAGACAGTATATGCTGACTCACACTACTTTATTGATTTCAAAGATGGATCCCATCAAGTACATATTTGAAAAGCCCGCTCTGTCTGGGAGGATAGCGAGATGGCAAATGATCTTAACAGAATATGACATCCAGTATACAACTCAGAAAGCAATTAAGGGGAGTGTACTGGCTGATCATTTGGCACACCAACCTGTGGACGACTATCAATCATTGAACTTTGATTTTCCGGATGAAGACATCATGGTGGTAACTGACTGTGAAGTACCTGGACCGGATGAAGGACCTGAGGAAGGATCCCGATGGTCTATGCATTTTGATGGAGCCTCCAATGCTTTGGGTAACGGCGTCGGCGCTGTAATCATATCTCCCAAGGGGACCCATACTCCACTCACCGCCCGATTATGTTTCAGCTGCACCAACAACATGGCAGAATATGAGGCATGTATCATGGGTTTACAAGCTGCGATCGACCTGAGGATCAAGTTTCTAAGTGTCTTCGGAGATTCCGCTCTCGTGATCAATCAGATCAAAGGCGAGTGGGATACGAAACACCCGAATCTCATTCCTTACAAGGAGTATGTATCGACCCTGCTCCCCCACTTTGAAGAGATAACTTTTGAACATTTCCCCAGAGAGGAAAATCAGCTAGCGGACGCACTAGCCACGATGTCTTCAATGTTTAAAGTTAAATGGGACAATGAGGCTCCCCAAATCCTAATCTGGAAGTTGGATGAACCGGCATACTGCTGCGAGCTCGAGGCTGAGAAGGTGACTGAAAAGCCCTGGTATCACGAGGTGAGGAGATACTTGGAAACCCAGGAATACCCTGAAGGTGCATCTGTCAATGATAAGAAGTTCATGAGGAGATTTGCTGCAAAATTCTTCCTCAGCAACGACATTCTCTACAAACGGAATCATGATTCAACTTTGTTACGTTGTGTGGATAAGGCTGAAGCAGAGAAAATCATGATGGAACTGCACGAAGGTACGTTTGGGACCCACTCCAGTGGACACACCATGGCTAAGAAAATCCTTCGGGCAGGATATTTCTGGTCCACGATGGAAGCCGATTGTTACCAACACTCCCGAACTTGTCATAAGTGCCAGATCTATGCTGACAAGGTGCATATCCCTCCGGTTCCTTTGAATGTCTTGACGGCACCTTGGCCTTTCGCAATGTGGGGCATCGATATGATCGGTGAGATCCGACCGACGGCATCCAATGGGCACCGCTTCATCTTGGTGGCAATCGATTACTTCACAAAATGGGTAGAGGCAGCTTCATATGCCACGGTAACCAAGAGCGTCGTAGCGCGTTTCATCCGGCATAATCTGATATGCCGGTACGGTGTCCCGGAAAGAATCATTACGGACAACGGTACCAATCTCAATAACAAAATGATCACTGAACTCTGTGAACAATTCAAGATACAGCACCACAATTCTTCCCCCTATCGGCCGAAGATGAATGGGGCCGTAGAGGCAGCCAATAAAAATATCAAGAAAATTGTGCAGAAGATGACAGTGACCTATAAAGATTGGCACGAGATGTTACCGTTCGCTCTTCATGGGTACCGCACCTCAGCAAGGACGTCAACCGGGGCAACTCCCTTCTCCCTAGTCTATGGCATGGAGGCAGTCTTGCCAATCGAAATCCAGATACCCTCTCTCCGGATAATGAAGGATGCAGACTTGAATGAAGATGATTGGATCCAGACTCGACTTGATCAACTAAATCTGATTGACGAAAAAAGGCTCACTGCTATCTGTCACGGTCAAACGTATCAGAAACGGATGATCAGGGCATTTAACAAGAAAGTCAGACCGCAAGAGTATCAAGTTGGGGACCTGGTGATCAAACGCATCATCCTTCCTCAAAGTGATCCCCGGGGCAAATGGACCCCTACTTATGAAGGGCCATTTGTGGTTAAACGTGTGTTCTCAGGAGGAGCCATGATCCTAACCACCATGGATGGTGACGACCTTCCTCACCCCGCCAATGCAGACATAGTGAAAAGATACTACGCATGAAAAAAGACCCGCTAGGCTGACATGCCTAGGCAAAAATTAGGGCTTCCCGGCGAACCAAAAGGGTTCGGGCAAAAATAAGGGATGAAATAAATAAAAATCTATACACCCGGCAAGTCGAAAACCTGAAAGGGCGGCTTGGGCAAAAAAGGGTATCCCGTTGGACTGAAAACCCGAAAGGGCGGTCCAGGCAAAAGTTAGGGATAAGAGCGTAACACTATGTCTCATTGGATCACTTCGCACCCGGAATTCGGCATCAACTATCTGGCTCAGATTACGGCATCGACCAATCAGCTTCATCTTCGATCAGGCAGCAAAGCGATGAGACGTTCGGAGACATAAAGGCAATAGCAGAGTTGGAACCCAGTGGGATTGTTCACATAGCTGTTTTGTTTTTCAAATTGTAAACTCTATGTTATTTGGCGATGTCCTCTTACTAGGATGTCAGTCTCTTGTACAAAAAACGCCTATTCACAGGCAAAGTTTAAATCAATGAAAATTCACTTGTCCATACAAATTGCCATTGTTTTTTCTTTTTCTGTTTTGTCTTGCGAAAAACGTCCAATGTTCATTTTTGATATATGCATTTGACATTAAATTGCTGATCCATAAATGTTTGCATATGAAAAAAGAGATTAATTACAAGTGACATCAAAGACAGGGGCAATATGGAGTTGTCTAATGCGGCCTAGTTGTTTTGTCCGCCAAAGCACCAAGGCAGGTTCAACTGAAAATGTGACCAAATCATCTCAACTCCCCGCAGAGTAAAGCAAAATTCAGCAGCACTTTCCCCAAGCAAGAGTCGATTCCCCGTCGATCCTGAAAAAGGCACAATATTCCCCGACAGTTCTTAAAAGCTCATCCCCAGTAGATTCTGCGAGCTTATCCCCGGCGAAGTACGAACGTCTCGCCCAAGTTTTATTTAGAGTTATTTCCTCACAAGGACTTATAACTGGGTTATCCTCAGCTAAAAGCCACGGAAGACCGTTCCCGGCAAAAGTTCCTTCAATCCCCAGCGAAGTCTATCTTTGGTTTTCCCAAGCAGAGTTTATCTTTGGGGTTCTCCAGCGGAGTTTATCATCATTATCCTCAGCGGCATCCATCGTTAAAGTCCTCAGCAGGCCACTCATCAGAGCTTCGGCCAAGTATCTCTCCCGCAAAGCAGCTTCCCGGCCATTCGTCAAGGATTTATTTTCCTAAGATGAAATTACACCCATAAACATTTCACATTTTCATACATCTTGCTTACATACATGATGAGACACATACAACATCAAATGTTGAACATCATGACATCATGCATATCATACATCATGACATTGCATACAGCTTACGTCTTTGCCTTTTCAGGAAAAAGACAATCTCAAAAACGACTACCTTCAACTGTCACAATTCCAGATTCGATACCTGTATCTAGCCAGGGCACATCTGAGAGTGATCAGTTTCCAGACTCGATTCCTGTATCTAGCCAGGGCACATCTGAAGAGTTCAAAGATTCGACTCCTGTATCCAGCCAGGGCACATCTATCAACTACAACGTTTCCAGATTCGATTCCTGTATCCAGCCAGGGCATATCTGTTGACCACATTTCTAGACTCGATTCCTGTATCTAGCCAGGGCACGTCTGCAGAGTTCAAAGATTCGACTCCTGTATCCAGCCAGGGCATATCTATTGACGACTATTTCCAGATTCGACTCCTGTTTCCAGCCAGGGCACATCTGTGAGCAACCGATTGAAGATTCGATACCTGTATCCAGCCAGGGCATATCTGCATAAGGAGACTGAAGATCAAACACCTGTAACAAGCCAGGAAAACATCTGTCTTTCTTAAACACACAAGTTCTCGCTAAGGAATCTCTTATGCGATCAACACTTCCAAATGGCATCTATAAGCCCATTCCCGACACCACATTGTTAAGACTCCAGCATGCGAGTGCAAATTTCCGGGCACTCTAGTGTCCAATCTCCTTTTACCCTCGAGTCACGAAAGGCAAACTTGCCAATCTAACTCTTCAGGTCTAAGAAGATTGAACAGGGGCAACTGTTGTACCCCAAAATTTGCCCTCCCATTTCCTCAACATTTTCTCATCACAAGACATTTAAAGATCAAGATACAAATTAGGGTTTCCTCTGCTCAAGACTTCTCCTTGCACTGTGGACTCAAATTAGGGTTTGTGCTTGCACAAAGATGTTTTGACCTAAAATGCCTAATATGACTTTCATGCTCCATATTGGACTCCCAAGTTTACCCCTACCAAGTTTCAGGTCTTGATTCCAAGTTTTACCCAGTCAATTGGACAGTTGACCTAGAAATCAGCTGTATTGGGAAAAAAGTCAACTGTGGCCAATTGACAGTCAAACCTCATGAAATTTGATCCACATCAACATTTTGAATTCATATGACCCATTTGATCAAGTTTGAATCACAATTCCACAAGAAATTTGATCAGATCACCAAAAGGGCAAAATGGTCATTTTTAGGGTTTTGACTGCACAAAGGCAATTTTTGACTGTTTGACCTAGCCAATGGCAAACCAAGCTCACATATGGACTCAAGGACCCCATGGAATTATCTTGACATGTTCATCAAGCTCAAAAGATCCCAAGTACACAAGATTGACAGTTGAATTTCCCAGTCAATTGATCAATTTTGACTGTATACTGAAAAGTCAAACTTTGACTTTTTGGTCAAAATCAAGAGTCAAGATTCATTTTTCATCAAGACATGCCAAATTATGAAACTTGTTCACCAAGAAATCACAAAATGCAAATTAGGGTTTGAAAATGGAATTTTTCATAACTTAAAATTTTTCTAAGTTATGAAAAACCCTAATTTTTTCCCAAC
This sequence comes from Vicia faba, assembly GCA_948472305.1. Classification (NCBI taxonomy): domain Eukaryota; kingdom Viridiplantae; phylum Streptophyta; class Magnoliopsida; order Fabales; family Fabaceae; genus Vicia; species Vicia faba. The sequence continues at coordinate 734,364,521 of OX451739.1, forward strand.
TTTGCCCCATCTTTTCACCATGATCCATTTGGATTCAAACAAAAGTCAAAACATGAAAGTTGTAGCTTGTTGCAAAATCTACAACTTTGATTCACAAAGTTTTCTCATTTGAAGCTTGTATCTCAAGTTATGATTTTTTGAATAAGGGCACTAAACCATCTTTTAACTTAGTAAAATTTGACCTATTTTGACAAGGTTTTCTACCCTACTTCAAGGCCACTTTTCATACCCTTCCACTTGGAATTTCAAATTGCATTTCAAAGATGGATTGTAGTACACATTACAAGCTTTCCAAAATGTCCAAGAACTCATCAAACAACCTCATAACTTGAGAGATTCGAATTTCACAAGTTGGCAAAAATTCACTTTTGTTCTTCACCAAGACATGTTCACAAATTTGCAAATTTGAATTCAGTTTGCTTTATGCTTAATTACAGGTCCTTGAACCAATCCATACTCAATAATTTAATGCATATTCAATGTGTTAAGGTCATGTTCTTTGTGTTCTAACATTGCATAATGGTTTAATCCTAAACTAGATAAAGTGGAATTTCCATTTTTGAAAAGTTTAGCTTTATGTCAAGTTTGTAATCCAACAAGTACAAAGAAGATCTGGTTAACACAAGATTATGGGCATAACACACTGATCAAGAGGAGTTGATGCAGCACATTAGGGGGTCCTATACTGACCTAGAACACCAATTTGCTTTTGGTAGCTTAAGTGTGAAGAAAGGTCCATAACATAGGCTATCTCTCATATCAGCAAGAGAACACAACACAAAAGATATCAAACACATTCCATAGACCACATTGAAGCTTTTGCTCGAGCCATTTGCCTTTCAAACCCTCTCCATCTCAGAATCATCCTCAAACTGCACAAACAGGGGTGCCCCTGCAGTTGGAGTGCAATCTCTCAATCCCTTCAAGCATTTCTGTCCAAACCTGTTCCTCTACCTTCCTTACAACATATGCAAGCTATCCAGAAGCTAAGGCACGATCTGTAATTGCTCTAACCACTTCCACCATTTTCACATCTTTAGCTTGCAGGTGAAGTTCTATAGCTTAATACAAGAAGTTTCAAGACAAAGTGAGCATTGAAAAAGCATCCCTGGACTTCAAGGAAGCTTTTCCAATCATTACATTGCACTGAAAGTCTCTCATTCTCCACATAGAAGTTCAACTGCACAGGTAAAAGTTTGAATTCGTATCTCTCTTATTAGGCATATTTAGTCTTAAGTTTGTGAAGAAACAAAGTCCTACTCATAGCCCTGAACATGTACATAGCTTTACTTTTCATTTCTTTTGTCTGAGTAGAGAGAATTCGAGCTCTGAAAATGGTAGAAAAACTAGGTCAGAAAAGAGGGGGAGAGAAATTCTCTCTCATCTTGGAGAGATAGGTCATGTTCTTTATATGGTTGAAACCGTCTCTTAATGCTCTACACTTTTCATGTTATGAGTTTTGCTTGAAAGTCCAGGAATCCAGAGTTAGAAAACGCGTGTTTTGTGTGAAGAAAGCTGTACAGAGGTTGAAGAAGAAGTGATCTGGGCTGGGCCTGGATTTGTTTCCTTTTCACACCCCATTTTTTGGTTTACACCCCCCTGAGCCCATTTGTTTATTTTTCAACATTTTTGACTTTTTCTTTTTGGGTTGACTTTGTTTATTTTTTCTCATGCCATTAAAATTTTTAAAATATTTTTTCCATCATTTTTTGTATTTATGGCATATTTGTTTGTTCATTTCTTTTATTTATATACAAATATATATATACACTATTATTAAAATAAATAGAAAACAATGTAAATACATTCTTATTTTTATTTTTACTTTCTGAAAATATTCACACAAAAAAATACTTTTATTTATTTTATTAAAATATTAAATAAATATTTATTTTGTATAATACTCATTTAGGGTTTAATATATATATATATACATGTTTATTAATATATTTAAGATAAAAATATAAAATACTTGATTTTCTTCATTTTTATCAATATTTAATACAAAAATACTTTTTTTCACAAAATACTTCATTTATTTTATTTTTGAACATAATAAATAAATAGTAGAATTAAATTAGATAATAATACTTTTTATATAAAAATTAGGGTTTTTTACCCTAAGTTTCAAAATACTAAAAATAAATACATTTTTATTTCTTTTTCCTTTTACATAACTATTTTCTCATACACATAAAAAAACTTTCCTTTTTTTTACATTTTTTACATACTTATTTTATTTACATTTAAATTATGCAATTTATTTACCATGCAAATATCCAATTGTTGTAATAATTTAGATTTAAATTCTTGTCAATATCCCCATTTGAACATTTGTACCCCCCTTCCCATATTTGGTTGTGTAATAGCTTAGTAATTTTAATTTCGCACTTTATTGCTTTCTAAATAATAACATGCTAGAATTAGGGTTTGTATGCGAAAAAACGATAAAAAATAGTTTGACCTAATACAAGACAAACAAGCATGAAAATGGACACACAAGTCACACTTGCACCCCCTAGGGTATTCCACTTGTTGCCTTCAAATAAATGGGCCATATTGTATGTTGAACATCTTTGGGCAAAGCAAACAGTTTGAATGATCATAGTCCCTCGATAAAACTTTTCAAAACAAACAAAACAAATGATCAAGTCCCTTAGAGAAATTGCCCAAAGACATTTAACGTCGTTACAATTATGGTCTAAACGATGACCCGCGCCTGTCCCTTTCACATCCTAACACAAGGTTGCCCACCAAATACAATGGTGGTGCAAACTCGTTAAAAGGGTTAAAGTATAGCAATAATCTTTTGAGAAATTTAGGAGTAGATAACCTCTTAGTTACTTGAACCAACTTGCAAAACAAAACACTTGCCTATTTTTCAAACCACACTTCACTACACTTTCAAAACAACTTTCAAAAACAAATGAAAACCTTTTCAAAAGACATACATCTTTGTATACATCCCCACATGGATCATTGCAAAGGTTGCCACCACATTGGCCTCTTTTCAAAACATTTTCAAAACCCACACACTCAAGCACCATTTAAAACAATTGAAAACAAAAGGCAAGTGATCTAAGCGAGTAACTAAGAGCCCATGGATAACCATGGATAGAAAGGGTGCTAATACCTTCCCTTTCTATAATCTACTCCCCGAATCCAAGAAAACATCTCAAAAGGTTTTTTGCTGTGCTTTTTAACCTTTCCTTAGGATAAAATAAAAAGTCGGTGGCGACTCTTGCTAACCGCAACATTTGCGAATACAAACGCAAACCTCAAGTCAGTTCTCCCACCGTATCACACTTGGGATAGCTATTTGCCATTGATTGAATTTACTTATAACAATAGTTACCATTCGAGTATTGGTATGGCTCCGTTTGAGGCATTGTATGGTAGACGGTGTAGGACGCCTTTGTGTTGGTATGAATCTGGAGAGAGTTCGGTAATTGGGCCAGAGATTGTTCAGCAGACTACCGAAAAGATCAAATTGATTCAAGAGAAGATGAGAGCTTCTCAGAGTCGTCAGAAAAGTTATCATGATAAGAGGAGAAAGAATTTAGAATTCAGTGCTGGAGATCATGTGTTTATGAGAGTTACTCCGATGACGGGTATTGGTCGGGCGTTGAAGTCTAAGAAGTTGACTCCGCGTTTTATTGGTTCGTTTCAGATTACGGAAAGAGTTGGAGAAGTTGCTTATCGCATTGCTTTACCTCCGAGACTTGCGAATTTGCACAATGTTTTTCATGTTTCTCAGTTGAGGAGATACATTCCAGACCCATCTCATGTAATCCAAATAGATGATGTACAGGTAAGAGATAACCTGACAGTAGAAGCATTGCCTATGAGGATAGAAGATCGGGAAGTGAAACAGTTAAGAGGTAAAGAGATAGCATTAGTGAAGGTTGCTTGGGGAGGTCCAGCAGATGGAAATATCACTTGGGAGCTGGAGAGCCAGATGAAAGAGGCTTATCCGGAGCTGTTCGTCTAAGGTATGTTTTCGAGGACGAAAACTCTTTTAGTGGGGGAGAGTTGTAACACCCCGTTTTCAATTAATTGATTTATTTAAATTTGGGAATTTATTTTATTAGAATTAATAAAATAAAAAGAATTATTTATTTTGGAGTATTTGAGGAAAATAAAAGAAATAAGGAATATTGGGATTTTTATGTTATTGGGCTTAGATGTTGTTAGTAAAGAGTGGGGGTGCAGAGAAATAAAGTTATGTTTGGGACTTAGGCCATTTTCTCATTTTTGGTTTTCACGTAAGAACAGAAGTTGGAATTTGGGAAAATAGAGCTCTGAAGAACGGAGAACGAAGAACATCGCTCAAGAACTCAAAGCCGCTAATTGATAAGGTAAGGGGGGTTTATACTCGATTTATATTTGTTTATGGGTTTATGTACGGTTGATTCGGGTAATCGTAGGAAATCCCAATTGTTAGATGTTTCTAGGGATCGATAACCTTAGGATTGAACTTTGTTTAGAAAAGGTTTAAGTTCCCGATTTTATGAATCAATTAGAGACTTTAGGTTCCTATGATGGATTGGATGTCTTTGTACTATATTGCACCGCCGTAGAGAGGTATTTTCGTGCAAAAAAATGGGTATAAGAGCTGCTGCAAAAACAGAAAAATTGGGTTCGCACTCATCAACACGGGCGCGTTGATTTACGCGGGCACCCGTGTTGATTCACTGTATGCTGATGAAAATGTGTTTTCTGGCCATAATTCAACACGGGCGTGTTGATTAACACGGGCGCCTGTGTTGATTCACTGTGTTGGCATAAAAATGGGTTTTCTGGGCACAATTCAACACGGGCCGTGTTGATTTACACGGGCGCCCGTGTTGATCCCCTGTTTTGTCAAAAAAACGTGTTTTCTGGACACATTTCCACACGGGCAGTGTTGTTTTACACGGGCACCCGTGTTAAACCTCCTGTGTTGGTTTTTAAACTATGTTTTCCGTGCATGTTGTTAAGTACGGATTGATCCGGTTTTGATGTGCAGTGTTTGACATGTTTTGAATATGTGTTTATTGAATTCCTAGTGTTGATTGATGTGTGTATCGAATAACGATTGTATGTTATGATACCAACACTATGTGGATCTTATTGTCATGCTTTTAGATGATGTTATCAAGCATGAATTATGATATAACTTGATATGATTGATGTTTAATAGTATGTTGAGTGGTTACATGCTATTCCTATCATGTTATGTTTGATATTGTTGATGTGCATGATATGTTGATTGATGTTCATAGTATGCTGAGTGTTACATACTTACATATCATGTTGCATTTGTTAATTCCCATTGTGTGGAATTAACATGGCGGCCAATATACGTGTCCGCGATCTAATGGAACATTGAGGTGGTAGCCGTGTCCGCGATATAATGGAACGGTGACTTATCCGTGACCCGCGATTTAATGGGGCGGTGAAGTGGTACCACATGCATGGGTGTGTTGCATTACTCGAATATAACATGAATGGATGATTTTTCCAATGTTGTATTTGATTGTTTGTATGCACGTATGATTGATAAATGGTTGATGATGTTTGATGAATATTTGCAAATATGAAAGGCAATATGTCATGGATATATGAATTGTAAAGGTTTTGTAAACTATGAAAAATGCTAATTATTGGGTGATGCTTATGATTTCGTGAATTGATTGTTATGAATGTATAACCAAATGTATATTTGAGAAGCTCACCCTTACTGTTGAATATTTCAGATTGAGGAGCTTCGCTCAGGTGCTTGGCGAAGGCTTATCGTGTCTAGTTTAGTTTCGTTTTAGTATGTCCGGGTCATGCTCTGATAGTTGTAACTCCGGGAACGTTTGGTTGTCGAGCTGCTTTAGTCAGACTCGTTTATTTTCTGTTAATTGTTATAATATGACGTTGACTTTTCCAGGTGTTAATCCCTGATGATTTTGGAAAATATTATAACATTTGATTTATTAAATAAATTATTCCGCTGTGTAGACATGTATGAGTTACCACTAAAATTATGCATGACAGGAATTTATTCTATTAAAAGAGAATTGTAGCATTCCTCGATTATTACATGTACTCTGAGTTTATAATTTTTAATATTTGCGAAAATTATATGCGGGGTTTTAGAGGGTGTTACACTCGGTATAGATGGGTCCTGACTGGTTACAGGAGCTGAATCTGGAGCTTCAAACGGCGATGAATAGACCAGGGATAGTTACTTAACTCAACGGGAACGGTGAGAAAACCTTGGGTGACTTTAATTTCAACAACGCTCGTTGAGAAAAATCTTGGTGGGAATTACCATCTTCGCAGTATCGGGAAGAGAATCAACAGGCAATTATAATCTCAAAAGCGGACGTTTTGAGAAAAACCTGAGTTGGAATTAACACCTCACGCACCGTCGGGGAGGGAACCAATAGGAAATTATAACCTGAAAGGGAATTACATCTCACGCACCGTCGGGGAGAGAACCATAGGAAATTATAACCTAAAAGGGAATTGCATCTCACGCACCGTCGGGGAGAGAACCATAGGAAATTATAACCTAAAAGGGAATTATATCTCACGCACCGTCGGGGAGAGAACCATAGGAAATTATAACCTAAAAGGGAATCACATCTCACGCACCGTCGGGGAGAGAACCATCGGAAATTATAACCTAAAAGGGAATTACATCTCATGCACCGTCGGGGAGAGAACCATAGGAAATTATAATCTCAAAAGCGAACGTTTGAAAAAAAACCTAAAATGGAATTATCACCTCACGCACCATCGGAGAGGGAACCATAGGAAATTATAATCTCAAAAGCGAACGTTTGAAAAAAACCTAAAATGGAATTATCACCTCACGCACCATCGGAGAGGGAACCATAGGAAATTATAATCTCAAAAGTGAACGTTTGAAAAAAACCTAAAATTGAATTATCACCTCACGCACCATCGGAGAGGGAACCATAGGAAATTATAATCTCAAAAGCGAACGATTGAGAAAAACCTTTGATGGAATTATCACCTCACGCACCATCGGAGAGGGAACCATAGGAAATTATAATCTCAAAAGCGAACGATTGAAAAAAACCTAAAATGGAATTATCACCTCACGCACCATCGGAGAGGGAACCATAGGAAATTATAATCTCAAAAGCGAACGATTGAGAAAAACCTTTGATGGAATTATCACCTCACGCACCATCGGAGAGGGAACCATAGGAAATTATAATCTCAAAAGCGAACGTTTGAAAAAAACCTAAAATGGAATTATCACCTCACGCACCATCGGAGAGGGAACCATAGGAAATTATAATCTCAAAAGCGAACGATTGAGAAAAACCTTTGATAACTTCTACTGAGTCTTCATCAGAAAAATCTGTTGGGAGTCGATTTAGCTGGACTAGAGAAGGCCTTGGACTAGATAATAACCAGAGAAATCTTTGGAGTCGATCTAACTGAACCAGATAAGGTCTTAGAGTCTTGAAATATGATTGAGAATTTAACTGAATCTTTCCTGAAAGGTAGAGGTCAGTCATATGCAATGCATGATATGGATCAAGCAATGATGTTCTCAACATAAATGAGATTTGTAAGATATGATGCGTACATGCATGTTATAATGATGTACGTGATGTTTATGTATGTATGTTTTCGTCTAGGAAAGTAAATCCTTGACGGATGCCGGGAAGTCATATCCTGGGCTGATATTGAAGAATAAGCTTTCGCTTCCGCTGGGGATGATAACTGCAAGAATACCGGTAGGAGAAGATGACTCCGTTGAGGAATAAACTTGGCAGATGGAAGATTCTGCGGGGAGAAAAATACTCTAGCGACCATGCTGGGGAGTGATACTCTGTGGGGAGAGGGATGCTTTTGCTGAATTGTTGATGGTAACCTGCTGGGGATACCCTTATTGTTGGAAGTGTTGATAGACTTTGCTGGGGATAAGAAGATTCTGTCGACGACGATCTTTCCGTGGCTTTTGGCTGAGGATAACCCAGTTATATCTTGTTAAGGAAATAACTCTTTGAATAAAGCCGGGTGACGCGTTCGTGCTCTGCGAGGATAAGCTTCCAGAATTTACTGGGGATAGGCTTACTGTTTGGGGAGATGAATTCCAACTTTCCTGGGGAAGCTGGGTTGGACTCTCCTGGGGAGATTTTGAACTGCAGGGAAGTGATTCCTTTGGATGTTGATATACCGCCGGGGAACAATCTTTAGATCAAGACTGCCCGGGACGCTTGTTAAGAATATGTATACATGCTGCTGGGGAACGTTGAGATCTATTGGAGGATACTCAACTTCTTTGAGATTTGATAACTCTACTTGGAGAGAGGGTACTGACTTGCTTACTCTCTGGGGAATTAGGATATCTGGTTATGTTCTTTAGCTGAACCTATCTTGATACCTTGGTGGACCAAGCAATTAGATCGTTTGGACAACTCATTATTGCCCCTGTTTCTGAGGTGGGAGAGGAAGACCTATGAGGTGTTGATAGTTGTTGATGGATAAACCTTCTTCTGGTAGACATGTGACAAGATGATAGGACATAGTCGTACGCTTTGATCCCTAACTTTTGCCTGGACCGCCCTTTCGGGTTTTCAGTCCACCGGGATACCCGTTTTTGCCCAAGCCGCCTTTTCAGGTTTTCGACTTGCCGGGTGTACAGATTTTTCATTTCATCCCTTATTTTTGCCCGAACCCTTTTGGTTCGCCGGGAAGCCCTTAATTTTGCCTAGGTATGTCAACCTAGCGGGTCTTTGATTGTGCGTAGTATTTTTTCGACTATGTCCATGCTCTCAGAATGTAGGGAATTGCCCTTGTTAGGAGTGTTTTGCCATGCCACCACAAGGGATTTGATCAGGCAAGATTCGTTGTTGGAATGCCTCAAGTGACTTAGGCGGAGATTTGCCCCAGGCTATTTGGCCTTTGAGAGATTCTCCGAATCTTGATTGGATTGCCCCAGATGATGGACCATGGTCATGCCATGCCCCTTGATTGGAGATACTCTTGTTCATTAGACTTTCATTGTGCGAATTTCCCTGCTGTTCAAACAAAAAGTCATATGCAAACAAAGTTATGTTAAAAATGCAAAGCCTATGTCTGTCTTGAAGATTTTGTAAATGCGTTTTTTTTCATAAAACAAGTGATTGTTTGTAAAACGTGATGTCAACACCGTATTTACCGTAGGCCTTAAGGAGTCAGGATACCTTTCGTAACAGTATGCTTTCGAACTAACCTATGCTTCAGCTAGGACTTTTAAGGGTTATAACGTGGCCTGATTCATGGTTTAAGAAACAAAGGATAAAGGCTCAAATTATTTGTACCCACCCGCTCTTCGTGATGTTCTTCAAACCTAAGCTCAGTTGATCATACGCTAGACCTTGTTTGAGCCTTTGTTCTGATATACTAGTGATGATTCGGATTTTGAACGTTTATTTGAGTAGGCAGTCATCTCCTTTTTTGCTGAGGGTTTGTAACACCTCTTTCTTGATTTTTGTTATCCCTTTCTTTTTTTGCCTGAACTGTTTCCCTTTTTGGAATTACAGTCAGCGGGATGCCCCAGTTTTGTAAGTCTCCTTCATGGGTTTTGACTTAATGGGTTTTTTATTTTTTGAGATAATGACTGCCTTTCTTTATTGATTATTCGGAACCATCACTGTCTTTCTTCGTTTTGTAAGGACCTCTTTGGTGCCATTCGTTATGCACTTGGATCAACTGAGAGACTACCCTGCCCCAGGTTATGATTAAGGGTTTTAAATTTCGAAAAGAAAAACTCCTACTTCTTTGGCTCAGAGGGGTTGACGAGGGATTATCATCCTTATAACTCCAGTGTTTAGGGATTGAAACAATGCCTGTACCTCATCAGCGGGGTCTGTTCGAGAGCATACTGTAAAGATCGTGGTATCGTTTTCGTCATCCTCCCTCAAGAGGCTTAGAATTATTATTTAAGAGTTGATCATCAGAAAAAAATATGAAAATAATTTGCATTTAGTGAATACGAATATATTGCTTCAAAACAGACATATGCGATGCATTAATGAAATAACAACGTTTAACATGAGTAAATGTTTGAACAAAAGAAAATTGCATCTTGAAAATCCTAATGAACAAAAGTCTTTCCATCTTCAGGGCTTGTTACTTCAAATGGTGAGCCTTGGAGGGATGGTAGAAAAACTCAGCCTGACCATCTTGGGTGAATTCTAATGCCCCTTCATCAATCAGGTCCTGGATCTTGTTCTTCAGAGACCAACACTCATTTGTATCATGTCCTGGGCTGGCAGAGTGGTAGGCACACCTTTTATTAGGATCATAAGCAGGATGTGCTGTGTTGGGGTTCTGGGGATGAGCCCTTAATGTGATCAGGTTCAATCTCAACAGGCGTTGTAAAGCTTGAAACAGCGACATATTGAGCGGGGTGAACTGCCTCCTGGACTTGTCTGGCTGAAGCCGGTGAGGTTGATGCTGAATTTGTGACACTGGAGCCATTTGAGAAGCTTTCCCCTTATCTCCTTGTCTCAAAGGCGGTTGAACGATGACTGGCTTTTTACCCTTAGACATTTGCCCCAGTTGGTTATTCTGAAGCAGTTGGTTGATGAGAACTCCGAGCTCCTCTTGTCTTTGAGCTAACCCTTGAATGGCAGTCCCCTGCCCCAGCATTTTGGCTTTCATTGCATCCATTTCAGCTTGCAGGTGTTTCAGCCTTTCATCCTCAGCACTGTTCTTGACAAAAGTCTCCATGAGAAGTGTCCTTAGCTCCTCCTGCCCCTTGGATAGATTCAGGAGGATTTCCTCGAACCGAGTCTCTTGAGCAAGAAGGTCCTGGCTATCTTGTTGGGAAGCCATTGCTGAAATAAACAGCGGAGATGGTAAGTGACCTGTCCAAAGGGTACCTGTCATGCAATGATATGTATGATATGCATGCAATGTTTTCAAGGACCTCGCGGGGTAAACAAGAAAATTTGTTAGAATTTGAATTTCGTAGCTTGATTGAAGGAAACCCATGTTGTTGAGAATTCTTCTTCAAGGGTCAAAGGCTCACCATATCCAGTGGGTCATAGCCCCTGACTTTAGTCATCATGCCTGGTTTTGATTTCCAAACAACCTTGGTTAGGGGAACCTTCTTCAAGAGTCAGAGCTCACCATATCAAGTGGGTCATAGCCTCTGACAACCTTGGCTAGAGGAAAATAGATCCTCTTTGCCCCTTGCTGGACATTTGATTCATCATGACCTGCATCATAAGCCCTTGAGATCCTTGAAATGGGTTAGGATGTATGCAATGGTATGATGCTATGCTATGCATGGGGTAATGTAGGTAACCCTGTTATGAGTCCTAATTAAGGACTGCAAACCAAAACCTGCAAGAAACTTAGTAAACTTTATTATGAGTCCTAATTAAGGACTGCAAACCAAAACCTGCAAGAAGCTTAGTAAACCCTGTTATGAGTCCTAATTAAGGACTACAAACTAAAACCTGCAAGAAACAAGTGTCAGGTAACAAGCATGCAGATAGTCAAGTATGAAGGCACGCAAGTCACACAAGAGAAACCCTTAGAGTTTAGGCCAGCATGAGGTCTGGGTATTACCCTCTTGAAGTTGGTGGGCTCAACCTGTCCTATCAAAGTAACCGGGTTCTTAGAGGATCCCAATATCATTGACTACCCTCAATCGGTCATAGCTCCAGCATCGCAATCTTTTCTTGCGGCCAGAACCATCACGAGAGTTTAGCCTCAATGGGCGTAGCATACTGCTACTGTTCTAATGGCCAAGTTGGGTCATTTAAGGTTCTAAGGTCTGTTGGTGCTTAATGACTCCTTGGAAGACCCATATTCTCCCCGTTTCAACACGAGGGATATCGGTACAGACCAAGGCGCCACACCAACGTAGCCACTGCTTCACTCATGTCGGTATACGCCGGACAGGTCCCTCACAGCTTATGCTACCTAAACAGGGTATCCCCAGATCCGGGTTAGGATCTATGTAACTCCGATACAACCCACAATAATAAAGCAAGCAAATCAATACAATTGAAAACACAGTTATGAACTAACCCTAAGGTACACCTCACTTTAAGTTTAAGTCCCCAACAGAGTCGCCAGTTCTGTGATCGGTGGATCTGGAACTGACTGTTTAATGCTGGTTCACGAAATGTCGTGGAAGCAAGAGTCGCCACCGTCTTTTATTTTCTCCAAATGGAAAGGACAAAAGCACAGAAAAATTCCTTATAGAGATTGCTCTCGGTTCGGGAGGTAGGTTATAGAAAGGGAAGGTGTTAGCACCCTTTCTATCCATGGTTATCCATGGGCTCTTAGATACTTGCTCATTGTGTTTTCAAAAATGGTTTGTTTGCTTTTCAACTGTGGGTTTTAAAAAAGTTTCTTTGAAAATTCCAGTTCGACTCTTGTATCGGTCCTCAAGAGTGTTTGAAAAATTGCTTTCGAAAGCTTTTTGAAAAGGTGTCAGTGTGAAAAGTCTTTTTGAATTTGTTTTGAGATTAGAGCAAGTATCTACGAGAACCTACCTACCCTAAGGAATTCGTCTGTGTAAATGTCCTTTAAAGTAGTGCTATCCCACCATTGAGAGGTAGGTAGCACCACCGTTGGAGGTGTTCGGGTCAATTCGAGGTTCGGGACATGGTGATCACCAGAGCAATGGGAAGACACCTTAGAAGCTACCCTCATGCCAGGTTCCCGGATCATGAGGACTTACTAAGACATCCTCTACTCGACGATCACCTTTCGAGAGGCAAGGCAACAGTGAGGCGTACCCTAGGGGTGGTTTGTGCGATTCGTGTGTCGTTTTCATTTGCATTTATCTTGTCATATTATTGGTGTTCTACGCTTGTTTTTATTTTTGTCCATACATTCTTTCATGCCATTTGCTAACAGTTAAAAATATTGCGGGAAAGTAAAAATTCTAAGCTATTACAAAAGGCGCGGGTCCACATCGCCAAAATTAAACCAGGACCCGATTTGACAGAAAAACAAAGAATTAAAGATAAAGAAAAGTGTGAGCAAATTAAAAGGTTACATGGCCTTGGGAGAGATACACAAATATTATGCGAAAGAAGAAATAAATGTGCGAATTGAAATTTAAATCGAAACGAGGGCGTTGGACCCTTTTTTGCAAAATTAAAATTACATGGAATTAATTAATTAAAAAGAAACGGAGATGTTTTTTTGGTATTTTTTAGTATTTTAGGATTTAATATGAAAAAAAAAAGAATTAATTAAAATAAATACTAACCCTAATTCTAATGGCTTTTAATTTATTAAGAAAACATTGAATTTTAACCTAAATTAACCCTAATTTTTATATACAAATTTAATTATAAAAAATAAATATTTAATTATTTAATTATTTAATTATTTATGAAAGAAAATAAAAAGGAATAAAAACATTAATTAAACCCTATTTCTACATTTTTTAGATTTTTGTTGTGAAAATATTAAATTAAACCCTAATTAATAACTAATATGAATTAATTTACATGCAAATTTACAAGAAACATTAAAATAAAAAAAATGTTTAGTATTTTTGCTTTTTTTCTGATTTTTTATGGTGTTTTTATATTTATGAAAATAATTAATTAATTAAACAAATAATGATTAAAAGAAAATAGAATTAATAAAATAAAATAACATTGCAAACCTAGGGGGTATCAGTCCCCAATGTGGAGGTATAGCTCTTAGAAATCTGACCCATTAAACTTGGCCCGTTTGACTTTCTCCAGGGAGTATGCTGGCGCGTTGACTGGGACTCATCATGTATCTCAATTCTTGGCCTTTGATTGGATTCTGTTGGACGCGTGGACGCTTAATCTTGGAAGTGTATGGTACGTCCCTTAGGCTTAATCTGCATGTGAACGTAAATTGAAAAATAACATTGAGATAATGTAGACCTGGGGCTCGAACCCAGGTCATGTACTTTACCAACAACCATGCTTGCCAGCTGAACCAACTCACGCGTCTTAATATATAATGAATAACAAATATAATAAATAAAACAAGAGTTAGTGCTGATTCTTCGCGCGAAAATTTAAAAGAACCAATTCACTGACGCCACGAGGTCATCTTCTTCCTCGTTCCTGAAACACAAACACATTAGGCAACGTTTTTTATGGTGTTCTTTTAGGCTAGCTTCTGAAAAATAGCGACTAGCCCTGTGACGCTCATAAATTGAGCATGAGGGTGCCGTCTTCTTCGTCCAAACGCGCTGATCATGACCATGGTAACGTGGTGTCCCAATTTTGCCTCATGTTAAAACCCCTAATTCGAAACTCTGCAAACCCTAAAAAGCAACAATGGTATATTGGCAAACAATGCATAAAAATACAATTAAACATATGGGTTAGATTCAGAATTGCATAAGGAGTATGAATCAACAATTAAAATGCCATGAAAATGCATAGATGTTAAAACACGATTATGAATTTTTTTCTGTACAGGGCCGGTTCATTGTACCAATTCTTTGAGTTTTGATGAATGTTTTTGATTGGAAATCGTTCTATGAAGCTTCAGCAAGCTAATGAAAAAAAAATCGTGCCTTGAATCGCTCTAGAATGAGGTTTTCAGTTTTGAGTTTCTTTGCAAAAATTTCAAGTTTGTGAATTGGTTTCTAGCGCAGCTCAGTGGTCCATTGAATTAGGGTTATGTTCTATGCTTATGTAGGAATGAATTAGGTTAAGAATTCTGATCAAAAAGCTTGGCATTCATGACTTTGAAAGATTTGATTTTCAAGATCTTTTTTCAAATATTTTCCATGTGTTTTTGTACAAATCATGATCAATTCTCTCCAAATCTTTCCATATTGGATCATGCACGAATTATTGAGTAGATTTCATGCACAAAAAGATTGTAAAGCTTAGGTTAAATATTTTTCATGTATTTAATTTGATTTAAATGAATTATTATTAATAAAAATTCAAATAAATAAATAAAAAATGAAGAAATACTTCCCTTTGGGCCAAGTGGTCGTGCACATGCAATGGATGATGAATTGTGGAAGAAAAATGGGCCCATTAGCAATTTTAGGTCATTTGAACCAATATTGACTTTTCAAAATATCCAAAATTTTCCCAACTTCCACAAGGCATAACTTGCTCAATTTTTAAGATTTTCTCATGTTCTTTGACATTTTGGAAAGGTCTTTGAGTCCTTTAACCAATGTATTTGGTCCCATGTCATTTTGATTTACCAATCTCAAGTTATGGCCTTTGACTTAAAGTCCCTTTTTGTTGACTTCTGAAAATGACCTATAATGTTGAAATTAATAACTTTTTGTGAGAGCATTTCTTGGACTTGAAGTATGAGGATGAGTTGTAGGAAATGTCTTTCTCTTCAAAATGAGCTTTGGATGGAATTTTTCTGATAATCCATGTGAAAGTTATGCCCTGGTCAATTTACAGTTGACTTTTTCAACTGTCCAAATAAGGAAACCTTTGCATCTTGATGATTTTTGAGCCAAGCTTTGAGAATCATGATCAAGCATTGATCAAATGATTTTTGTGGCTTCAAAATGATATGTTGACCAAAAATTTGAACTTTTGACTGCCAAATGACCATTTTGCCCCTACAGTTGACTGTAGTGCAATTAGGGTTTTTGACTGTGCAATTTTATGCTGAAAGTCTTGAAACTTGATGTGAGGATGCTTGACCATATTTACAGGCATGTGAGATTTGATTGGACTTTTGGAAACTTCATTTTCTTGATCAGGACACAAACCCTAATTTTGACTGTATAGGAGACTCTTACACTGTGCAACCCTTGGAGAATTTTGTAGCTTGTCTTGGCAATTTCTTGAAGAATATGGGAGGGCAAATTTTGGGGTACAACAACGATGAAGTGGACGAAGCTGAATTCAATAGCTGGATCTATCCGACGACTGAAGGCGGATTGACCAATTGGATTGTCAAAGACCATACTCCTGTTACTTTTGTTACGCAGTAATAAACTTCTTTGTTTTGCTATTTGTAATAAACAATAAATAAACTCTATGGCCCGGTGTCTTACCCGAGGCACCGTGGTTTCATTTGTGAGGGCATATAAATTGTCATTTCATATATCATAAATGAAAATCTTGGACGTTTTCTCGCATTTCAAATCTTATGCTCCTTTTTTGTCTTTCCTTCCTTTACATATTTTTCAAAAACAGCTGTATTTACACACACTCACTCATACAGGTTTCAATCCACTCTGGATCTCACTGGTAACGACTCTGCTACTGCCAGTTATGACTTCGAAAATCCGATCAACTTAGCCGAAGACGAAGGTGAAGATGATTGCGAAGTGCCTGGCGAGCTTGCAAGACTGTTACTTCAGGAAGAGAGGGCAATTCAACCACATGAAGAGCCAGTGGAAACAATAAACCTGGGTACTGAGACGGACAGGAAAGAGGTAAAGATTGGTGCCAACCTAGAGCTTAGCGTGAAGCAAGGGTTGACTAAGATGCTACATGATTATGTGGAGATATTTGCCTGGTCCTACGAAGACATGCCCGGGTTGGATACCGATATTGTGGTCCATCACTTGCCTACTAAGGAAGACTGCCCTCCAGTTAAGCAAAAGGTCCGCCGTATGCGTCCAGAGATGTCTGAGAAGATTAAAGCCGAGGTTATGAAACAGTTTGATGCTGGGTTCCTTGCAGTGACTTCGTACCCTCAGTGGGTTGCTAATGTGGTGCCGGTGCCAAAGAAAGACGGAAAGGTCAGAATGTGTGTCGACTACAGGGATCTGAACAGGGCCAGCCCCAAGGATGACTTCCCTTTACCTCACATTGATGTCCTTGTTGACAATACAGCTCAGCACAAGGTATTCTCTTTCATGGATGGCTTTTCGGGTTATAATCAGATCAAGATGGCACCTGAAGACATGGAAAACACTACATTTGTTACTCAGTGGGGCACCTTCTGCTACAAGGTCATGCCTTTTGGACTAAAGAACGCTGGGGCAACCTATCAACGTGCCATGGTTGCTTTATTTCATGACATGATCCATCATGAGATAGAAGTATATGTGGATGACATGATCGCAAGGTCCCAAACTGAGGAAGAGCACCTAGATCATCTGCAGAAGTTGTTTGACCGTCTGAAATTATACAAGCTGAGGTTGAACCCGAACAAGTGCACCTTCGGGGTAAGGTCTGGAAAGTTGCTAGGCTTCGTGGTAAGTGATAAGGGTATTCAAGTGGACCCTGCCAAGGTCAAAGCTATTCAAGAGATGCCAGTTCCTAAGACAGAGAAGGAAGTCAGAGGCTTTTTAGGACGCCTGAACTACATTGCTCGCTTCATCTCACACCTGACTGCTACCTGTGAGCCAATCTTCAAGCTGCTGAAGAAAGATCAGGTAGTACGTTGGAACGATGAATGTCAGGCTGCTTTTGACAGAATCAAAGAGTATCTCCAAGAACCACCCATCCTTATGCCACCAGTTGAAGGGAGACCTCTGATATTATACCTGACAGTACTTGACAACTCAATGGGGTGCGTGCTGGGGCAGCATGACGAGTCTGGCCGAAAAGAGCATGCCATTTATTACCTTAGCAAAAAGTTTACCGACTGTGAGACCCGATACTCATTGCTCGAGAAAACTTGCTGCGCTTTGGTATGGGCTGCTCGCCGGCTGAGACAGTATATGCTGACTCACACTACCTTGTTGATCTCAAAGATGGATCCTATAAAGTACATATTCGAAAAGCCTGCTCTGTCTGGGAGAATTGCAAGATGGCAAATGATCTTGACGGAATACGACATTCAGTACACGACCCAGAAAGCCATCAAGGGAAGTGTATTGGCAGACCACTTGGCACATCAGGCAGTAGACGACTATCAGTCCATGAACTTTGAATTTCCTGACGAAAGCATCATGATAGTGACTGATTGTGAAGTACCTGGACCGGATGAAGGACCTGAGGAAGGATCCCGATGGTCTATGCACTTTGACGGAGCCTCCAATGCTTTGGGTAACGGTATCGGCGCCATCATCATATCACCTCAAGGCACTCATACTCCACTCACTGCCCGGCTATGTTTCAACTGTACCAACAACATGGCAGAGTATGAGGCGTGCATCATGGGTCTTCAAGCGGCGATCGACTTAAGGATCAAGTTTCTGAGTGTCTTCGGAGATTCCGCTCTTGTGATCAATCAGATCAAAGGAGAGTGGGATACGAAACATCCGAATCTTATTCCTTACAGAGAATGTGTGTTGACCTTGATCCCCCACTTCACGAAGATAACCTTTGAACACTTCCCGAGAGAAGAGAATCAGCTGGCGGACGCGTTAGCTACAATGTCTTCTATGTTCAAGGTCAAATGGGATAATGAGGCTCCCCGGATCATCATCTGGAAACTGGACGAACCGGCATACTGTTGCGATCTCGAGACTGAATTGGTGACTGAGAAGCCTTGGTACCATGAGGTGAAGAGATATCTGAAAGCTCAGGAATACCCTGAGGGTGCCTCCGTCAATGATAAGAAGTTCCTGAGAAGGTTCGCGGCAAAGTTCTTCCTTAGCAATGGCATCTTGTACAAGCGAAACCATGATTCAACCCTACTGCGTTGTGTGGATAAAACTGAAGCAGAAAGGATCATGGAAGAGCTACATGAAGGGACCTTTGGTACACATTCCAGTGGGCATACTCTGGCAAAGAAGATCCTTCGGGCAGGGTATTACTGGTCCACCATGGAAGCTGACTGCTATCAACATTCTAGGACATGCCATAAGTGCCAAATTTATGCAGACAAGGTGCATGTTCCTCCAGTTCCTCTGAATGTTCTGACTGCGCCTTGGCCGTTTGCAATGTGGGGCATAGACATGATCGGTGAAATTAAACCTACGGCATCTAATGGGCATCGCTTCATCCTAGTGGCGATTGATTATTTTACAAAGTGGGTTGAAGCAGCTTCCTACGCTACGGTAACCAAGACTGTTGTGGCACGGTTCATTCGGCATAACCTGATCTGTCGGTACGGCGTCCCAGAAAGAATTATTACAGATAACGGTACCAATCTGAATAACAAGATGATCACTGAGCTCTGCGAGCAGTTCAAAATACAGCACCACAATTCTTCTCCTTACAGACCGAAGATGAATGGGGTTGTAGAAGCAGCAAATAAAAATATCAAGAAAATCGTGCAGAAGATGACAGTGACTTATAAAGATTGGCACGAGATGTTACCGTTCGCTCTACATGGGTACCGTACCTCAGCTAGGACGTCAACCGGGGCAACTCCTTTCTCTTTGGTTTATGGTATGGAGGCAGTCTTACCGATCGAAGTGCAAATACCCTCTCTTCGGATAATGAAGGATGCAAATCTGAACGAGGAGGATTGGATCCAGACACGACTTGATCAGCTAAACTTAATTGATGAAAAGAGACTTGCTGCTATCTGTCATGGTCAGACGTATCAGAAACGGATGATCAGGGCATTTAACAAAAAGGTCAGACCGCAGGAATATCAAGTTGGGGATCTGGTAATCAAGCGAATTATCCTTCCTCAGAGTGATCCAAGGGGCAAATGGACCCCCACGTACGAAGGGCCATTTGTGGTTAAACATGTGTTCTCAGGAGGAGCCATGATTCTAACCAATATGGATGGTGACGACCTTCCTCACCCCGCCAATGAAGACATAGTAAAAAGATACTACGCATAAAAAAGACCCGCTAGGCTGACATGCTTAGGCAAAAGTTAGGGCTTCCCGACGAACCAAAAGGGTTCGGGCAAAATGAAGGGATGAAATGAAAAAAATCTGTACACCCGGCAAGTCGAAAACCTGAAAAGGCGGCTTGGGCAAAAATGGGTATCCCGGTGGACTGAAAACCCGAAAGGGCGGTCCAGGCAAAAGTTAGGGATAAAAGCGTAATACTATGTCTCATTGGATCACTTTGCATCCAGAATCCGGTATCTACATCAAGTTCAGACGGCATCGATCAGTCAGCTTCATCTTCATTTAGGTCATCAAGTGATGAGACGCTCGGGGATATAAAGGCGATAGCAGAGTTGAAACCCAGTGGGATCATTCATTTCACACAGCTGTTTTATTTTCTCTTGTACAAAATTTGTATAAACTCTTTTGTTCGGCGGCAGCCTCTTGTACACAAAACGCCTATTTACAGGCCATTCAAAATCAATACAAATATACTTTTCAGTTAAAATTGCCAATTGTTTTGTTTTGCGAAGAACGTCCAAGGTTCAATTTGTGATATATGCATTGACAATAATTTGCTAACTCATGAATAATTTGCATACGAAACAAAGGATTAATTACAGGTAACACTAGAAACAGGGGCAATAAAGAGTTGTTTGAGCAATCTAAATTGTTCTATCCTCCAAGTTACCAAGGTAGGTTCAGCTAAAGAACGTAACCAGCATATCTTAATTCCCCAGAGAGTGAGCCAGCAAGTCAGTACACTCTCCTCAAGCGAAGCTACTATCAAACCTTAAAGAAGTTGGGTATCCTCCCGCAGATCTCAACATTCTCCAGCAGTATGTATGCATTCCTAACAAGCATCCCCGGCAGTCTTGATCTAAAGATTGTTCCCCGGCGGTATATCAAACATTCAAAGGAGTCACTTCCCCGGTACAGTTCAATTCAAAACTTCCCCAAGAAAATCCAATCCAGTTCCCCAGGAAAGTTGGAATCCACCTCCCCAAGCAGTAAGCTTATCCCCAGTAGATTCTGGAAGCTTATCCTCGCAGAACACGAACACGTCTCCCGGCTTTATTCAAAGAGTTATTTCCTTACCAGGATATAACTGGGTTATCCTCAGCCAAAAGCCACGGGAAGATCGTTCTCGGCGAAGTCTTCTTATCCCCAGCGAAGTCTATCAACACTTCCAACACAACAATGGTATCCCCAGCAAGTTATTATCGACAACTCAACAAAGTATCTCTCTCCCCACAGAGTATTGCTTCCCAGCAAGATCGTTAGAGTACTTTTCTCCCCGCAGAGTTATTCCATTCGCCAAGTTTATTCCCCAACGGAGTCATCTTCTCCTACCGGTATTCTTGCAATTATCATCCCCAGCGGAAGCAAAATCTATTCTCCAACATCAGCCCAGGAGTGACTTCCCGGCACCCGTCAAGGATTTACTTTCCTAGACGAAAAATACATTCATAAACATCGCACTTCCATACATCATTATAGCATGCATAGACGCATCATATCTTACAAATCTCATTTATGTTGAGAACATCATTGCTTGGTCCATATCATGCATTGCATATGATTGACCTTTACCTTTCAGGAAAGATTCAGTTAAATTCTCAATCACATTCCAAGACCTAGACCGGTTCAGTTAATCGACTCCAAAGATTTCTTATCCAGTCCAAGGCCTTCTCTGGTCCAGTTAAATCGACCCCAAACAGATTTTTCTGATAAAGACCCAGTTGAAGACATTGCAAGACCTAGACCGGTTCAGTTAATCGACTCCAAAGATTTCTTATCCAGTCCAAGGCCTTCTCTAGTCCAGTTAAATCGACCCCAAACAGATTTTTCTAATGAAGACTCAGTAGAAGTTATCCCAGGTTTTCTCAATGATTGCTATTGAGATTGTAATCGCCTATGGTTCTCTCCCCGATACTGCGGAGATGATAATTCCATCCAAGGTTTTCTCAATGATTGCTATTGAGATTGTAATCGCCTATGGTTCTCTCCCCAATGCTGCGGAGATGATAATTCCATCCCAGGTTTTCTCAATGATTGCTATTGAGATTGTAATCGCCTATGGTTCTCTCCCCAATGTTGCGGAGATGATAATTCCATCCAAGGTTTTCCCAATAATTGCTATTGAGGTTGTAATCGCCTATGGTTCTCTCCCCAATGCTGCGGAGATGATAATTCCATCCCAGGTTTTCTCAATGATTGCTATCGAGATTGTAATCGCCTATGGTTCTCTCCCCAATGCTGCGGAGATGATAATTCCATCCAAGGTTTTCCCAATAATTGCTATTGAGGTTGTAATCGCCTATGGTTCTCTCCCCAATGCTGCGGAGATGATAATTCCATCCCAGGTTTTCTCAATAATTGTTATTGAGGTTGTAATCGCCTATGGTTCTCTCCCCGATACTGCGGAGATGATAATTCCCACCAAGATTCTCTCAATGTTTACTGTTGAGGTTGTAGTCGCCTATGGTTCTCTCCCCGATCCTGCGGAGGTGGTAATCCCAAGATTTTCTCAACGATTGCTGTTGAGGTTAAAGTCACCCAAGGTTCTCTCACCGTTCCGGTTGAAGTAGTAAC
The DNA here is from genome assembly GCA_948472305.1 of Vicia faba. Classification (NCBI taxonomy): domain Eukaryota; kingdom Viridiplantae; phylum Streptophyta; class Magnoliopsida; order Fabales; family Fabaceae; genus Vicia; species Vicia faba. The sequence goes on from OX451739.1 coordinate 734,386,755, forward strand.
CATCCCTGGTTCATTCATCACCGTTTGAGGCTCCAGATCCAGCTCCTGTAACCAGTCAGGACATATCTACACAAAGCATCTGAAGACCAGCTCCTGCAACATGTCAGGTACTCATTTTTCTTTTGCAGGTACGCAAGTTCTCGCTAAGGAATCTCTTATGCGATTGACATCTAGATGGTATCTATAAGCCCATCCACCTTCCATTATCTCTTAGCATGGAATCTATAAGCCCATCATCCTATTCATCAATCTCCAAATGGCATCTATAAGCCTATTCCACCATCACACTGCTACTATGTGAGCGCAAATTTCTGGGCACTCTAGTGTTCAATCATCTTCCACCCTCGGATTACGAAAGGCACGTCAGCCAATCTGCATCCTCAGGTCTAAGAAGATTGAACAGGGGCAACTGTTGTACCCCAAAATTTTCCCTCCCATATTCTTCAAGAATTTCAAAGTCAAAGCTGCAAAATTCCCCAAGGGTTGCACAGTTCAAGGGCCTCCTAACAGTCAAAATTAGGGTTTTGGTTTTGACAAAGTAAATGAAGTTTCCAAGGGTCCAATCAAGTCCCACATGCCTATAAACATGGTCAAGCATCCTCATACCAAGTTTCAAGACTTACAGTAAAAAATTGCACAGTCAAAAAACCTAATTGCACTACAGTCAACTGTAGGGGCAAAATGGTCATTTGACAGTCAAAAGTCCAAATTTTTCGTCAACATCTCATTTTGAAGCCACAAACATCATTTGATCAATGCTTGATCATGATTCTCAAAGCTTGGCTCAAAAATCATTAAGATGCAAAAGTTTCCTTATTTGGACAGTTGAAAAAGTCAACTGTAAATTGACCAGAGCATAACTTCCACATGGATTATCAGAAAAATTCCATCCAAAGCTCATTTTTAAGATAAAGACATTTCCTACAACTCCTCTTCACACTTAAAGTCCAAGAAATGCTCTCACAAAAAGTTATCAATTTCAACATTATAGGTCATTTTCAAAAGTCAACAAAAAGGGACTTTAAGTCAAAGGCCATAACTTGAGATTGGTAAATCAAAATGACATGGGACCAAAGGCATTGGTTAGAGGAATCAAAGATCTTTCCAAAATGTCCCAGAACATGAGCAAAGCTTAAAAATTGAGCAAGTTATGCCTTGTAGAAGTTGGGAAGTTTTTGGATATTTTGAAAAGTCAACATTGCTTCAAATGACCTAAAATTGCTAATGGGCCTCTTTTTCTTCCACAATTCATTACCCAAGGCATGTGCACGACCATTTGGCCCAAAGGGAAGTTTTTCTTCATTTTTTATTTATTTATTTGGATTTTATTACTAATAATTCATTTAATTAATTAAAATACATGAAAAATACTAAACCTAGGTTTTTCAATCTTTTTATGCATATAATATCTCCAATATTTCGTGCAAATCAAATTAGGGAAGAATTGAAGATGATTGGATATGATTGAGACCAAATATGCTTGAAAAAGATTTGAAAATAATGGCTTGAAAATAAAATATATTTTTCATCAATTCATGGATTTGTGATCAGCTTCTCAACCCTAGAACCTTCACACATAAGTACCAAGTGCAACCCTAATGCAAAGGACCAAAAAGCTGCGCCATAGACAAGAAACAAAACTTGAATTTTTTGCTTGAAAACTCAAAACTGAAAACCATATTCCAGGGCTTTTCAAGGTGAAACAACGATTCTATCACATTCCTGGGACATCAAAGAAACTTCCTGGATCAAAAGCACCAATTCTAACGCCTTGAATCATTGTACAGAAGTCAAACTTTTTCACTTTTTTCTCATAATCGTGTTTTACAATTTAGGCATATTCATGGCATTTTATTTGTGGATTTGTGCTAATTAAACCTTTATGAAGCTAACCATATAAGTTAATTGGATTTTTATACACTGTATGCAAAACCACCATTGTCGTGTTTTAGGGTTACAGTGATTCTGATTTAGGGCTTTGCGTTCAAGGAACAATTGGGACACGATAATGACACCATCAGATTCAGAAGCTTCCAACCAATCCATTGATGGGGTCGCGCCCTATTTATATGCCAAGACTAGCTAATCGCTATTTTCCAAAAGGGCACATTTTGGAACATTTACAAAACCGTTGCCTATGTTTTTTGTGTTTCAGGAAATAAACGAACGAGGAAGAAGAAGGGTGCGTGGCCATCAGTAATTGGTTGGTTCAAAAATTCGCGTTAAAAGTTCATTAACGCTTTGTTTTATTTGATATTAATTCTTAGTTATATTATAATCAAAGTGCGTTGGATGGCTCAGTGGTAGGCATGTACGTTGGTAAACCATAGGACCTGGGTTCGAGCCCCAGGTCCCCACCCCCCTTTCATATTATTTTTCATTTAATATTTGTGTGCAGTTTCAACGTTATGGACCACCGTGCATCATCAAAATCAAGCCGTCCACTTGGCCAATGGAAGCGATCAGAGGGCCATGATCTGAAGTCCATGGTAGACACCAGTCAACCACCTCACACGCTGGCATAAAAGTCAAACAGGCCAAGGTCTTGATGGGCCTAAAATGCTGATATACACCTCCAAATTAGGGGCAGAACCCCCTAGGTTTGCAAACTTTTTTACATTCTTTGTTTTTCATTATTTTTACTTTCTTTCAATTATTGTTTTTTAATTAATTTAATATTTTCACAAATAATATAAAAAACACAAAAAAAAAGAAGCAGAAAAGAGACAAAAATTAATATTTTTATTTAATGTTATATTTTTTGTAAATAAATGTTAAATAATTAATTTAGTTAAATTAGGTTTTAAAACTTAAGTCTTTTTCTTAACAAATTAAAATATGTAGAAATTAGGGTTTTTAACTTTTCATCATCTTTTTAATAAATAATTTTTTCTTATTATTATTGTTATTAATTATTAAATATTTTTGTAAATAAACATGTACATTAAATATTTAGTAAATTAGGTTAAACTTTAACATTTTCATTAATAATTAAAAAAACTTAGAATTAGAGTTTCTTTTAATTTTAATTTTCTTTATTTCATAAATACAAAAAAACTAAAAAACATTTCTTTCCTTTTATTAAATAATTAATTAGCTTTTTAATTTCATTTAATTTCTTTAAAGGGTCCAACGCCCTCGAACGTTCTATTTTTATTTCTTTCGCACATTTATTTTCTTTCAAATATTATGTAATTGCTCAAGCCATGTAACTCGGACATTTTATATTTCTCGCATTTTATTTCTTTATTTTATGTCAAATCGGGTCCTGGTTTAATTTGGCGATGTGGACCCGCGCCTTTTGTAATAGTTTAGAACTTTACCTTTCTCGCAATTTTTAACTATTAATAATGACATGCAAGAATGAATGATAAAATAAAAACAAACACATATATCACTTTGACAAAAGACAAAAATAAATGAAAACGACACACAAATCACACACCACCCCTAGGGTACGCCTCACTGTTGCCTTGCCTCGAAAGGTGATCGTCGAGTAGAGGATGTCTTAGTAAGTCCTCATGATCTGGGAACCTGGCATGAGGGTAGCTTCTAAGGTGTCTTCCCATTGCTCTGGTGATCACCATGTCCCGAACCTCGAATTGACCCGAACACCTCCAACGGTGGTGCTACCTACCTCTCAATGGTGGGATGGCACTACTTTAAAGGACATTTACACAGACGAATTCCTTAGGGTAGGTAGACGACTCTAGATACTTGCTCTAACTTCAAAACAATTCAAAAATACTTTTCACACCGACACCTTTTCAAAAAGCTTTCGAAAGCAATTTTTCAAACACTCTTGAGGACCGATACAAGAGTCGAACTGGAATTTTCAAAGAAACTTTTTTTAAAACCCACAGTTGAAAAGCAAACAAACAATTTTGAACACACAAATGAGCAAGTATCTAAGAGCCCATGGATAACCATGGATAGAAAGGGTGCTAACACCTTCCCTTTCTATAACCTACCTCCCGAACCGAGAGCAATCTCTATAAGGAATTTTTCTGTGCTTTTGTCCTTTCCATTTGGAGAAAATAAAAGACGGTGGCGACTCTTGCTTCCGCGACATTTCGCAAACCAGCGTTAAACAGTCAGTTCCAGATCCACCGATCACAAATTGCATCATTATGTCACTTATAGCACAAAATAATTATATATTCTTGATCCTTGGAACATTTGCAAGCTATCCATATCATCCAATTGCATTATTATGGACTGAATCAAGAATTGCCATTGTTAGGGTTTGTGGTTTCGTTTTAGAATTTTTGTGTGCAGGAAAAATGAGCCCCCATGAAGGGTATGATGATGTTCAGGATGGCAAGACGGTTCAATTAATGGAGTTAGAAGTCATTTATCGTGCCCATGGAGGATTTTGAGATGAACCGAGGTTGTAGCTACGGACATACGTCCGTAGGTAAAAGTCCTTGTATCTTTTAGCCACGGTGCAAGGAAGAAGAAGATATCTAGGCAAGCAACCATTCTCCTATTCAAAAAAGTGCGTGCTGAATTGATATATTATGTTTTCTTAATATTTAATTATTGTTTGGTCTTTGATGTACAACTAACACATGCAGCGCAGTTGGTAGCCAGGCGAGTGTAAAATGCTTCAGGACCTGGGTTCGAATCCCAGGTCCCCCCAATTATTTCATATATTTTGTCTTTCTAGGATCCAGCGCGCACACAATGCCAAGGACTACCATGGTCCATCAGGGTCCAGCCAGCCAAGTATCCATAGGCAAGATCTGATGGCTATCATCTGAAGGAGCACCAAAGGCCTCAGTCAACACATGGCAGGAGATCTGGCAAGTCAAATGTGGGTCATTCCTTCTTGGGCCAGAATTGCTGCTCACACCCCCCCCCCCCAAACTGCTTTTCAGACCCAGTTTGCTTCTTTCTTTTCTTTTTTATTTATATTTTGTTTTATTTAGTTTATTTATTTATTTTACTAACATAAAAAATAATAATTTCTTTTATCAAAAAATCACAAAAAAATAATAATAATATTTTCACCCAATTAGATTTAGGTTTATTTTTTTTATCAATAAATTAATTAATTTAATTAGGTTATTTTTTTTATAGGGTAACTTAAATTATTTTGTAAATAAATTAAAAATAATTAGAAAATTAGGGTTTTGTCTAACTTAAATTCTATTTTTCTTTTCCTAAAAATAACCAAAAACACAAAAATAGGTTAAAATTAGTTATTTTCTTTAATTAATTTAATCACTAATTATTTTTGTATTTAACTTAAAAACCTAATTCTTTTCTTAAAAATAATTTAAAAAAAACAACAAAAACAATTTTTCTTTCGATTAGGTTAGAAAGGGTCAAAACCCTAGTTCTCTCCTGATTTTAATTTCCTCGCGCGCTTTATTATTTATTTTTATCCTATTAATGTAAATGCTTACAAGTTGTAATAGTTTAATTAGGTCTTTTATTTTCATTTATCGCTTTATTTTTTAAGGGTTTGTTTTTGGCTATGTAAATACCTGAAGCCTTGTAATAGCGTAGTTTAATTTCCGCACTTTAAATTCCGCAAAATATTAACTGTTAGATGTATGAATGCAAGACAAGAATGTATGATTAACTTTAAAACAATTAGCTAACCCTAAATGTGCAAAGATAATAAACTTGAAATTGAATCACTCGCACATGCGCACTCCTAGGGTATACTCTCACTTCGGTAAACGATCATTAAGTATAGGATATTTTAGTGGTAATCCTTTTGTCTCAAAGATCAAAGTCGCCTCGGAAAGGTTGCCTCGAATATTGTTGCCTCGAATAATTGATCTAAGACATTAGGGTTGTTGCTAAGACGTCCTAACATTACTTTAGTGACCGTACGTCCCTTTCAAATTTACCCTCAAACTCCAACGACGGTGCTACCTACTCACTAATAGTGGGATAGCGCTGTCTAAAGGAAACAAACATAGAACAATTCTTTTTTCGAGTAGGTAGGTTAGCTCTTAAGTACTTGCTCAATCCAAACAAACTTTTTCACACTTACACTCCTTTTCAAACAAAGTTTTCAAAAATACTTCGTAACACTCTTGAAGACAGAAGCAAGGGTTAAATCGAAGTCAAAACAAAAACTTTTCAAATCACACAAACACAAAGAAGCAATTTTGAAAATGATGAGCAAGTACCTAAGAGCCCGTAGATAACTACGGATATAAAGGGTGCTAATACCTTCCCTTTCTATAATTTACCCCCCGTACTCAGAAAATCTTGAAAAAGGAATTTTTCTGTGCTTTTTTCCTTTCCTTGTTGGATAAAATAAAAGTCGGTGGCGACTCTTGCTTACCGCGACATTTTGCAAACACAAAGGCAAAACGCAAACCAGCATTCCTAAAACAGTCCCGGTTCTGGCCACCGTATCACATGCTTGTATTGCATTTTTAATTGTTGCAGGCTTGTAGCTATGGATAAAAACTGTCACTATAGCCTTTAGTGACAGTTTTATCTGTAGGTAAAGGGTGGGCATCAAAGACAACACTCTGAGGAAAGAGACGATGAGTTGGCTGACTCCCACTGGCTGGTTTTGAATCTCGCGTGTTTTCCTATGGCACTAACTTTTCATTTAATATAATGTATTTGTGTTATTATATTTACAAATGAACAAAACAACATGGATGGCAAGGGGTGACGCTGGTAAGAGGAAAGACCTGGGTTCGATCCCAGGTCCAGACATTTTACATTTTCTCAACACTTTGTACAGGATTCCATGTGCTTCCTAACTAGCGCGTTCATCCTACAACCCAGGATCTGGCCACTAGATCCATCATCAAAGCAGATCTGACACTCATACAACCAAGGTCCATGGTGCACCCTCAGGCGTGGCCCTCACTGGATCCAAACAATTGGCTGGGCTTGTGCATTTTGGGCCCAACAAAAGTCAGCAGTACACCCCCCAGATCTGCTTTCACCACAGGCCCAATTTACTTTCTTTTTTATTTTTCTTGTTTAAATTATTTGCTTAATCATTTTTTTTTACAAAAAAACAAAAGAAAAACCATTTTTTTACTATTAAATCATAAAAAAATATAAAATCACAAAAAATATAGAATTAGGGTTTTTATTTAAATTAATTTTATTCAATATAATTTAGTTTAATTAGATTAACTTAATTACTCTTTTCCTATTAATTAAAATTAATTAGAAATTAGGTTTAATTGGAAATTAAATTATTTTCTCAATAAAAAATACACAAATTTTTTTTTTAATTAATTAAATTTGTAGCCTTCTAATTTAACCGCGTATTTAATTCGTCACGCACGCCTTTACTTTCTTTTAATTCAAATTATTGTAACTCTTTCAAGTTTGTAATTGATTAATTAGGATTTTAATTTCCGCATCTTTATTTTCAGTCAAATATTTATGTATCTACCCAAAAGCCTTGTAATAGATTAAATAAAAAAGTCAGTGGCGACTCTTGCTTAACGCGACATTTGCAAATACAAAATGCAAACCAATATAACAGTTAGTTCTGCCACCGTATCACATATTGCTACTTACCTAAAAGGTTTCCCCAGATTTGGGTGTAGGATCTATAGTAACCCAAACAATACCCTTAAAAGTAAAGGAAATAAACAGACAAAGAAGCAAAATTATCTAGACCCTATGGTAAACCCGGCTTTATATATCCCCAGTAGAGTTGCCTGTTTTGTGATACGTTGGCAGAACTGACTGTTATACTGGTTTGCGTTTTTTGTTTGCAAATGTTGCGGTAAGTAAGAGTCGCCACCGAATTTTCTTTTATCCAACAAAGGAAATGGTGAAAAGAACAGAAAAAGACCTTTTTCGAGACTTTCGGAGTAATGGGGGTAGATTATGGAAAGGGAAGGTGTTAGCACCCTTTCCATCCGTGGTTTTCCACGGGCTCTTAGGTACTTGCTCATTTTTGAAAACTGTTTGTGCTTGTGTGTTTTGAAAGTTTTTGTTTGCTTTATGGTAACTCTTGTATCTGTCCTCAAGAGTGTGATAAAGCGTTTTTGAAAAGAAGTTTTGAAAGTGTGTAAGTGTAAAAAGTTATTTTTTGAGCAAGTACTTAAGAACTGTCTACCTACTCGAAAAAGGACGATCTTTTCCTCCGTTCCTTTAGATAGTGCTATCCTACTATTAGTGAGTAGGTAGCCCTATCGGTAGATGTTGCAGGACTATCGAAAGGGACACTTATGGTCATTGAAGGCAACATGTAGGGATACATTAGCATTTCCAAGGGATTGTCATCATATATTCGTAGGCAACATCGAGGGACAAGATCATTTCTCATAGGCAACTCGAGGGACGTTAAAGGACCATGATCTTTATGATGAATTTTAATCTGAGGGTCTTTGCCAAGATATCCCTATGTTCGAGGGACATGACCATTGTTTTCTGAGGCAACCAAAGTGAGGTATACCCTAAGGGTGCAAGTGTGAGAAATGTATTCAATTTTCAGATATTTTATCTTGTGTTAGCGACCTAATGATTAATTGATTCTTGTCATGCACGCCTAATTACTAACAATTTATATACAACCATATAAGAAAATATAAAGCGAGAAATAAAGTCCTACCTCTATTACAAGGCTTTGGTGTAGATACATAAATGATGACTGAAAAAGTAAAATGCAAGAATTGAAAACCCTAATTAATTATTACAAACCGGGCGCAATTACATAAATGATAAAAAATAATCGGATGGAAAAATAATAACGCGCGAAATTTAAGACCGAAATAAATTTTAAACCCTAAAAAATCTATTTGCCTATTAAAAATATTTTTGGTATTTAATGAAAAAATTAGAAGATTAACCAAATTTCTAACTAATTTTAAATTAAATAAAAAAGGTTAAAGTTTAATTTAATCAATTTGCAAAAAAATTAATTTTATTAAGAAAAACTCTAAATCCTAATTTTTATGATTTTATGATTTTTTTTTTGATTTTATGAAAAAAAAAGAAAATATAAGCTAATTAAAAAAATTAAATAATAAATGAAAGAAGAATGGGCCTGAGGGGGTGAGAACCCAAGCTAGGGGGTGTGCCTGCTGAAATGTGTCAAAGCCCAAATCCTGTTGGCCCATAACTTACGTGTGATCCCATGTTGTTGTGTCGGAGAGGTCTATGGTATGCCTGCGTGCTAGAGGCGTTGGATCTAGAACCATGCAGATTTGATGGCTAGATCTGGTTAGCCCATGATGCACATGAGTGGCCTGGCTGCACTGGATCTGGAAGCAATTCATTAGAGAAAAAATAATGTTCAAGACCTGGGAATTGAACCCAGGTCTCTCCTTTTGCACCCTTATGCTTTTTCCATCTGCGCTGCTGGATCATTCATATACATAATAGGAAAACAAATATAATATGAAAACAAGGCAATGACTCACTCATCAAAACACACACGCACTTGTGGGGCCTTGATTTTTAAACAAACTAATCAAAACATGTAAGACTACAACGCAAGGTCCTCGCCTGGGTTAGAGAAGTCAACGACGCCAGAGCTGCGCTCTGGTCGTCTTCTCCGGCCAAGCAAAACTTGGATATGCAAAAATACGCAGAATCAAAGCCCTAAATTCAGGTTACCCCCTATTTTGTATGCTATGAATTCAATGGTGATGGCCATTTGGCCTGAGGAGGCATGCATCATCCTGTTCGTCCCTTGGCCGTTTCCAAGCCCTAAACATGACAACCTGCATTCTAAGCTTCTAGCTTTTCATGTAGCACGTCAGAACGATTCAAAACAATCATATGAACACAAATGTATGCTTTGGATTCATTTAAATCGCGTGTGTTACTATATTCAAATACAATTTTTTTTACCAAAAGGACGTGACTTGGTTGGCCGGCTTTAGGCTGCTTCAGTCGTGGATGAAGGTTGATATGGCTTCCTGGGACCTTCAAGAGGAAGATTGGCTCTTTTGTTTTGATCAACAAAGGCCGGAACTAATGCTTTTGGTTTTCACGATTTGCTTGAAATTTTTCACTTTTGTATGGTCCTTTTTGTGGCTGTCGCGCATGTTCTTTTGATCTAGGGTTATTGTGCATATGTAGTAAATCAAATTAGGGTAACAATTATAGCAAGAATCCAATTGATCAATTCTATTTTAAAATATAAAGATTTTGATTCAAATCTTTCCAAAAGAAGATATCCACTTCCTTTTTCAATCCACACGGTTTTGATAGCTGGCCATGATCACTTTGGTTTAAAAAAGATTTGCATATTCTATATCTTGTATATTCTTGCCTTTATTTAGTATTTATTTAATTTATTTTGAGTTTATTTGAGTAAAATTAAGATAAATAAAATAAAAAAACAAAATAATGCATGGACATGTTTAGTGATCCTTAGGTGCCTCATGAACACGTTTGGACTCTAAAATTGACCCAATAGCTCAAAAATACAAATTTGCCCAATTGAGGTTTCACGCTTTTCTTGAAAATTGCCCAACTTGTGCAATCCTTATCTCTCTCAATTTTAACCATAAGAGGGTGTTCTTGTAATTTTTAGAGAGATTAGGATGTCCTCTAAACAACCCTTTTGGTTTCATCTCAATTGGATCTTCCATGTTCATGTAAGGAGCTTTGACCCAAAATGTGTTTTTGTTGACTTTTTGAAAGGACCTATAATGTATGAACTTGTATGTTTTGATTGAGGCATTTCTTGAACTTGAGGGATGAAGAGAAGTTGTAGGGAATTGTATTATCTTCAAAATTATCCTTGGTGTAAAATTTTTGATAAAGTATGAGAAAGTTATGCTTGGTCAAAGTTTGGTTGACTTTTCCTATAGAAACCCTAATTTGCCATTTTTGACTTTTGATGAGTTAGGAGAATTTATTGAGGAATCATGATCAAACATTTATCAAATGATGGATATTACTTCAAAATGTTGATGTTGACCAAAAATCTTGAATTTTGACTGTATTTGGGCCACAATTGACTTTTGACCTAATATAGTTGATTTTCAGGCATTTGAGCAGTTGACTGAGCAAACTTGTTGTTCAAGGCATGAAATTTGGCATGGATGACCTTGAGGACATATTGGGACAATGGAGAACATTTTGGATCCTTTGTACTCACACATATTAAAATTGAAACCCTAGGTGATGTTTATTGCCTTAAGAGGAGAATTTTCTGGTCCATTCTTGGTCAACCTTGAGCAATTGAGAACCTCTAGGAGTATGTCTTGTGTGAAAATGGGAGGGCAAATTTTGGGGTAAAACAGTGCACATGTGCGAGTGTGTTGTGTTCCGTTATTTTTGTCTTGTATTAAGTTTGCTAGCGTTTCGTTTTTAATTCTTGTCATGCAATCCTATTACCATACATCTAAACAGTTAATATATGTACGGGAATTAAAGGTACAAAAATTTAAACCTAGCTATTACAAGGCTTCGGGGAGGGGGATTTACAAATCTAAAATTTGGAAAAACAGTAAAGTAAAGTCCTAATTTAAGTCTATTACACCCAATGAACAAATACAATAATATGAACATAATAGTAATGCCAAAATAATAAAACGCGCGAATTAGAAAAGACGTCTAAAACCCTAAAATGTTTCTAAGAAATATTTTTGTCATTTTGTTTTGTTTTATGAAAAGAATTGAATTCAAATGAATCCTAATTCTATTGATTTTAAAATTAAGAAAATGGTTTAAATAAATATTAATTAATTTACATAATTAGTTTAATTAAGAAAAATTCTAACCTAATGTTTTTATGATTTTTTTTTTTATTATTTTGCTTATTTAAATAAAAAAAATACAAAAGAAATAAGCAATAAAAACAAGACAAAAAAATATAAATGGGCCCGACCTTAGCTAGCAACCAGGGGGTGAGATTGTGAAATTTTGTATAGGCCCATATCTGAGAGCCCAATATTGCGCCTGGTCCCATGCTTCTGGTCCTTGAGAATCCACCATGGGGAAGCATTCCAGGGGCGCTGGATTTAATCTCCTTTCCTTCCATTTTCTGGGACTTGAAGGCGCATGGGAAGTGTTGAAACGCAGCTGTGATCGGTGGATCTGGAACTGACTGTTTAAAGCTGGTTCGCGAAATGTCGCGGAAGCAAGAGTCGCCACCGTCTTTTATTTTCTCCAAATGGAAAGGACAAAAGCACAGAAAAATTCCTTAAAGAGATTGCTCTCGGTTCGGGAGGTAGGTTATAGAAAGGGAAGGTGTTAGCACCCTTTCTATCCATGGTTATCCATGGGCTCTTAGATACTTGCTCACTTGTGTTTTCAAAAATGGTTTGTTTGCTTTTCAACTGTGGGTTTTAAAAAATTTCTTTGAAAATTTCAGTTCGACTCTTGTATCGGTCCTCAAGAGTGTTTGAAAAATTGCTTTCGAAAGCTTTTTGAAAATGTGTTGGTGTGAAAAGTATTTTTGATTTGTTTTGAGATTAGAGCAAGTATCTACGAGAACCTACCTACCCTAAGGAATTCGTCTGTGTAAATGTCCTTTAAAGTAGCGCCATCCCACCATTGAGAGATAGGTAGCACCACCGTTGGAGGTATTCGGGTCAATTCGAAGGTTCGGGACATGGTGATCACCGGAGCAATAGGAAGACACCTTAGAAGCTACCCTCATGCCAGGTTCTCGGATCATGAGGACTTACTAAGACATCCTCTACTCGACGATCACCTTTCGAGGCAAGGCAACAGTGAGGCGTACCCTAGGAGTGGTGTGTGATTTGTGTGTCATGTTCAGTTATTTTGTCTTATCATGTTATTAGTGATCTATGCGTTTGTTTTTATTTTTTTGTCATTCATTCTTGCATGCATTTTATTAGCAGTTAAAAAGATGCGGAAAATTAAAAGTTCTAAACTATTACAAAGGCGCGGGTCCACATCGCCAAAATTTCCAGAACCCGATTTGACAGAAAATAAATAAAGAACTAAAGTGCGAGAAATATAAAATGTCCGAGTTACATGGCTTTGGGAGAATTACATAAATATTTAAAAGAAACGAAATAAAACGCGCGAATTGAAATAAGATTGGAAACGAGGGCGTTGGACCCTTTTGAAGTTAAATTGAAATTAAAAATTAATTAATTATTTATTGAAATAAAAGAAGTGTTTTTTAGGTTTTTTTTTGCATTTATGAAATAAGAAAATTAAAATTAAAATTAAAAGAAACCCTAATTCTAAGTTATTTTTAATTATTTGAGAAAAATGTTAAAGTTTAACTTAATTTACTAAAGAATTTATGTACATGTTTATTTACAAAATAAATTAGTAATTAATAATAATAATAATGATGAGAAAATTATTTATTAAAAAAAATGATGAAAAAGTTAAAAAAAACCTAATTTCTACATATTTAATTTATTAAGAAAAATATTAAAGTTTTGAAACCTAAATTAATCTAATTAATTGTTTAAAGTTTATTTACAAAAATAATAATAGTAAAATTAATATTAATAAAATAAACATTTTTTTGATTTTTCTGTATTTTATATTTATTATGAAAATTATTTTATGGAATTAAAAGAAAACAATTAAAAAACAATTAAAAGAATAAAAAGGAAAAACAAATAAAAATTAAAAATTGAGCAAACCATAGGGGGTGTCTGGCCCAAGGGGAGGTTTTTTGAAGTATTGACTCCTGAGTACCGTGGTCTGCATTCTTTGGCCATTGGATTGAGTTTCATGCATAAGTTGTTCTACTTTGGCCATTTGGCTTTTGGCTTTTGGCTTTTGGCTTTTGGCCATTTGTGTTCTGGCTTCAACGTTCCCTTAATGTCTGGCTTAATGTCTGCCTCGCCATGTATTGGTGTCATGCATAAAATGTTCTACTTTGGCCATTTGGCTTTTGGCCTTTTGGCTTTTGGCCTCAACGTTCCTTAATGAACCTGCATGGGATCCTGTCTAAATCTGCAGTGTTGAATCTCACGAACACATTAAATAAAATCATAAAATGCAAATAAAGCCAATATATGAAGAAATTTAGTGTTTAGGCACAATATGGCATGTATGAATGATTATACCCTTTTGATCATGGAGATCAAATCAACCTTACCCTTACTGGAAAAGTAGTGACATGAATGCTTTTATGCCCTTTGGATCATGGAGATCAAGCCAGCCTTAGGGATTTGTAATAAGGATTTCAAGGTTTTAGGGTTCTTGAAAGAGTTTGATATTCCAACAGTGTTGTGGCAAGATTTTTTCTCTCTTTTTTTCTTCTCCTGGTTTGTGTGAAAAGAAGGTGATTATATAATGGAAATTAGGGTAAAGCAAATGGGCTTTGAATGTGCAATTGGGCCTCCAATATTCACTTGAATTCGTCACTTTCCAGGCTAAATCGCAGGGACTTAAGTGCATTTTTTGAAGTTGAAATGTGAAAACAAAATGTAGCCGACATCGAGAACTAACTCCTGTCCGAAAATCGACTCAATCGGATAAACGGTGAATTAGTTATGAATTTTTGAAGTTTCAGCTCAGACAAACTTATTTTGGGCTCCAGTGTCGACTCTGACACGTTCTTCAATAAAAAACTGGTATTGATCGGTGCATAATCCGGTCTCGACTTTTGAAGCAAAGTTGTAGATCTACGAGTCAGGGACCTTGTGTAAAAATATGAGCCCAATCCGATAAAAATTGACCGAGTTATGAATTTTTGAAGTTTCGGCCCAGATGAAATAATATTCAGCATTCAGGATTTTCAGCGTGTCACGCACTCTGAGCAAAAAACGAAGGCCTTTTGAATACCGTTTGAACTCAATACCTTCTGTGAAAATGTAGCCAACTAAATTTGTGAAATTTTGGCACCGGAACCAGCTCGATACGATGAAAATCGACCAAGTTATGATTTTCTGAACATGACGCAAATAAACTTCTGTCACAAATTTTCTGTGCGAAAATACTTGATAAATCCACATTTTTGAAGACCTTCTGATCGAAATTGGCTTCCAGCCGTGAGAGATGAAAACGTAGATAATGTCAAGACGGAATTTTGGCCACCAGAACGGGTTCAAAACGAGTCACGATCTTCAAGTTATGAATTTTTTAGCGCGTAAAAACTGCACTTTCAGCACACTTTTTCACCATATTTCTCAAGAAAACTCACACATTCGGATACCTTCTTTAAAGAATTGACTCTTGAGCCGAACCTGAATTTGAGAATATGTTATCAGAGATATCTTGGCGAAAGAACACCTGAATATAACGCGCCGGCTTGGACTTGTGAATTTTCTTGAAATGTTTTGAGAAATATGGGAGGGCAAATTTTGGGGTACAACAGTTGCCCCTGTTCAATCTTCTTAGACCTGAGGATGCAGATTGGCTGACGTGCCTTTCGTAATCCGAAGGTAGAAGATGATTGGACACTAGAGTGCCCAGAAATTTGCGCTCACATAGTAGCAGTGTGGTGATGGGAATGGGCTTATAGATGCCATTTGGAGATTGGTGAATAGGATGATGGGCTTATAGATGCCATCTGGATGTTGATCGCGTAAGAGATTCCTTAGCGGGAACCTGCATACCTGCAAAAGAAAAAATGAGTACCTGACACGTTGCAGGAGCTGGTTTTCAGATGCTTGGTATAGATATGTCCTGACTGATTACAGGAGCTGGGTCTGGAGCTTCAAAAGATGATGAATGAACCAGGGATGGTTACTACCTTAGCATGAATGGTAAGAAAACCTTGGGTGACTTTAACTTCAACAACACTCGTTGAGAAAATCTTGGTGGGAATTACCATCTTCACAGGATCGGGAAGAGAACCATAGGCCATTATAATTTGAAAGGGAATCATCACCTCACTCACCGTCGGAGAGGGAACCATCTGAAAAGGAATTATCACCTCACTCACCGTCGGAGAGGGAACCATCTGAAAAGGAATCATCACCTCACTCACCGTCGGAGAGGGAACCATCTGAAAAGGAATCATCACCTCACTCACCATCGGAGAGGGAACCATTTGAAAAGGAATTATCACCTCACTCACCGTCGGAGAGGGAACCATCTGAAAAGGAATTATCACCTCACTCACCGTCGGAGAGGGAACCATCTGAAAAGGAATTATCACCTCACGCACCATCGGAGAGGGAACCATAGGAAATTATAACCTAAAAAAGAATTACCACCTCACGCACCATCAGAGAGGGAACCATAGGAAATTATAACCTAAAAGGGAATTATCACCTCACGCACCATCGGAGAGGGAACCATAGGAAATTATAATCTTAAAAGGAATTACCACCTCACGCACCATCGGAGAGGGAACCATAGGAAATTATAACCTAAAAAGGAATTATCACCTCAAGCACCATCGGAGAGGGAACCATAGGAAATTATAATCTAAAAGGAATTACCACCTCACACTCACCGTCGGAGAGGGAACCATAGGAGACTATCACCTCACTCACCGTCGGAGAGGGAACCATCTGGGATAACTTCTACTGAGTCTTCATCAGGAAAATCTGTTGGGAGTCGATTTAGCTGGACTAGAGAAGGCCTTGGACTGGATAAGAAATCTTCGAAGTCGATTAACTGAACCGGACAAGGTCTTGGAATCTTCAACTGGATAAGCATCAGGGAGATCTTAGGGTCGATCTGACTGAACCAGAGAAGGCCTTTGACTGGATAAGAATCAGGAAAATCTTAGGGTCGATTTAACTGAACCGGACAAGGTCTTGGAATCTTCAACTGGATAAGCATCAGGGAGATCTTAGGGTCGATCTGACTGAACCAGAGAAGGCCTTTGACTGGATAAGCATCAGGAAAATCTTAGGGTCGATTTAACTGAACCGGACAAGGTCTTGGAATATCTTCAACTGGATAAGCATCAGGGAGATCTTAGGGTCGATCTGACTGAACCAGAGAAGGCCTTTGACTGGATAAGCATCAGGAAAATCTTAGGGTCGATTTAACTGAACCGGACAAGGTCTTGGAATATCTTCAACTGGATAAGCATCAGGGAGATCTTAGGGTCGATCTGACTGAACCAGAGAAGGCCTTTGAATATAGCTAAGAATTTAACTGGATCTTTCCTGAAAGGTAAAGGTCAGTCATATGCAATGCATGATATGGATCAAGCAATGATGTTCTCAATATAAATGAGACTTGTATGATATGATGTGTCTATGCATGTTATAATGATGTATATGATGTTTTATGTATGCTTTTGTCTAGGAAAGTAAATCTTTGACGGGTGCCGGGAAGTCGTATCCTGGGCTGATGTTGAAGAATAAATTTCGCTTCCACTGGGGATGATAACTGCAAGAATACCGGTAGGAGAAGATGACTCCGTTGCGGAATAAACTTGGCAAATGGAAGATTCTGCGGGGAGAAAAGATACTCTAGCGACCATGCTGGGAAGTGATACTCTGTGGGGAGAGGAATGCTTTTGCTGAATTGTTGATGATAACTTGCTGAGGATACTTGTTGTATTGGGAGTATTGATAGACTTCGCTGGGGATAGGAAGACTATGTCGAGGACGCTCTTTCCGTGGCTTTTGGCTGAGGATAACCCAGTTATATCCTGTTAAGGAAATAACTCTTTGAATAAAGCCGGGCGACGCGTTCGTGCTCTGCGAGGGGATAAGCTTCCAGAATCTACTGGGGATAAGCTTACTGCTTGGGGATATGAAATCCAACTTTTCTGGGGAAACTGGATTTTTCTGGGGAAGTTTTGATATGCTGGGGAAGTGATTCCTTTGAATATTTGATATGCCGCCGGGGAACAATCTTTAGGTCGAAACTGCCAGGGATGCTTGTTAAGAATGCATGTACTGCTGGGGAATGTTGAGATCTGCTGGAGGATACCCAACTTCCTTAAGTTTGATAATAGCTTCGCTTGAGAAGAGTGTACTGACTTGCTGGCTCACTCTCTGGGGAATTAAGATATACTGGTTATGTTTTTCAGCTGAATGTCCCTTATATCTTGTGGACAGAGCAATTAAATTGCTTGGACGGCTCATCATTGCCCCTGTTTCTAAGGTGGGAGAGGAAGACCTGTGAGGTGCTGATAGTTGTTGATGGACCAACTTTCTTCTGGTTGGCAGGTGACAAGATGACAGGACATAATCGTACGCTTTAATCCCTAACTTTTGCCTGGACCGCCCCTTCGGGTTTTCAGTCCACCGGGATACCCATTTTTGCCCAAGCCGCCTTTTCAGGTTTTCGACTTGCCGGGTGTACAGATTTTTTCATTTCATCCCTCATTTTGCCCGAACCCTTTTGGTTCGCCGGGAAGCCCTTATTTTTGCCTAGGTATGTCAACCTAGCGGGTCTTTGACTTTGCGTAGTATCTTTTCGACTATGTCCATGTTCTCAGAATGTAGGGAGTTGCCCCTGTCAGAAGTGTTTTGTCATGCCACCAGAAGGTGTTTGATCAGGCCAGATTCGTTGTTGAAATGCCCCAAGTGACTCAGGCGGAGATTTGCCCCAGGCTATTTGGCCTTTGAGAGATTCTCCGAATCTTGATTGGACTGCCCCAGATGATGGACCATGATCATGTCATGCCCCTTGATTGGAAGTACTTCTGTTCATTAGGCATTTGTCGTGCGAATTTCTATGCTGTTCAAACAAAAGTCATATGCCAACAAAGTTACGTTAAAAATGCAAAGCTCATGTCTGTCTTGAAGATTTTTAAAATGCGTTCTTTTTTTTCATAAAACAAGTGATTGTTTGTAAAACGTGATGTCAACTCTGTATTTACCGTAGGCCTTAAGGAGTCAGGATACCTTTTGTAACAGTATACCTTCGAACTAACCCATGCTTCAGCTAGGACTTTTAAGGGTTATAACGTGGCCTGGTTCACGGTTTAAGAAACAAAGGATAAAGGCTCAAATTATTTGTACCCACCCGCTCTTCGTGATGTTCTTCAATCCTAAACTCAGCTGATCGTGCGTTAGACCTTGTTTGAGTCTTTGTCCTGATGTTCCAATGATGGTTCAGATGTTGATGATTTATTTTGAATAGGCATTCATTTCCTTTTTTGTGTCGAGGGTTTGTAGGACCTCTTTCTTGTCTGATTTTTGTTATCCCTTTCTTTTTTTGCCTGAACTATTTCCTTTTTTGGAATTACAGTCAGCGGGATGCCCCAGTTTTGTAAGTCTCCTTCATGGGTTTTGACTTAATGGGTTTTTTATTTTTTTGAGATAATGACTGCCTATCTGTATGATTGTTCGGAACCATCACTGTCTTTTTTCGTTTTGTAAGGACTTCTTTGGTGCCATTCGTTATGCACTTGGATCAACTGAGAGACTACCCTGCCCCAGGTTATGATTAAGGGTTTTAAATTTCGAAAAGAAAAACTCCTACTTCTTTGGCTTAGAGGGGTTGACGAGGGATTATCTTCCTTATAACTCCACTGTTTAGTATTTGAAACAATGCCTGTACCTCATCAGCGGGGTCTGTTCAAAAGCATACTGTAGATTATGGTATCGTTTTCGTCATCCTCCCTCAAGAGGCTTTAGAATTTTATTTCAAGAGTTGACATCAGAAAAAATATGGAAATAATTTGCATTTAGTGAATACGAATATATTGTTTTAGAGCAGACATATGCGATGCATTAATGGAATAACAATGTTTAACATGAGTAAATGTTTGAACAAAAGAGAATTGCAACTTGAACATTCGAATGAACAAAAATTTCTCAATCCTAGCCATGTTTTGGCAAGGGAGCAGTGATCACGTGGGGAGTCTTGGATACTTTAAACTGAATCTCTCCAGCGTCGATCATGTCTTGGATCTTATTTTTCAAGCTCCAACAATCATCTGTAGTATGCCCCGGGCTATCAGAGTGATAAGCGTAGCGGGCGCTGGGGTTGTACTTCGGTGATGTTGTATTTTGATTCTTCGGAGCTTCTTTTAGAGTTACCAGCTTGGTCTCCAGCAACTGTGGCAATATCTGGGATAAGGTCATGCTGAGCCGAGTGAACTGCCTTCTCTCGCTCTTTTGTTGGTTGTGATGTTGAATTTGTGACACTGGAGCCATTTGAAGAGCTCTCCCCTTACCTCCTTGTCTCAAAGGTGGTTGAACGATGACTGGCTTTTTTCCCTTAGACTTTTGCCCCAGTTGGTTGCCCTGAAGCAGTTGGTTGACGAGAAACCAGAGCTCATCTTGTCTTTGAGCTAACCCTTGAATGGCAGTCACCTGCCCCAGCATCTGGACCCTCAATGCATCCACCTCAGCTTGTAGGTGTTTCAGCCTTTCATCCTCAGCAATGTTCCTGACAAAGGTCTCCATGAGAAGTGTCCTTAGCTCCTCCTGCCCCTTGGATAGATTCAGGAGGATTTCCCCAAACTGAGTCTCTTGAGCAAGAAGGTCCTGGTTGTCTGGTTGGAAGGCCATTGCTGAAATAAACAGCGAGAAAGGTAAGTGACCTGCAACAAAGATACCTGTTATGTAATGATGTGTATGACATGCATGCAATGTTTTCAAGGATCTCGCGGGGTAAACAAGAGAAAATTTGTCAGAGTTTGAATCCGGTAGCTTGATTAAAGGAAACCCATGCTGTTGAGGATTCTTCTTTAAGGGTCAAAGGCTCACCATATCCAGTGGGTCATAGCCCCTGACTTTGGTCATCATGTCTGGTTTTGATTTCCAAACAACCTTGGTTAGGGGAACCTTCTTCAAGAGTCAGAGCTCACCAT
This sequence comes from Vicia faba, assembly GCA_948472305.1. Lineage (NCBI taxonomy): Eukaryota > Viridiplantae > Streptophyta > Magnoliopsida > Fabales > Fabaceae > Vicia > Vicia faba. The sequence continues at coordinate 734,407,336 of OX451739.1, forward strand.
ATCAAGTGGGTCATAGCCCCTGACAACTTTGGCTAGAGGAAATAAATCCTCTTTGCCCCTTGCTAGATGTTTGATTTATCATGACCTGCATCACAAGCCCTTGAGATCCTTGAAATGGGTTAGGATGTATGCAATGGTATGATGTCATGATGCATGGGGTAATATGAATAATCCCCGTTATGAGTCCTTATTAAGGACTATACACAGAAACCTGCAAGAAAATCAAGTAAAACCTGTCATGAGTCTCAGTTGAGGACTATAAACAAAACCTGCGAGAAACTTGGTAAACTTTGTTATGAGTCCTAATTAAGGACTATGACAAAAAACTGCAAGAAGCTTAGTAAGCCCTGTCATGGGTCCCAATTAAGGACTAAAATAAAACCTGCAAATAGTTCATGTGTCAGATAAAGCATGCAAGTAGTCAAGTACGAAGGCACACAAGTCACACAAAAGAGCCCTTAGAGTTTAGGCCGGCATGGGGTCTGGGTAGTACCCTCTTGAAGTTGGTGGGTTCAACCTGTCCTATCAAAGTAACCGGGTTCTAAGGGTCCCAATATCACGGGATTGCTTTCATTGTTCATCGTTTCGATTTAGCCACTGAACTGGCGACCGAAATATTCCAGGAAAGCAACCCTCAATTGGGTGTAGTATCGAGTATCAACCAACCTCGGACTGCACCAAAGTCAGTTATCTCACTACCCTAAAGAGGCCAAGATAGTTCAATTAAGGTTCCTAAGGTCTGTTGATGCTTCACGACACCACGCGGAGGCCCCGTACTCTCCTTGACTGAACTCAAGGGTTACCGGTACACACCAAAGTGCCACATCAACGTAGCAGACTGTTTCAACCATGTCGGTATACCCCGCACAGTTCCCTCACAGCCTTGTTGCTACTTTCTAAGAAGGTATCCCCCAGATCCGGGTTAGGATCTATAGAACTCCCAAGCAACCCAAAACTTTAAAGCACACAAGGAAAACAATTGAAAACACAGTTATGAACTAGCCCTAAGGTACACCTCACTTTAAGTTTAGTCCCCAGCAGAGTCGCCAGTTCTGTGATCGGTGGATCTGGAACTGACTGTTTAAAGCTGGTTCGCGAAATGTCGCGGAAGCAAGAGTCGCCACCGTCTTTTATTTTCTCCAAATGGAAAGGACAAAAGCACAGAAAAATTCCTTAAAGAGATTGCTCTCGGTTCGGGAGGTAGGTTATAGAAAGGGAAGGTGTTAGCACCCTTTCTATCCATGGTTATCCATGGGCTCTTAGATACTTGCTCACTTGTGTTTTCAAAAATGGTTTGTTTGCTTTTCAACTGTGGGTTTTAAAAAATTTCTTTGAAAATTTCAGTTCGACTCTTGTATCGGTCCTCAAGAGTGTTTGAAAAATTGCTTTCGAAAGCTTTTTGAAAATGTGTTGGTGTGAAAAGTATTTTTGATTTGTTTTGAGATTAGAGCAAGTATCTACGAGAACCTACCTACCCTAAGGAATTCGTCTGTGTAAATGTCCTTTAAAGTAGCGCCATCCCACCATTGAGAGGTAGGTAGCACCACCGTTGGAGGTATTCGGGTCAATTCGAAGGTTCGGGACATGGTGATCACCGGAGCAATAGGAAGACACCTTAGAAGCTACCCTCATGCCAGGTTCCCGGATCATGAGGACTTACTAAGACATCCTCTACTCGACGATCACCTTTCGAGGCAAGGCAACAGTGAGGCGTACCCTAGGAGTGGTGTGTGATTTGTGTGTCATGTTCAGTTATTTTGTCTTATCATGTTATTAGTGATCTATGCGTTTGTTTTTATTTTTTTGTCATTCATTCTTGCATGCATTTTATTAGCAGTTAAAAAGATGCGGAAAATTAAAAGTTCTAAACTATTACAAAGGCGCGGATCCACATCGCCAAAATTTCCAGAACCCGATTTGACAGAAAATAAATAAAGAACTAAAGTGCGAGAAATATAAAATGTCCGAGTTACATGGCTTTGGGAGAATTACATAAATATTTAAAAGAAACGAAATAAAACGCGCGAATTGAAATAAGATTGGAAACGAGGGCGTTGGACCCTTTTGAAGTTAAATTGAAATTAAAAATTAATTAATTATTTATTGAAATAAAAGAAGTGTTTTTTAGGTTTTTTTTGCATTTATGAAATAAGAAAATTAAAATTAAAATTAAAAGAAACCCTAATTCTAAGTTATTTTTAATTATTTGAGAAAAATGTTAAAGTTTAACTTAATTTACTAAAGAATTTATGTACATGTTTATTTACAAAATAAATTAGTAATTAATAATAATAATGATGAGAAAATTATTTATTAAAAAAAATGATGAAAAAGTTAAAAAAAACCTAATTTCTACATATTTAATTTATTAAGAAAAATATTAAAGTTTTGAAACCTAAATTAATCTAATTAATTGTTTAAAGTTTATTTACAAAAATAATAATAGTAAAATTAATATTAATAAAATAAACATTTTTTTGATTTTTCTGTATTTTATATTTATTATGAAAATTATTTTATGGAATTAAAAGAAAACAATTAAAAAACAATTAAAAGAATAAAAAGGAAAAACAAATAAAAATTAAAAATTGAGCAAACCATAGGGGGTGTCTGGCCCAAGGGGAGGTTTTTTGAAGTATTGACTCCTGAGTACCGTGGTCTGCATTCTTTGGCCATTGGATTGAGTTTCATGCATAAGTTGTTCTACTTTGGCCATTTGGCTTTTGGCTTTTGGCTTTTGGCTTTTGGCCATTTGTGTTCTGGCTTCAACGTTCCCTTAATGTCTGGCTTAATGTCTGCCTCGCCATGTATTGGTGTCATGCATAAAATGTTCTACTTTGGCCATTTGGCTTTTGGCCTTTTGGCTTTTGGCCTCAACGTTCCTTAATGAACCTGCATGGGATCCTGTCTAAATCTGCAGTGTTGAATCTCACGAACACATTAAATAAAATCATAAAATGCAAATAAAGCCAATATATGAAGAAATTTAGTGTTTAGGCACAATATGGCATGTATGAATGATTATACCCTTTTGATCATGGAGATCAAATCAACCTTACCCTTACTGGAAAAGTAGTGACATGAATGCTTTTATGCCCTTTGGATCATGGAGATCAAGCCAGCCTTAGGGATTTGTAATAAGGATTTCAAGGTTTTAGGGTTCTTGAAAGAGTTTGATATTCCAACAGTGTTGTGGCAAGATTTTTTCTCTCTTTTTTTCTTCTCCTGGTTTGTGTGAAAAGAAGGTGATTATATAATGGAAATTAGGGTAAAGCAAATGGGCTTTGAATGTGCAATTGGGCCTCCAATATTCACTTGAATTCGTCACTTTCCAGGCTAAATCGCAGGGACTTAAGTGCATTTTTTGAAGTTGAAATGTGAAAACAAAATGTAGCCGACATCGAGAACTAACTCCTGTCCGAAAATCGACTCAATCGGATAAACGGTGAATTAGTTATGAATTTTTGAAGTTTCAGCTCAGACAAACTTATTTTGGGCTCCAGTGTCGACTCTGACACGTTCTTCAATAAAAAACTGGTATTGATCGGTGCATAATCCGGTCTCGACTTTTGAAGCAAAGTTGTAGATCTACGAGTCAGGGACCTTGTGTAAAAATATGAGCCCAATCCGATAAAAATTGACCGAGTTATGAATTTTCGAAGTTTCGGCCCAGATGAAATAATATTCAGCATTCAGGATTTTCAGCGTGTCACGCACTCTGAGCAAAAAACGAAGGCCTTTTGAATACCGTTTGAACTCAATACCTTCTGTGAAAATGTAGCCAACTAAATTTGTGAAATTTTGGCACCGGAACCAGCTCGATACGATGAAAATCGACCAAGTTATGATTTTCTGAACATGACGCAAATAAACTTCTGTCACAAATTTTCTGTGCGAAAATACTTGATAAATCCACATTTTTGAAGACCTTCTGATCGAAATTGGCTTCCAGCCGTGAGAGATGAAAACGTAGATAATGTCAAGACGGAATTTTGGCCACCAGAACGGGTTCAAAACGAGTCACGATCTTCAAGTTATGAATTTTTTAGCGCGTAAAAACTGCACTTTCAGCACACTTTTTCACCATATTTCTCAAGAAAACTCACACATTCGGATACCTTCTTTAAAGAATTGACTCTTGAGCCGAACCTGAATTTGAGAATATGTTATCAGAGATATCTTGGCGAAAGAACACCTGAATATAACGCGCCGGCTTGGACTTGTGAATTTTCTTGAAATGTTTTGAGAAATATGGGAGGGCAAATTTTGGGGTACAACAGCAGCACACTGGATCTGCACGACAATTATTAGGAAAAACATAATACACGACCTGGGTATCAAACCCAGGCCCTTTCGATTGCACACATTCTCCCTCACCATCTGAGTTGCTTGTTCATTCGTTGATCCAAACACAAAACAATGATTATATAATAAACTGCAATAAAACATTGGATGCAAATTCTCCACCTTCAGTCAAGCATAAATATGCATGAACATGGTGATTCATGGTTCAGGCAGTATGAGGGTTCATCTAATGGCTCGAACCTGCATATTTAGATCTCAATAACACAATAATATAGATGATATGTATTGAAACACATAAAAAATACAATTATGAATTCACATGATTATTGGAACCGTCGATGCATATGCATGAGTTTTTGACAGCTTTTGCTTTCAATAACGACCCATTCTTACCCTATGAACCTTACATAGATGATTGCAATGCTTGGTTTGGATAGAGATGGCTGGAATCAGACTGTAGGTGCCTGCACTGCATTTAGGAAATTTGAAACAATTTCATGGTTTTGTGGAGTTTTTTAGTGAGGCAATTTGTAGGTATATTTTAGGCTCTTTTCTCTTTTTTTCCGTCCCTTTGCATATGAGATTGTTGGATTTATATAGGAAAAGATTTAGGTCAACATTTGTGTATCAAATCTTTGTTCATCATGAGGGAGAGATTTGATTTGATTTTTGCATGAAAAATTGCTATATTTGATCCAATCATACGTCTCTGCCAGCTTGCTCTGAGTTGTTTTGGGCCTCCAACTTCATGGGAATCGAAAGCTTGGGATGCCTTTGTTCTTTTTGGTGGCTCTGAATTTCTCCTTTTGATGGGTATGGGCTTCAATTCTATTTGCTCACAGTTTCATCCCCATGACTTCTTCGATTGAGTCCATCTGTATTGGGTGTTTGACCTGGAAAATTCTCATATTCAAACAGCCTAGTTGTACTCCATTCTTATTCCTTTTGATTTCCTTTTCTTGAGGTTTCTTTATGTTCACCTTCTTGGAACAAAATTTTGACTGTTGTGACTGTTTCGAAGGTTTGTGCTGCTCACCTCCTTCGAATCATAGTTTTGGCTATGGTAACTGTGTTGAAGGTTTGTGCTGCTCACCTCCTTTGAATCACAATTTTGGATGTGGTGATTGTGTCAAAGGTTTGTGCTGCTCACCTCTTTCGAATCACAATTTTGACTCTACTCTCACCTTTTTGCTTTCGTTCATAAGGCCATCTTTACTGATTATTAGTTCACCCTCGTTTGGTGAATACAACTTGTATGCACCAATCGAAGGGTAACTTAAGAGCATCATAACCTCTCTTCAAACATCCAACACCTGTTCAGGTACATTCCATAAGTTCTGAGGTGACTTATACTTGGCTGATGTAAAATCAAACTTCACAAATGAGATTTTGTTTTGATGAAGACAAACCATGGCTAACAAAGAAGGCAAAGATTTTGATCAAGCTCAAAGCATCTAAGGATAATATCTTCATTCAAAGCTCTCAACAACTTTAAAGGTATAATAATACTATCTACTTTGATCTTAAGATATAGATGCTCAAAAATGAAAAGGAAATGTTTAAGAATCATTACTCAAGCTTTTCAAAGATAAAATTTCATTTTTCTCTTGCATGCAATCGATTTACATCTTAGTGCAATCGATTGCACACTTCAAAATTTCAGATCTTTTGCTTCTGTTTCTCAGTGTAATCGATTTACATTGCCTATGCAATCAATTGCATACTTAAATTTTTAAAACGTTTGCTATTGTTTCTCAGTGCAATCGATTTACATTGCAAGTGCAATCGATTGCACTCACTTACTTTTTGATACTGACTTTGCATGCAATCGATTTACATTGATAATGCAATCGATTGCACTCTTAAAGATTTTGAAAAAAAATAGCTGTTAAAACCTTGTGCAATCGATTTACACCAAGGGTGCAATTGATTGCATACTGCACGAATTTGAAAAATAGTAGCTTTGTTCATGCCTGTTCATCATGCCTTTTCATTACATCTTTTCACTCAAACTTGGCATTTGTTCATGATACATTTCCAGAACTTCATGTTGTTTCAAAAGGGTGTTATAAACATATAAATATTCAATTTCAAATCTAGATCAAAAACCTTCTTCCATAAATATTTCCTGAAATTTCATAATACAAACTCAAGCATTCTTCATTTTCATGCATAAGTTTTCTGCACATTTTCATACATTAACAAACAGAAAACTTTGATCAAATATATCTTGAGTCTTTGTACAATATTATTATTGTAAGAAGAAGATTATACATTGGTAAATAACTCTAAGTGATCAATATTACTCTACTCACTCAAACTCACAAATTGGTATTTACTTACTTAATTTCCAGAATTGTTGGAATTAAGTTTAAGTGTTTTTGTTGAAATCTTGTCTTTCTAATACAAGTGTAGTTACATTGAGAGGATTGTTCTCATAGGTAACTTAGTGAAAATCCAAGAGGATTGTTCTTGGTCCAAGAGGATTGTTCTTGGTGGTTTTATTGGTTAGAGTCTTGTATAGAACGACTAGGGTGTCTTGTCTAGAGATCTAACAATAAGGAAATCTCTTTCATGTTGAAAGGGGACAGGAGTACTCTCGGACTGTAAGGGGAACCAGGATACATCTCTGTGTTCTTTACTTTTCCACATTTACCGCTTTCATCACTAGTCATAAACCAGAAAAGAAAGAAACACAATTGTAAACTCATGCACTAAACCAGAAAAATAATATCCATCTCACTAAAACGGAAAAACTATTAAAGTAACTAATTCACCCCCTCTTAGGCGCACTCTCATACTTAAAATTCGTATCAGAGCAAGTTATAGGTAACTTGCTCCTAAAAGATCCAAAATGGCTTCCATAAATCAAAATCCCGTTTTCAGAGATGGTGGTAGTAACAACAAGCCTCCTCTATTTTGTGGTGAATATTTTGACTTCTGGAAAATACGCATGAAGGCACACCTAGAAGCACAAGGAGAAGAAATATGGGTGTTTACCGTTGTTTTTAGTAAACAACCGCTGATCTCCAAAAAAGGTAAGTTTTTTGGTTTACTTACGGGATCGATCAAACTAATCCCAAGACATATGCTAATTTTTATGTAAAATGGGTAAGAAGGAAGAACGCACGTTCGACCCAGAGAAAGGATGTTTGAGATTGTTGAAAAGTAAGCAGAAGTATAGAAATGCAAGTAAAAGAAGTAAAAAAAAGATAACTTTGCAGGATAATAGTAAAGTAATGTAAAAAGACTTTCATTAAGGAAAAAAGGTGTTTCCAACGTACATTTCTCAGCTTTATCCTTTCTCACGCAGTAGTTACTTGGATAATGTTTGAGTGACTTAGTAAAATAGATTGAACACCCTTGAAAATTACACAAGTTTCTTAATTTATACTAAAAGTAGGTAACCGTCTGTTGGCTCCTAAATTCGACACCTTTGTTTTGATTGATGGCAGCCATTAAAAGCTGAAAGATGCTTTCGACTGGCTAAGCCTGTCGAAGTGCCCGTCGAAAGATGGCAAAATACTTAGAAGATTTCTTCCAAGGAAGAAGGCTGATTGCCTTCGACGTCGAAGGAGTTTTCGTCGAAGACGTTTCTTGATGAAAGTGTTCGATGGTCCAGAGTGGAGCAGTTTGAAATTCAAAGCTTTGGGGGGAAAACGGTTTCCAGCAGTTACTACGTGCAAACGTGCAAGGATCTGGAGCGTCGAGCATGGAGAACGTGCCAAGTGGCTTAATCTCGAAGCAGTGTAACTGCCCGACGGTTACTTGGAATGTTTTAGTATAAATAGGAGTAGACATGTAGTTTCTCGTGTGTGTTCACAAATAGATACATAGTCACTCATTTAGATTCAAGTACCCAGTGTGAGCGAAAGAATTGTTGAGAAATGTATGTGTGAAACACCAATTTTATCAATTAAAGTCATTTACTTTTCCAGTATTTTACTTGCTTTTCTCCTTTAAATTCCTGTCGAACCTTTACTTTAAAGCCTTGTTTATTTTACCAAGCCTTTCCTTTATGCAATTTACTTGAAACATTTTACTTAAAGCCTTATCCACCTTAATCAAACTTCAAAATCAACCTATGTCCATAGGATCAATCTGATCGATCCTGCGAGTAACCAAATAAGTAACCATTTGGAGGATCAGCGGTTGTTTACCAAAACCCAAGGTAAACAAATTGGCACACCCGGTGGGACCGTGTGTTGATTGTTGAAAAATAATCTCATCTTTTCGAGTTGTATGTTATTGAGGAGTGGTAGAATATACACTAACGATAACAATACTGCCAGAAGAAGGGAAGAGATGGCGAATCCGCCAAACAATAATGAAATCCCACAAACGAGTGTGGGAGCAACGGTTAATATGACCGTAAGTGAAGTGACGAATGTTGGTTCGACACCAGCAGTGTCAGTCACAACCACGGGGCCAATAACTTCGTTTTCAGGCCCCAGAATACCTTTGGGAACTCCCCCTCCAAGGGGAAATATAGGCACAAGGCCTGTGGTTCCCCCAGGATTTATTCCATTCTATGGTATGCCAACTTCTGAAGTGGCAAGCCTGACGAATGCTGCGTCCACTTATTCAGACCCTTTCGTGAGTGCCTCTTCGCCACTCCAAGGCTCTGGAGTATGCATGGCGAATAGAAATAGGACCCAACTCTTAGGAGGAACGTCCCAAGTAGCCCATGGCCTTACAAATGCCTCGACAGCAGTCTTGAGGCAACAGATGGACGAAAGCAACCATGATATGGTGCAAATGTTGGCACAAACTTTGAGTACAGTGCTAAATCCTCTAATACAAAATACTACTCAATCGAATCAGCAAGTTACAGCGCAAATGACGCGTTTGGCTGACTTCTTTGGAGTACCCCCACCTATGCGACAGCCCCAAAGGGCGCAAACAAGAGGAAATCAGGGGATATTTGTAGAGGAAGAAACCACCATTAATCAGGCTCAACAGCCTGTAGAACAACCTGTCAAAGAACCTAGGGTAATAGCCCCAGAGGTAAGGTTAGTTAACAGAAACCAAAATGCTGACGAAGTGGTTCAGCATATCCAACACCAAAACATGGGTTTGGAAAATAATCTGGCAACCATGATCGAAAGGATCATGAATCAGAATGGGATGAACATGGGCTTTCGAAGGCCCAACTTTACATCTCCATTGTCAGAATACGTATTACAAACGGATTTACCTCCTAGGAGCAAAGTCCCCAAATTTACTAAGTTCTTTGGGGACACGACAGAATCTACTGTCGAACATGTGGCGAGGTATTTGATCGAAGCAGGAGACATTTCAAATAATGAAAACCTAAGGATCAAATACTTCCCAAGTTCCTTAACCAAGAACGCTTTTACTTGGTTCACAACTCTACCCCCCAATTCGATCCACCATTGGACCCAGTTGGAAAGATTGTTCCATGAACAATTCTATATGGGGCAAACCAAGATAAGCCTGAAAGAACTGGCGAGTGTGAAGAGACGTTTCACTGAACCTATAGACGAATATCTGAATAGGTTTAGGTTGCTTAAGGCGAGATGTTTTACACAAGTGCCAGAACATGAGTTGGTCGAAATAGCCGCAGGCGGTTTAGATTATTCCATTAGGAAGAAGCTAGATACCCAGTACCTAAGAGACATGGCCCAACTGGCCGATAGAGTTCGACAGGTCGAACGCCTCAAAGCTGAAAAAGCTAAGGCAACGAAAACTCACAAAAGAGAGAGAATAGCGTACGTTGAGATGGACGACGACGATCTAGAATCCTTCGACGATACTTTAACTGTCGAAGAAGGAGAAGTCGATTTAGCAGAACTAAAACAAGGGCCACCATACTCTTGTAAACAGTTAGTCCCCTCAAATGGGAAAAATCCCATTGGTCCAGACAGGACCAACGATAGGTTCCCAAAAAAGACTTATAGTTTTGACATCACAAAATGTGATGAAATATTCGACTTGCTAGTTAAAGATGGCCAAATGATAGTACCCCCTGGGGTAAAAGTGCCTCCTCTTGATCAAAGAAAGAAGAGAGGTTTTTGCAAATATCAAAATTTTTTGGGCCATAAAACTTCTCAATGTTTTCTTTTCAGGAATCTTGTGCAAGACGCTATTGAGGAAGGGAGATTAAAGTTTGCTGACAAATCCCCCATGGCTGTCGACTCCAATCCACTAAAGGCTGAAGCCCACTACGCAGAACCCTCTGAAGTGAACATGATAGAGGCGACCAGCATCCCGTCGAAGAAGCCAGGAATTACCATGGTCGAAGTCTCAAAGGACCACATCAACATGCCAATCTTTGGCAGTTTTTATGGAAATTTATCCAGGAAGACAATTGAGGCTGTCCAGAAAGCGGTCGAAGACCCGAAGTCGAAGACTGCTGAAGCACAAAAAACTGGACCAAAGCCCAGTTCCCACTTGGCCACTGTTTAAGGCCAGACGGAGAATCTGGAGACACAAATGAAGCAACTAACTCTTGCTAATAAGGATACAATGAATATCAACATGGTTGAACTTTCTGACCCTAAAGCTTCAGAAGAAGCCATAAGGCAAGAGCAGGCAAATAAAACGGCTTTCCCTAGGGAAAACGAAAACTTGGCAGATTTTTTGCAAAGATGCCAGAAGAAGAAATCAGAGGTGATGCTATGTCCAAGATGCAGTTCTATCTTTGATAAAAAAGCTGCTGAGCACATACAAGGCGTAAGAGCAGCGAACAAGAGAAGGGAGAATGCTGACCTTCGACATGATCCCAGGAGGGGTTCTAATCAAGACAAGAGGCCATTGACTTTTAGGCCTCCAACAAATGTACCAGTAGACACTTGGTACAAAACATCTGGCCGGAAAAGGCCAAGTGAAGAGAAATGGCATTCTTTCGATGTGCCAAGAGGTTCCTCTTTAATTCAGAAGAAAGAGCCTCAAGTTGCTGCACCCAAGGTTGCTCAAGTGTCCAGCAACTACAAGGGAAAAAATCCTATGTCGCGATCCCAATGGAGGAGATATCAAAGAAGGCGAAAAGCTGAAAGGGAGGCTGCCAACGAACCTAAGGCAGAAACTAGTTCGAATGTGCCTCAAAGGAAACAAAGAAAGCCTCTTGAGAGAGAACCAGTTACCAACAGGCTAGTTTGGCCTAACCAAAGTGAAGTCGAAGACGAAGATGATGCTGAGTCCGACGATACTCTGGATATAATGGTGAATATTGTTTCAGTACTGCCTAGGGAATTCAATCGACAGGTAGAAGTCGAAGCCAGTGACTGGGAGGTGGAACAAGAAATGGCCAAACATAGGCCAGTGTGCTATTTTGTCATGGACAATGGCACTACAGAGGAACAAAATGGCTTCTTCGAGCCACCTACAGAGGCGATGAAGAATCACCTCAAACCTTTGTTCATAAGGGCTAAGCTCGAAGAGACCACTGTGAACAAAATATTGGTCGACTGTGGGGCCACTATCAATATTATCCCTCATTCTATGCTAAGGAAGATTGGCAAAAGGGATGAAGAAATCAAACCTCACAATATGGTCCTGTCCAACTATGAGGGAGGCATTGGGACCACCATGGGAGTGATCCAGCTAGACATAAAAGTTGGGTCGATCCTTCGACCAACAATGTTCATGGTCATATCGGCCAAACCTAACTACAACCTTTTGTTAGGCCGTGAGTGGATTCATGGTGTTGGCGCTGTGCCTTCATCGATGCATCAAAGACTGCTGCTATGGCGTCCAGATGGGATGGTCGAAAACATAGAGGCGGATCAAAGTTACTACCTTGGCGAAGTGAATCACTTGGGTATAACAGATTTCGACAAAAACTTGGCTCACATAGGGCCATGTCCAACTCCTGACTTCGACATGGCGCCAGCGCCAAACACCTTTTGTTCCCTATACCTGCATCCTGAGCATGGTTTCCAATGGGACAGAGAAGACTTGTCCCACATAGACTTCAGTGGGCTAACTGACATCCAACCAACTGGTTGGGGAAGTGAATTCAGTGATAATGACTGAGTCACAATCTCTGAAGCGAATTTCGGCTTATGTGGCCGAAACCAAGATGATAACGGCTCTCGAAGCCGAAGTAAAGTACATGGCCACACAGGCCAATGGTCAACAATTATCTGCTGTTGGCCCAGGAAAGGATTTCGATCCAAGACCTCCTGATATCATGCCAGATGAAATGCAGGAACAGAGGCTCGACGCCATCTATGACGATGAGCCTTTGGGCTTCGAAAAGGATCCCTTGGCGAGCAACATTAAGATGTTAGCACAAGACCCTTTAGAAGAAATCAACTTAGGCGAAGGATCAGAGAATAGGCCAACTTACATCAGCGCCAAAATTGATCCAGAACTTAGGTTGGAAGTAATCCAATTGCTGAAAGAGTTTAAAGACTGTTTTGCATGGGATTATGACGAAATGCCCGGTCTCGACAGAGGATTGGTAGAACTTCAGTTGCCAATCAAACCTGGAAAGAAGCCAATCAAGCAAAATCCAAGACGCTTCGCTCCAGAAATATTGTCGAAGATCAAAACGGAGGTCGAAAGACTTCTGAAATGCAAATTCATCCGTGTTACAAGGTATGTCGAATGGATTGCAAATATTGTGCCAGTAATTAAGAAAAATGGCACATTAAGGGTGTGCATAGATTTCAGAGATTTGAATGCTGCCACCCCCAAAGATGAATATCCTATGCCTGTGGCGGAAATGCTAGTCGATTCTGCCGCTGGCTACGAATACCTGAGTATGCTCGATGGTTATTCAAGATATAATCAAATATTCATTGCTGAAGAGGATGTGTCGAAAACAGCTTTTCGATGCCCAGGGGCCTTAGGCACTTACGAATGGGTAGTGATGCCTTTTGGCCTAAAAAACGCTGGGGCAACGTACCAGCGAGCAATGAATACTATCTTCCATGATTTTATTAACACTTTTATGCAAGTTTATATTGATGATATTGTTATAAAATCTGTTTCCAGGAAGAGTCACATTGACCACCTTCGACAATCATTCGAAAGAATGAGAGAACATGGTCTGAAGATGAACCCTTTGAAGTGTGCGTTCTGTGTGAAAGCTGGAGATTTCTTGGGTTTCGTTGTCCACAAGAAAGGAATCGAAATCAATCAGAACAAGACGAAGGCAATTTTGGAAGCGAAAGCGCCATCGAATAAGAAGGAATTGCAATCTCTCTTAGGCAAGATAAATTTCTTGAGAAGGTTTATATCTAACCTAAGTGGGAAAGCTCAAGCCTTTTCACCCTTACTTCGACTGAATAAAGAGGGGTTCGAATGGGGGCAAGAGCAACAAGAAGCCTTCGACAAAATCAAAGGGTACCTCACTAAGCCACCTATTTTGGTGCCTCCTTGTAGCAATAGGAGTATGAGATTGTACATAGCTGCATCTGACAAAACTCTGGGAAGTATGTTAGCCCAAGAGGATGAGAATGGAGTCGAAAGACCCATTTATTATCTCAGTCGAGTTTTGAATGATGCAGAAACTAGATATAGCGAAGTTGAAAAATTGTGTCTATGTCTGTATTTCTCTTGTACAAAACTCAAGCAATATATAAAACCAGTTGATGTTTATGTTTCGTCTCATTTTGATGTTTTCAAATATATGCTGTCGAAACCGATCTTGCATAGTCGAATCGGCAAGTGGGCATTAGCATTAACTGAATACTCCTTGACCTTTATGCCTCTTAAGGCAGTAAAAGGACAAGTGGTTGCAGACTTCATAGTCGACCACTCAATTCAAGTCGAGGATATTAATTATGTGGAGATAGAACCTTGGAAATTCTACTTCGATGGTTCCAGCCATAAAAATGGAACAGGAGTAGGAGTCTTGATTGTTTCTCCAGATAAAATTCCAACAACATTCAAGTACCAAATAGAAGGTTCTTGTTCGAACAATGAGGCTGAGTATGAAGCTCTAATTACTGGCCTTGAGATATTGTTGGAATTGGGGGCAACTCGAGTCGAAATAATGGGAGACTCAGAGTTAGTCATCAAGCAAGTCACAAAAGAATATAAATGCATAAGAGAGAATCTCATTATGTACTTTGTGATAGCAAATCGTTTATTGAAACAATTTGAAAGTGTCAATATTCGACACATACCCAGAGTCGAAAATCAAATAGCCAATGACTTGGCACAAATTGCATCTGGGTATAAGGTTTCAAAAACAAAACTACAAAGAGCAATCGAAGTTCGAGAGAAGATAAAAGCAACTTGTCTATCACCATCAGACTTGGAATCGACGAGGCTAGGATATGCTGATCACAGTAACTTCGAGATTTCGTTCATTGATAATTTGTCAGATCAAGATTGGAGGAAACCCATGGTGGACTATCTTCAAAATCCAGGAGCTCCGACAGAACGAAAAACAAAATACAGGGCGTTGAGTTTTGTACTCATGGGTAATGAGTTATTCAAGAAGACGCTTGAAGGGGTGTTGCTGAAATGTTTAAGTGAAACTGAAGCATACATAGCCCTTTCGACTACGCATGCTGGGGCATGTGGGGCTCACCAAGCAGGCCATAAGATGAAATGGTTGTTGTTTCGACAAGGACTATATTGGCCCACTATGCTGAAAGATTGTGTTAAGTTCGCCAAAGGTTGCCAAGAGTGTCAAGTTCATACAGGCATCCAACATGTACCAGCAAGCGAACTTCACTCGATAGTGAAGCCTTGGCCCTTTCGAGGATGGGCGTTGGATCTTATTGGAGAGATTCGACCAGCATCATCAAAGAGTCAGAAATACATATTGGTAGGCATTGATTATTTTACTAAGTGGATCGAAGCGATCCCTTTAGTCAATGTGGACCAAGAAAATGTCATTGAATTTATTCAAAAGAACATTATCTTTAGATATGGAATTCCTGAGACAATAACAACTGATCAAGGGTCAGTTTTCACCGGTCGAAAGATGCAAGAATTTGCTCAGGAAACAGGTTTCAAACTCCTAACATCCACGCCTTACTATGCACAGGCGAATGGTCAAGTCGAAGCAGCTAACAAAGTAGTGATTGGCTTGATAAAGAAACATGTTGGGAAGAAACCAAAGAATTGGCATAAGACGTTAGACCAGATTTTATGGGCTTGTCGAACGTCCCCAAAAGAAGCCACTGGTACAACGCCATATAGGCTAACTTTTGGCCATGATGCAGTGTTGCCAGCAGAAATTTGTCTTCAATCTGCAAGAGTTCAGAGGCATTATGATATTCCTTCTGAGGTTTATTGGAATATGATGTTAGATGAATTGGTGGATTCAGACGAAGAGAGATTACACGCTCTCGACTTACTCAGGCTTCAGAAGAAAAGAGTAGAAGACTCTTATAATAGAAAGGTAAAACCTAAGGTATTTTTGCCTGAAGATTTAGTTTGGAAGGTAATTCTTCCCATGGATCGACGGGATCGAAGCATGGGGAAATGGTCACCCAAATGGGAAGGACCCTTCAGAGTTATCCAAACTTTTTCTGGTGGAGCCTATGAGGTCGAAGAGATAAGTGGTGATAAAAGGCTCTTGAGAGTAAATGGTAAATATTTGAAAAAATATAAGCCTATACTTCAAGAGATAAAAATAAAATAATAAAAGAACAAACTAAATTAACCATAAAAATGCCAAAATGGAAATTTTTATTAATTTCAGCCAAGATGGCAATTGTTGTCGAAAACGATTACAGAAGATGGTTACAAAAGAGAATCAATCAAAAGGTAAGAGAATTCTTGAGTCGAAGATACTTGGCATACTGCAGCTCCAACCTCTTTTTGCACCAAGAGTTTTCTTGCACTAGTTTGGCAATTTGAGCGTCGAGGCTTTGAGCCCTCTCAGCGAATTCCAGGCCTTGCTTGATCTCAGTCTGGCTCTCAGTGTCTGGGATGGTCGAAAGAATTTCCTCCTGGAGTACAGTGTTGGCGTTTATCTTCGCCTCTATCTCTGCAATTTGTGCTCGGAAGGAGACATTCTCTCGCTCAATAGCATCGACCCTTTCCTGTGCAGACGCTTTCTGTTTCGACAACTCGGCAATTCGAGAAGTCGAATCTGAGACAGCAGTCCACGCAGATGAGCTTTTGCCATGCAGCACTTCGAGCTGACTGTTAAAACCTCGTTGGCGCCTGTAATCCGCTGAGACTTGATCAATCATAGAATGTAATTCCATGATTAAGTCTGAGATTTCTGGGGCTACAGCTTTGAAGTCAACAGCATTCAAAACCTCTTTTAAGCATGATGGAGCAGTGGGGTCCCCCTCTAAAGTCTTCATTAAATCTCTCTTGAAGAACTGGGCCTTAACCTTCGCCAACGCATCATCAAGAGGAGAAGTTTCAGTAGATTTCCCCGACAGGGTAGGAATTTCCTGACTAGTGTCAGAAGAACTCTTACTCTCGATGATTGCATTGAGGTAGCTGACAGGGTCAGTTTGTTTCAAGATTTCCAAGTCCTCTTTTGACCTGTGCTTTGAGGAGGTGACCCTTGCCATAGTATTATCTTGGGCTTGAGGCTGTTGAATGCTGAGTGCCTCGTTTGGTTGCTCTTCGACTTGGACTGAGGCGGTACTAGCGTCGACTTGTGGTTCTTCGTTAACATCACCTTGGGGTCCTTCGCCAGCGTCATTTTGTGGCTCTTCGCTAGCGTCACCCTGGTGTTCTTCGCCAGTACCACCTTGGTGCTCTTCGTCAACAGCATCTTGATTCTCTTCGCCATTGCCTTGGTCTCTTCCTTCAGGATTCTCTTCTGACGACAAGTCCACCACAGGAACCGTTTCTGGCTGTGTTTCCCCCACCATAGGTTCTTCTGTTGTCTTCTCCACTGTTTCAGCATTGGCCTCATTCTCAGTGTGGGCTTCGTCATTGCCCAAATCTTTTTCCTGAGGCCTGCTAAGGTCAGCAGATTCTAGAGTTTCTGAAGTCCTTGGTGGGGAACTTTCAGTAGTGTCCTGAAAAGGAGAAAGAAGACAAATCTTCAGATGTCGAAAGAGATACAATCGAATACTGGTATCTATGCCTAAAATAGATTACGTGTGGATTAACTTCAGCCCCAGGGCTGGAATTGTCACTTTCGACAGGCTTGGTAAGAAGAGCGTTCAGTTCCTCCTCAGTTGGCTCCTCGATGATCACTGCAGGTGGCCTAGGCTTTCTCACAGTGACCTTTATTCTGACGGTTCGACCTTCAGGGGCAGGAGTAGGAACATAAGCGTCCTTCGTTAACTTTCGCCTCTTTAAGGGAGCAGGAGGGGAATCACTTTCGTCATCACTCCCCGATTCGACCACCAATGCTGCCCTTTTCTTGGGCGAAGGGGCCTAGAAAACCAATAGGAATTCGATTGAATAATTACATCGAAAATAAAAAATCGAAATCCAGAAGAAAAATGAAGAAAATCTGGTTACCGATGCAGGAGGCCTCCTCGAAGAGCCTTCCCCCTGTTGGTTGCCTGTTGTCTTCGCCGGCGCTATAGTCTTCGCCGGCGGTGGAGGTTTTGTCGAAGGGACTCCTCCTTGTGGGCCTTCTGTAGCCTTCTTGGCTAGGGGCTTTCGAACAACTGAAAGCGAAAAGGAAAGTTAACAGGCTAACAGTCGAAGAGAAAGATAAAAAGTAATGTGAGAGCATGAACTTACATTTCTTTACTTTGTCCAACACAAGGACAAAAGACTTCTGCAACTCTGCCATGAAGTCCTTCTCGTCGAAGAAGTACTCAGCATAATAGCTTCTCCACCACTCCTCAAAGGATGGTGAGCAAAGGAAATTAAGCTGGTAGTCAAACAGCGAGAGGATTGTTCGACCAGCATATCTTCCGATATGCTTGATGGCAGCTTCTTCTGTATAATCGTTGCAGAAGTACAACATTGACTTCTCTCTTTGAAAAATAGGAGAAGGCAGGGTTTGGATGATACCAAACTGGCGAGATACCAGATTTGGTTGATAGGCAAGCAGACTCAAATGAGTCTTAGAACTCTTAAATCGAAGAGGCATGATCCTGGGTGTCAGGAACGCCTCCCAAAGTACAGTGTGCTCATCGACATTGGGACCACTCGACTCCTTTGGATGTGGCCTTGTGAACCATGCTGGCCCCACCCTCCGTTGAGCAAATGGAGCCATAGTTGAAACAAATTCCTTCCTTCGAGCGAACATCAGAACGAAGTTAGTGAAGGTTTGTTGAAACTCCAGCCCATCTTCCACAGGTGTCAGTAGAGCCAGCCTAATTCCTTCGATACGTCTATTAGCTATCGCTGGGGCTTGTTCATTTATCTGAATCTTCTTGGGTAAGAAAGATTCGAAAGTGGCGTTGAGCCACAGTTGAAGTAGCCAGAAAGGCCCAGCGAGTAGCAAACTGGCCCTATCTTCGATATGTTTCAAGAGAGTAACCCCATTGCTGATTGAGTCATAAAGACTGGCCAGAATTAGTTCTGCCAAACAGATGTTTTGGCGGTGATGCAGTTGGGTGGCAAGAGTGACCATCTTTTTGGTCACTTGTAGAGACTTCGAGCAAAACACAAAGCGAGTTAGCCATAAGGCTAGAAACGCTATGTGTTCGACATCCGACACTGTATTCGTCGACCTGTCGTGATAATGGTTGATAAAGGTGGTGTATGTTGGCTTGGTCTCAGAGAAGCCAATTTGGTCCTCCGACATCTCCTCCGGGTCGAAGTAATCTCCGGTTGGTCGAAGGCCAGTAATGGCCGCTACGTCGAAGAGTGTGGGGGTTAACATCCCACATGGAAGGTGAAAGGTGAAGTGAGAGTAATCCCAAAACAACAGCGAAGCTATAAGCATCTCTGGGGAGTAGTTTAAGCCTGTCTTCGACAGCATTACTAGGTCAAAGATTCCCATTTCCTTCCAGACTGGAGTTTGATGTTTCTCCAACTTTGTTAGCCAAGCAACATAGTCAGAGATCAGATTAGGGCAAGACCTGAAGACCCTAACACTTCTGTTGAAGAAACGGAGGTCGATTTTCTCGCGTGTAGGGTCTTCGTTGTCTTCTGCGTCCTTCTTGGCGCATGCTACTGGCTTGAGTTTCTCGACGATGGGGAAATAGCTCTTGATCTTCAGAGCTTCAGAGATGCTTGGGTTCATGGGGCCAGACATTGCGAAGATCTGGTTGGAGTATCCAACCGGGATCATCAAGTGACGCGAGTAAGCATCGCGAACGGAGATGTCAGAAGGTTCAGGAACCCTTCGTTTCCCTGTAGAGTTCACTACCGGAGCAGTAACAAAGACCTTGGGTTTAACAAGTTGTTCAGTTGGTGCGTTAGTCTTGGGGGCAGTAGAAGCAGAGGCCATTGTTGAGGATGAAGATGAAGTGAAAAAGGAAGAGTTTTTCTGCAAAGAGAGCAAGTTTGTACGAAAGCAAGGGAGTTTGAGGGCTAGTTTGCGTAAAAAGTCCCACAATGGGATATTCACTACTATTTATAGTAGTGGGAGAAATTCCCAATAACGAGGACATTAAATGTCATTTAATGCTGCAGGAATTAGTGGGACGCGTGGCAGCATCCTGTTGTTTTGGTCGTTTCTGCAGAAACAGAGAGACGTAGCGTGCGTCCTCGTTTTTGGGATTTGTCATAATGACAAATTCTGAAGTGACGTTTGGTACTGCACGCCGTACTGAAAGTGACGTCCTAGGATCAAATCAATGATGGTTTCTTGGGATTGCCAATAGTTGGTAAAAAGCAACAAAAAGTGCACAAGTTAACTTGTCACTAAGCGTGGAAAAACAGGTGTCGAATGGCGTTTTCAAAGAATGCCTTTTTCTTTCAGAGTCGAAATAAGGCATTCTTGGGGGGCAATTTGTTGGCTCATAAATTCGACACCTTTGTTTTGATTGATGGCAGCCATTAAAAGCTGAAAGATGCTTTCGACTGGCTAAGCCTGTCGAAGTGCCCGTCGAAAGATGGCAAAATACTTAGAAGATTTCTTCCAAGGAAGAAGGCTGATTGCCTTCGACGTCGAAGGAGTTTTCGTCGAAGACGTTTCTTGATGAAAGTGTTCGATGGTCCAGAGTGGAGCAGTTTGAAATTCAAAGCTTTGGGGGGAAAACGGTTTCCAGCAGTTACTACGTGCAAACGTGCAAGGATCTGGAGCGTCGAGCATGGAGAACGTGCCAAGTGGCTTAATCTCGAAGCAGTGTAACTGCCCGACGGTTACTTGGAATGTTTTAGTATAAATAGGAGTAGACATGTAGTTTCTCGTGTGTGTTCACAAATAGATACATAGTCACTCATTTAGATTCAAGTACCCAGTGTGAGCGAAAGAATTGTTGAGAAATGTATGTGTGAAACACCAATTTTATCAATTAAAGTCATTTACTTTTCCAGTATTTTACTTGCTTTTCTCCTTTAAATTCCTGTCGAACCTTTACTTTAAAGCCTTGTTTATTTTACCAAGCCTTTCCTTTATGCAATTTACTTGAAACATTTTACTTAAAGCCTTATCCACCTTAATCAAACTTCAAAATCAACCTATGTCCATAGGATCAATCTGATCGATCCTGCGAGTAACCAAATAAGTAACCATTTGGAGGATCAGCGGTTGTTTACCAAAACCCAAGGTAAACACCGTCGAGGGAACATTCTGCGCTAGGATGAAGACAAGTGTCTTCTGCATGTCCCTCGACCCATAGCTTTTGGCCACGTTGCCTCTTCTTAGACGCTGGCGAAAACTGCCTTTCCTTGCAATAATTTAAAATTCAAATAGCCATCGTATCATGTGTCAAAGTGGGAATACTTTCTCTTAGTCGAGTAACATAAGTCTTCTTCAGTCGAATGAGCCCTTGGTCGAAGATTCCGATATAACTTAGATTTTTTCCTTCAGTTATTTCATGTGTCGAATCATACTTCCTAGCTTGGTTCATTCCAGTTATTTGGCCTAAAAAGACCAAATATAGTAAGTGTCGAATTTGGGAGCCAACAAATTTCCCCCCAAGAATGTCTATTTCGACGCTCAAAGAAATAACCATTCTTTGAACTTCCCATTCGACACCTGTCTTCCCAGTTGTCCACCGAGTCTTGACGTGTGCTTTTCGCCTTCCAACAACTGCTACACTTGATAAAACCATCATTAATTGTTCTCCAAGACGTCTCTTCAAACTGCCGTTACCACGCTTGCCATGATGACCATATTCCTATAACCTAAGCAAGCATGTCTAAACGTTTCCCAATGCCTGCACGATAACCGTTTCGCGCTTCGCCACGTGTCCCACTACCTGTGAAACATTAAATGGCCTTGACGAGACATATCCCTCCTCTGAAGGCTATAAATACTTCTGAGCCTTTCTATTTGGAATTCTTACCATTTCCAGCATTCCCAAATCTCTTGCTTTCTCACAACATTGTTCAGTCAACTTCGTCTTCTCTCAAACCCTTAACAATGGCTTTCCTCTCCAATCCACCAAACAATCCTCAACCCAAAAACGCTAATGATGTCCAGAAACCACCAGAGGTCTTTTCCACCAACCCTCCTTCTTCCTCGACCAATAGGTACATTGCTGAACCCATGACGAAAGAATGGCGAGAAGAATATGATTCTCAGCTCCTCATTCCCATGAGATACGGTGGAAACATGTATGCTATATCTGGTCGTTATCTTCATGCGTCGAAAATCCCTTGAAAAACCGCGCCTTCTTTCCTACTCACCCAAGGCTTAAACCCATAGGTTGCGCGAAGAAACCTAGGGAGGACCCTGAAGACGCTACTCCGGCTAACCAGCAACATCCTCAGACTACAGAGGATATCAACCTCCAGTTCATGAAGAAAGGGAACCGAATCTTTCGATCGAGCCCTAACCTTTCTTCTGAATATTCAGACTGGTTGAATAAAATGGAGAGGGCGCAAGCTTCTGTCTGGAAGGAGATGGGCATTTATGACTTGGTGATGATGTCGAAGACAGGATTGCCTTACTGTCCCCTCATGTTGGTATCTTCATTGTACTTTTGGGATAGCGCACATTTCACTTTTCATCTTCCTTGTGGGATGATGACCCCCACTTTATTCGACATAGCTGCCATCACTGGTCTTCGACCCACTGGGGACTATTTCGACCCTGAAGACTTGTCTGAGGATGCTATTGGGTTTGCTGCTACAAAACCCACTTACACCACCTTTATAAACCACTTTCATGACAAGACCTCTAGTACTGTGTCGGAGGTGGAGCATATATCCTTCTTGGCTATGTGGCTGTCTCGTTTTGTTTTTTGTACTAAATCACTGCAGGTGACGAAAAAGATGCTGACGCTCGCGACGCAGCTTCACCACAAATACCCTCTTTGCCTGCCCGAATTGATTTTTGCCAACTTATATGAGTCCATCAGTAATGGTGTGACTCAACTTAAGGTTATAGGGGACAGGGGGAGCCTGCTGCTATCTGGTCCCTTTTGGCTTCTCCAGCTGTGGCTCAATGCCACCTTTGAATCTCTCCTTCCCCAGAAGAACAAGATTAATGAAGAGGCTCCTGAAATCCTAAACAGGAGAGTCGAAGGCACCAAGCTTGCATTGCTAACTCCCACTGATGAAGGCCAACAGTTTCAGAAGGCTTTCACAAGCTTCGTAATGATGTTTGCGGAGCGAAAGAGCTTTGTTTCGACCATGGCTCCCTTTGCCAGTCGAAATGTTGGTCGGGAATGGTTCACCAGACCATACCCTTCGAATGAGGAGGATGACATGACTGATGAGTTCGTGAGCATGTGGGAATTGTTTCTGTTCCCCAGGATCATGCCCTTGAGATTCAAGAGCTCAAAAAATCAATTGAGCTTAATTGCTTATCAACTAAATCTTGTCTCTCGACAATTTGGTATTTCCCAATCACTTCCCTCACCTATTTATCCTCGAGAGAAGCTGTTGCTTTTTTATAATGCAGACTACTCAGAAGATGCCGCTACCAAGCACATTGATAGGTATTCCGGTCGAACTATATTGACCCTGTTCGACTTTAACCTTCATTTTTCGAGTTCCGTTACTTTTAAGGACTGGTGGAAACAATATTATGACAAAGCGTTCTTCTATGAGAAGAACTTCGCCCACCATCTACGTGAGGCGTTTAAGCTGGTTCTCGACAGAGTCAAGAAATATATTATTCTTCTCCATCTCTTCGTCTTAGATTTGTCTTTAGACACTTAATTAACTATAGTTGTCTTGTCTTCTGTTTAGCTGTCAAGAGAGCCACCTCGAAGAAAACTGCTGAGAGTACAAAAGGGGGAGATTCTGCCGTCAACCCCTCTCTCAAGGTATTTACTTTTCCTTCATACCCTTAGTTTTTTATCTGACATAGGTACTGATCCCTTCAACTTGGTTTCCTAGGTATTCAGAAACCTACCCCCAAAAAAAGGAAGGTTCAGGAGATCCAAATCTCTAGCAATGAAGAAGAGGAGTCTCCTCTTGTTCCTTTGCAGAGACGAAGATTGAAAAAACTAGCTCCTACCGTCGAACCCCGTCCAAAAATCAGGATTAAGACTACATCTGCGAGGCCTCCTCCTGTAGTCATCAATGAGCCTACTGAACAAGAGGTAATCGCTAGGTTAAACAATCCCAGCGAAAGTGACAACTCCAGTCCTGGTGCTGAAATCCCAGTCTAGGTATTCTACTTCGATTGCTTCATTATTTATTCCTCCACTCCCTTATGCTTCATGAGGATTCTGAAAGAAACGAATCTCTTCTTTTTTCTAGGACACTGCTGGCACTTCCACACGAATTCCTTCTCCTGTCGAGGACTCTGTCACTCTCTTGAATAATGAAGGGGATCCTACCTATAGGCCTTCTTCAGCGAAAGGCTCTTTCATGAGTTCCACTGATGAAGTAAATCAGACTTCTGAACCTCAACACGAAACCATAGAAGAGGCCGATGAAGAAGAAGCTGCAGGAAACCAAGAGGAGACTAGGGTTCCGCTGGTTAATGTGCAAGAGAATGAGGAGGAAGGTATCCCTGGCGTTGAAACAGAAACAGAAAGGGAGAATGTAGAGATCCCAGAGGCTAACGGTGAAGAAGGTTTTGCTGAAGGAAACCAAAATCCTCCAGGTACTGAAACAATTCCAAGTCGAGTGGCCAACATGGTTGTTACAGCCAACGAAAGTATTCCTTCGACGGGATCTAGAACCAAAGAGGATATGGCCTTACTGAAACAACAAAATATGTTAGGTTATCTGACTGCAATTCTAGAAGGTCGAGAGAGTTCCTCTGATCACAGCGACTCAACTACATCTGGAAGATCTACTTCGACTTTCCCTCTCGACGAGGCTCTTCATAAGGTTAAAGCACAAATATTTAAAAGAGATATGATGTTAACTTTAGAGGGGGAACCAGCAGCTCCTTCCTTTCTGAAGACTGTCCTGAAGGCTGTTGATCTCCTTGTTTCTCCTCCGGATGTGGCCAGTGTAATCTTGGATTTACTCTCCATTGTCGACCAGGTATCAACGGATTACAACCGTCAGAGAACTCTCAATCGTGAGATTGAAGAAGCCAATGGTCAAGTGGCTGCTTCCTGGCATGCTGCTACTGAGTCAGCTTCTAGGGTAAAGGATTTGTCGAAGTCCCAGGAGGCTATACAAAAGGCGGTCGAGGAGATAGATCGAGACAATGCTCGACTGAGGATGCAGATTGCAGAGTTGGAAGCCAAAATTGCTGCCAAAGACAAAAAGAAAGAGGAACTTCTTGCTGTGAATACTGAATCAGAGAGCCAAGAAGAATTGGCTGAAGGGTTAAGACATGCGGATCGAGCTCAATCTCTGGATGCTAAGCTCGAGACTCTTCACCAATCGAAAGCTCTAGTTGATCGACGGCTAGAATTTCAAAGAATCAAGTATCTCCTTATGAAAACTAATCTTCCCTTTTGAATCCTGTTTTTCCTATTCATGTAATCACTTGTTTGTAATGATTTCAGAGCCATTTTGGAACTTTTAATGAAATTTTTAAGTTTCCATTTTGGCATTCTCTATTAACAGTGACTACATATTATTTATTTTTACCTCTTGAAGCACATGTCTATACGTTTCAGGTATTTACCATTCACCTTCAAGAGTCTTTGATCCTCGCTTAATTCTTAGATCCCATAGGCTCCGCCTGAGAATTCTTGAACAATCCTAAAAGGTCCTTCCCACTTAGGGGACCATTTTCCCAAATTTCTGTCTTTTCGATCCATTGGGAGTATTACTTTCCAAACTAGATCTTCAGGTTGAAACGTCTTGGACTTTACCCTGCGATTGTAGGATTTCTCGACTCGCTTCTTCTGTAGTCTCAAAAGATCCAAAGCTTTCAACCTTTCTTCGTCTAAGTCTACTAGTTCATACAACATC
Source organism: Vicia faba (assembly GCA_948472305.1). Classification (NCBI taxonomy): domain Eukaryota; kingdom Viridiplantae; phylum Streptophyta; class Magnoliopsida; order Fabales; family Fabaceae; genus Vicia; species Vicia faba. Next base: position 734,432,896 of record OX451739.1, read on the forward strand.
ATGCTCCAATAGACTTCAGAAGGGATCTCATGATGTATCTGAATCCTTGTCGCCTGCAAGTGGATTTCCACTGGTAACACTGCATCATGACCATAGGTTAGGCGAAATGGTGTTGTCCCTATGGCTTCTTTTGGACAAGTTCGAAACGTCCACAGGACTTGATCTAGTGTCTTGTGCTAGTTTCTGGGTTTCTTTCCCACATGTTTCTTTATTAAACTGATCAATACTTTATTTGCTGCTTCGACCTGGACATTAGCTTGTGCATAATAAGGCGTAGACGTTAACAGTTTAAACCCCATTTCTACAGCGAAGTCTTGCATCTTTCGACCAGTAAAGACTGACCCTTGGTCTGTAGTTATTGTTTCAGGGATTCCAAATCTGTATATGATATACCTTTGAATGAATTCAATGACATTCTCCTGGTCTACATTGACTAAAGGAATTTCTTCAATCCACTTAGTAAAATAATCAATGCCCACCAATATATACTTCTGACCTTTAGAAGATGCTGGTCGAATTTCTCCAATGAGATCCAAAGCCCATCCTCTAAAAGGCCAAGGTTTCACAATCGAGTGAAGTTCATTTGCTGGTACATGTTGAATGCCTGTATGTTTTTGGCATTCTTGACATCCTTTTGCGAATTCAACACAATCCTTTAACATAGTGGGCTAATATAGGCCTTGTCGAAACAATAACCATTTCATCTTCTGGCCTACTTGGTGCGCTCCACATGCCCCAGCGTGTGTAGTGGAAAGAGCTATATATGCTTCTATTTCACTTAAACATTTCAGAAGCACACCTTCTGGTGTTTTCTTAAATAGTTCATTTCCCATTAACACATAACTCAGCGCCCTGTACTTTATCTTTCGTTCTGTCGAAGCCGCTGGATTTTGTAAATAGTCCACTACAGGCTTTCTCCAATCTTGCTCTGTTAGATTGTCTATGAAGGAAATTTCAAAATTTTCATGATCAGTGTATCCTAACATTGTGGTCCTTAAATCTGATGGAGATAACTTAGTAGCAATTATTCTCCCTCTAACTTCGATTGCTTGTTGCAGCCTATCTTTCGAAACTTTATACCCAGAAGAAATTTGCGCCAAGTCGTTGGCTGCTTGATTTTCCAATCTGGGTATGTGTCGAATGCTAATTGCCTCAAAGTTTTTCAACAACCGTATGGCTATTACGAAATACATAATAAGGTTTTCTTTTATGCATTTGTATTCTTTCGTAATCTGTTTTAGGACTAACTCTGAGTCTCCCATTATTTCGACTTGAGTTGCCCCCAATTCCAACAAGATTTCAAGGCCTATGATTAACGCTTCGTATTCAGCCTCATTATTGGAGAAATCCCCATCTATTTTGTACTTAAATGTTGTTGGAATTTTATTTGGAGAAATAATAAGGACTCTGACTCCAACTCCATCTTTATAACTAGAACCATCAAAGTAAAGTTTCCACGGTTCGATCACCAAATAATTTAGTGATCTTTCTTGAATAGAGTGGTCGACTATAAAGTGTGCGACCACTTGGCCTTTTATAGCCTTGAGAGGCGTAAAAGTTAATGAATACTAAGTTAATGCAAGTGCCCATTTGCCAATTCTACTGTGCAAAATGGGTTTCGACAACATGTATTTGAAAACGTCAAAATGAGACGAAACATAAACATTAACTGGCTTTATATATTGCTTAAGTTTTGTACATGAAAAATATAGACATAAACACAGTTTTTCAACTTCGTTATATCTAGTTTCTGCATCGTTTAAAACTCTACTGAGGTAGTATATGGGCCTTTCGACACCATGTTCATCCTCCTGAGCCAGCATGCTCCCTAAAGTCTTATCAGGCGCATCTATGTACAGTCTCACACTTCTACTTCGACAAGGAGGCACAAAAATAGGTGGTTTAATGAGGTAATCTTTGATTTTGTCGAAGGCTTCTTGATGTTCTTCCCTCCATTCAAATCCTCCTTTGTTGAGTCGAAGTAATGGCGAAAAGGCTTGCGTTTGCCCACTAAGGTTGGATATAAATCTCCTTAGGAAATTTATCTTCCTAAGTAAGGATTGCAATTCCTTCTTGTTAGTTGGTGCTTTGGCTTGCAAGATAGCCTTGGTCTTGTTTTGGTTTATCTCAATGCCCTTTTTGTGGACCACAAACCCTAAGAAATCTCCTACTTTTACACCAAAAGCACACTTCAGAGGATTCATCTTCAGGCCGTAGTGTCTCATCCTCTCAAAGGATTGTCGAAGATGATCCATGTGAGCCTTCCCTGAAACAGATTTGACAACAATATCATCAATATAAATTTGCATGAAAGTGTCAATAAAGTCATGGAAGATCGAATTCATGGCTCTTTGATACGTTGCCCCTGTATTCTTTAGGCCAAAATGCATTACTACCCATTCATAGGTGCCTAAAGCCCCAGGGCAACAAAATGCCATTTTCGACACATCTTCTTCAGCAATGAAGATTTGATTGTATCCAGAGTAGCCATCCAGCATACTCATGTACTCGAAACTAGCGGCAGAATCCACAAGCATTTCCGCCACTGGCATTGGATATTCATCTTTGGGTGTTGCAACATTTAGATCTCTGAAATCGATGCACACCCTCAAGGTACCGTTTTTCTTTATAACAGGTACAATATTTGCAATCCATTCGACGTACCTGGTCCTTCTTATGAACTTGCATCTCAGCAGCCTTTCGACCTCCTTTTTGATTTTTGATAAAATCTCTGGTGCAAACCGTCTTGGAGTCAGCTTAAGGGGTTTCTTTCCAGGCTTTATTGGTAACTGCAGTTCTACCAATCCTCTGTCGAGACCAGGCATCTCGTCGTAGTCCCACGCAAAGCAATCCTTGAACTCTTTCAGTAATTTGATCATTTCGACCCTGAGTCTTGGATCCATTTTTGTGCTTATGTATGTGGGCCTGTTCACAGGACCTTCGCCTAGATTTACCTCTTCTAGAGGATCTTGCACCAACATTCTGACATTGTTTGACAGCGGGTCTTTCTCGAAACCTAGAGGTTCATCGTCATAGATGGCGTCTAACCTATGGTCTCGAAAGTCTTTCGCTCCTAAGTCGGGAGGCTCTAGATCAAAATCTTTCCCAGGCCCTGTCTTTGAAAGGACTTGTTCATTGGCTTTGAAAGCCACATATTTAACTTCAGCCTCTAAGGCCGTTATCATTCTGTTTTCGGCCACATATGCCAAAATCTTTTAGAGAGTTGATGACTCAGTCATCATCATCAAACTCGCTTCCCCAGCCTGTTGGCCATATATCACTGACTCCTCCAAAATCGATGTTGGATAAGTCTTCTCTATCCCACTGAAAGCAATAATCGGAGTGTAGGTATAGGGAGAAGAACGCATTAGGAGTTGGAGTTAAATCAAACTCTGGTGGGTTACATAGCCCTATGTGAGCTAAATTTCTGTCGAAATCGTTCTTTCCGACACTGTTAATTTCACCCAAGTAATAACTCTGATCTGCTTCAATGTTCTCCACAATGCCGTCAGGGCGCCACATTGTGACCCTTTGGTGCATCGAAGATGGCACTGCTCCATTGCCATGTATCCACTCCCGACCAAGGAGTAGATTGTAGTTGGGTTTTGCTGAAATAACCATGAACATGGTGGGTCGAAGGATTGAGCCCACTTTGAGGTCTAGTTGAATGACACCCATTGTTGTGCCAATGCCCCCTTCATAGTTGGATAAGACCATGTTATGTGGCTTTATGTCAGCATCCCCTTTACCTAGCTTTTCCAGCATGAATTGTGGTATGATATTGATGGTTGCCCCATAATCAACCAGAATTTTATTTATGGTTACCTCCCTAACCTTTGCTCTAATGAACAAGGGTTTCAGATGGCTCTTCATTTCCTCTATTGGTGGTTCAAAAAATGCGTTTTGTTCTTCCATGCATCAATTGTTCATTATATAGTAACATACTGGCTTGTGTCTAGCCAGCTCTTGTTCAACCATTAGGCCAGTTTCTTCGACTTTGACCTCACGGTTGTATTCTTTGGGCAACACAGATATGACATTCACCACGATGTCTAAACTGTCACTAGAGTCAGAGTCGTCTTCATCGTTCGACCCACACTCTTCCGCCCAGGGCACAAGATTTCTTTCCAAAGGCTTTCTTTGTTTTTTTTGCACATTAGTGCTAACTTCTGGATGAGGTCCAGCTGCCTCTTTCTCGGCCTTTCGCCGTCTTTGGAACCTTCTCCACTGCGAATGAGACATAGGATTATTTCCTTTGTAATTGCTCGACACATGGGTCATTTTGTTCGACGCAGAAGCATGGTACTCCTTTCTGTAATCTAGAGAAGAACCTCTTGGTACGTCGAATGCCTGCCATCTTTCTTCATTTGGCCGCTTCCATCCCATGGTATTTAGCCAAGTACCTGTAGGCACATTAGTTGGAGGCCTAAAAGTTGATGGTCTCCTTTCCTGATTCGCGGGTCTTTGTTGATACCCCATTCTAGGGTCAAATCGAATTTCTGGACCCATTCTTTGTTGGGCATTGGTGCCCTGTTTTACTTTTACAACCCGCATCACTTGTATGTGTTCAGCGGCTTTCTTATCGAAAATAGAGCTACATCTAGGGCATAGCATTACTTCCAATTTCTTCTTCTGGCACCTATGCAGAAAATATGCCAAATCTTCATCCTCCTTTGGGAATACAGTTTTGTTTACTTCTTCTTGTCGAATGGCTTCCTCTGAAGCTTTGGCTCCAGAGACTTCAACCATGTTAACCTGCATGTTGCTTTTGGCAGCCAGGTTCATCTTCTGCATTTTGGCCTCCAAATCCTCTGTCGAGCCCTTTGCAGCAGCCAAATAAGAACATGTGGTGGTTCTTTTGCTGGAGTTTTCAGCAACTCCTTTGATTTTGTTTCGGTCTTCAGTAACCCGTTTGATCGGTTTCAGGCTTTCATCAGCCTTCTTGTTCGACCTTTGGCCAACTTCTTTTTTAAAATCCAGGCCTTCAGTGGCCTTTCTCACCCCTTCAATAGTTTTCCTGGAGATGTTCCCAGTGAAACTTCCGAAGATGGGTTTTGTGATGAAATCTTCAGACACCTCCACCATATGAATGCCAACTGGTTCGGCATAATGCGCCTCTGCCTGCAGTGGGTTTGTGTCGATCTTCATTGCTGGTTTATCAGCAAATTTCAGCCTTCCTTCCTTCAGCGCCTGTTGAATAAGATCCCTGAAAAGGAAACATTGTGAGGTTTTATGTCCCAAAAAATTATGGTATTTTCAAAAACCTCTTTTCTTTCTCTGTTCTAAAGGAGGAAATTTGGTCCCTGGGGGCACTATCATCTGTCCATCTTTAACTAATAGATCGAATATTTCATCACACTTGGATATGTCGAAACTATAAGTTTTCTTAGGAAATTTATCACTGTTTTTTTCAGGTTCTACAGGATTTTTCCCATTTGATGGCACTAGCAATTTACAAGAATATGGTGGTCCTTGTTTTAATTCAGCTAAATCAATTTCGCCTTCTTTGACATCTATAGGATCGCTGTATGTCTCCAGATCGTTATCATCCATTTCGACATAAGCTACCCTTTCTCGTCGATGAGTTTTGGCAGTTTTAGCTTTTTAATCTTTAAGGCGTTCTACTTGTCGAACTCTATCAGCAAGTTAGGCCATATCTCTTAGGTATTGTGTATCTAACTTTTTCCTAATCGAATAATCCATCCCCCCCGCTGCTATTTCGAATAATTCATGCTCAGGCACTTGGGTAAAGCATCTGGCTTTGAGTAATCGAAATCTATTTAAATATTCATCAATTGGCTCTGTGAACCTTTTCTTCACACTAGCCAACTCTTTTAGACATATCTTGGTTTGACCTATGTAAAATTGTTCATGGAACAACCTTTCTAATTGGTTCCAGTTGTGGATTGAATTGGCTGGGAGAGTAGTGAACCAAGTGAAAGCATTCTTTGTCAGGGAACTTGGGAAATATTTGATTCTAAGGTTTTCGTTGTTTGCTATTTCTCCGGCCTCTATCAAATATCTAGCCACATGTTCGACAGTCGACTCTGTCGTATCCCCCGAAAATTTAGTGAATTTTGGGACTTTTCCCCTACGTGGTAAGTCTGTTTGCAGAATATATTCTGACAATGGGGATGCAAAGTTTGGTCTGTGAAAACCAACATTCATCCCGTTTTGAAGCATGATCCTCTCGATCATGGCAGTTAAATTATTGTTCGTCCCATAGTTCTGGTGTCGAACTTGCTGTATTAATTCGTCAGCGTTTTGGTTTCTATTAGCCATAATAACGCCTTGATCAATTTCTCAAAGGTTTCGTGGTATATCTATCCTTGGTTGTTCTACCTCCACTCTAGGAACCTGGGGGTTTGGATTAATGGTCAAATCCTCTTCCATAATTACCCCCTGGTTTACCCTTATTGGCACCCTCTGGGGTTGTCGAACAACTTGGGGTACCCCAAAGAATTCAGCCATGCGCGTCATTTGCGCTGTCATCTGTTGATTCGACTGTGTAGCAGTCTAAATTAGGGGATTTAGCACTGTACTTAGAGTTTGTGCTAACATTTGTACCATTTCATGATTACTTTCGTCCATTTGTTGCCTCAAAATTTCTGTCGAAAAATTTGTGAGGCTTGGTATCATGTGAGATGGCCCTCCCAAAATTTGGTTTCTACTGGCTCCAGACCCTTGTAATGGCGATGTTGTATTCACCAAAGATTCTGAAAAAGTGGACGCAACATTCATAAGGCTAGCCATTTCAGAGATGGTGGTAGTAACAACAAGACTCCTCTATTTTGTGGTGAATATTTTGACTTCTGGAAAATACGCATGAAGGGACACCTAGAAGCACAAGGAGAAGAAATATGGGTGTTTACCGTTGTTTTTAGTAAACAACCGCTGATCTCCAAAAAAGGTAAGTTTTTTGGTTTACTTACAGGATCGATCAAACTAATCCCAGGATATATGCTAATTTTTATGTAAAATGGGTAAGAAGGAAGAACGCACGTTCGACCCAGAGAAATGATGTTTGAGATTGTTGAAAAGTAAGCAGAAGTATAGAAATGCAAGTAAAAGAAGTAAAAAAAAGATAACTTTGCAGGATAATAGTAAAGTAATGTAAAAAGACTTTCATTAAGGAAAAAATGTGTTTCCAACGTACATTTCTCAGCTTTATCCTTTCTCACGCAGTAGTTACTTGGATAATGTTTGAGTGACTTAGTACAATAGATTGAACACCATTGAAAATTACACAAGTTTCTTAATTTATACTAAAAGTAGGTAACCGTCGAGGGAACATTCTGCGCTAGGATGAAGACAAGTGTCTTCTGCATGTCCCTCGACCCATAGCTTTTGGCCACGTTGCCTCTTCTTAGACGCTGGCGAAAACTGCCTTTCCCTCCAATAATTCAAAATTCAAATAGTCCTCATATCATGTGTCAAAGTGGGAATACTTTCTCTTAGTCGAGTAACATAAGTCTTCTTCAGTCGAATGAGCCCTTGGTCGAAGATTCCGATATAACTTAGATTTTTTCCTTAAGTTATTTCATGTGTCGAATCATACTTCCTAGCTTGGTTCATTCCAGTTATTTGGCCTAAAAAGCCAAATATAGTAAGTGTCGAATTTGGGAGCCAATAATGGGATGCCGTCGAAAATGGTCCATTTATCCCTATAACGGTAATTAATGGTGTTGGCTCATCAAAGCCTAAAACTGCATGGGACGATAATGATAAGAAGAAAGTTCTCTATGATAAAAAGGCAATAAACCTTCTTCAAGGTGCATTTAGCATGGATGAATTCTTCTGTGTCTCGGCATGTAAAACAGCGAAATAAATATGGGATACTTTGGTAGAAACTCATGAAGGAACCGCTGAAGTTAAAAGATCGAGATTAAATACTTTGAGTCAAGAATATGAACTATTTAGAGTGCAACCCCGAGAATCAATCCTCGACTTGCAGAAAAGATTTGTACACTTGACAAATCATTTGAAAGCACTCAGTAAGACTTTAACTAATGATGAACTTAATCTTAAAGTGCTTAGATCTTTATCCAGGGAATGGCAACCAAAAGTGACAGCAATATCCTAGAAGAAGAATCTATCCACAATGACTTCCGCCACTTTATTCAGAAAACTTCAAGAATATGAGACGGAACTTGCAAGACTTGAAAAGCATGAAATCCAAGTAAAAGATTCAAGAGAAATGGCTCTAAATACAAGGATAAAAAATCATGACATCAATCAAGAGGATGAATCCACTAGTAGTGAAGATGATGATCTTATCAAGAAGATTGAAAAGGTTCTACGAAAAGAAAGAAAAAGGGAAGCACCAACAAGGAAGGTTATATGCTTTGAATATGGAGAAAAGGGACATGTTAAAAGTGAATGTCCTACACTTGAAGAAGAAGAAATATTTCAAGATAAATAAAGATAAAAAGTCAAAGAAAGCATATATAGCATGGGAAAGTTCATCTCCCGATTCCTAAAACAATCAACGTGTTAATCTTGCATTGATGGCCTCACACCATTCCGATGATGAAGACAATGAGGTTAGTAATGAATTTTATCTTTTTGATAGTGATGCACAAGGTGCTATAGATGAACTATTAAATGAATGCAAAATTCTGTACAAAACTATTTCATCTCAAAAGAAACAAATTTCATCTTTAGAAGAAAAATGTGAGTCTATGGAAAAAGATTTCAAAGAAGAAAAACAAAAATCAAGTGATGAAAAAAAAACAGAATTTTATATGCAAAAATTGTGATTCACTCTCTTTTCGAATTGTCCAATTAAAAAGAGTCATTGAAAGATATGAAAAAGGCCAAATTGGATTGGAAGGTGTTCTTAGCCAACAAAGATACTCCAATGATAAAAGTGGACTTGGATATTCAAAGTTTTCAAAACCAAGTTCTAACAAAACTATCTTTGTTAAGGCTAGTGATCAATCATCCAAAGAAAAGTGAACAAACCTAAAATAGTTCATCACTATCCTAAAAAGAAAACTTTTCCTAAGAAGAAATCTTATCCTTCTAGATATAGAAGTAACTTTGAACCTACTTGTTTTTATTGTGGTATTAAAGGCCATACACCTAATGCTTACTATATTAGAAACTTTAGTGTGGCAAGTGGGTATTATGTGTGGGTAAAGATAGGAACTAACTATGATGGACCCAAAGCACATTGGCTACCAAATCAAACTTAATTTGTTTTGTAGGTATGCTTGAAGAGCACATGCAATCTTCGGTATCTTGATAGTGGTTGTTCAAAGCATATGACGAGAGAAATACACTAACTTTCAATTCTAGTTCAAGTCCAAGGATTATTTCACATATGGGAAATACCTTAAAGGAAGAATTCTTGGCATTGGCAAAGTTGATACACTAAATTTCATATCCATTGAAGATGTACTTTATGATGAAGAACAAAAGACAACTTCTAAGTACAAGTCAACTTTGTGACAAAGGCTTCAACATCATGTTTTAATGAAGATAACTACTATGTGCATTTATCAAAGGATGAGAAAAAGAATCTTGAAGTAATATGGCTATGGATAAGCTTTCAATATTATTATATGTATTTTGTCCAGTTTTATGCATCTTTCCCTTCTTTTTGATAATGTCAAAGGGGAAGAAGGATGTGGTACTTTATGCTTGTATCTTTCCTTGTCTTAATTTTTAAGGTACTCTCCAACCAAGATGAATAAATACAAAGGATTTCAAACTTCTCATACATAGGGGGAGTTTTGCATCTTAGGGGGAGAAGCTCTTTCGGAAAGTACATCGCATAAAGCAAGAGTGTTTGTCATCATCAAAATGGGGGAGAATGTAAAATCAAGCTTCACAAATGAGGTTTTGTTTTTGTGAAGACAAGCCATGTCTAACAAAGAAGGCAAAGATTTTGATCAAGCTCAAAGCATCTAAGGATAATATCTTCATTCAAAGCTCTCAAGAACTTTAAAGGTATAATAATACTATCTACTTTGATCTTAAGATATAGATGCTCAAAAATGAAAAAGAAATGTTTAAGAATCATTACTCAAGCTTTTCAAAGATAAAATTTCATTTTTCTCTTGCATGCAATCAATTTACATCTTAGTGCAATCAATTGCACACTTCAAAATTTCAGATCTTTTGCTTCTGTTTCTCAGTGCAATCGATTTACATTACCTATGCAATCAATTGCATACTTAAATTTTAAAAACGTTTGCTACTGTTTCTCAGTGTAATCGATTTACATTGCAAGTGCAATCGTTTGCACTCACTTACTTTTTACTACTGACTTTGCATGCAATCGATTTACATTGATAATGCAATCAATTTCACTCTTAAAGATTTTGAAGAAAAAAATAGCTGTTAAAACCTTGTGCAATCGATTTACACCAAGGGTGCAATCGATTGCATACTGCACGAATTTGAAAAATAGAAGCTTTGTTCATGCCTGTTCATCATGCCTTTTCATTACATCTTTTCACTCAAACTTGGCATTTGTTCATGATTCATTTCCAGAACTTCATTTTATTTCAAAAGGGTGTTATGAACATATAAATATTCAATTTCAAATCTAGATCAAAAACCTTCTTCCATAAATATTTCCTGAAATTTCAAAATACAAACTCAAGCATTCTTCATTTTCATGCATAAGTTTTCTTCACATTTTCATACATTAACAAACAGAAAACTTTGATCAAATATATCTTGAGTCTTTGTACAATATTATTATTGTAAGAAGAAGATTATACATTGTTAAATCACTCTAAGTGATCAATATTACTCTACTCACTCAAATCACAAATTGATATTTACTTACTTAATTTCCAGGATTGTTGGAATTACGTTTAAGTGTTTTTGTTGAAATCTTGTTTTTCCAAAGTTGTTGGATACAAGTGTAGTTACATTGAGAGGATTGTTCTCATAGGTAACTTAGTGAAAATCCAAGAGGATTGTTCTTGGTCCAGGAGGATTGTTCTTGGTGGTTTTATTAGTTAGAGTCTTGTATAGAAGGACTAGGGTGTCTTGTCTAGAGATCTAACAATAAGGAAATCTCTTTCATGTTGAAAGGGGACTGGAGTACTCTCAGACTGTGAGGGAAACCAGGATACATCTCTGTGTTCTTTACTTTTCCGCATTTACCGCTTTCATCACTAGTCATAAACCAGAAAAGAAAGAAACACAATTGTAAACTCATGCACTAAACCAGAAAAATAATATCCATCTCACTAAAACGGCAAAACTATTAAAGTACCTAATTCACCCCCTCTTAGGCGCACTCTCATACTTACGGTTGATTCATCTTAAATTGTCCCACTATGCCAAACAAGGGATTAGACAGCGCTTTTTTAGGCCTTTAACAGCGCTTAAAAGCGCTGCTAAAACCTCCGCTGCTAAAGGTATAGACAGCGCTTTTTTTTCAATCACTTTAGACAGCGCTTGGTAAAAGCGCTGTCTATTACCCCCCTTTAGCAGCGCTTTTCCTCATTTTTAAAAAAAAAAAAATTTCAATCACTTTAGACAGCGCTTTCATGAAAAGTGCTGTCTATTACCCCCCATTTAGCAGCGCTTTTCCTCTTTTTTTTTTCAATCACTTTATACAGCGCTTTCATGAAAAGCGTTGTCTATTACCCCCCTTTAGCAGCGCTTTTCCTCATTTTTTTTTAATTTTTTTTTCAATCACTTTAGACAGCGGTTTCATGAAAAGCGCTGTCTATTACCCCTCCTTTAGCAGCGCTTTTCCTTATTTAAAAAAAAAATTCAATCACTTTAGACAGCGCTTTCATGAAAAGCGTTGTCTATTACCCCCCCCCCCCCCCCCCCCTTTAGCAGCGCTTTTCCTTATTTTAAATTTTTTTTTTTCAATCACTTTAGACAGCGCTTTCATTTAAAACAAAACGCTGCCTATCAAATTTATTCTCACCGTTTTTGCACCAGAAATTATAGCTTCATTATAACATTTTAAACAAAAACAACATTAATATATACCACAATGAAACAATATTATAACAACATCAATATTCATCTCTTAAATCCTTTTTGCACAATATACATAACAACAAGATTAATATATACCACAATGAAACAATATTATAACAACATCAATATTCATCTCTTCAATCCTTTTTGCACAATATACACAACAACAACATTAGTATATACAACAATGAAACAATATTATAACTACATCAATATTCATCTCTTCACTCCTTTTTGTACAATATACACAACAGCAACATTAGTATATACAACAATGAAACAAAATCCACGATGAATATATAACTCTATCTTCTACATCGAGTTGCACCTATATAACCGAAAACAAAATCAAAAAATCAAAAAATCAAAATTCATACAAGTTCCAAATAACAACAACAAAAACAATAATATTGTAACACAACTATAACGACATATATTATATTCTCAAAACTCAAAGTTATACCTTATAATAAAACTCTCAACTCCATAACAAATTGGCACCAATCCTCCATAAGTTCATCCAATTGATCTTTTGAGTATGAAGCACACTTGAATTCATCAAAGTACTACATAATAATATAACATAGTATGATTTAATTAAAATACTAAGTCATTTTATGAGAAATATGAAAATAATTCCTAAGTTAGAAATTCATACCGTGGATGGAATCTCTAATCGGTCCAAAAGAATAGTTTCTTTCATAAACCTCAACATAAAATAACCGCAATCTACACCATTGCGCTGACGAGGACACTACACATGGAAAGAAAATACGGATATACATCAAGATATACACCTTAACTTGTTTTATCAAGTATCATCGCTATATAATCAAAACTGTGAAAATCTATACCTCCACTTTGATCCAAGAAATATTGTTGACTCTACTCCTTGGTACTTGAATATCTCTTTGTGCTCGAAAACTTTGTAGAATGCTATAATAAAATAATAACGAATATTTAGAACTATCGCACATAAATAATTAAATACACACAGTAATATTTTGGAACAATGTCACTTACGTGTCAATCGTCTTCTTCATATCTAAGTATGTTGTCCAATCATTGCCCAATGAATCCAGATAATATACAATTTCTCTCACAGGATTAATTGCAACCAATAACCAGTGTCCACTGGAATATTAAACAAAGGTTAGATGGAAATTTTCTGCACAACGTTAAAAAATGAAAAATTATAATAGAGGTAATTTAGAATGAAAATCTTACTTGGGGCCAGTATTATATGGTAAAAAGAACAATTTTTCTGTATCTTTGCTGGCCATAAATAAACTGAGCACAAATGCTATTACTTCATCTGGTTTTGCGATTATTGACCCTGCGTGGACAATGTTGGGATTTATGAAAGCGAATCTGGACTCCAATCCACGCGGGCGAATCAACTTGTCATACAGAAACCTTAAATAAAAACATCATTAACATTAATTATTCATTGAAATGAGTAAATAAATTTTGCAATTAATTAAACAAAGTTGATTGGAGTATACCTGATGTATGTATTGATAACAGCCATGCCTAATGTCAAGTGTCCAAAAACTTGTTCCAAATCCTCCTTACCAATTGCTGTCATGCCTTCAGAACCATAAATCCCTTCATGCAGGGGTATAAGAGAAGTACCACCTTGCGAAATATTTATGAAGCTTATAAATGTCTGAAGGCACGACCTATATTGTGAAGTATTTTTCTTTCTAGCCCCGAACCTCTTAGCAACACTCTTTGTTTCTGTGGGAATGTTGCTAATTACAGGCTCCTTACCCCTACTTACAGCTTCAATCTCTTTAGCAGGAATAATCTAAATATCATAAAATTAGAGTGGTCAAGTATAGGACGACAAATTAACATTATCTAAGCATAAATATCATATAACTTTGTTGTACCTGTTTTTTTGTTGTCACTGACTCCTCTGGCCGCGTAATCCCTTTATCTTTTGGTTTGGGTTTTGTAGGAGTCTAACATTACCATGCAAAAAAAATGTAAGTAAAACGAACGTAAAAAATTTGAGTACTAAAAGGTTCATAAAGGTTTTAATTATACCTCATCATCTATGCGAACAAGCCTTGACGGCCATGCAACAAACGCTCCTATTGCCTCTCACACCAATGTTGCATCTGAAACTTCATCTGGGATTGGTAATAACGCACCCTCCTCTAAAGCAATATCAATCGACACTTTCAAATATCCAGAAGGGAGCGGTTTATGATGAAGTACTTCTCCCAGAGTGTTATGGACTTTTCCCTTGCCAACCATGCGATAAGTTGGTGTCTCTAAAAAGAGTTGACAAGGTGAAATGCCCTAAAATCAATAATAAATATGACATCGTTAATGTGTGTATATATCAGTTAAATAAATTACACTAATTTAATTTCATAATAATATATGTAAGTACCTCAGGAATACTCGGTTGAGCTGCACAATTGACACTAGCTATGTCACTAGCTTCTTTAACACCCGAAGCTTCCCTTTCTGATTGGTATTGTCTTGCTTTTTCCTTCCTCAATTCAAGAACTTCAGCTTCTAATGCATCCAACCTGGCCTGCAGTTCTTTATTGCTAGCAGATTTTGTCTTTGGATTGTTCTTTTTCAAGGAGGTTGGAGTAACCCCATGTCCTTTACCCCTCACCCGACCAGAATACTCACGAACATCTAATGCTCGACTAAGTATGCTCCTGCAATCATCTGGTGGAGATGTAGACTGAGACAGACTCTCCTGAAATTCATATGAATATTGGAAAAACACGAATACTATATGTTAATAAAATTTTGATTTAATTAGAATTAATGTTATACTTACGCATTTTTCAAAAATTTGTTGTACATCTTCTTTGAGAACTCCATCCTTACCCACACGGGCAGCCTTCCAAAAAACATGCTCTGGAAGAGATGTTTCTGAACTACTCTCCTCTTTTAACTACACATTAACACAAAAAACAAGCTCAGTTATAACTATTGATGAACAAGTATATCATTGCAATTTGTAAATACTTACTATTTTTTGTTCTAATCGTGCATATCCCAAACGCCCTTTTTTGTATGGATATGCGGGAGATGATGCTCTTAGACGATTTACTTCACTAACACTCTGAAATTTTGGGGTTTTCCGTTTGGCTTTAAAAACATCCCATTCTTTAACTGAACTCACATCCGCATATTCTGCTGGACGCTCTGCATCAACAAATTTTTTTCCGGCATCTCTAAGATATTTTCTGTTTAAATATTGTCTAAACCCTCTCAGTATTTTGCCGGCCAATCCAAGACAATAATCTTTTCTTTTGTCATCAATGTTGAAAGACCTCTACAAAAACATACACAAAGTGCGTTAGTATAAGTAATTTAAAGACATAATTTAAAGTACATAATCGTAATTTAAAGACATAATTTAAAGTACCTGTATCTCACTCCAGATTTTGTTTTTAGCATCATTCAGCTTATCATCTCTCCACTCATCACAAGTTATTGTAATTTCTCTCCTTACAAATGTGCCAATGTAACTTGTCAATTTAGAACCGTTAGGCTCAATTAATTGGTCATTTAGACTCCAATGCACATCATATTTTATACCCTTATCTCTATCACGAATGATATTCTTCATTATAGTTTTTCCTCTTTTTATTTCTTTTTCCACTCCCTTACTGGATTTTCCTCCATCATTGTCTCCATCATTAATAGAATCATCGTGAGGGTGCTCCTCGTTACTAGCCATCTAACCTGTAATAAAGAAAAACATTAGTATCTAATGACAAATATTTAATTCCAAATATATAATTCCAAATATCTATTCAGTATATAAAATGACAAATATCAATTGAGTATATAAAATGACAAATATCAATTGAGTATATAAAATGAAAAATATCTATTGAGTATATAAAATGACAAATATATAATTTATTAGAAGTTTGCTAAGTGTTAACAGGTATGGAGGAATGTATATTACCTCTTTCACTAACATCTCTTTCTTTTCTTGGTTGGATTCCTAATTACTTGTCTCTTAAGAACGCGGACGGAGGGATTGATCCAAATTCCCTCATCATGATCTTTTCTGATATATGATTCATCCGCTGTAGTATCATCATCTCGATCGTTTCTAATATACGACTCATTCTCAACATCAACATCAACTTGATCCACACTTTTATCATCAATCACTTTGTTAGATAAAAGCACTATAAACCATTTCGTACTCTTCGGGTCTGTGACATAGAACACTTGTTTAGCTTGAGAGGCTAGAATAAAAGGCTCATCTTTATACCCCACCCTACTAAGATCCACTTGCAAAAACCCTGACTTATCCATTCGTATGCCACTATTATGTACCCACTTGCAACCAAAGATAGGAATCTGAAACTTCTCATAATCAAACACCCAGATGTGATTGATAACCCCAAAATATGACAAATTTTCATATTTGGGGTTTAAGTCCTTCATACCAGAAATGTGCATTGCTTCACATACCACCGTGACACCACTATTTTGCATGGTACTTTTCTCATCTTGTTCTTTGGTATAAAATGTGTATCCATTAATTCCGTATCCTCTATAAGAGAACACAATCAAACTTGGACTATATGCCAAACATCTGAACCTGTCTGATATTGAAGCGGGATCTGAATGAAACTTTGAATATATATGATCCTTAAACCACTGTATAAAACTTTGATTGTGCTCTCGTACTATCCAGTTTTCATTTCTACTTTGATTCTCACCTCAGAGTATAGCCTTGTGCATTTCAACAAACGGCTCAACCTCATTGTCATTGTGCAGAACATACAAATGCACTTGATCCCGTTCATCCCTTGATACTGTCACAATTTCATTTCCAATTAATTTGTTACCTTCTTTTTTTATCGAAAAAATGAGATTTGGGGAGTCCAATGGATTGCACATTGGACAAAAAATCAGTACAAAACTCAACCTCTTCTTCAACAATGTATCACTCAACGATACAACCCTCTGGACGACTTCGTTTTTTCACGTACCCTTTTAATATTTTCATATAACGTTCAACAGGGTACATCCATCTCATATAAGCTGGTCCATACAATTGTGTCTCTTTCACAAGATGAACAACAAGATGTACCATAATGTCAAAAAATGATGGAGGAAAATACATTTTAAGGTCACACAGAGTAATAACGATTTCTTTTTGTAATACTGGTAAGATCTCATGATCGATCACCTTACTACAAATTGACCTGAAAAAAACACAATTTAGTTATAGCGCTTCTTACTTTTTCTGGCAAAATAGAACGTATACCTATTGGTAGAAAATGTTCCATTATGACATGGCAATCATGTGTCTTCAGACTCTTTAACTTGAGGTCTTTCATGGACACGAGTCTTCTAATGTCTGAGGAGTAACCTTCTGGAACTTCAACTTCACTCAGAAACTTACACAATATTTTCTTTTCCTTTCTAGATAGAGTATAAGAAGCAGGTGGTAGATATGTTCGTCTTCCTTTCTTCACGGGTCCTAATTCAGTTCTTATTCCCATCTCTACCATGTCCTCTCTTGCTTTAAGGCCATCCTTAGACTTTCCTTTTATATTGAGTAACGTACCAATAACACTTTCAAATGCATTTTTTCAATATGCATAACATCAAGAAAATGTCTTACGTACAAAGATTTCCAATATGGCAATTCAAAAAAAATTGACCTTTTCTTCCACCCACCTGTGACAACTTTATGTGCAAAAGGTTTGCCAAACTGAATACTCACATCTTTCACCTTTTCAAAAATTTGATCACCTGTCAATCCAGGCGGAGCTCTACGTTGTTCGGTATCTCCATTGAACGCTTTTCTCCATCCATGATACTGATGTTTAGAAGTTAAGAATCTACGATGACCGAGAAAGACATTCTTCTGACAAAGTTTCAATCGCATGGTATCAGTTCCATCTTCACAGACAGGACACGCTTTTTCACCTTTAATGCTATACCCGGATAAATTTCCATATGCTGGAAAATCGTTAATTGTGCCAAACAACATCGCCCTCAAATTGAAATTTTCTTTCCTATATCCATCATAAACCTCCACTCCGTTCTCCCACAAAATCTTCAAATCTTCGATTAAAGGTTTCAAGTATACATCTATGTCATTCCCTGGTTGTTTAGGCCCAGAAATTAACATAGACAACATCATGTACTTGCGCTTCATACATAGCCATGGAGGTAGGTTATAAATCATAAGAATCACGGGCCATGTGGAATGTGAGATACTTTGAAGACCATGCGGGTTCATTCCATCCGTAGATAATGCCAAGCGAAGGTTTCTTGTTTCTCCTCCAAAATCAGGATAATCATTATCAATTTTCTTCCACTGGGGTGCATCTGTCGGATGTCGAAACTTTCCATCGATAATTCTTTCATCTGCATGCCAAGTCAAGTGTCTAGCATCGGTTTCACTACGAAACATGCATCTAAATCTTGGAATAATAGGAAAATACCATAAGACTTTCGCTGGAGATAATTTTTTCTTATATCGAGATAAATCGCACTTAGGGAATTCATTCAACAATGCATATTCGTTTTGAAACAAAATGCAATCATTTAGACATGCATGTATCTTTTCATAGCTCATGCCAATAGAGCACAACATTTTTTTGTCCTCGTAGGTTCGATTAGGAAGAACATTATCCTCAGGAAGCATATCTCTCAAAAGGGCTAATAACTCTGTGAAACTTTTATCTGACCATCCGTTGCGCGCCTTTAAGTTGTACAATTTTAATACCGCAGACAATCTTGTGAATTTGGGACAATCTTTATACAACAGTTTCTCCGCATCGCCTACCAACCTCTCAAACATTTTTGGACAATCTTGAAGATCTTCTTCAAGTACTTCTGCAATCTCTTCGACTCGATCATAATCATATGTATCTGTGGCATTGTCGTCTGAAACAAAGGTCGCACTACTTTTCACCCCCGGTTCAATATCTGCGATGCTTTTCTCACCATGAAATATCCAACACGTATAACTTCGATCAATTCCATGCATCAGTAAATGCGATTTCAATCCATCTGCGTCAACCCGACCCATATAACAACAACCCAAGCAAGGACATTTCATTCTATTCGGGTCTTCAGCGTATTCAACAGCAAACTTAACGAACTCTAATACCCCATTCTCGTACTCTTTTGACAATCAATCGGCACACATCCATTTTTTATCCATGGTTTTAACTATTACGTATGTTTAACAAAAACACTAATTAGGAAAATCAATTATGAACTAATAAAATCAAAGTGCTACTTGACTATGAAATTCAAATTCAAATTCAAATTACAAAGCATAAAGCAATTTTGCTTTATGCTAAAAGCAAAATGTTCACTTTTGGTTAGTTAGTTAATTACTGCTTTATGTAATTATATATGACCGACAAAATCTTAAATTACAAGACTCACTTAATATTATATTTGATAATAAAATGAGTAACATAAAAATACTTATTCACCCACATCAAAGAACTATATATTTTGAAAAGAAAAACACACACACACAAAATTTACTCGTAAAAAGTTATTAACTAACAAACTATAAATTAAAAAGGATCCATGAAGAATTGTAATATATATACTACTCATTTTTAATAAGAAAACACACTTATATAATTAAAATTACTATATTTTCTTATAATTATTTCTGCTTGTTTAATAGAAAACACATTCATAGCCACATTCAAAAAAAAATGTTTTAGCTGCTTGCAAAAATGGTTGATGCTATACTAAAGAGAAATGGAAGGATTACATGATGACTCCAATTGTTTGCTCATGAAAAATTGAAAACTAAGCTTAAATGTTACAGAGCAGTAAATTAACTAAAGGTTATATTTTTTAGAAGCAACATCGAGACATTGCACTTAACTTTGCCTCAAAGAAATGCATCATAGAAAAGTTGAATTGTGCTCATAGTGTTCGTGCATGTGTCATATATAAGTGCTGGTGGCTAAATGAATGCAAGCTTCTACAACAAATTAATCAATCTATAATTCAGTTTTTCTATTTAAGCTGTCAAATCCCTTACTACCATATAATTGTTCTTTAGTTTCAAAACCACTAAACAGATCTCAAGAATTCTTAAACCATCATTAACCTCTCTGAAACATACATTTAGTTTGTATGTTGGTGTGCTTTAGTTTTGCTTCTTTTCAATGACTACTACGGTTGTGCGTCAAGAATATTACTATTACAAGTTTCATTCCACACAATTTAAAATATCTGGTTGCACGAATTAACCTTTGAATTCTTTTTTGTTTATATGAACAATTCCACGTCAAATAAAGCAGCCTAATTTGTAGGTATCTATAATAAAACAAGCATATTCTTATATAAAACACAAGGATATCTCATCAATTCACAAGTATAACACTGAACAAATACATAAAACGAGCCGCAACTATTTAACATATTAATGGTGTGTGTAACACAACATTCACAGGATGCTTGAAAGGGCATTGGGGCAGTCTATCTCTCGAGTGGGGCGGATATTTTCACAATGATAAAAATTAAACAATCAAATAAAATCAGACAATATTTTCAAATTAATACAGGTACCATAGAAATACACTGATAGTCTTCGCGTTTCATATCATTTAAGCACACTGCCTAAGTTATTACCTACTGTTTAGAACAAACAAAATCATCAATTTTATCATCTAATAGAGCAAACAACAATGTTATTACCTACTGAAGCAAAAGTGACAGAATCCTAAAAAATCATATTTGAGAGTTAATTTGCTACTCATCAACAATCAAAGCGGTTAAATTTGAATAAGGAGCTTATTTTAAAAAAAATACATTCATCAACCAAGAAAATAATTAATTAAAGCTCTACTGCAAGGTATGATTATTCAAGAAAAATGAAAAAAACTACTATTCACACACACATACAAACAAAGAATAAAGATACTGTTGTGATAAAGACTCATAATAAACATTCAAATTCTAATTTAAACATATAGAAAAGAAAATGGAAAAAAAATTGAATATACCATCTTATTCTTAACAAAAACATTCAAACATAACTAAGCTGAAGTTTGAACACTTAGTGTGATAAATGAGAGATTTTCAATTTCTTAATTAGATGCTCAATTTCATAATATGTCTCTAAGCAACAAGTTTTTGGTGAATTGATAATTTGAGACATGTAAAGTGTTTAACTTTAACCTTTACAGTATAGTTCTAAACAGTTCAGTTTTGTTATTCATGGTTCAGTTTTAGTTCAAGAACTGTGATTGAATTAGTGATTCAGTTCTTGAACTATTATAATTGATTCAGTTACTTTCATTTTGGTTGAGTTTAGTTCAACAATTCGGTCCCGTAAACAGTTTTTTTGAACACCCTGCATGTCTCATCCATAGAAGTTAACAATAAGCTCATTCCCTAGCAAATAATCTACCATTTTCGTTCCATATAAATACATAAATTATAACCTTATTAACCATGAAAAAAGGGTTGTATGTAAGAAAGAAACAGTGTTTCACCAATCAAAACGGCAAGAAAAAGTGAAAATTAATCAAAAAATATTCCGAAACCTAGAACCAGTGAAACAAAATTTCAGAGTAACAGCAATGTCAGGACAAAATTAAAATCAAATGAAAAAACATAAATTTCAAAACGAAATTAAAATCAAATAAAAACTATATAGTGCATTACTTCCAAATGAAATTCAAATCAAAACTAAATAGAATACTATTCACTTAACTATTGAACCCTAAATTCCTAAATCAAACCCCAAAGCTCACAGAATCCAGAAAATCTCAACACATAAATCACCTACATTCAACTAAACACTCTAGTCACGATGCACACCAAAAAATGAATCCAGAAGCACAGGCTTTAATGATAGGAACACTTACTTGGATTGAAAAAATGAATTAGCCGTGGGCCGAAGATTCGAAGGTGATGCAACGGAGGAGGCTGCTGGTGTTGGTGATTGTTCCGTTGATGCGAGGCGGAGGGTAATGGTTAGAGGACGACGAAGGGATGAAGGATGGAGACGGTTGACAATTGATGGTGGTGGTTGGTAACGATGAAGATGAAGCGGTTGAGAGGAGGGTTTGAGAGATGACGGAAAAAAGGGAGTAATGGAGTGAGACAGGGGGAGTTTAGGAGGAGACGAGTGTTGAGAGGATGAAGAGAGAATGGGAGGAGACGAATGGAGAAGAAGATGAACAACGATATGGGTTTAATTTTGTGTTTCTGGAAATCTGATTTAGGGGTTAGGGGTTTAGAAATAAATTAACAAACCAAAGGCAGGGCTTTCAAGAAGCGCTGCTAAAGGTACCCCCCTTTAGCAGCGCTTTAGGTTTACTCCCCCTTTAGCAGCGCTTTTAGACTTACACCTTTAGCAGCGCTTATTGAAAGCGTTGTCTAAAGCATACCCTTTAGCAGCGCTTTTATTAATTTTTTAATTTTTATTTTTTTTAAAACCCTATAGCAGCGCTTAGGGAGAAAAAGCGCTGCCTTTGATAAGGCCTATAGCAGCGCTTTTAATAAGCGTTGTCTAAAGTATTTTTTATTTTTTTTTGGATACCTACAGCAGCACTTTTGCATAAGCGCTGTCTATGTAGTGGTGCCAAAACTCGTTTTTGGCGTAGTGTCCTTCGATCATGCCATGCTTGAAGATGGCATATCCTTCTAATCACGAGCCTTCCACATGTTTTCTTTGGGTAAAATAAAAGCCTTTTGATTCCAAAATATTCTTCTTTTCAAAGTGCCCATTCAAACAACGTGCTAGTCGAAAGGTCCTTCCTTGTAGTGCTTCGAATAACTTATATTTCCCTGATGCAAAAACAAAAACCTTCGCTGACTTTACTAGCTCTTCCAATCGAGGACCTTAGAAAAAGCCTCCTCACACTTTCTTTCGAGCTAGCCTTCCTTGGATGTTAGAACTTAGTTGGGCATCAAAATAGGCTGCATACTATTGTCGAAGCTGCTTTGACCCAACAACTCTTAGGCATATTTTCAGCTTTCGACCTACACCTTGTCATGTGTACATTTTCTTTTATTCAGCCATGCCATTATGCTGAGGCATATAGGGGCCATGGGAATCAATTGAAGCCTTTGCAAACCAAAATTCTTTGTGAGAAATGAAACCTTAGATGGAAGTCCATTGCTTATAAGGAGAATTTGTCTAATCAATTCTTGGTCAACCTTGAGCAATTGAGGACTTTAATGAGCAGGCCTAAAAATGGGAGGGTAAATTTTGGGATACAACAGCTGCCCCTGTTCAATCTTCTTAAACCTGAAGATGTAGATTGGCTTGTCTGCCTTTCGTGATCTGAAGGTGGAAGATGATTGAACACTAGAGTGCCCAGAAATTTTCACTCGTATTGAAGTAACGCCATTGGTTGATGATATCAGGAATGACCTTACATATGCCATTTGGAGAAGATGATTGAGAGTTGTCAGAGATGGGCTTAAAGATGCCATCCAAAGTAGATGTTGACTTCATAAGAGGTATCTTTATGGGGATTCATATTCCTGTTGTCTGAGGAGGACTCCGCTAAGGAATGTTGATTTCTGTTGTTCTCCCGCTTGAGGAAAAGTCTATGGGGAATAGAGTCTAGGAACTTTAATTGTCCATGGCTCTACTGGGGAGTTATCTCTTGACTGGAGGGATGGAAGTTGGCTGTTATTTGGTCGTATTCCAGGCTTCGCAGTAACTTGCTGAAGATAATAATGTTGATTGTTATCTGGTCGTATTCCAGGCTTCACAGTAACTTGCTGGGGAATATGGAATTAACTATTATTTGGAAATATATTAGAAGGAGCCTGTGTAGGACTGCTTCAGGATGAGTCCGTGTTAAACTTCATCTGAAAATTGCGAGAAGGAATCCGTGTAAGATTGCTTCGGGATGAGCCCGTGTAAAGCTGCATCTGGAGATCATGAGATGGAACCCGTGTAAGATTTCTTTATCTGGCCGTGTAGATAGTTGCCCCGTATTGTTTTGAGAATTAATCTACAATTAGCTGTTCACAGATAGTTGCCCTGTCTGGTTTCAAGAATTAATCTGGAACTTTCTTTTGTTGGTCGTTGAGATAGTTTCCCTTGCTTGTTTCAGGAATTAATGTCTAACCTGGTCTTGTAGATAGTCGCCCCGTGTGATCGGTGGAAATAGAACTGACTGTTTTTTAAGCTGGTTCGTGAAATGTCGCGGTAAGCAAGAGTCGCCACCGTCTTTTATGTTCTCCAACATGGAAAGGACAAAAGCACAGCAAAATTCCTTTTTCGAGATGTCTCTCGGTTCGGGAGGTAGATTATAGAAAGGGAAGGTGTTAGCACCCTTTCTATCCATGGGCTCTTAGGTACTTGCTCTTATATTTTCAAAAGATGTTTGCTTTTCAAATGTGAGTGGGTTTTGAAAAAAAAGTTTCATTTGAAAGATTTCTAAGTAACTCTTTTATCTGTCCTCAAGAGTGTATGAAAAATTTGTTTTTGAAAACTTTTGAAAGTGTCAGTGTGAAAAGATGTTTTGTTTGTTTTTGAAGAGAGCAAGTACCTATGAGAATCTACCTACTCTAAGGAATTAGGCTGTGTAAGAGTCCTTTAGATAGTGCTATCCCACCATTGAAAGGTAGGTAGCACCATCGTTGGAGTTGTTCGGGTCAATTCGATGATAGGGACAATGTGGTCACCGAAGCAATAGTAGGACACCTTAGAAGTAACCCTAATATCCTAGATCCTTTTTATCCGAGGCAACCGTTTCGAGGCAACTGGATCTTTAGACAGGAGGACGACCTCTAAGACACCCTATACTTGATGACCACGTTCGAGGCAACGAGTGAAGCGTACCCTAGGAGTGGCATGTGCTTTGTGTGTTGTTTTTCAGTTAATATTTATCTTTGATCATGCATTTGTGAGCTACGAGTTGTTTTTAATTGTCATACAGTCTTGCAGGCATAATTAACAGTTAGGAGTGCGGAAAATTAAAGTGCGGAAATGTAAATTCTACGCTATTACAAGGCGCGGGTCTATACATCGCCAAAAACTAAAACCCGTTTTGGAAAAGTGCGAGAAAATAAAGAAATAAAGTGATAAAACCTAATTACTATTACATCCTTTGAGCAGATACATAATAATCAAAAATAAGAATAATGCGCGAAAGAATTAAATTGGAACGTCCTAGGGTTTTTGACCCTTTTGAGAAAATATGAGTTTTTTGTTCTTTTGCATTTAATTAACCCTAATTTACTAATTAATTATTTAATTAAAAAAAGAAAAAAAATGTTTTTTTGGTGTTTTTAATATTTTAATGAAAAATAAAAAGAAAAAGGAAGTTAAAAGTCCATAAAACCCTAGTTCTAAGTTTATTTTAATTATTAATAAAAAATGTCAAAGTTAACCTAATTAACTAAATTATTTAATTTACATTTTATTTACAAAGATAATAATTAATAAATAAGAATAATGATAATAAGAAAACATAATTGAAAATTGCCAAACCCTAATTCTACATAATTTTTATTTATTGAGAAAAAGATGAAAATTGACCTATATTAAACTAATTTATTGGTTAGTATTTATTTACAAAAATAATAATTAGTGAATTTAATAAATAATAAAAATATTTACAATTTTTATATTATCTGAGTTTATTACGAAAAATTAGTTTATTAGTTAATAATAATAATAATAATAATAATAATTAGTAAAAAGAATTAAAAAGAGAAAGAAAACAAATAATAAAAAATAAACCAGGGGGGATTTTAAGGCCCAGATGGAGGTGTTGTTCTGGAATTCAGGCCCATTAACACAAAGCCATGTTTGACTTTCTGGAATCATGTGCGTGCTCATTGACTCCTGAGTACCATGGTCTTCATTCTTTGACCATTGGATTGAGCTTCATGGCCACTTGGCAAGCTTATGAGTGGGTTGCATGGTAGAGTGCTCTTGGCAAGCTGCATGAGATAACATTAGAAAAAATAATATTGAGATTTGGGTGGACTTGGGAATCGAACCCAGGTCCCAACAATTGCCAGACACGTCCTCAACCACTCAGCCACTGCATTGCATTTGTTATAATAATGGATAGTGAATATAATATACAAAAAACATCAATTATGCTAGGAAATTAAAAAAAAAAAAGCGCATTTGTTTGAACCAGCCAGCCATGTTGAGACACGTCCTTCATCTTCTACCTTTTCCTGTAAAACAAAGAACAAGATAGCGGGGGTTTTTAACCCCCACAAAGCAAAACTGCCAAGAATAATGATTAGGCGTACAGTGAATATAAAAAGGGCGCGATTGTATCAATGCGTTCGTCTCATCCTGATGAATTTAACCATATGTGTCTTGAGGTCTAATTTTACAGTATGTGAAAAGCCCTAATCTGAGAGCTCTGAAAACCTAGAATTCATCCATGGTAGTTTTCGTTTTAGGGCACCATAATCAAATTAAACTATATCAAAAGCTTCAGAGTGCTGTTAGCAATGCAAAGCAATAGTCAAAACGTGTTAATGATGCATAAAACTTGATTTTCGATTATGGAAAAGAATGGTAAATCGTGTGACTGTTTGAGGTGATTCCTGGAGCTTTAGAGCTTGTTCTTGATTGCAAATCGTCCCTGAATGTCTCAGCAAGGTATTGGAATCACTCTAAGGCCTTGAATTGATCTGCAATATGGAAAACAGTTTTTGGTTTTTCTTTGAATTTTTGGAATTTGGTTATGGTGTTTGATAGCAGCTTGCACGTTAATGATTTTAGGTTTTGCTTCAGCATATGTAGTAGAATGAAAACTAGGGTAAATCTTGGTCAAGAATCCATTGTATTCATGTTTTGCATCCTTGATTTCCAATCAAATCTTTTCCAATTTTTTAATTGATAAAACTTGCCAAAAATGGATGATTTTGCCTCTTTGATTGGGAAACGAAATTGCCAGCTTGCCCTGAGTATATTTGCTCCACAAAAGATTGGAAAATCATATCTTTTGAATTTTCCTACAATTAAATCAATTAAATGAATTATTAATCAATTAAAAATCCAAATAATTAATAAAAATAAGAAAATAATTCAAATTAATCTTAACGGGTCGTGCATAAGCCTTGGCTAATGATTCAAGAAAGAATTTGAGGCCCATTAGCAAAAATGAAGTGTTTTGGGCAAAGTTGACTTTTGCAAATTCCCAAAAATTTCCCAACTTCTCCAATGCATATCTTGCTCAATTTTGATCCTATGAACATGTTCTTGGACATTTTGGAAAGGTCTTGAAGTTCTCTAACCAATGCCGTTGGTCTCATGTCATTTTGATTTACCAATCTCAAGTTATGGTCTTTGACTTAAAATGCCTTTTTGTTGACTTTTGAAAGTGACCTATAATGTAGAAATTGATAACTTTTTGTGAGAGCATTTCTTGGTCTTGGAATATGAAGATGAGTTGTAGGAAATGTCATCCCCTTCAAAATTAGAATTGGATGGGATTTTTCTGATGAACCATGAAAAAGTTATGCCTTGGTCAAGTTACAGTTGACTTTTCAACTGTCCAAAAATAGAAACTTTTGCATCTTGATGATTTTTGAGCCATGCTTGTGGAATCATGATCAAGACTTGATCAAATGATGATTGTGGCTTTAAAATAAGATGTTGACCAAAATTTTTTACTTTTGACTGCCAAATGTCCATTTTTCCCCTGTAGTTGGTTGTGGAGCAAATGAGGCTTTTGACTGTGCAACTTGACCTTGTGAGCCTTGAAACTTGGTATATGGATGCTTGACAATGTGTATAGGACTATGGGACTTGATTGAGCCATTGAAAACCTCAACTTCCTTGCAAGAACCAAAACCCTAATTTTGACTGGCTTAGGAGGATGTTTGACTGTGCAACCCTTGAGTGGACTTGAGCAAATTGAGATGATACTTGTCAAGATTTTTGAAGAATATGGGAGGGCAAATTTTGGGGTACAACAGTTGCCCCTGTTCAATCTTCTTAGACCTGAGGATGTAGATTGGCTTGCGTGCCTTTCGTAATCCGAAGGTGGAAGATGATTGAACACTAGAGTGCCCAGAAATTTGCACTCGCATAGTAGAGTATCAGCAATGTGACGGCGGGAATGGGATTATAGATGCCATTTGGAAAGATGGTGTATAGGGGGATGGGCTTATAGATGCCATCTGGAGATGTGACAGAACCTTGTCGGGAATGGGCTTATAGATGCCATTTGGAAATGTGTGTCGATCGCGTAAGAGATTCCTTAGCGAGAACTTGCGTACCTGAGAAAGAAAGATAATTACCTGGCCTGTTACAGGGGTTGATCTTCAAATTCTTCATGTAGATATGCCCTGGCTAGATACAGGTGTCGAATCTATAATCAATCGCTCACAGATATGCCCTGGCTAGATACAGGAATCGAATCTGGAACTTCAAAAGGTTGCTTACAGACGTGCCCTGGCTAGATACAGGAATCGAATCTGGAATTCTTCGTCTACAGATATGCCCTGGCTAGATACAGGTATCGAATCTCTAAACTCTTCATGCAGACGTGCCCTGGCTGGATACAGGTATCGAATCTATAATCAATCGCTCACAGATATGCCCTGGCTAGATACAGGAATCGAATCCGGAACTTCAAAAGGTTGCTTACATACGTGCCCTGGCTAGATACAGGAATCGAATCTGGAATTCTTCGTCTACAGATATGCCCTGGCTGGATACAGGAATCGAATCTCTAAACTCTTCATGCAGACGTGCCCTGGCTGGATACAGGTATCGAATCTACAATCAGTTACTCACAGATATGCCCTGGCTAGATACAGGAATCGAATCTGGAATTCTTCGTCTACAGATATGCCCTGGCTGGATACAGGAATCGAATCTCTAAACTCTTCATGCAGACATGCCCTGGCTGGATACAGGTATCGAATCTACAATCAGTTACTCACAGATATGCCCTGGCTAGATACAGGAATCGAATCTGGAATTCTTCGTCTACAGATATGCCCTGGCTGGATACATGAATCAAATCTCTAAACTCTTCATGCAGACGTGCCCTCGCTGGATACAGGTATCGAATCTACAATCAGTTACTCACAGATATGCCCTGGCTAGATACAGGAATCGAATCTAGAATTCTTCGTCTACAGATATGCCCTGGCTGGATACAGGAATCGAATCTCTAAACTCTTCATGCAGACGTGCCCTGGTTGGATACAGGTATCGAATCTACAATCAGTTACTCACAGATATGCCCTGGCTAGATACAGGAATCAAATCTGGAATTCTTCTTCTATAGATATGCCCTGGCTGGATACAGGAATCAAATCTCTAAACTCTTCATGCAGACATGCCCTGGCTGGATACATGTATCGAATATACAATCAGTTACTCACAGATATGCCCTGGCTAGATACAGGAATCGAATTTGGAATTGCGACCATTGATAGTAATCATCTTTTGGTTGACCTTTTTCCTGAAAAGGTAAGACGTTCGTTGTATGCAATGTCATGATGTATGAAATGCATGATGTCATGATGCTCAAAATGAGATCGTGTCATATGCACTTTGTTATGTATGTAAGCAAGATGTATGAAATGTGAAATGTCTATGAGTATTTTCGTCTAGGAAAATAAATCCTTGACGAATGCCGGGAGCTTGTTGAATCCAGGGCTGATGTTTGAAGAGTAGAGTTCTTCATTTCTGCTGGGGATGATGATTGCAAGAATAAACCGGTAGGAGAAGACGACTTTGTTGGGGAATAAACTTGTTGGAGAGATTACTCTGCAGGGAATTACTTTGTGGGAAGAGATACTTCACTGAGATTTTGATGATAACTCCGCTGGGGATTCCTGTTTATAAGCTTTGTTGAGGAATTTGATGAACTCCGCTGGGGGTAGGAAGAACTTCGCCGAGGACGATCTTTCCGTGGTAATTAGCTGAGGATAACCCAGTTATAAGCTCTGGTGGAGAATAACCTTTGAATAAAGCCGGGGAGATACGTCTGTATTCTGCAGGTGATAAGCTTCCAAAATCTACTGGGGATAAGCTTCTAGAATCTACTAGGGATAAGCTTCCAGAATCTACTGGGGATAAGCTTCCAGAATCTACCGGGGAGATTGATTCAACTCTCCTGGGGAAACTTTTGAACTGTACTGGGGAAGTGGCTCCACTGGGGTGTCTGGTATTCCGCCGGGGAACAATCTTATATTGAGACTGCCGGGGATGCTTGTTTAGGAACATCTGCATACTCCGCTGGGGAATGTTGAGATTTTCTGGGGATACCCAACTTCCTTAAGGCTGATAGTAGACTAACTCTTCTTAGGGAGAGTGTCGCTGACTTGCTGGAGATACTGTGCCTTTTGTAGGGCTGATGATAGACCAACTCTGCTCGGAGGAGAGTACTGTTGAACCCTGTCTTACTCTGCGGAGAGTGAAGGTATCTTGATCTCATTCTTCAGCCGAACTTACCTTGGTACCTTGGATGACAGAGCAACTAGATCGCTTAGACAACTCATTATTGCCCCTGTTTCTGATGTCACCTATAATTAATCCTTTGTCTCGCATGCAAATATTTATTAGTTAGCAATTAATGTCAAATGTATATATCAAAATTGAACATTGGACGTTCTTCGCAAGACAAAACAGAAGAAGGAAAAATAATTGGCAATTTGTCTGAAAAGTGAATTTGTATTGATTTTGGCATTTGCCTGTAAATAGGCGTTTATGTACAAGAGGCTGACGTCCTAGTAAGAGAACGCTGCCGAACAACAGAGTTTATACATTTCGTGAAAAGGAAAACAAAACAGCTATGTGAAAAATAATCCCACTGGGTTTCAACTCTGCTATCGCCTTTATGTCTTCGAGCGTCTCATCACTTTGCTGCTCAGTTAAAGATGAAGTTGACTGATCGATGTCGTCTGAGCCTGATAGTTGATACCGAATTCTGGATGCAAGGTGATCCAATGAGGCATAGTATTACGCTTTATCCCTAACTTTTGCCTGGACTGCCCTTTCGGGTTTTCAGTCCACCGGGATACCCATTTTTGCCCAAGCCGCCTTTTCAGGTTTTCGACTTGCTGGGTGTACAGATTTTTTCATTTCATCCCTTATTTTTGCCCGAACCCTTTTGGTTCGCCGGGAAGCCCTTATTTTTGCCTAGGTGTGTCAACCTAGCGGGTCTTTATTCATGCGTAGTATCTTTTTACTATGTCTGCATTGGCGGGGTGAGGAAGGTCGTCACCATCCATGGTAGTTAGAATCATGGCTCCTCCTGAGAAGACATGTTTAACCACAAATGGCCCTTCGTACGTAGGGGTCCATTTTCCCCTGGGATCACTTTGAGGAAGAATGATGGGCTTGATTACCAGGTCTCCGACTTGATACTCTTGTGGTCTGACTTTCTTGCTAAATGCCCTGATCATCCGTTTTTGGTACGTTTGACCATGACAAATAGCGGTGAGTCTCTTTTCGTCAATTAAGTTTAGTTGATCAAGCCGAGTCTAGATCCAATCATCTTCGTTCAAACCTGCATCCTTCATTATCCGGAGAGAGGGTATCTGAACTTCGATGGGCAAGACTGCCTCCATGCCGTAGACCAAGGAAAAGGGTGTTGCCCCTGTTGATGTCCTTGCTGAGGTACGGTACCCGTGAAGAGCAAATGGTAACATCTCGTGCCAATCTTTGTACGTCACTGTCATCTTCTGCACAATCTTCTTGATATTCTTATTTGTCGCTTCTACAACCCCATTCATCTTCGGCCGGTAGGGAGAAGAGTCGTGGTGCTGTATCTTGAATTGCTCGCAGAGCTCAGTGATCATCTTGTTGTTGAGATTGGTACCATTATCCGTAATGATACTTTCCGGGACGCCATATCGACAGATCAGGTTATGCCAAATGAACCGTGCCACGACGTTCTTGGTTACAGTAGCATAGGAAGCTGCTTCAACCCACTTTGTGAAGTAATCAATCGCTACCAGGATGAAGCGATGCCCGTTGGATGCCGTAGGCCTAATTTCACCGATCATATCAATGCCCCACATTGCAAAAGGCCAAGGTGCTGTTAAGACGTTCAGAGGTACTGGAGGAATGTGCACCTTATCTGCATAGATTTGGCATTTGTGACACGTCCGAGAATGTTGGTAACAGTCGGCTTCCTTTGTGGACCAAAAATATCCTGCCCGAAGGATTTTCTTTGCCATGGTGTGTCCACTGGAATGTGTTCCGAAGGTACCCTCATGCAGCTCTGCCATGATCTTTTCTGCTTCAGTCTTATCCACACAACGCAGTAAAGTTAAATCATGGTTTCGCTTGTAGAGAATGTCGTTGCTGAGGAAGAACTTTGCCGCGAACCTTCTTAGAAACTTTTTGTCATTAACAGATGCACCCTCGGGATATTCTTGAGCTTCCAAGTACCTCTTCACTTCATGATACCAAGGTTTTTCAGTTACCAACTCAGCCTCAAGATCACAGCAATATGCAGGTTCATCCAGTTTCCAGATAATGATCCGGGGAGCCTCGTTGTCCCATTTGACTTTGAACATAGAAGACATCGTAGCCAGCGCGTCCGCCAACTGATTCTCCTCTCTTGGGAAGTGTTCAAAAGTTATCTCTGTGAAATGGGGGATCAATGTCAACACACACTCTTTGTAAGGAATAAGATTTGAGTGTTTCGTATCCCACTCGCCTTTGATCTGATTGATCACGAGAGCGGAATCTCCGAAGACACTCAGAAACTTGATCCTTAAGTCAATTGCAGCTTGAAGACCCATGATGCATGCCTCATACTCCGCCGTGTTGTTGGTGCAGTTGAAACATAGCCGGGCAGTAAGTGGAGTATGAGTGCCTTTAGGGGATATGATCACAGCGCCGATACCATTACCCAAAGCGTTTGAGGCTCCATCAAAGTGCATATACCATCGGGATCCTTCCTCAGGTCCTTCATTCGGTCCAGGTACTTCACAATCAGTTACTACCATGATATTCTCGTCCGGAAATTCAAAGTTCATAGATTGGTAGTCGTCCACTGCTTGGTGTGCCAAATGGTCTGCCAATACACTTCCCTTGATTGCTTTCTGAGTCGTGTACTGGATGTCGTATTCTGTCAAGACCATATGCCATCTTGCTATTCTTCCGGACAAGGCGGGCTTTTCGAAGATGTACTTGATCGGGTCCATTTTTGAAATCAACAAGGTAGTGTGAGTCAACATATACTGTCTCAGCCGGCGAGCAGCCCATACCAAAGCGCAGCAAGTTTTCTCGAGCAGTGAGTATCGGGTCTCACAGTCGGTAAAATTTTTGCTAAGGTAATAAATAGCATGCTCTTTTCGGCCAGACTCGTCATGCTGCCCCAGCACACACCCCATTGAGCTGTCAAGTACTGTCAAGTATAGGATTAGAGGTCTCCCTTCAACCGGTGGCATAAGAATGGGTGTGTGATCGGTGGATCTGGAACTGACTATTTAACGTTAGTTCGCGAAATGTCGCGGAAGCAAGAGTCGCCACCGTCTTTTATTTTCTCCAAATGGAAAGGACAAAAGCACAGAAAAATTCCTTATAGAGATTGCTCTCGGTTCGGGAGGTAGATTATAGAAAGGGAAGGTGTTAGCACCCTTTCTATCCATGGTTATCCATGGGCTCTTAGATACTTGCTCACTTGTGTTTTCAAAAGGTTTGTTTGCTTTTCAATTGTGGGTTTTAAAAAAGTTTCTTTGAAAATCTCAGTTCGACTCTTATATCAGTCCTCAAGAGTGTTTGAAAAATTGCTTTCGAAAGCTTTTTGAAAATGTGTTGGTGTGAAAAGTATTTTTGATTTGTTTTGAAATTAGAGCAAGTATCTAGAGTCGTCTACCTACCCTAAGGAATTCGTCTGTGTAAATGTCCTTTAAAGTAGTGCCATCCCACCATTGAGAGGTAGGTAGCACCACCGTTGGAGGTGTTCGGGTCAATTCGAGGTTCGGGACATGGTGATCACCAGAGCAATGGGAAGACACCTTAGAAGCTACCCTCATGCCAGGTTCCCGGATCATGAGGACTTACTAAGACATCCTCTACTCGACGATCACCTTTCGAGGCAAGGCAACAGTGAGGCGTACCCTAGGGGTGGTGTGTGATTTGTGTGTCAGATTCATTTATTTTTGTCTTGTCATGTCAAAGTGATCTATGCGTTTGTTTTTAATTTTGTCATTCATTCTTGCATGCATTTTAATTAACAGTTAAAAAAGTGCGGAAAGATAAAATTCCTAAACTATTACAAAGGCGCGGGTCCACATCGCCAAGATTAAAGTCCAGGACCCGATTTGACAGAAAGTAAATAAAGTGCGAGAAATAAAATTTACACGGCTTTGGGAGAATTACATAAATATTTAAAAGAAGGAAATAAATAAAATGCGCAAAGAGAATAATAAAATCGCAAGCGAGGGCATTGGACCCTTTTTAATGAAATTAAATTATGATTATTAAATTAATGAAATTAAAAAGAAAAAGAAATTATTTTTTGAGTTTTTTTTTTTGTATTTATGGTTTTTTTTATGAGAATTTAATGAGATTTAAACCTAATTCTACAATTTTTATTTATTAAGAAAGTATTAAACTTTAACCTAAAATTAAACCTAATTAATTAATGCACTTTGATTTATGAAAATAAATAATTAATTAATCATGGTGAGGAAAAAAGAAAAAGAATAAAAAAGACTCAAAACCCTAATTCTACTCTTTTTTTAATTTTATTAAGAAAATATTTGAATTAAACCTAAATTTAAACCTAATTATTTAGTGAGATTTATTTACAAAAAGGTAATATTTAAATAAAACATATTTTAATTTTTGTCTTTTCTGATTTTTTACTATTTTTATATTTTGTGAAAATAAATTAGTTTAAAGAATTAAAGAGAAATCAATTAAAACAAATAAAATAAGAGAATATAAAAAAGAATAAAAAAAGCAGACCATAGGGGGTCTGTCCCCAAATTGGAGGGTTTTGTCCAGCAATCAGGCCCATTAAGCCTTTGGCCTTGTTGACTTTTTGGGATGCGTGTAAGTGCATTGACTCAGGTCTATGGTATTCACCAAATCTGGGCCTTCAGATTGTCTCCAGTGGCCAAGTGGCATAGTTTGATCAAGGGTTGTATAGTGGAACCCTGGAAGCGAGCTACACACAAGCATGTTTATAAAAATAATATGGAAAGGGATGGGGACCTGGGATCGAACCCAGGTCCCAGGGATTACCAACACTATGCCTTGCCAACTGCTCCAACTGCGCTTTTTGTTTATAACATAACTAACAATTAATATAAGAGAAAATAAGAGTTAGTGGACAATTTAGCGCGAAAATTTAAACAACCCAACCATTGCTTTACACATCAGCGTCTTCTTCCTCGCTTTGCTTTTTCCTGAAATATAACAAAGGTTAGCGGGGGTTTTAAACCCCCCCAAAATATGCCGTTTTTCAAAATAGCGATTAGGCTATGGTATCACATAAATTAGGCGCGAGGGGTGTGTTGTTTTCGTCCAAGCTTTCTGAATTCAACCATGGTATTGAGGTGCTCTAATTTTACAAGACTCAGAAACGCCCAATTCCACAGCTTGGTAACCCTAGCATGTATCCATGGTGAAATCGCGTATGGTGTATAAAAACTCAATCAAAGCACACAGTTAGCTTCAGAATGACACCATGAATACAAATCCAATATTAAAATTTACAAATAATGCATGAATTATGATTCAAGAATCTGAAAAAAAAGCTTGAACCGGTCAAGATCGTTCTACCTATTTCCTGTGTTAGGGACAATGGTTTTGATCAGAAAACTTTCCTTGAAGTGTCAGGAAGGCGATGGAATGAGTTTCTTGCCTTGAAAAGCCTTGCAAATGTGTTTTCAGTTCTTGAATTTTTTGACAAAAGTGCAAGTTTTGTTATGCTTTTCTGGCGCAGCTGGAGGTCATGAACATTAGGGTTAGCATGTATATATATATGTATGAGTGATTAGGGTTGGAAATTTGGTCCAAAGAATCAAAGCATTGATGGAATGGATATTGATTTTCATGGCATATATTTTCCAATCTTTTTCATGCAAATTTGCTTCAAATCATGTCCAATTACCAAGATTTTTTCCAAATCTGATCATGCACGAAACGTTGAAGTTATCCCATGCACAAAAAGATTTGATTGACTTGTTTTGGTATTTTTCACATATTTATTTTAATTAAATGAATTATTAATAATTAAAAATCCAAATAAATAAATAAAAATGATAAAAAAAACTTCCCTTTGGGCCAAATGGTCGTGCACATGCCTTGGATAATGATTCTTGGAAGAAAAAGAGGCCCATTAGCATTTTTAAGACATTTGAAGCAATGTTGACTTTTCAAAATATCCAAAAATTTCCCAACTTCCACAAGGCATATCTTGCTCAATGTTTAAGATTTTCTCATGTTCTTGGACATTTTGGAAATGTCTTTGAGTCCTCTAACCAATGTCTTTGGTCCCATGTCATTTTGATTTACCAATCTCAAGTTATGGCCTTTGACTTAAAGTCCCTTTTTGTTGACTTTTGAAAATGACCTATAATGTTGAAATTGATAACTTTTTGTGATTGCATTTCTTGAACTTGAAGTGTGAAGAGGAGTTGTAGGAAATGTCTTCATCTTCAAAATGAGCTTTGGATGGAATTTTTCTGATGAACCATGTGGAAGTTATGCCTTGGTCAAGTTACAGTTGACTTTTTCAACTGTCCAAATATGGAAACTTTTGCATCTTGAGACTTTTTGAGCCAAGCTTTGAGAATCATGATCAAGCATTGATAAAATGATGTTTGTGGCTTCAAAATGAGATGTTGACCAAAAATTTGAACTTTTGACTGTCAAATGACCATTTTGCCCCTACAGTTGACTGTAGTGCAATTAGGGTTTTTGACTGTGCAATTTTGTGCTGTAAGTCTTGAAACTTGATATGAGGATGCTTGACCATGTTTATAGGCATGTGGGACTTGATTGGACCCTTGGAAACTTCATTTTCATTGCCAGAACCAAAACCCTAGTTTTTGACTGTTAGGGGGCCCTTGAACTGTGCAACCCTTGGGGAGATTTTGAAGCTTTGACTTGGCAAATCTTGAAGAATATGGGAGGGCAAATTTTGGGGTACAACAGTTGCCCCTGTTCAATCTTCTTATACCTGAGGATGCAGATTGGCTGACGTGCCTTTCGTAATCCGAAGGTGGAAGATGATTGAACACTAGAGTGCCCAGAAATTTGCGCTCACATAGTAGTGTGATATGGGGAATGGGCTTATAGATGCCATTTGGAGATTGATGGATAGGATGATGGTCTTATAGATGCCATGCTAGGAGATGATGGATGGTGGATGGGCTTATAGATGCCATCCGGGTGTTGATCGCGTAAGAGATTCCTTAGCGAGAACTTGCGTACCTGCAAAAGAAAAATGATTACCTGACCTGTTACGGGAGCTGGTCTTCAAGTTCTTTGTATAGATGTGTCCTGACTGGTTACAGGAGCTGTATCTAGAGCTTCGAAAGGTGATGAATGAACCAGGGATGGTTACTACCTCAGCAGGAACGGTGAGAGAACCTTGGACGATTACTACCTCAACAGTATCATTGAGAGAATCTGGGGACGATTACTACCTCCGCAGTAACGGGGAGAGAACCATAGGCGACTTCAACCTCAACAGTAATCATTGAGAGAATCTTGGGCGACTTCAACCTCAACAGTAATCATTGAGAGAATCTTGGGCGACTTCAACCTCAACAGTAATCATTGAGAGAATCTTGGGCGACTTCAACCTCAACAGTAATCATTGAGAGAATCTTGGGTGACTTCAACCTCAACAGTAATCATTGAGAGAATCTTGGGCGACTTCAACCTCAACAGTAATCATTGAGAGAATCTTGGATATCTTCTACTTCAACAGTAACGCTGAGAGAATCTTGGGGCGATTACTACCTCCTCAGTAACGGGGAGAGAACCACAGGCGACTACAACCTCAACAGTATCATTGAGAGAATCTTGGATATCTTCTACTGAGTCTTTATCAGGAAAATCTGTTAGGGGTCGATTTAACTGGACTAGAGAAGGCCTTTGACTGGATAAGAAACAGAAAAACCTTAGGGTCGATTTAACTGAACCGGTCTAGGTCTTGAAATGTCTTCAACTGGATAAGAAACAGGGAGATCTTAGGGTCGATCTGACTGAACCAGAGAAGGCCTTGGACTGGATAAGAAACAACAAAATCTTAGGGTCGATTTAACTGAACCGGTCAAGGTCTTGAACATAGCTGAGAGCTTAACTGGATCTTTCCTGAAAGGTAAAGGTCAGTCATATGCAATGCATGATATGGATCAAGCAATGATGTTCTCAACATAAATGAGATTCGTAAGATATGATGCGTATATGCATGCTATAATGTATGGAAATGTGATGTTTATGAATGTATGTTTCCATCTTAGGAAAATAAATCCTTGACGGGTGCCGGGAAGTCACTCCTGGGCTGACGTTGAAGAATAGATTTTTGCCTCCGCTGGGGATGATATTTGCAAGAATACCGGTAGGAGAAGATAACTCCGTTGGGGAATAAACTTGGCGAATAGATTACTCTGCGGGCAGGTAACTCTGTGGGGAGAGAGATACTTTGTTGAGTTGTTGATAATAACTTGCTGGGGATACCCTTGTTGTGTTGGAAGTGTTAATAGACTTCGCTAGGGATAAGAAGACTTCGTCGAGGACGATCTTTCCGTGGCTTTTGGCTGAGGATAACCCAGTTATATCCTAGTAGGGAAATAACTCTTTGAATAAAGCCGGGAGACGCGTTCGTTCTCTGCGGGGATAAGCTTCCAGAATCTACTGGGGATAAGCTTACTGCTTGGGGAGATGGATTCCAACTTTCCTAGGGACACTGGATTGGACTCTCCTGGGGAAGTTTTGAATTGTATCGGGGAAGTAGCTTTATTGAATGTTTGATATACCACCAGGGAACAATCTTTAGACCAAGACTGCCGGGGATGCTTGTTAAGAATGCATATATACTGCTGGGGAGTGTTGAGATCTGCTGGAGGATACCTAACTTCCTTAAATTTGATAATATAGCTTGGCTTGAGGAGAGTGTACTGACTCGCTGGCTCACTCTCTGGGGATTTAAGATATCTGGTTATGTTCTTTAGCTGAACCTACCTTGGTACCTTGGAGGATAGAACAATTAGATTGCTTAGACAACTCTTTATCGCCCCTGTTTCTAATGTTACCTGTAATTAATCCTTTGTTTCGTATGCAAATATTTATGAGTTAGCAAATTATTGTCAATGCATATATCACAAATTGAACCTTGGACGTTCTTCGCAAAACAAAACAGAAAGGAAAAACAATTGGCACTTTTAACTGAAAAGTACATTTGTATTAATTTTTGAATTGCCCGTAAATAGGCGTTTTATGTACAAGAGGCTGACGTCCTAGTAAGAGAACGCCGCTGAACAAAAGAGTTTATACAATTTTTGTACAAGAGAAAATAAAACAGCTGTGTGAAATGAATGATCCCACTGGGTTTCAACTCTGCTATTTCCTTTATATCTCCGAGCGTCTCATCACTTGATGACCTTAGTTGAAGATGAAGCTGACTGATCGATGCCGTCTGAACTTGATGTAGATACCGGATTCTGGATGCAAAGTGATCCAATGAGACATAGTATTACGCTTTTATCCCTAACTTTTGCCTGGACCGCCCTTTCGGGTTTTCAGTCCACCGAGATACCCATTTTTGCCCAAGCCGCCTTTTCAGGTTTTCGACTTGCCGGGTGTACAGATTTTTTCATTTCATCCCTTCATTTTGCCCGAACCCTTTTGGTTCGTCGGGAAGCCCTAATTTTTGCCTAGGCATGTCAGCCTAGCGGGTCTTTTTTTCATGC
Organism: Vicia faba; assembly: GCA_948472305.1. Taxonomy (NCBI): domain Eukaryota; kingdom Viridiplantae; phylum Streptophyta; class Magnoliopsida; order Fabales; family Fabaceae; genus Vicia; species Vicia faba. The sequence continues at coordinate 734,472,706 of OX451739.1, forward strand.
GTAGTATCTTTTTACTATGTATGCATTGGCGGGGTGAGGAAGGTTGTCACCATCCATGTTGGTTAGAATCATGGCTCCTCCTGAGAACACATGCTTTACCACAAATGGCCCTTCGTATGTAGGGGTCCATTTTCCCCTTGGGTCACTCTGAGGAAGGATGATTCGTTTGATTACCAGATCCCCAACTTGATATTCTTGTGGTCTGACCTTTTTGTTAAATGCCCTGATCATCCGTTTTTGGTACGTCTGACCATGACAGATAGCAGCAAGTCTCTTTTCATCAATAAGGTTTAGCTGATCATGTCGTGTCTGGATCCAATCATCTTCGTTCAGATTTGCATCCTTCATTATCCGAAGAGAGGGTATTTGCACTTCGATCGGTAAGACTGCCTCCATACCATAAACCAAGGAGAAAGGAGTTGCCCCGGTTGACGTCCTGGATGAGGTACGGTACCCATGTAGAGTGAACGGTAACATCTCGTGCCAATCTTTATAAGTCATTGTCATCTTCTGCACGATTTTCTTGATGTTCTTATTTGCTGCTTCTACAGCCCCATTCATCTTCGGTCTGTAAGGAGAAGAGTTGTGGTGCTGTATCTTGAACTGCTCGCAGAGCTCAGTGATCATCTTGTTATTCAGATTGGTACCGTTGTCTGTAATGATTCTCTCTGGGACGCCGTATCGACAGATCAGGTTGTGTCGAATGAACCGTGCCACAACAGTCTTGGTTACCGTAGCGTAGGATGCTGCTTCAACCCACTTTGTGAAGTAATCAATCGCTACTAGGATGAAGCGATGCCCGTTAGACGTTGTTGGTTTAATCTCACCGATCATGTCTATGCCCCACATTGCAAACGGCCAAGGCGCAGTCATAACATTCAGAGGAACTGGAGGAACATGCACCTTGTCTGCATATATCTGGAAGTTATGGCATGTCCGAGAATGTTGGTAGCAGTCAGCTTCCATGGTGGACCAGAAATACCCTGCCCGGAGGATCTTCTTTGCCATAGTGTGTCCACTGGAGTGTGTACCAAAGGTCCCTTCATGTAGCTCTTCCATGATCCTTTCTGCTTCAGTTTTATCCACACAACGCAGTAAGGTCGAATCATGGTTTCGCTTGTACAAGATGCCATTGCTAAGGAAGAATTTCGCTGCGAACCTTCTCAGGAACTTCTTATCATTGACAGATGCACCTTCAGGGTATTCCTGAGCTTCCAGATACCTCTTCACTTCATGGTACCAAGGCTTCTCAGTCACCAATTCAGTCTCGAGATCACAACAGTATGCCGGTTCGTCCAGTTTCCAGATGATGATCCGGGGATCCTCATTGTCCCATTTGACCTTGAACATAGAAGACATTGTAGCTAACGCGTCCGCCAGCTGATTCTCCTCTCTTGGGAAATGTTCAAAGGTTATCTTCGTGAAGTGGGGGATCAAGGTCAACACACATTCTCTGTAAGGAATTAGATTCGGATGTTTCGTATCCCACTCTCCTTTGATCTGATTGATCACGAGAGCGGAATCTCCGAAGACACTCAGAAACTTGATCCTTAGGTCGATCGCAGCTTGAAGACCCATGATGCATGCCTCATACTCCGCCATGTTGTTGGTACAGTTGAAACATAGTCGGGCAGTGAGTGGAGTATGAGTGCCTTGAGGGGATATGATTATGGCGCCGATACCGTTACCCAAAGCATTGGAGGCTCCATCAAAGTGCATAGACCATCGGGATCCTTCCTCAGGTCCTTCATCCGGTCCAGGTATTTCACAATCAGTCACTATCATGATGCTTTCGTCCGGAAACTCGAAGTTCATTGACTGATAGTCGTCTACGGCCTGATGTGCCAAGTGGTCTGCCACTACACTTCCCTTGATGGCTTTCTGGGTAGTGTACTGAATGTCATATTCCGTCAAGATCATTTTCCATCTTGCTATTCTCCCAGACAGAGCAGGCTTTTCAAATATGTACTTTATAGGATCCATCTTTGAGATCAACAAGGTAGTGTGAGTCAGCATATACTGTCTCAGCCGGCGAGCAGCCCATACCAAAGTGCACCAAGTTTTCTCAAGCAGTGACTATCGGGTCTCACAGTCGGTAAACTTTTTGCTAAGGTAATAAATGGCATGCTCTTTTCGGCCAGACTCGTCAGGCTGCCCCAGCACACACCCCATTGAGTTGTCGAACACTGTTAGGTATAGTATCAGAGGTCTCCCTTCAACCGGTGGCATAAGAATGGGTGGTTCTTGGAGATACTCCTTAATTCTGTCAAAAGCAGCCTGACATTCATCATTCCAACGTACTACCTGATCTTTCTTCAGCAGCTTGAAGATTGGCTCACAAGTAGTCGTTAGATGCGAGATGAATCGAGCAATGTAATTTAGGCGTCCTAAAAAGCCTCTGACTTCCTTCTCTGTCTTAGGAACTGACATCTCTTGAATAGCTTTGACCTTGGCAGGGTCCACTTGAATACCCTTATCACTTACAACGAAGCCTAGCAGCTTCCCAGATCTTACCCCGAAGGTGCACTTGTTCGGGTTCAACCTCAGCTTGTACAGTTTCAGACGGTCAAACAACTTCTGCAGATGATCTAGGTGCTCTTCCTCAGTCTGGGACCTTGCGATCATGTCGTCAACATACACTTCTATCTCATGATGGATCATGTCATGAAATAAAGCAACCATGGCACGTTGGTAGGTTGCCCCAGCGTTCTTTAGTCCAAAAGGCATGACCTTGTAGCAGAAGGTGCCCCACTGAGTAACAAAGGTAGTCTTCTCCATGTCTTCAGGTGCCATCTTGATCTGATTGTAACCTGAGAAGCCATCCATGAAAGAGAACACCTTATGCTGAGCTGTATTGTCAACAAGGACATCAATGTGAGGTAAAGGGAAGTCATCCTTGGGGCTGGCCCTGTTCAGATCCCTGTAGTCAACACACATTCTGACCTTTCCGTCTTTCTTAGGTACCGGTACTACATTAGCAACCCACTGAGGGTAAGAAGTCACTGCAAGGAACCCGGCATCAAACTTCTTCATAACCTCGGCTTTGATCTTCTCAGACATCTCTGGACGCATACGACGAACCTTTTGCTTAACCGGAGGGCAGTCTTCCTTAGTAGGAAAATGATGGACCACAATATCGGTATCCAACCCGGGCATGTCTTCGTAGGACCAAGCAAAGATCTCCATGTAATCATGTAGCATCTTAGTCAACCGTTGCTTCACGCTGAGCTCTAGGTTGGCACCAATCTTAACTTCCTTCCTGTCTGCCTCAGTACCCAGATTTATGATTTCCACTGGCTCTTCGTGTGGTTGAATTGTCCTCTCTTCCTGAAGTAACAGTCTTGCAAGCTCTCCAGGCACTTCGCAATCATCTTCACCTTCGTCTTCGGCTAAGTTGATCGGATTTTCGAAGTCATAACTGGCAGTAGCAGAGTCGTTACCAGTGAGATCCAGAGTGGATTGAAACCTGTATGAGTGAGTGTGTGTAAATACAACTGTTTTGAAATATATAAAGGAAGGAAAGACAGAAAAGGAGCATAATATTTGAAATGCGAGAAAACGTCCAAGATTTTTATTCATGATATATGAAATGACAATTTATATGCCCTCACAAATGAAGCCATGGTGCCCCGGGTAAGACACCGGGCCATAGAGTTCAATTTATTGTTTATTACAAATGCCAAAAACATAGGAATTCATTACTCAGTAACAAGAGAAACAGGTAGGTTGTCCTTTGCACTCCAATTGCTAAGTCCACCGTCGGTTGCCGGGTAAATCCAGCTATCGAACTCAGCTTCATCCACTTCATCTTCGTCCCCAATAGCATTCACTCCATGAGCAGGCAGGGGAGCTGTCACTACATTAGGCTTCTCAGATGCCTCAAACTGTACCTCCTTCGCATCAATAAGGTCCTGCAGCTTGTTCCTTAAGGCCCAACATTCATCAGTGGAATGCCCCGGGCTATCGGAGTGATAAGCACAGCAGGCATTTGGATTGTATTTGGGGGAGGCAGTGTTCACAACTTTAGGGGCCTCTCTGACGGTTACTAGGTTGGTAGACAGCAACTGTGGCAAGATTTGGGATAGAGTCATGCTCAAACGGGTAAACTCCCTTCTAGGTCTTTCAGCCCTTGGAGGATTGGTTTGCCGAGGAGCGACAGCAGGTTTAGCAATCATCACCGCGTTGAAAGATTGGCGGCGCTCAGGTTTCTCTTGTCGTCTAGAGCCATATACAGCACTGACCTCCTTTTTGAAGGGTTTCTTCTCAGAACTTGTAGATGCACCCTTCGGAATCTTACCAGACTTCAACCCAGCCTCAATTCTCTCTCCAGTCAGAATAAGATCAGTAAACCCTGCATATGAGTTACCGATAAGATGGTTGAAAAATGGCCCAGATAGGGTCCCCAAGAACATGTCTACCAACTCCCGGTCAGTCAACGGAGGCTGCACCCTGCCAGCCAGATCCCTCCATTTCTGAGCGTACTCTTTAAAACCTTCACTTGACCCTAACGACATACCCTGGAGTTGGGTACGTGTAGGGGCAAGGTCGGCATTATATTGATACTGCTTATAGAAAGCAGTAGCCAACTCCTCCCAGTTACGAACCTTGGTCCCATCCAGCTGATAGAACCATTCGAGATGAGTCCCTGAAAGACTCTCCTGGAAGAAGTGGATCCACAAGTTTTTGTCCACTGAGTACGGTTGAATCTTCTGCACATACGATCTGAGGTGTAACTTGGGACAAGATGCCCCGTCATATTTGGTAAAGGATGGTGCTTTGAATTTACGAGGAATGATCACACCAGTAGACAAACCCAAATCTCCAAAATCCAGCCCAGGCACTTGTTGGATCTCCATAGCATTTAATCTGTCCTCCAGCTGCTTGTATCTGTCTTCTGCAGGAGGATATTGTTCCTCATCAAAATCAGTCTCGTTGTCGGAGACTACCGGACTAGGACCTTTTTCCCCTTGGGGGGTACCCTTGCCTATAGAAGAACCAGCCTCTTCATTTTGCAGAGTGTTGCCAAACCTTCGGCCCGAGTTGAAAAGAACAGTTCTTCTTTTCTTCTTCTCCTTCTTCAGGAGCAGAGCCTTCAACTCTTCTTGGCCTTGAGCCAAACCCATGATTAGTTCCTGAAATTGCGCATTCTGCGCCTGAAGAGCTTTGATGGACATCTCAGTTGATGATGAGTCAGGATTCATGATGCTGAAATAAACAGCGAAGAATGGTAAGCAACCTGAAAAGAAGAAAACCTGCTATGCACATGATGAATGGAATGCGTATGATTTATGTTTTCAAAGACAATCGGGAATCAACTTTGTAAACAAAAAGGAACACACTTCATTAGATTCAACTTTGAAACTTAAATTGTTCAACAGGTTGCCCTTAGGCGTTACACGAAAGGAAAATACTGAAAAGGGAAATAAAACTGTTAAAAGAACATCCAGAGTTCCTTATTGATCCCATGGTCTCCTCTTCTCAGTACGGATGTAAGCATTCAGAGCTCGCTCGTTCTCCAACTGCTTTGTCAGCTTCTGGATCTTTAATTCCTGCCCGTTGAACTTTTCCCGGTAAGAATCCCGTTCTTCTCGCAGTTGCGACCAAGATCTCTTTAATGTCTCATAATCAGTAGGTATCTGAGGAGGAAGGATAGTTGGAGGAACACCATCTTTGTTAGGAGACTCAAGAATGATAGGTCTGACGGCTTCGTATGGCATACCTAACTTCTAAGCCCGGATGCGAACCCATTTGTAGTAGGCTTCCATAGGTAAGGAAGTCTTTGGCCCCTACTCTTGTGGGTCAGCTTTATGAACTTTGTCCCAAGCCTTGATGAACCTACGACGCATCTCGTCACTATCCACCTGAAACTCAAAACTGATGTGAGGTACCAACATTTCATGAGGCCCTGCTCTTCTGGCTCTTCCAAACTGAAGGAGCGCTAGGCATGGATTGTAAGAGATCCCTCCTTGGGTACCAATCAGAGGGACATTAGGGTATTCCCCGCATCGATCAATAATAGCTATCTCATCCAAACCCCTGCAAGTCCAAATGATGTCTTTATCGGTGAGAGACATTAACCTATGAGCCCGACCTCTTCCTTCTTGGTTCTTCAGTACGAACTTAGGGAGGTGCGAAATAAACCACCTCACCAACAAAGGGATACAACACCATAGAGTTCCTCGTCTTCGGGTAGTACGAGCATGAAGTTGTTGCAAGATGTCACCCAAGAGAGTGGGTACAGGATTCTGAGACATAAAGATCCTTATGGCAGTGACATTGATGAAGTTGTCAGGATTAGGAAACAAAACTAGCCCATAGATTAAGAGAGCTAGGATGTCTTCATATGCCCTAAAGTCCAGGTCATTCCAGAAACTGTTAGCTTTACCAATCAGAAACATGGCCAAGAAACCCTTAACTCTGCTTCTAGTTACCCAGTTGTCCATTACCTCTTGATGTGTCAAGGGAAGAGCTGCAGCAACCTCCTCAAGCCTGAGGGTCTTTTCCCAACCAGTAAAGGGAGTCTGATCCAAGATAGGGATACCAAGCAAATCAGAGAACTCTTCCAGGGTAGGGACCAGCTGGAAGTCTTGAAAGGTGAAGCACTGGTACAGAGGGTCATAGAACTGGGTCAGAACACTCATCAACTGTTGATCCCGCTTTGCAGTGACTAAACTGAGAAGAGAACCATGCCTCTGAATGAAGGAAGTGGTATTTGGAATTCTGCTACCCAACTCTTCAAGCAACTCAGGTGAGTGAACAAAGTTGAACCAGATAGTATTCCTTCGCACAGGCATCATGGTGTCCTACAAAACAGAGCAAAGGTGAAACCCTCTTGTCTTTGAAATGGTCAGTCCTTATGCAGGATGCATGCAATGCTCATGATGTTATGATGTTATGATAAAGCACACCACAAATAGATACAAAGGCAAACATGGTAAGGCACACAAGTCACACAAGGCCAGCCCCTAAAGTTTAGGCCAGCATGAGGTCTAGGTACTACCCTCTTTCAGTTTGTTGGTTCATACCTGTCCTATCAAAGTAACCGGGTTCTTAGAGGATCCCAATATCATTGACTACCCTCAATCGGTCATAACTCCAGCATCGCAATCTTTTCTTGCAGCCAGAACCATCACGAGAGTTTAGCCTCAATGGGCGTAGCATACTGCTACTGTTCTAATGGCCAAGTTGTGTCATTTAAGGTTCTAAGGTTGTTGGTGCTTGATGACTCCTCAGAAGACCCATATTCTCCTCGTTGCAACACAAGGGATATCGGTACAGACCAAGGTGCCACACCAACGTAGCCACTGCTTCACCCGTGTCGGTCTACGCCGGACAGGTCCCTCACAGCTTATGCTACCTAAACAAAGTATCCCCAGATCCGGGTTAGGATCTATGTAACTCCCATGTAACCCACAAATTTAAAGCAGACAAGTCAATACAATTGAAAACACAGTTATGAACTAACCCTAAGGTACACCTCACTTTATAAGATATCCCCAGCAGAGTTGCCAGTTCTGTGATCGGTGGATCTGGAACTGACTATTTAACGCTGGTTCGCGAAATGTCGCGGAAGCAAGAGTCGCCACCGTCTTTTATTTTCTCCAAATGGAACGGACAAAAGCACAGAAAAATTCCTTATAGAGATTGCTCTCGGTTCGGGAGGTAGATTATAGAAAGGGAAGGTGTTAGCACCCTTTCTATCCATGGTTATCCATGGGCTCTTAGATACTTGCTCACTTGTGTTTTCAAAAGGTTTGTTTGCTTTTCAATTGTGGGTTTTAAAAAAGTTTCTTTGAAAATCTTAGTTCGACTCTTGTATCAGTCCTCAAGAGTGTTTGAAAAATTGCTTTCGAAAGCTTTTTGAAAATGTGTTGGTGTGAAAAGTATTTTTGATTTGTTTTGAAATTAGAGCAAGTATCTAGAGTCGTCTACCTACCCTAAGGAATTCGTCTGTGTAAATGTCCTTTAAAGTAGTGCCATCCCACCATTGAGAGGTAGGTAGCACCACCGTTGGAGGTGTTCGGGTCAATTCGAGGTTCGGGACATGGTGATCACCAGAGCAATGGGAAGACACCTTAGAAGCTACCCTCATGCCAGGTTCCCGGATCATGAGGACTTACTAAGACATCCTCTACTCGACGATCACCTTTCGAGGCAAGGCAACAGTGAGGCGTACCCTAGGGGTGGTGTGTGATTTGTGTGTCAGATTCATTTATTTTTGTCTTGTCATGTCAAAGTGATCTATGCGTTTGTTTTTATTTTTGTCATTCATTCTTGCATGCATTTTAATTAACAGTTAAAAAAGTGCGGAAAGATAAAATTCCTAAACTATTACAAAGGCGCGGGTCCACATCGCCAAGATTAAAGTCCAGGACCCGATTTGACAGAAAGTAAATAAAGTGCGAGAAATAAAATTTACACGGCTTTGGGAGAATTACATAAATATTTAAAATAAGGAAATAAATAAAATGCGCAAAGAGAATAATAAAATCGCAAGCGAGGGCGTTGGACCCTTTTTAATGAAATTAAATTATGATTATTAAATTAATGAAATTAAAAAGAAAAAGAAATTATTTTTTGAGTTTTTTTTTTTGTATTTATGGTTTTTTTATGAGAATTTAATGAGATTTAAACCTAATTCTACAATTTTTATTTATTGAGAAAGTATTAAACTTTAACCTAAAATTAAACCTAATTAATTAATGCACTTTGATTTATGAAAATAAATAATTAATTAATCATGGTGAGGAAAAAAGAAAAAGAATAAAAAAGACTCAAAACCCTAATTCTACTCTTTTTTTAATTTTATTAAGAAAATATTTGAATTAAACCTAAATTTAAACCTAATTATTTAGTGAGATTTATTTACAAAAAGGTAATATTTAAATAAAACATATTTTAATTTTTGTCTTTTCTGATTTTTTACTATTTTTATATTTTGTGAAAATAAATTAGTTTAAAGAATTAAAGAGAAATCAATTAAAACAAATAAAATAGGAGAATATAAAAAAGAATAAAAAAAGCAGACCATGGGGGGTCTGTCCCCAAATTGGAGGGTTTTGTCCAGCAATCAGGCCCATTAAGCCTTTGGCCTTGTTGACTTTTTGGGATGCGTGTAAGTGCATTGACTCAGGTCTATGGTATTCACCAAATCTGGGCCTTCAGATCGTCTCCAGTGGCCAAGTGGCATAGTTGGATCAGGGGTTGTATAGTGGAACCCTGGAAGCGAGCTACACACAAGCATGTTTATAAAAATAATATGGAAAGGGATGGGGACCTGGGATCGAACCCAGGTCCCAGGGATTACCAACACTATGCCTTGCCAACTGCTCCAACTGCGCTTTTTGTTTATAACATAACTAACAATTAATATAAGAGAAAATAAGAGTTAGTGGACAATTTAGCGCGAAAATTTAAACAACCCAACCATTGCTTTACACATCAGCGTCTTCTTCCTCGCTTTGCTTTTTCCTGAAATATAACAAAGGTTAGCGGGGGTTTTAAACCCCCCCAAAATATGCCGTTTTTCAAAATAGCGATTAGGCTATGGTATCACATAAATTAGGCGCGAGGGGTGTGTTGTTTTCGTCCAAGCTTTCTGAATTCAACCATGGTATTGAGGTGCTCTAATTTTACAAGACTCAGAAACGCCCAATTCCACAGCTTGGTAACCCTAGCATGTATCCATGGTGAAATCGCGTATGGTGTATAAAAACTCAATCAAAGCACACATTTAGCTTCAGAATGACACCATGAATACAAATCCAATATTAAAATTTACAAATAATGCATGAATTATGATTCAAGAATCTGAAAAAAAAGCTTGAACCGGTCAAGATCGTTCTCCCTATTTCCTGTGTTAGGGACAATGGTTTTGATCAGAAAACTTTCCTTGAAGTCTCAGGAAGGCGATGGAATGAGTTTCTTGCCTTGAAAAGCCTTGCAAATGTGTTTTCAGTTCTTGAATTTTTTGACAAAAGTGCAAGTTTTGTTATGCTTTTCTGGCGCAACTGGGAGGTCATGAACATTAGGGTTAGCATGTATATATATGTATGAGTGATTAGGGTTGGAAATTTGGTCCAAAGAATCAAAGCATTGATGGAATGGATACTGATTTTCATGGCATATATTTTCCAATCTTTTTCATGCAAATTTGCTTCAAATCATGTCCAATTACAAAGATTTTTTCCAAATCTGATCATGCACGAAATATTGAAGTTATCCCATGCACAAAAAGATTTGATTGACTTGTTTTGGTATTTTTCACATATTTATTTTAATTAAATGAATTATTAATAATTAAAAATCCAAATAAATAAATAAAAATGATAAAAAAAACTTCCCTTTGGGCCAAATGGTCGTGCACATGCCTTGGATAATGATTCTTGGAAGAAAAAGAGGCCCATTAGCATTTTTAAGACATTTGAAGCAATGTTGACTTTTCAAAATATCCAAAAATTTCCCAACTTCCACAAGGCATATCTTGCTCGATTTTTAAGCTTTGCTCATGTTCTTGGACATTTTGGAAAGGTCTTTGAGTCCTCTAACCAATGTCTTTGGTCCCATGACAGTTTTATTTACCAATCTCAAGTTATGGCCTTTGACTTAAAGTCCCTTTTTGTTGACTTTTGAAAATGACCTATAATGTTGAAATTGATAACTTTTTGTGAGAGCATTTATTGAACTTGAAGTGTGAAGAGGAGTTGTAGGAAATGTCTTCATCTTCAAAATGAGCTTTGGATGGAATTTTTCTGATGAACCATGTGGAAGTTATGCCTTGGTCAAGTTACAGTTGACTTTTTCAACTATCCAAATATGGAAACTTTTGCATCTTGAGACTTTTTGAGCCAAGCTTTGAGAATCATGATCAAGCATTGATAAAATGATGTTTGTGGCTTCAAAATGAGATGTTGACCAAAAATTTGAACTTTTGACTGTCAAATGACCATTTTGCCCCTACAGTTGACTGTAGTGCAATTAGGGTTTTTGACTGTGCAATTTTGTGCTGTAAGTCTTGAAACTTGATATGAGGATGCTTGACCATATTTATAGGCATGTGGGACTTGATTGGACCCTTGGAAACTTCATTTTCTTTGCCAGAACCAAAACCCTAGTTTTTGACTGTTAGGGGGCCCTTGAACTGTGCAACCCTTGGGGAGATTTTGAAGCATTGACTTGGGAAATCTTGAAGAATATGGGAGGGCAAATTTTGGGGTACAACAGGGTGGTTCTTGGAGATACTCTTTGATTCTGTCGAAAGCGGCCTGACATTCATCGTTCCAACGTACTACTTGATCTTTCTTCAGTAGCTTGAAGATTGGTTCACAGGTAGCAGTTAGGTGCGAGATGAATCGGGCAATGTAGTTCAGCCGTCCTAGAAAGCCTCTGACTTCTTTCTCTATCTTGGGAACTGGCATCTCTTGTATGGCTTTCACCTTGGCAGGGTCCACTTGAATACCTTTGTCACTTACGACGAAGCCTAGCAATTTTCCAGACCTTACCCCGAAGGTGCACTTGTTTGGGTTCAACCTCAGCTTGTACAATTTCAGACGGTCAAACAGCTTATGCAGATGGTTAAGGTGTTCCTCCTCAGTTTGGGATCTTGTGATCATATCGTCGACGTATACCTCTATCTCATGATGGATCATGTCATGAAATAAAGCAACCATGGCACGTTGGTAGGTTGCCCCAGCATTTTTCAACCCAAAAGGCATGACCTTGTAGCAAAAGGTGCCCCACTGAGTAACAAAAGTGGTCTTCTCCATGTCTTCAGGAGCCATCTTGATTTGATTATAGCCTGAGAACCCGTCCATGAAAGAGAATACTTTATGCTGAGCAGTGTTGTCAACCAGAACGTCGATATGAGGCAGAGGGAAATCATCCTTAGGGCTCGCCCTGTTCAAATCCCTGTAATCAACACACATTCGGACCTTACCATCCTTCTTCGGCACTGGAACCACGTTGGCAACCCACTGAGGGTAAGAAGTTAGTGCTAGAAACCCGACATCAAATTGTTTCATAACCTCAGCCTTGATTTTCTCGGACATCTCTGGACGCATACGGTGGACCTTCTGTTTAACCGGAGGGCAGTCTTCCTTGGTAGGCAGGTGATGAACCACAATGTCAGTATCCAACCCAGGCATGTCTTCGTAAGACCAGGCAAAGATTTCCACATAATCATGCAGCATCTGAATCAACCGTTGTTTCACGCTGAGCTCTAGGTTGGCACCAATCTTGACTTCCTTTCTGTCTGTCTCAGTACCCAGATTTACCGTTTCCACTGACTCTTCATATGGCTGAATGGCCCTCTCTTCATGGAGTAACAGTCTTGCAAGCTCACCAGGTACTTCACAATCATCTTCTCCTTCGTCTTCGGCTAAGTTGATCGGATTTTCGAAGTCATAACTGGCAGTAGCAGAGTCGTTACCAGTGAGATCCAGAGTGGATTGAAACCTGTGTAGGTGAGTGTGTGTAAATATAGCTGTTTTGCAATATATAATAAAGAAAGAAAAGGAGCGCAAGATTTGAAATGCGAAAAAAGTCCAATGCTTTTATTCATGATATATGAAAATGACAAATAATAAACCCTCACAAATGAAGCCACGGTGCCCCGGGTAAGACACCGGGCCATAAGGTTTCAAATTATTGTTCGTTACAAATTTAAAACAAAGGAGTTCATTACTGAGTGACAAAAGTAATAGGTATGAAATCTTTGGAAGTCCAGTTGCTTGGTCCACCGTTGGTCGTTGGGTAGATCCAGCTGTCAAATTCAGATTCCTCCGCTTCATCTTCAATAGCATTCACTCCCGGGTTGGTGATGAATACGGGAGGTCTTCCAATCCTTGCCTTACGCATAGCCCTCTGAGCCTCTGCAGTGAAACCCAAACCAAACTTATCAGTCTTCGGAGTAAAATTAGGAAGTCGGCCCCAGTTTGCACACTCACCCTTCTCAATCACAGCCCGGGCATCCTTTAAGGAAGCCATCTTCAAAGGAGAACTTTCTTCAGTCACAGTCTCCACTGACGCCAATGTTTGAGGAACCTCTTCAAAATGTTGAAAGGGGGTCTCAATGAATTCCCCATCCATCTCTATGTACCGGAATGAATTAAGATGGCTGACCATATATTCTTCCTCCCCCTGCACTGTAACAATCTTCCCTCTGACTGGGTACTTAAGCTTCTGATGTAGAGTTGAGGTCACAACTCCAGCCTTGTGGATCCAAGGACGACCCAGCAAACAAGAATAGGACGGTCGGATGTCCATAACATAGAAAGTAGAATCAAAAACTTGAGAACCAACCCTGATTGGAATGTCAACTTCACCATGTACCATCCTCTTCGACCCGTCAAAGGCCCTGACAACGATGTTACTAGGCTTGAGCTCTAAACCCTCGCAATCCAGCCTGTCTAGAGATTTCTTGGGCAATACATTCAACGAAGAACCGGTGTCTACCAACACATGAGCAAGAGTAGTGCCCCTGCATTCAATGGAGACATGCAGGGCATCATTATGGTTCTTTCCCTTGGCAGTCAGATCGGCGTCAGAGAAACCCAACCCGTTATCAGCAGTCAAGTTAGCCACACAATCAGTAAATTGATCAGCAGACGTTTCTTGTGGCACATGGGCCGTCTTCAGGAAGGAGATCAGAGCCTTGGCATGGGCCTCTGAACACAACAACAGTGATAGCATAGAAATCTTTGATGGGGTGTGCCTCAGCTGCTCGACTACATTGAAATCACTTTTCTTGATAATCTTGAGGATCTCTTCCATCTCTTGCTGGGAAGCTTCAACAATGGTTGTCTTTGGTGCCTCCGTCCGGGCAGGCACATCAGTAGCAGTCCCTTTGCCCCGAGCGTCAGATGACTCGACAGCAGGGGTAGAAACTTGATCAGGAGGGGAAACAAGCACACTTGCAGGTGTAATGACGAGAGGTCTTTGAATAGCTGGAGGCGCAATATCTGGTGAGAACAGCCTACCACTACGAGTAACCTTGGCAGGCCCGGTGATGTTACTGATGCCGGTACTAGTATCAAACTCTTGTTTTACTCCGAGCATATAAACATCTTCCCCATAGTGCCATGGGACAACTTTGTCAGATGTATAAGGGAGGGGCCCTGGAACAGTAATGATGATAGGTGCAACAAACATAATTTTGACAGGCTTCTTTGAGGGAGCCTTAGGAGGGTTGTTGAAAATAGTGATGATAGAAACCTCTTCGGCAGGGGTAACAGGAACGGCAACCTTCTCGAACAAGATCTCTTTGTTATCCATCAGATTTTGGATACCTGACTTCAGCAAAGGACAACCAGCAGGTGAAACAGAACATAGAGGGCAACCTTTACTACATCCCGGAAATAAACCGGCTAGCAACAGGTTCCTCTTGACAGTCAACAACAGAGTAACAATTTCATCCACAGAGGCTACATACAAGTCTTCTTCCACAACATTTACTCCATGCTGGGGCATGGGAGCAGTCACAACATTGGGCCTCGCGGGCGCCTCGAACTGTATTTCCTTAGCATCAATAAGGTCCTGAACCTTATTCCTCAGAGCCCAACAATCATCAGTAGTATGCCCCGGGCTATTAGAGTGATAAGCGCAGCAGACATTGGGGTTGTATTTCGGAGAGGTTGTGTTCACTACCTTCGGAGCTTCTTTGATGGTTACCAGATTGGTTGACAGCAGTTGCGGCAAAATCAGAGACATGGTCATACTGAGCCGAGTGTACTCCCTTCTGGGTCTCTCACCCCTTGGTTGGTTATATTGCCGAGGAGCGGCAACAGGCTTTGAAATTACCACCGCGTTGACAGCTTGGCGGCGTTCCGGTTTATTCTGTTTCCTCGACCCATAAACAGCACTAGATTCCTTTTTGAAAGACTTCTTTTCAGAACTTGAGGATGCACCTTTCTGTATCTTCCCCGTCTTAATACCAGCTTCGATCCTTTCTCCAGTTAAGATCAGGTCTGTGAACCCTGCAGAAGAATTACCAATCAGGTGGTTAAATAAAGGACCAGACAGGGTCCCCAAGAACATGTCCACGAGTTCACGGTCAGTCAGCGGTGGCTGCACCCTGCCAGCCAAGTCTCTCCACTTTTGCGCGTACTCCTTAAAACCTTCTCCCGATCCTAGCGACATACCTTGGAGTTGGATACGTGTAGGAGCGAGGTCGGCATTGTACTGATACTGCTTATAAAATGCAGTAGCCAAGTCCTCCCAGTTTCGAATACTGGTTCCATCCAGCTGATAGAACCATTCGAGTTGAGCCCCTGAAAGGCTATCCTGGAAGAAATGGATCCATAGATTCTTGTCCGCAGTATATGGTTGGATTTTCCTCACATAAGAACGGAGGTGTAGCTTAGGGCAGGAAGCCCCGTCATACTTTGCAAAAGAAGGTGCCTTAAACTTATGTGGGATCACCACCCTAGAAGATAAACCCAGATCTCCAAAATCCAACCCCGACACCTGTTGAATCTCCATGGCACTCAGAAGGTCCTCTAGTTGCTTATACCTGTCTTCAGCGGGAGGGTACTGCTCATCATTGAAATCCGTCTCGTTGTCGGAGACCACAGGACTAGGAACCCTTCCCCCTTGGGGACTGTCTTTCCCTACAGAGGAAGCAGCTTGATCAACCTCATTTTGCAGTGTATTACCAAACCTCCGTCCGGTGTTAAACAGCACAGTCCTCTTCTTCTTCTTTTTCAACAGCAGAGCCTTCAATTCTTCTTGACCTTGAGCTAAACTCATGACCAGCTCTTGGAACTGGGCGTTCTGGGCCTGGAGGGCCTTGATAGCTTGTTCATTGGATGATTCAGGATTCATGATGAATGCTGAAATAAACAGCGAAGAAGATTAAGCAGCCTGTAAAAAGAGTACCTGCGATGCATATGATGAATGGAATGCGTATGATTTATGTTTTCAAAGACAATCGGGATTCAACTTTGTAGACGAAAAAGGAAACACACTTTATTAGATTAAACTTTGAATTGTTCAAGAAATTGCCCTTAGGCGTTACATAAATGAAAATACTGAAAAGGAAATAAAAGCTATAAAGGACACATCCAAGGCTCATCACTGCTCCCATGGCCTCCTCTTCTCAGTGCGGATATAGTCATTCAGGGTTCGCTCGTTCTCCAACTGCTTTGTCAGCTTCTGGATTTTCTGTTCTTGTTCGTTGAACCTTTCCCGATAAGAATCCCGTTCTTCCTGTAGTTGCGCCCAAGACCTCTTTAGTGTATCAACATCAGTAGGTATCTGAGGAGGGAGTACAGTTGGAGGAACCCCGTCTCTATCAGGAAATTCAAGAATGACATGCCTGACAGCTTCGTATGGCATACCTAACTTCTGAGCACGGATGCGGACCCATATGTAGTAGGATTCCATAGGCAGAGAAGTCTTCGGTCCCAACTCATGTGGGTCAGCTTTGTGAATTTTGTCCCAAGCCTTGATGAATCTACGGCGCAGTTCGTCACTATCTACCTGAAACTCAAAACTGATGTGAGGCACCAACAACTCATGAGGCCCTGCTCTTCTGGCTCTCCCAAACTGACGGAGAGCTAAACATGGATTATAAGAGATTCCTCCCTGAGTACCGATCAATGGAACATTAGGATATTCTCCGCAACAATCAATAACAACTACTTCATCCAAACCTCTGAGGGTCCAAATGATGTCATTATCAGTGAGAGACATTAACCTATGAGCCCATCCTCTTCCTTCTTTGTTCATCAACACAAACTTAGGGAGGTGCGAAATAAACCACCTCACTAACAAAGGAGCACAACACCACAAAGTTCCCCGTCTTCGGGCAGTACGAGCATAGAGTTGTTGCAGGATATCACCCAAGAGAGTGGGCACAGGGTTCCGAGACATGAAGATCCTTATGGCATTGACATTGACAAAGTTATCAAGATTTGGAAACAGAACCAGACCATAGATTAAGAGAGCCAGAATGTCTTCGTACGCCCTGAAGTCTAAGTCATTCCAGAAACTGTTAGCTTTACCAATCAGAAACTTAGCCAAAAAGCCCTTGACTCTGCTTCTAGTCACCCAGTTATCCATTACCTCTTTGTTGGTCAAAGGAAGGGCTGCAACAATCTCCTCAAGCCTAAGAGTCTTTTCCCAACCAGTGAAGGGAGTCTGATCCAAAATAGGGATACCAAGCAAATCAGAGAATTCTTCCAGGGTAGGGACCAGCTGGAAGTCTTGAAAGGTGAAGCAATTGTACAAGGGATCATAAAACTGGGTCAAGACACTCATCAGTTGTTGGTCCCACTTTGAAGTGACTAAACCGATAAGAGAGCCATGCCTCTGGATGAAGGAAGTAGTGTTTGGAATTCTTTCAACCAACTCTTTAAGAAAATCAGGTGGGTGAACAAAATTGAGCCGGATAGTATTCCTTCGCACATGCATCATGATGTCCTACAAAACAGAGCAAAGGTGAAACCCTCTTGTCTTTGAAATAGGTCAGTCCTTATGCAGGATACGTGCAATGGTATGATGACATGATGTTATGATAAAGCACACCACAAGTATTCACAAAGGCAAACATGATAAGGCACACAAGACACACAAGGCAACCCTTAGAGTTTAGGCCAGCATGAAGTTCAGGTAATACCCTCTTTCAGTTTCGTTGGTTCAACCTGTCCTATCAAAAGTAACCGGGTTCTAGAGGATCCCAATATCACTGACTATCCTCAATCGGTCATAACTCCAGCATCGCAATCTTTTCTTGTGGCCAGAACCATCGCGAGAGTTTAGGCTCAATGGGTGTAGCATACTGCTACTATTCTATGGCCAAGTTGGGTCAAATTAGGGTTCTAAGGTCGGTTGGTGCTTAATGACTCCTCAGAAGACCCATATTCTCCTCGTTGCAACACAAGGGATATCGGTATAGACCAAGGTGTCACACTAATGTAGCCACTGCTTCACCCGTGTCGGTCTACGCCGGACAGGTCCCTCACAGCTTATGCTACCTAAAAGGGTATCCCCAGATCTGGGTTAGGATCTATGAAACTCCAAGACAATGCCCATAACATAAAGCAATCAAAGCAAAGCAATTGAAAACATAAGTATGATCTAATCCTAAGGTACACCTCACTTTATAAGTTTCCCCAGCAGAGTCGCCAGTTCTGTGATCGGTGGAAATAGAACTGACTGTTTTTTAAGCTGGTTCGCGAAATGTCGTGGTAAGCAAGAGTCGCCACCGTATTTTATGTTCTCCAACATGGAAAGGACAAAAGCACAACAAAATTCCTTTTTCGAGATGTCTCTCGGTTCGGGAGGTAGATTATAGAAAGGGAAGGTGTTAGCACCCTTTCTATCCATGGTTATCCATGGGCTCTTAGGTACTTGCTCTTATATTTTCAAAAGATGTTTGCTTTTCAAATGTGAGTGGGTTTTGAAAAAAAAGTTTCATTTGAAAGATTTCTAAGTAACTCTTGTATCTGTCCTCAAGAGTGTATGAAAAATTTGTTTTTGAAAACTTTTGAAAGTGTCAGTGTGAAAAGATGTTTTGTTTGTTTTTGAAGAGAGCAAGTACCTATGAGAATCTACCTACTCTAAGGAATTAGGCTGTGTAAGAGTCCTTTAGATAGTGCTATCCCACCATTGAGAGGTAGGTAGCACCATCGTTGGAGTTGTTCGGGTCAATTCGATGATAGGGACAATGTGGTCACCGAAGCAATAGTAGGAGACCTTAGAAGTAACCCTAATGTCCTAAATCCTTTTTATCCGAGGCAACCGTTTCGAGGCAACTGGATCTTTAGACAGGAGGGCGACCTCTAAGACACCCTATACTTGATGACCACGT
This sequence comes from Vicia faba, assembly GCA_948472305.1. Lineage (NCBI taxonomy): Eukaryota > Viridiplantae > Streptophyta > Magnoliopsida > Fabales > Fabaceae > Vicia > Vicia faba. The sequence goes on from OX451739.1 coordinate 734,491,514, forward strand.
TCGAGACAACGAGTGAAGCGTACCCTAGGAGTGGCATGTGCTTTGTGTGTTGTTTTTCAGTTAATATTTATCTTTGATCATGCATTTGTGAGCTACGAGTTGTTTTTAATTGTCATACAGTCTTGCAGGCATAATTAACAGTTAGGAGTGCGGAAAATTAAAGTGCGGAAATGTAAATTCTACGCTATTACAAGGCGCGGGTCTATACATCGCCAAAAACAAAAACCCGTTTTGGAAAAGTGCGAGAAAATAAAGAAATAAAGCGATAAAACCTAATTACTATTACATCCTTTGAGCAGATACATAATAATAAAAAATAAGAATAATGCGCGAAAGAATTAAATTGGAACGTCCTAGGGTTTTTGACCCTTTTGAGAAAATATGAGTTTTTTGTTCTTTTGCATTTAATTAACCCTAATTTACTAATTAATTATTTAATTAAAAAAATAAAAAAAATGTTTTTTTGGTGTTTTTAATATTTTAATGAAAAATAAAAAGAAAAAGGAAGTTAAAAGTCCATAAAACCCTAGTTCTAAGTTTACTTTAATTATTAATAAAAAATGTCAAAGTTAACCTAATTAACAAAATTATTTAATTTACATTTTATTTACAAAGATAATAATTAATAAATAAGAATAATGATAATAAGAAAACATAATTGAAAATTGCCAAACCCTAATTCTACATAATTTTTATTTATTGAGAAAAAGATGAAAATTGACCTATATTAAACTAATTTATTGGTTAGTATTTATTTACAAAAATAATAATTAGTGAATTTAATAAATAATAAAAATATTTACAATTTTTATATTATCTGAGTTTATTACGAAAAATTAGTTTATTAGTTAATAATAATAATAATAATAATTAGTAATAAGAATTAAAAAGAGAAAGAAAACAAATAATAAAAAATAAACCAGGGGGGTTTGAAGGCCCAGATGGAGGTGTTGTTCTGGAATTCAGGCCCATTAACACAAAGCCATGTTTGACTTTCTGGAATCATGTGCGTGCTCATTGACTCCTGAGTACCATGGTCTTCATTCTTTGACCATTGGATTGAGCTTCATGGCCACTTGGCAAGCTTATGCGTGGGTTGCATGGTAGAGTGCTCTTGGCAAGCTGCATGAGATAACATTAGAAAAAATAATATTGAGATTTGGGTGGACCTGGGAATCGAACCCAGGTCCCAACAATTGCCAGACACGTCCTCAACCACTCATCCACTGCATTGCATTTGTTATAATAATGGATAGTGAAAATAATATACAAAAAACATCAATTATGCTGGGAAATTAAAAAAAAGCGCGCATTTGTTTGAACCAGCCAGCCATGTTGAGACACGTCCTTCGTCTTCTACCTTTTCCTGTAAAACAAAGAACAAGATAGCGGGGGTTTTTAACCCCCACAAAGCAAAACTGCCAAGAATAACGATTAGGCGTACAGTGAATATAAAAAGGGCGCGATTGTATCAATGCGTTCGTCTCATCCCGACGAATTTAACCATATGTGTCTTGAGGTCTAATTTTACAGTATGTGAAAAGCCCTAATCTGAGAGCTCTGAAAACCTAGAATTCATCCATGGTAGTTTTCGTTTTAGGGCACCATAATCAAATTAAACTATATCAAAAGCTTCAGAGTGATGTTAGCAATGCAAAGCAATAGTCAAAACGTGTTAATGATGCATAAAACTTGATTTTCGATTATGGAAAAGAATGGTAAACCGTGTGACTGTTTGAGGTGATTCCTGGAGCTTTAGAGCTTGTTCTTGATTGCAAATCGTCCCTGAATGTCTCAGCAAGGTATTGGAATCACTCTAAGGCCTTGAATTGATCTGCAATATGGAGAACAGTTTTTGGTTTTTCTTTGAATTTTTGGAATTTGGTTATGGTGTTTGATAGCAGCTTGCACGTTAATGATTTTAGGTTTTACTTCAGCATATGTAGTAGAATGAAAACTAGGGTAAATCTTGGTCAAGAATCCATTGTATTCATGTTTTGCATCCTTGATTTCCACTCAAATCTTTTCCAATTTTTTGATTGATAAAACTTGCCAAAAATGGATGATTTTGCCTCTTTGATTGGAAACGAAATTGCCAGCTTGCCCTGAGTATATTTGCTCCACAAAAGATTGGAAAATCATATCTTTTGAATTTTCCTACAATTAAATCAATTAAATGAATTATTAATCAATTAAAAATCCAAATAATTAATAAAAATAATAAAATAATTCAAATTAATCTTAATGGGTCGTGCATAAGCCTTGGGTAATGATTCAAGAAAGAATTTGAGGCCCATTAGCAAAAATGAAGTGTTTTGGGCAAAGTTGACTTTTGCAAATTCCCAAAAATTTCCCAACTTCTCCAATGCATATCTTGCACAATTTTGATCCTATGAACATGTTATTGGACATTTTGGAAAGGTCTTGAAGTCCTCTAACCAATGCCTTTGGTCTCATGTCATTTTGATTTACCAATCTCAAGTTATGGTCTTTGACTTAAAGTGCCTTTTTGTTGACTTTTGAAAGTGACCTATAATGTAGAAATTGATAACTTTTTGTGAGAGCATTTCTTGGTCTTGGAATGTGAAGATGAGTTGTAGGAAATGTCATCCCCTTCAAAGTGAGCATTGGATGAGATTTTTCTGATGAACCATGAAAAAGTTATGCCTTGGTCAAGTTACAGTTGACTTTTCAACTGTCCAAAAATAGAAACTTTTGCATCTTGATGATTTTTGAGCCATGCTTATGGAATCATGATCAAGACTTGATAAAATGATGATTGTGGCTTCAAAATAAGATGTTGACCAAAATTTTTGACTTTTGACTGCCAAATGACCATTTTGCCTCTGTAGTTGTTTGTGGAGCAAATGAGGCTTTTGACTATGCAACTTGACCTTGTGAGCCTTGAAACTTGGCATATGGATGCTTGACAATGTGTATAGGCCTATGGGATTTGATTGAGCCATTGAAAACCTCAACTTCCTTGCAAGAACCAAAACCCTAATTTTGACTGGCTTAGGAGGATGTTTGACTGTGCAACCCTTGAGTGGACTTGAGCAAATTGAGATGATACTTGTCAAGATTTTTGAAGAATATGGGAGGGAAAATTTTGGGGTACAACACCCCGTATTGTTTCAGGAATTGATCCATAGTCAGTTGTTCACAGATAGTTGTCATGTCTTGTTTCAGGTATTAATCTAGAACTTGCTTTTGTTGGTCGTTGAGATAACTACCCTGTCTGGTTTCAGGAATTAATCTCTGACCTAAGAGAAAGAAAAGTAGTTTCCCCGTCTTGTTTCAGGAGTTAATATTCAATCTGCTCATGTAGATAGTTGTCATGTCTGGTTCAAGGTATTAATCTACAATTGGTTGTTCACAGATAGTTGTCCTGTCTTGTTTCAGGTATTAATCTGGAACTTGTTTTTGTTGGTTGTTGAGATAGCTGTCCTGTCTGGTTTCAGGTATTAATATCTGACCTTAGATAAAGAAAGATAGTTCCCCCATCATGTTTCGGGAGTTAATCTTTAATCTACTCATGTAGATAGTTGTCCTATCTGGTTCTAGGTATTAATCTACAATCAGTTGTTCACAGATAGTTATCCTGCCTTATTTCAAGTATTAATCTGGAACTTGTTTTTGTTGGTTGTTGAGATAGTTGTCCTGTCTGGTTTAAGGTATTAATCTTTGACCTTAGAGAAAGAAAGATAGTTTCCCTATCCTGTTTCGGGAGTTAATCTTTAATCTACTCTTGTAGATAGTTGTCCTGTCTGGTTTTAGGTATTAATCTACAATTGGTTGTTCACAAATAGTTATCCTGACTTGTTTCAGGTATTAATATAGAACTTGTTTTTGTTGGAAAATATGTCCTACTCCGGGAGTTCATACCACTTGGTTGTGTAGATAGTTTCCGCGTCTGGTTTTGGGCGTTAATCTTTCACCTGCTATATTTGTTGGTAAACTCGTCCTGCTCCGGGAGTTCGTACCACTTGGTCGTGTAGATAGTTTCCCCGTCTGGTTTCGGGCATTAATATTTGACCTTCTATGCATAAGTTGATAGTATTTTTCTATCTGCAAATTCAACCTGAAAAGGTAAAGTCAGTTTCGTGCAATGTCATGATGTATGAATTGCATGATGCTCTCAAAACAAATGAGATTGTGATATATGCATTAGTATTTCATATGCTATGACGTTCGTAAAATGATGTATGCATGCAATGTATGAATGTATCAGTTGTTCTATTGCAGTGTTGTTGAACTAGAGAAAATAAATCCGTGATTGTTGTTGGGGATGAAGAATATAAGTCTTCAAATTTTGTTGAAGTTGAGATGCTGGGAGACGAATCTCCGCTGTTAGAGAAGTAAACTCTGTTGGGGAAGGACACTCCGTAATCCGCTTGGGGATTTTTATGAAACCTTATTAGGAAACCCAAGAAGCTTGTGAGCCAGGCTAGGGAATTATTTAAGATGTCGAGGAAGTGATTGGAGATACTTGCTCTGCCGGGGATATAAGAACACCTAACATCATTAGGCTATATGTTGAAAATGTAGCAATGACTTTGAAGGAGGACGTATCTGTCTCTGTACCAGCTGGGGAAAGTATCTGCTGGGGATTTTGTAGATGGTTTGAATGTTATCCCAACTCCTGGAGTCTCGAGTAGATGTTGATCAGGGTGATCAACCTTCTATTGATAGACAAGTGACGAGATGACGCTTTAATCCCTAACTTTTTCCTGGACTGTCCTTTCAGATTTCCAGTCCACCGGGATACTCTTTTTACCCAAGCCGCCTTTTCAGGTTTCCGACTCGACGGGTGTACAACTTTAATCAGATGTCCCTAATTTTTTCCCAAACTCTTTTGGTTCTCCGAGATACCCTTATTTTTTCCTAGGCCAGTCAACCTAGCAGGTCTTTTTCATGCGTAGTATTTTCCGACTATGTCCACGTTCACAGGGTGCGGAAAATTGTCACTATCCACAGTAGTAAGTGTTGCAGCACTACTAGAAAGATATTCGCTTGATTGCACATGGCCCTTTGTTGGAATGCATGTTTAATGCCCCAAGTGATTCAGATGGAAATCTACCCCTGGTTATTTGGCACTTTTGAGAGATTCCTCGAATCTTGACTGCCCTAAATCAAATTATACACCATATCACTCCCCTTGATTATGAAAGGTCTGCTACTGGAAATATCTTCCCATATGAGGTGGTTCTGTTCATTTAGAGGGTTTTTGTTCATTGAATATTCGTTGTGCGAATTTCTCTGCTGTTGAACAATTAGTCATATGCAAACAATGGTATTTAAAAAAATGAAAGGCTTATGTCTGTCTTGAAGTTTGAGAATTCAATTTTTAGTAAAACAAACAAATTTCATAGGAATGTGATATCAACTCAGGATTTATAGCAAACCTTATAGGAGTCAGGATACCTTTTGTAAAAGTATGCTTTCGAACTAACCCATGCTTTAGCTAGGACTTTTAAGGGTTGTAACGTGTCCTGGTTCACGGTTTAAGAAACAAAGGATAAAGGCTCAAACTTTATTTGTACCCAACCCGTTCTTCATGATGTTCTTCAGTCCTATATTCAGTTAATTGTGCGTTTAGATCCCAATTGAGTTCTGGAATCTTGCCCTGATGCTTGGTGATGATTCATCAATTGAACGTTTGTTTTGAGAAGGCAATCATCATTACTGATATTTTCTTTTGTTGAGGACTTGTAGCGACCTCTTTTTTGATTTTGTCATCCCTACCTTTTGCCTGAACTTTTTTTTGTGTGATTACAGTCAGCGGGATGCCCCAGTTTTTTAAGTCTCCTTCATAGGTTTTGACTCAACAAACTTTTATTTTGAGAGATAATGACTTCCTATTTTGATGATTAAACGGAACTATCATTATCTATTGTTTTGGAAGGGCGTCTTTAACACCACTCGTCATGTATGAAGAGAAAGCTTGCGATTGAATGCACCTCTGAACTAACTGAGAAACTTCCCTGCCCCAGGTTATGAATAAGGGTTTCAATTTACGTGAAAAAGAGAACTCCCACTTCTTAGGCTCAAAGGGGTTGACTAGAGATTATCTTCCTTATAACTCCACTATTTAGGATTTGGAACAACGCTTGTACATCATCAACAAGGTCTGTTCAAAATCATACCGTAGAGATTATGGTATCTTTTTCGTCATCCTCCCTCTAAAGGCTTGTGATCGGTGGATCTGGAACTGACTGTTTTAAAGCTGGTTCGCGAAATGTCGCGGAAGCAAGAGTCGCCACCGTCTTTTATTTTCTCCAATATGGAAAGGACAAAAGCACAGAAAAATTCCTTATGGAGATTGCTCTCGGTTCGGGAGGTAGATTATAGAAAGGGAAGGTGTTAGCACCCTTTCTATCCATGGTTATCCATGGGCTCTTAGATACTTGCTCAATGTGTTTTCAAAATTGTTTTGTTTGCTTTTCAATGTGGGTTTTTAAAAAAAGTTTCTTTAAAAGATTTCAGATCGGCTCTTGTATCAGTCCTCAAGAGTGTTTGAAAAGTTGTTTTGAAAGCTTTTGAAAAGTGTAAGGTGTGAAAAGTATTTTGATTTGTTTTTTTTTGAAAAGAGCAAGTATCCATGAGTCATCTACCTACCCTAAGGAATTCGTCTGTGTAAATGTCCTTTAAAGTAGTGCCATCCCACCATTGAGAGGTAGGTAGCACCACCGTTGGAGGTATTCGGGTCAATTCGAGGTTCGGGACATGGTGATCACCAGAGCAATGGGAAGACACCTTAGAAGCTACCCTCATGCCAGGTTCCCGGATCATGAGGACTTACTAAGACATCCTCTACTCGGCGATCACCTTTCGAGGCAAGGCAACAGTGAGGCGTACCCTAGGGGTGGTGTGTGAATTGTGTGTCATATTCAGTTTATTGTTTGTCTTATCATGCATTGGTGATCTACGTTTTGATTTTATTTTTTGAGCATTCATTCTTTCATGTTATTATTTAACAGTTAAAGGTGCGGGAATTTAAAGTGCGGAAAAGATAAAAGGTCCTACGCTATTACAAAGGCGCGGGTCTACAACGCCAAATTAATCCAGGCCCGATTTAAAATAAAGTGCAGAAAATAAATGTCTAATTAACTATTACAGGGCTTTGGAACAAGTACATTATATCTACATCAAAGAAATAAATAAAACGCGCGAAAAGAGAATATAATCGAATGCGAGGGCGTTGAACCCTTTGAAGGAATTAGAAATAAAATTATTAAAATAATTAAATTAAATAAAAAGAAAGAACTTATTTTTTATGTTTTTTGTATTTATGACATTAAAGAAAATTAAATTAATTAAAAGTCAAATAATTCTAGTTCTAATTATTTTTTAATTTATTAAAGAAAATGCATTAAAGTTAAAACCTAGAATTAAAACTAAATTAATTATAAAACTTATTTACAAAATTAATGGTTAATGATACTTATAATAAAAATATTTAATAAAAAAAAGAAAATGCTAAAGGTCTATTTTTATTATTTTTGGTTATTGTGAAAAAAAATTAAATTAACAACCTAAAATTAAATCTAAATTAATTATGGGATTTATTTACAAAATTAATACTAAAATAAAATATTTATTATTTTTATCTTTTCTGATTTTTTTTTTGTTTTTTATATGTCATGAAAATATTAATTAATTAAAAGAAGTCAATAATTAAAAGAATATAAAAATAATAAAAAACAAAGAATGTAAAGAAAATTGCAAAACCTAAGGGGGTGAAGCCCCTAATTTGGAGGTTGGCCCAGCAATTTCTGGCCCATTACTGGAGGCCTTGTTGACTTTTTCAGGCCACGTGTGGTAGCTTTGACTAGGACCCATCATGTTCCTTAGATCTGAACCCTTGGATGAATGAGACTGACCAAATGGACGGCTTGATGGAGGGACGTATGATGGTATTCAATCATTGAAACTGCATGGAAACATCACATGAAAAATAACATGGAAATAGTGAGGGACCTGGGGCTCGAACCCAGGTCCTGTAGTTTGCCAACGCCTATGCCTGCCACTGAGCCATTTAACGCGCCTTGTATATTATATAAGAAACAAATAATATAAAAGAAAATACATGTTAGTGTTATAAAATAAAAAAAGCGCGTGCTGGATTCAAACCAGCCATTCACAGCGTGACACACAGTCATCTTCCCCAATGTACCTGTAATGAAAATGAAATAGCGGGGGTTTTGAACCCCCCCAAAACTCAAGCTATTTGAAAATAGCGAATAGGCCATGCCTAAACATAAATTGAGCGCGACAACAAAAATGGAATCCTCATGTTGCCACGATTTCATTCATGCCGGTGTCAAAGTCCAATTTTTCCACATAACTAAAGCCCTAATTTTAAGCTTCAGGAACCCTAGCTTTTGTTCATGGTGAAATCGTGCACAGGCTTGGAAAACCCAATTGAATCATGCTAACAGCTTCAGAACAATCATATTAGTCCAAATCCATGATAAAAAATGATAAATATGGCATGAATATTGAAATGCGAATACCAAAAATTTCAAGGAAAGTTGGACTTGGTTATACCTGTTCTTGGCGTTTGAAGGTCTGAATTTGATGGCTATAGTTTCCTTAAGGTGTCAGTAACCTGTTTGGATGAGAATGAGAGGTTGAAACGGGCTCTAGAAGTGTTTTCAGTTTTGAGATTTTTTGCCAAAAGTATGAGTTTGCTCTTTGTGTTCTGGTGTAGCTTAGGTCTCAATTTCGTTTTTGTCTCACTTGTATAAGCATTAGGCAATGTGAATCAAAAGGAATTATGGCCTCTTAATGCAACACATTCAATTTCATGATTCTCCATAAACCTCCATAACCAAATTTCCTTTTTTGACTCATTTTTGAATTCTTGCTCTTTTGGCCCTTTTCACGAATTTGGTAGGTTGCATAATGATAAATAAAAGTTAGTTAAGGCCAAATATTCCATTTAATTAAGCTTTTTGATTTTCTTTTGATTTTAAAAGATTTAAAATTAATTAAATCCAATAAAATCAATAAAAAATGAAAAAATTAATTAAAAAATCTGAAATAAAAGGTGGGACACGTGGGAAGCATGGCCAAGTTAATTCAAGTGGAAAAAGTGGGCCCCTTTTGTCAAAAATGAAATTTCAAGGATAAATGATTTTGGCCATTTCACAAAAATTTCCCAACTTCTCCAATGCATATCTTGCTCAATTTTTAAGCTTTGATCATGTTCTTGGACATTTTAGAAAGGTCTTGAAGTCCTCTAAACAATGTCTTTGGTCCCATGTCATTTTGATTTATCAATCTCAAGTTATGGCCTTTGACTTAAAGTCCCTTTTTGTTGACTTTTGAAAATGACCTATAATGTTGAAATTGATAACTTTTTGTGAGAGCATTTCTTGGACTTGAAGTATGAAGATGAGTTGTAGGAAATGTCTTTCTCTTCAAAATGAGATTTGGATGGAATTTTTCTGATGAACCATGAAAAAGTTATGCCTTGGTCAAGTTACAGTTGACTTTTCAGCTGTCCAAAAATAGAAACTTTTGCATCTTGATGATTTTTGAGCCATACTTTGAGAATCATGATCAAGCATTGATCCAATGATGTTTGTGGCTTCAAAATGAGATGTTGACCAAAAATTTGAACTTTTGACTGCCAAATGACCATTTTGCCCCTACAGTTGACTGTAGTGCAATTAGGGTTTTTGACTGTGCAATTTTGTGCTGAAAGTCTTGAAACTTGGTATGAGGATGCTTGACCATATTTGTAGGCATGTGAGACTTGATTGGACCCTTGGAAACTTCATTTTCTTGATCAGACCAAAAACCCTAATTTTGACTGTTTAGGAGGCCCTTGAACTGTGCAACCCTTGGGGAATTTTGAAGCATGAATTGGCAATTTCTTGGAGAATATGGGAGGGCAAATTTTGGGGTACAACAAGGCTTATAGCTTTTAATCAGGAGTTGAATATCACAAAAGAAGTAAAAGCACAGTTTAAGTATAGTGAAAACGAATAGATTAAGTCAAGACAAACATATGCAATGCATTAATAAAAGTAACCAAAGTCTGACATAAAGATAAGTGTTTAAAAAAAACAAAGAAATTACAAATGAAAACTCGAATGAACAAAAATTTATTTGCCTAAACTTCGTCACTTCAGATGATGTGCCTCAGAGGGATGACAGAAAAATTCCAATTGACCATCTTGTGCGAATTCCAACGCTCCTTCATCGATCAGGTCTTTAATCTTATATTTCAACGTCCAACAACTATCAGTATCATGCCCCAAACTGTTGGAGTGATATGCACACCTTTCATTGGGATGGTAACTAGGAGAGGAAGTATTAGGATTCCGAGGAGGATCCTTCAATGTGACCAAATTCAACTTCAACATATGTTGAAAGGCTTGCGACGTTGACATGTTGAGTTTGGTATATTGCCTATTGGCTGTATCCTGCTTACGCTGATTACCCTGTCATTGTTGGAGAGGTTGTTGTTGGGCTCGTGACGTAGCAGCAATTTAGAAAGGTCTACTCTCCACCAAGAAAACTTCTTGTCTCATTAGGGGCTGATTAACGACTTGATCCCCAACCTCGACTGTTTGTTTCATATGGTAGCATCCGTCTTGATGAAGCTTACTGATGAGAATCATCAACTCTTCTTGTCTCTGAGCTAAATTTTGGATAAGAGTCATTTGACTATTCATTTGGGTTCTCATCCTTTCCATCTTAGCTTGCACTTATTCCAACTGGTCATCCTTGTTATCGTCAGGATTTTTCTTGGTCAAGCTCCCAGTGAGGAGTGCTTTCAATTCTTCCTGCCCCTGGGATAGGTTTAGGAACATTTCCTTGAACTGAGCATCTTGAGTTTGGAGACCTCTGTCTTTCTATTTGAGAGCCATTTTCCTTGCTGAAATAAACAGCGAGAAAATGAGAAACCCGTACTGGAAGACCTGTTATGTAATGACATGCATGCAACGTTTTCAAGGATCTCGTGGGGTAAACATAAGAAAATGTTAGAATCCGATTGCAGCTTTGGTTGAATAACTTTGTATCGTTGAATGTCCTTCTATGAGAATCAAGCTCACCATGTCGAGTGGGTCATAGCCTCTGACTCAAGTTGTTGCGTTTTAACGGCATTGGCTAGAAGAAAGTAAATCCCCTTGCCTCTTGCTAGGCGTCTGGTTCATCATAACCTGCATCACATGCCCTTTGAGATCCTTGAAATGGTTAAGGAAATTCTATGGCATGATTTGTATGCTATGCACCAAGCAAAAGTGTAAAGTGGTGAAGACAAGTGAGTCTTGCAAGAAGTCCAGGTTATTGGATAATGACTACAAATAAGTCCTGTAAGGAACTCACATCGTTAGATAATGAATACAAACAAAACCCTGCAAGGAGTTCAAGTTGTTAGATAGTGACAGAAAATAAGTCACACAAGTTGCCTTAGGTTCAAGCTTGCATGGAGTTTGTAGGTAAGTAGCCTCTTGAAGTTTCAGTTGGCTCAACCTGTCCTAGTAATAGTAACCGGGTTCTAGGGAATCTCAATATCATTGACCTTTCTGTCAGGCATTGTTTCAGCTCAAGCACCAAAGTATTGCAGCCAAAATATCCCGAAAGTCCAGTATCAATGAGTGTAGAATCGAGTATCAACCAGTCTTCGTTTGGAACCAAAGTCGACTATCTCACTACTTCCTAATGGCTAGGATGAGTCAATTAAAGGTTCTAAAGGCCAGTTAGCGCTTAGTGACACTATAAGGAAACCTAATGTTATCCCTGACTTACTCAAGGAATATTATTACAATCCAAAGTATCACGCTAACATAGCCACCACTTCGTCTGTATCGGTCTACATCGTACAACCTCCATGATTTATTGGTACTTACCTAATAAGGTGCCTCGGATCCAGGAGTAGGATCTTTAACAATAACCCAAGCAACCCTTTAAAAATAAAGCATACAAAACACACAATGAAATCAATTTAAAATGAACTAAGCTCTAAGGTAACCCCATTTTTTATAAATCCCCAGCA